>JAPZBW010000003.1:2400000-3000000 GCA_028827225.1 Penicillium sp. CMV-2018d
AGTAGTTTACAATAATAAAAATAGTTGGAATAAAAGTACAAATCCACCTGCTTCAGTCAACTTCCCTCGCCCCTCGTATGGGCTGGAGTATGAGCTGGTCATACCAAAAGTGAACAGGCTGATTCAAAAATCACCTCAAATCTTCAACCCCCAGCTCCGCCCCAGCCCAATAGCAGTATTCCACCCAAACCCAGCATACTGTCCAATACCAGTAATCTTATCAGCAAGCGCTTTCCGATCCTCAAACCGACGCTCCACAAACGCAGCCATCTCCACAAGATCCGGCGTTGGGTCACGGGTCATAACAACCTCAGCACTGGCATAGATAGCCGAAACCGCCAGACGGCGCGTATACCAAGTCGCATCAACAGCGTCATCACCCGAAAGAGTAAGAATATCCGAGGCCAGGGCATGCAGTTCCGTAAGAGAGAGGGGGATATTAGCAAGAAGCGACATTTGCGCGAGAGCCTAGCAAAACATAGATTAGTATGGGAATTCTTCTGTCTGCTTCAAAGAAAAGAAGGAGAAGAAAGAAAGAATAACTCACATCCTGCCAAACATCCCTAACCTCCCCATTCATCCTCAACCTCTCCAAAAGCAATCCCCGAACCCTCTCCTCAACAGAAAGCTCATGAACATCCTTCCCCTTCTCCGCCGCAATGCGCCGGAATAACCCCCCCTCCTCGACCTTCCCGCGCAACAGACCCCGTCGACTAGCAAGCCAGAAGAGGATGAGGTCGAATTCGCCGCGCGGGAGTAGTTGCACTGAGACGTCGAGGAAGCCGGCGTCCCGTGCGCCGAGGGTTAGGGCTGTGGCGGAGAAGCCGTGCTTCGGGACGTGGGTAAGCGCGGAGGTGAGGATTGCGGTTTGGGAGTTTGTGTAGGAGTGGTCTGGCAGCCGGGCGTGTAGGGCTGAGTGGTAGGTCCGGTGGGGGAGGGGGTGTCTTTTATTTGTTCGGGGTGTGCGGGTTGGTGTGGATTGGAGGGTTGTTGTGCTTAGTGCTCGGGTTTGGCGGATTGACTGGGTTAGGGAGGGGGTGAGGACCCTTTTTTGGAGAGTGCGGGTGAGGTAGGACATGGTTTTGGTGTGATTGGGGGAGTCAATGGAGAGGTAGATGTGAAGATGTGATGGTTGGAGATGTGATTGTGATGTTGGTCCGTGCGTTTGGTGTAGTATAAGAGCAAAATGGATATGGTGTGCAGAAAAACTACATATGTACAGATGTGGAGCAATTATGCATGGGTTGCGTCTACTTTGATTGATTACTTTGTATATAGACTGGGGGATATACTTGGTTTGCATCAAGCTTATAATAAGTCATACATATCAGCTTTCGACCATGTACCTTTTGTATGGGATACACATACAAAGGGTACAAGTTGGAGCTGTCCAAAGCTCCACTCAACCAGGAGAGACCATGTAATCCTGATAGTTTACTTATAATAACAATGACAAACACTAGATATAGAGTTCTAGAGTAGTGGTGAAAGAATGTATGTGATTCAGTTCGGTTTACAATGGAGGACGCTGGGAGAGAGACAGATAGGTAGCTATTTACAAAGCGCTAGAATCATCCATCAATTGAGTATAAAACCTAAGCAATTTCCAGTCTACCTCCTTTCAATAAGATACGATAAACACGATAATGAGCGATAAACATGATAATGAGCGGCGACAATAGGCCGGGATAGGCCGAGATAGGCCGAGAGAAGCCGAGATACCTGTGGGCAAAATGGACGAAAACACAAGAAAGAAGTGATACGAAGATGTACGAAGAGGTATAAAGCGATATGAAGCGGTATGAAGAGAATTAATCAGTCCGACTTAATATCAGAAATAAAAGTAAACACGCAGAAACGAACGGCGACAATAGTGCAAGGATGATGATGATGATGATGGGGAGGCGGGTGATGCGGAGGATGATGGGCATGCGAAAGTCCAAACCCCTAGACCAACCCCCCCCCCTATAATAAGAAAGGACATACGAATTTCCGAATGATAAGTGAACCAACTACAATGCCTACAAAAAAAAGCACTGGAAGAAAAAGGCTCATTCCATTTTGAGAAGCAGTTGATCAGCCCAAAGGGGCACTCGAAACCCATTTTGCGAGGACGAAGCCTCGAGAACTGAAATGGGAATAAGGGAATCACGAATCAAGAAATTGCGAAAAGAAAATAGCCAGACGCCCCCCTGTCAAAGAAAGTGACTAGGTAAAACAAGGACGGAAGTGCTTTACATGATCTGGTCCTGGGTCAGACCGATGGTCGACTCTTGGCCTTCCATCATCTCTTCGGGACCCGGGCCGGCGTTCATGTACTTCACGAAGGTGATGCCCAGAGGACGACCACCGTACTGGTAGCCAGAGAACTTGGCTGTGGAAGATGAATATTAGTATATGGATAATGGCAGCAGCAATACGAATGGAAACATACCAATTGCAGTCTCAGCAGTGTCGGGAGTATCAAATTGAACAACACCAGTACCGCGGGAGCGGCCGTTAGGCTCATACTGGATCTCAGCGCGATCAACCTTGCCAATGGTGGAGAACAGGTCAATCAGGTCCTCATTGCAAGTAGACCAGGGCAACTGGATTCGAGTTAGCATTCCACATTCCATATGGTTGCCTACCACACATCCCAAAACTTACGTTGCGAACATAGATGACAGCGCTCTTCTCGCCGTTGGAAGTGGCATAATCGGTGAATGGGTTGGGAGGTCCGGAAGGAACAGGAGGAGCACCGCCGTGCTCAAATCCACCGGCACCGGGGAAACCACCGTGACCACCAGGGGGGCCACCGAAGCCACCACGTCCAGCGAAACCGCCCCCAAAGCCTCCGCGACCAGCAAAGCCTCCACGGCCCATAGGACCGCCGAAGCCGCCACGACCGCCAAAGCCACCGCCAAAGCCACCACGACCACCGAAGCCGGGGCCACCACCAGCGAAACGATCTTCACGAACTTCAAGGGGACGACCCTGCCAATCATATCCGTTAAACTGCGCAATGGCGTTGCGCGCATCATCAGGAGACTCGAAAGCAACGATGCCGGAGCCCTTGGGACGTCCGGTAGGGTCGGTGTGCACATCGGCACGGATGACGGCACCCTGCTGGGCTGTGATACGAAGTCCGGGTCAATTCACCTCACACTAAACAGAAAAGTAGGAATCCAAGCCCAAGGGTTGTTTTTGATCTGTACTTACCAGCTGAGCGGAACAAATCCTTCAAGTCTTGCCAGCCAACGTTGAAAGGAAGCTACACCGAACGGTCAACAAGGCCTGCCAGAACTTAGCGTAACGGGGAGTAAAAAAAGGGGACAAACGTTTGAGACATAAATCTGGCGGCCACCACCACCACCTGCACCGCCTGGGTGGCCTCCGAAGCCACCACCGAATCCACCTCGGGCACCGGGGCCGAAATCACCGCGTGGGGGACCACCAACGAAGCGGGGCTCGGATTCACGGTCCTGGGGACAGAAGTCAGTTCATGTAATCGTAACAACATGCATTCTGTGTCAACATACCTCACGAACATAAACAAGACGGCCCATCAGGCTCTGGTTGCTGAGCGTATTCACGGCGTTTTGTGCTTGGTCCCTGGTTGCATATTCCACAATCCTGGCAGACATGTCAGTGAAGGCGTTCAATTTAAATAAAGACAAGAAAGTACTCACCCGCATCCCTACAATATCAGGACAGCCAATGTCCACCCGTCAACCCTACACAAACCACGAAAATCGGGGGAAATAGAAGGAACTAGCCCCTCTACATGTAAGCGCCCACCTTCGACATTCCATTAGGAAGAAGCAAAACATCGGCAAAGAGAACTTCTCCAGCTGTAAAACACGAAATCACAACTCTGGTTAGCTTCAAACGTTCCAACAAATCACCATTCCAAATGCGCAACCCTGCTCACCCTGTCTCATAAAATCCTTAAGGTGATGCCACTTGACATCATACGAAAGGTTTCCCACGTAGACCCGGCGGTCTTGCTGGGACGAATCGCGAACGGTCTGCATCATATTCTCCTTGGCGACGGTGCGGTCCTCAAATCGAGCGGGGGGGTATCCACTGCGTCCTCCGAAAGGCGAGCCTGAGCCTGGGGGTCCAGGTGCTGCTCCGGAAGTACTCAAAGGAGACCGGGAACGGCGTTCGGGACGGCGGTATTCGTCGCGCTCACCACGGCTGCGGGAGCGACTGCGAGGCGAATACGAACGGCGAGTGCGTCGGGGAGGACTGCGAGAAGAACGGCGACGGGGCGAGCGAGACCTCTCACGCTGGATGTGGTCAGACATGAACAAAAGATAGATAAGAAAGGCGGTCGCGAAAGCGGTGCAATGTTATGATTTTGATGAAATGGAGATGGGAAGGAGCAAAAGACGTGTTCAGAGGGCAGTCGCTACGGTGGAAGGCGCAACCCCGAGGGGGGTCGGGGTCCTCGGCGTGGGTCAGGTGACCACCAGCTTTGAGGGGGGTGTTTGTCTCAAATGCACTGAGGACCTCCGGGGTAGAAGCTTGGGGCCACTGGCAAACGTTGTCTGCACACACATCTGCAATTATTTTTTTTGGAATCAAACGTTGCGATGGTCAAGTGTTTCGCCCTTTCCCCCTTCAGGCCCACATATCTCCAGATCTGGAAGATATCTGATCGAGCAGATATGGCGGTTTCCACCCCCGCACTGACACACAATATTATGATCATTGATATAGACCTCAGCGCCATGCATAAGATTGGAATGGTTTGTAGAATCGGCGGGACATAGAACAGAAAAAGGAAACGGAGGTTCTCGGTAAACTTACTTGGTATGGTCGATAGACGTCGGCTGGGCGGATGAGGCTGTTAGCGGAGAATCTCAAGAAACCAAAAGATAGGAAGAAATAGGGAAAAGAGAGGAAGCGGGGGAGATGAAAGGATCAGGCGTCAAGGTTCAACACTTGGGGGGAAGACAGGAGACGGTGATTGGATGAAGGCCTGGAACGACCGGGGACCTTCGTGTGTACCAGACGGATGAGAGTAACAAACGAGTAATACAAAGATACGAAAAAGAAAGGTGTAATAATCGAGAGGACACCGAAGAACATACCCATGATTCCGGGCTCGATCGAGCGTGGAGGTAAGAAAGTTGAATGTGGTACAAAGAAGAAGGGAGGGGGCGAGAAATAGAAGAGGAGAACAGGACGAAAAGAGGAGTCGATTCTTTGGATCCTGGATCCTATAATGAGTCCTGGGAGGGAAATATCATGGAGAGAAGAAAATACAGAATTCCGATATGTACTTGAACAGCTCGGGCAAAACTCGTCACCGCCTCGGCATATAGCTAAGACTTGATTGTATACATAGGTGTAGCTATACCGGTATTAGGGATGAAGCTATTAGAAGGTAATGTAGATACCTATTCCCTCTCTCGTTCCCAAAGCAAGAACAACAACCCTAACCTATGATTTATGTACTGCGCCTACATAACTGTGCATTTATGTACCTAGGTAGGTAGGTCCTGACCATACAGACTAGCCTTATCGCTCTTATCGTGCATCTCAACAACACCGGCACACCAACATACAGCGGACATCTGCACTCATGACTGGCTGCACAGCGTATTTCGGTTACTAAATTGCCACGGCCTGTATCCTTTCGGGAGACTACAGCAAATTCAACTGGAACGTGTTCATTTGTATCTTTTTTTAATGAAAAAAAAAGACCCCCAGAGTTCAATAAAAACCTCAAATAGTTAGTCAGTCCCACCGGAAAACGAAAGAAATGGGTGCTTAGTGCCCAGCACTGGGAATCAAGAATCAATCCATGAAACAATAAACAATAAAGGAAAAAATCCATTGCGCCACACCCTGCCGGTAAAACGAACGCCGATGCAGCATGACTTTTATGCTGTGGGGGAGACGGGACCTGTGTGGAAACTGTCCCAACGAGAGGATCAAAACGCCTTGAACGGGCAAGAGCGAATTGTAAAAGAGGCAAGGAGTGGTACATGTACAGACAAGAATATTGAAGAAAATAAGAAAAGATGGGATAAGAGAGAGATGAAAAGACAAATGTGGGGATGAAGATAGAGAGGGTGAAGCACCTATGCTGCCACATTGGTGCGAGGATAACGGCCTGGCATCTTCATGTCCAGGGCGACACTGTTGTCTGTATTCGAACGCAGCAAAGTGGGTGGAATCTTGGCTGCACTGTCTGATTCAGGACCTTGATTGATAGAACCATTCTCGAGGCCAGGAGTCTGGATTTTAGAGAGCTCGGGCTCCTGATCATCTACCGAGGTAGGATTGGTATGGTTTGTAAACTCAGTCGCGTTGGTGTTAGTAGGCGCGGTAGAGACGCTCTCCCGACGATAAATCTGGGCAGGAGCCGAGTGATCGCGACGATCAGCAACACCGACACCCGAGATGGCAGCAAGGGAAGCCTGGTCTCCATCAGACCGGATCTCGCGGTCATCCGGGGTCGGGTTTTCCAGTTGCTGGCTCTGCCTCTGCTTGGCAACTATCACGGACGGTCCGATCCAGTCACCGTAGTAGCTATCGTGCTGGGTAACTTTGGGCCGAGACCTTTCATTGGTCCCCTCGTTGGACCGGTAGTTTTGGTAGGAACTATCTCCTTCACGGTTACCTACTGGTCCGAGGCTGTCATTAAATGCACTAGACCCATCAGGGTACGATCCAGCAGCTCCTAGCATATCTCTGCCGGCGGAGCTGTCCCCGCTAGAAGGTGACAAGGGCGCCTGGAGGTTTCGGTCAAGTTGGACGTCGCTGGGAAACGCGCCTCCAGCTTGGCGAGAGGACGTGGGTCGGTCTTGAGTCATGACCGCAGAGCCTGCGGAGTATGGAGTGCGATCGGCTTCATCGTCCTCCATCACCTCGTTGTGCACCGACCTGCCACTCACGCTGCGGACGTGCTGCCGGACGAAGGCGTTTCGTGCTTCTCCTGTCATGTTGCTTAATCCCTCGATATCTTCATACCAGGACATCATGGTCTCGTGAGATTCGGCACGGAAGACCCACGAGTGGCCTCGGTGCATTGCGCCAGTTTGCCGACCCTTCAGCATGAACTTGTGGGAGCTTGAATCTTCCTGCGAGTGGGAGCCGAGTTTCTGCTCTGGCAGGTAAAGCGACATGACGGGGGTCTGCCATGCCACACGATCCGCCGACTTGAACTCGTGGAGATGCGTCGGCGACAAAACATACCTGGACTTGATTAGACAAAAGCTTCAAGCGGCACGGGGAAAGGGGGACTCACCAGCCAGGAGTATAACTCTTGAGGTACTTGCTCTTGCGCTCTAACATTCCAGCCCTGACTTCCGCAGCTGCTGGGTGACCCTTGCCAGGGTAGGTGATGCTCTCCACATCCCGGAGAGGAATCCGAGGATCGACCAGCTCTTCTGTGTTGGCAACGAACTGGTTCCACTCGTGATCCTGGGGCATGGAGATGGGACCCGCCTGGAGCTTCTCAGCAGTGTCAAGAGCTTCAGTGGCTTCGCGTCGGAGGATACTAGCGTAGGCATTGTATGCTTTCTGGATCTCGCTCACGACAATTCCCTCCAGTTCACGACCAGAGTTCTCCAGGTTCAAGAATGCCTATGAAAGAAACATTAGACAAGCAAATAGTATAAGGGCAAGTGACCACAAACCCGATGCAAGTAGTTCTCCTCCTCGATCTGCTTCTCGACCTGCTTCTCCACGTTCAGGCGCAGGATGAATGGATCACCTTTGCCCGATGTAGCAGAGGCATCGGTATCGACAAGCCCAAGAGCCTCGTGCAAGTTGCGTACGGATCTGCGCGTGCCGTCAATCTCCTTGTCGACGGTATTCTTGAAATCGCTCGAAAGACTCTTGATCTCCTTGGTCTTCTTCTGGAGATCGCTGCGGAGACCAGTCAATTGGCTGATCACCTCAACTTCCACCTCGATAGCTTTATTGGCCTCGGTATAACCCTGTCGGTGGAAGTTTTGAAGGATCTCCGTCGCATCGGCCAGCCCACCCGCCTGAAGCAAACCCGGCGGAAGGGTCTGGTTATTCATGACACTCGAGGCGGACATGAACAGCTTCGCTCTAGTTTCGTATGATTTCTGCACCTCCTTAAAAAAGAGAATCAAGTCTTTTAGGAGCTTGCGCCAAGCTATAAAATAACAGTTAGCAAAATATCCATAACCCGCGCATTGACAGGGTAAAATCCCACCTCCAAACCGATTCGCCAGCACCTCGGTCGGGTTACCGTTGGTAGGAATCGGAGAGACGAAAGCACTGTTGAGATCGTCCGAGCCCTCGGTGCCATACTTTTCGCGGTCACCCAAGCTCAAACTCCTCACACTTCCCGCGCGCATGCTTCTCCGGCTCCCATTGCGCCGCAGGCTCCCCTTCTTGCTCAGCGAGGCCTTCTTCCGCAAGGTACTTGAACGGGACGGGGTCGTGGAGCGCACGTGCGACATGGTAGAGGCAGACCGCTGCACTCCAGCAGGGCTGTCGAATACCGAGCTGCGGTGACTGGCGGTATCGAAATCCTCCCTAAAACGGGGGTTGTGGGGAACCTGCGACGGTTCGAGGGCGCCGGAGCCGTAGTGGTATGCTGAGGTGCCGGCGAAGGAATTCGGTCGCGATAGGGTAGAGCGCGGGCCGTACCCGCGACTCAAAGCCCCCGGATCGTTGGGGTGCGGGATCATGTATGCATCCTGTGAGGGCGTCTGTGGCCGCGCGGCCATCGCCATGTCTGGGGAACGTGGGTTTTATGGTTTATGCGGCTTTTCGGAGGATAAGAATTGAAGCAGAATATCGGAATTTAATCGAAGGTTGAAAGTAAAAAATTTAAAAGGAAAAGGAAAAAAGCGAGAATCGGCGATAGTTCACCTAAAGTGGCGTCTTTTTTTGGTTACCTGGCGAACGGAGCAAATTGTATGCGGGGGAGGTACAGAAGCATAAGATTTGCCCCACTCAGTTTAGGGGGGGAAAAAGGAGAAGATCAGAAGAGATTGGGCTACCGATATAGGGCAGAGGGGAATTAAAGGGAAGGGAATTTCTGACGATGACGTCTACGAGATGCGAGATGGTGACGACCTTGGAAGAAGGGCTTTCGGGACTTCCGGGAGAAAGAGAGGGGGAAAAGTCATTTAACTTCTTATTCTCTATATCTTGGTTGACGTACTGGATCGGAATTCAAAGCCGTCTTGAAGTATTCCATATTCCATTCATTCTGGTTCAAACCAACTAACTATACATAGTAACATACAAAGTAGTAACGACTCCTATCATTTATACGGTTGCCTGTTAAGGAAAGTGGCTGAGGGACTCCGCCCCTAAGAGAACAAAACTACTGATCTGATGAACTTGACTTGATCCACTTGATCTGTGGCTCATACGGAAAAAAAATAATAAAAGGGGAGAAATGATAGGTACACTTACCCCCCTGATCATCTAGTGATGAACAGTGCATGACGTCGGCATCTGTGGAGGGCTGATCAAAGGCACTTGGCACTTCCAAGGTTCCAAGGTTGGTCTCTTCTCTACTTATATCCATGGATGTATGTTAGGTACACTTTCTCCTCGGCTCATTCGGAATACTACATTTTTATCTGGTTCCGCTCATGCGTACCATACTTCCTCTGGGGGTATACCATAAGTATCAGCTGTGATTGTAAGTGAATTCCACTCCCGAGGTCCAGGGGAGATCTCCATCACGTGAGATACCAATATATCAAGTGCCAAACAACTTGGCTGCCCTTTTAGGAAAAACCAAGGCGTCGAGGGTCTTGAGTTGTGAATCTCCATTAAGCGAGCAACCGAGGTTGATTATTCCATGTCATTGGCCACTTCTCGTTGGGACTTGTCGCACCAATGTTGGAATCACCGTCGAGGTGTTCGTCGGAGCTTTCTAGGTCGACTGCTCATGTGAGGAATATAAAACGCCACAGCAAGAGAGGCTAGCGTAAGCTAGGTAGGCCTTTTTGTGAATCTAGTGACCAATTGGACCATATCGCTAGGCCATACGGAGGGAGTACACATTATAAAGTTGCTTGTAGCAGTAGTTAGTTATGAATTAAGTATAAACCATAGCTAGTTTATTGTAGATTAGAAAGAAGCTTAAAAAATAGACTAGGAAAGATATGTGTTCGCAATATACAAAAACTTTTCTCCTCTTTGGAATAGAGGACCATTTAGTACGAACACAAAATGCTAACTAGTAGGAGACTGCATGTTGTTCATACGCAGACAAAAACATAGTCGCGCCCGGGATCGAACCGGGAACCTTCTCGGACCGTATTGTGAGCGAGACGCCATGACCATTAGGCCACGCGACTTGATTATTAATATTTTCATTTCCAAATGACTCACCAGCTCAGAGCAATATCCAAGTACAACTACTATTATATATTAACCGGACCCTGCTTGTGAGGGTCTATATTTTTTGAAAAGAACTTATAGGGGCCAGTTATAAGTTAACAAGAGAGTATAGAAAGTTTAGCACTAGAAATAGGATAATAAAAAGATAGACCCTATCGCTTATCCCTCATAATGGCAAAGAACTACTGAATATATCATATCAAGTCGCGTGGCCTAATGGTCATGGCGTCTCGCTCACAACACGGTCCGAGAAGGTTCCCGGTTCGATCCCGGGCGCGACTATGTTTTTGTCTGTGTACGGTCAAACCCCGTTAATCAATCAACCCTACCTTTTTTTATTTTTTTTTTGGTAAAACTCGGTCTTTTAAAATATTTGCGCTCCCGGTCGATTTGCCATAGCTAAGACCTAACCCAGAGACTACCTAATTGCGTTTAATAACCCTCGGTTTTACAAACTTTCCTTTGGTTTAGTGACTGTCCACGTGAATTATACTTCTATTTTTCCAAGGTTGGCTTAACCTTCTCTTCCACCTTTATAGTCCGGATTGCCGGTACCTACAAAGTAAAGTCGGAGAGCAAATGGGTTGACTGTATGTGAACAATATAGTCTAGTCTACCTTTTGTCTTGATCTAGTTATTTTGCCTTCGTACTAATGTCTTCTATCTTACTAGGAATCTTATGAGAGAACTTCTCTCAATCCTTCTGTCATCCTATTCCAAGTAGTAGCCGTCTACAACATACAATCTCTAATCATAATTGGGAAAGCCTGGAAATAAGCCCTGGGGGTTTCCTTTGCAACCCATTCTCCTGATATAGTCATTACTATCAAAAACGATTAATAATCAAGTCGCGTGGCCTAATGGTCATGGCGTCTCGCTCACAATACGGTCCGAGAAGGTTCCCGGTTCGATCCCGGGCGCGACTATGTTTTTGGTTAGAACGAGCTGCTAGTTGTTGTCCAGGAGTGTGTATCTTTTTTTACATCTGTTCTAAATTTGCTTGTATATAGATAGGATGGATAGCGTTTAGCATGAGCCCACCTGTAGTCAAGCCCGGCAGCCCTACGAATGGCATTGATAGAATATATGAGTAGTCCATTCCTACCTGTACCTCTATTTCGTCTGCTTTTCTTTCTATCCGAGTAGTTTTGGGCCACAATGAAGCATACAACTCCGGTGGCAATACTAAGGCCCTTCTTGCAATGGATATCTTGCCTCCGGGAATATTCGGTGATGTTCAATCCTGGAACATCACGAACCACCTTCCACAATTTGCTGAGCTTGCAGCTGTAGATGGTTGGCCACTTAGAATCGGTTGGTTTCCACATGGTCGAGATGTTGTACGATTCGCATTTCATCTCTGGTATGTGAAATCTCGGTACCTGGTGGCTAGTCCATATAGATGGTACTGTTTTGGCCTCACGACGGATTCTGCCCTTAGTACCTTTGGATGCCACTTCAAGGACCTGGAATAGCCTCCAAGCTCGCTTGGGTGAGGAAGGAACCAGTGACCCCACTGTTCAAGTGCCTGTTTCAAGTTCATCCCGGGAAGGCATTGGGCACCTGTCGAATTTGAGGCCGTCTTGGACCCGTAAAAACTCCACTAAAGGTTATGGCAGCTCGTCGAAGTCATAGCATTCCGGCTTTGCGCCTTGGTGGTAAGCAGTGGACATCCTTTGGAACTGGCGGATGTTATGGAGGTTGATTTCCGATGGCCAAATGGCTGCACTGATTGAAGAAGCGAAAGCTAAGCCCAATTGCCCTAATTCACTCCTCTGTTTCAGCTAGTAAGTATCAGTCTTTAAAAAGTTGTTAGGAATTATTCATACCAAGGTTTCATCACCGGTTTCACACCTGAGACGAGGAATATCAAAAGTTTGGCCTGATGTTGGCAATTTCGTAAGCTCGAACACCTGAAGAGCTGCTGGTAAATATTTGGTGGCAGTGTTATCGTCATCTTTCTACATTGTCTACATAAAAAATCCAGGATTCATTGTGATTGTATACTAGCCTGGGAAGCATCTCGAAGTCTTCCACTCGTTTGATATACGTGCGCTGTCATTGGCTCCCGGGTGGTCCGGGGATACCCCCTCATTTTGGAGTATTGCTGAACACCAGAGTGGCACATTGCCCGCTTCAACACTAATTGATGTTAAGCTCTATGCGATGGTTCTACAGGGTTTGAAGGTTATATTTAATCAAGTGCCCTAGACTACCATGTAGGTGTCCACAGCCCAGTGTACCTAGGACTGCACAATCTTGTGTTGGTCCAAACTTGAAATGTGTCTTGTTTTGAATTTCCTGGAGACTAAAGAAAACCAAATCGGATGGGCGTGTCCATACGATAGGCAGCGTGATATGGGGGGATAATTTACACAAAGCAATGGGAAAAGGCGGATTTGAGAAGAATGCAGGCTTATGATGCAGGAACTGGGGATGTGGGAACCTCAATGCCGTAGGCCTCCTTGATACGCTCCCGGCGTCTCTCTTCGTAGCCAGGGCCGTAGATACCTAGTAAAATTAGTACTGGTAGATAGTATCGCTACCCGGATAAGAAGCACGTACCACGTCCTTCACCCAATTCCGAGATGGTCTGCTCTCCGGGAGTCTGGAATGCCTTGCGCAATGCTGTCCGGCGGTCGAACTCGTCCACCGATGTGTCCTTCTGGTATCCGAACAGGGAGCCACCGGTGTACTCGAAGGCGGTCATAGCGGTTGACAGGGCGATACCATATCCGAGCACAGCGGGGAGTGTGCGAACTGAGGTAAACCGGATTATTAGCTCCAAATAAATAACCATAGACTCAATTAAATTCAGAACTCACCTCGGAGACCGAGAATGGCACCTGAGAAGAAGCCACCGAGAGCGACGTTGTAGTGGTCCTCCTTCTCGCGCAGGTTGGCGGAAGCGCTCTTGATGAACTCATAGGTACCACCCATGGCCGCTGTAACATGTCCAGTTTAGCAATTGATCAATCAATTTATATGTAAAGAAGCCCATACCAAAGGTAGTAATAATACCACCGCCACGGACGAAGACGCCCAGAGTTCCGACGTTCTGTTTGGTGAGCGTGTTCTGCACAGCGGCTGCGAAGAGACCGACGCTTCCGGTAAGCGCGGTGGCCTTCATGGCTGCCGAAATGGCATCCTTAGGGTGATAGCTGTGGTCTTCGTCGTGGTGCGCCATGATGTGTGTGTGATAGCAGGGATGGACTGCTTGCGGTATAGGATGTGGTTGGCGATAGGATTTTGGAGTCAGCTTTCTGCCATACCTGACCGCCAATGCCCGCCATTCCAACGGAGCTCTACATGATTAGGTTGATGCTTCTTTCTAGTCGAACCCTTTGATTCATTTGTTTTCATCAAGATCCCTCTGAGACTCTACTTGCTGCTTGCTCAAAGTGAATCTTGATCTCAAACCCGTCCATTTTGTGGAGGAGAGAGTTCCAGAAGCTTGCCACTGCTTGCTGCCAAGTGCAGTGGGCTCCCCGCTGTCTCTCCGCATACAGTAACGATTTCATCATTTGACAACATTGTCATCACAGCTGGGCTGTTACATTGCGCGCTTTTGTGAGCTTCGATGAGAATCAAACCTTTAGGAGAATCAACTCTCCCGTAGCATCAAGACGAATATCCAACCCGTGTGAGGCCTTCAGGCCCGAACACCGTACTTCATGGCGTCTGTACACAGGGCCGGTAAGGCAACAGCCTGGACCAGCAAATTTGGAATATAACTTGAGCAAATGCTTACAACCTTTTCTATCAACCATATAGGAAAGACTGCGCCGCGTCTCATTCAAGATGTCCAGCTGTATGATCCAGCACACGACCCAGACACAGGCCGTAATCTCCTCTCGGAAACTCCGCCCATTTACCCAGAAGGCTACACCGGCCCACCTGCATTCATATCACCAGAAGCATGTCAACACCAGTATGTCTTGAAAGAAGACCAAACATTCATGTCAGAGCCAGAGCACCGGAGAAGACCAGGCACATCGTCCAAGGTTTCAGCCATATGCATAAAGTGCCGTTATCATCTACAAGTGGTGGTTAACTACACCAGCCACATGAGCACACTTGGTCAGAACCAGGGGAAACACTTGCACCATTTGATCTACAAATCAGGGCGGCAGAAGAATGGCCTTGCGTTGCCTGAAGAAACTCCCAAAGGGCAGATTGTGGAGACGTACCACTACCAATGTTCATACGTCTCATGTTCGGCCATGGTGTCTTTGCGGATTCTTTCACCGATTCTGAGCCCGGAATCCATCCGCTTGATGACCGATAAAGAGTTGTTGCGGAAACGAGCTGAAGAGGCCACGGCAGCGTATCCTGAATCCATGGAAGGCATGGGTGATCCACAGCCGATCAATGTATTGGATAATCTACGCCTGTACATTACCAACGCCCTACGAAATCCACAACGCAGCAAGCCCATCTCCTCTGTCAATAAGAGGTTCATGCACTCTTTCGGCGTGGAAGGTGCTGCTTGTAAAGAATTACTTGAATTTCTAGAGTTCATGTACAATAAGGTTCGTAATAATGATATGTTTTCCCAACTCATTCACTGGTCTCGTTTTGCCCAGGTGTCTTGTGTCGCTGACGAATCGACGCTGACGAATCGACGCAGGAGACCGGGGCATGGCACCCGCCTAAACCGACCTCTAACGCCGAGAAACCGTACCAAGACACGACCCGTCTCTTTCTTGACGACTTGCTGCATGAGTTGCTTGTCCTCATACATCTCAGATCGGTCCCAGAAAGAAAAGGACTCCAGATTCCCGATTTTCCTTCGTCTGCCATCCCCGTTATTTCCTGCGCTCTAGAAGCGCAAGACTGTTCGTATATTGTAACCCTTAACCCTTGGAAATCCGACTAATCTCTGGTCCAGATCCGACAGCTATGCGTTACGAGGAATTTGAGATGGCTCATGCTCCGTCAGTACACCCTATCTTCGAATTAACCGAACTGGATCTGACACATGTTACTTTAGTTTCTATGAAGACCTAGGAGCGATGGAGGATATGTCCTCAACGGCTGTGGTCGAGGCATACAACCGACAAGTCTTAGCTGATCCTGGTAGGACTCCGATGTACTTGTCTGCTCTCAAGGCTATCGGCTGTCTGCGTGGTGAACAAGACAAGGTAGTCATTGACATAGCTGTCCAGACAGCTTATGAACAAGGGAAGTACGCCGTTGAGGACGTTGTCGCCGCGTATCAATACTTCCATCTTCACTTTGATGACCCAAACCTCACTGAGGATAGCATCATTGGCAAATTCTATGCCTTCCTCAACTCTACAACGCAGGATACCGAGGCGCGTCAACAGTTGTGGCGGATTGGTGACTCTATGGGAAGTGCACGCATCAAGGCGGCATCAGAAGACCGTGCGTTGATCCAGTCATGTTGTCTCGAAACTCGAGTGCGTGCTAATTTTGACAACAGGTGTTTCTACTGTCGAACAAGCGAATGTCTTCTTGGGGGTCGAGGATCAGACTCCGGATGATTTTGTCATGACTATGTACACCGCAAAGGTGTGTTTTCCAGTTGCTTTATTTGTGGGTTGGATGCGAGCTAACTATGTTATGAACTAGGTCAACGACAATCCACTTACCCAAGAACTTGCAAAACGCGCCGTGGGACTTATTGCCGAGTCCCGTAAATCGGTCGCATTGAAACATTTCATCGATACTGGAGAGACGATTGCCGGGGAAATGGACATTGGTGATGCCTATCGTCTACTCCAAATCCCTGATCGAACTGTCGACGATGGGGCAATCATAGCCGCATATACAATCTGCATCGATGAAAACCCAGGGGATGCCGAGAGGTACAACCAGGCCCTGACAATTATTGCCAAACAACTGGACAGCTCTACGTTGAGGAATATGGCAGGTATCTCCAATGAGCCTGATAGAAGCATGCGAGATTGGCCAGTCGGACTTCAAAACATCGGCAATACATGCTATCTCAACAGCCTGTTGCAGTTCTATTTCTCCGTCCGTCCTTTCCGTGAGTTGGTCTTGGATTTCGAACGCTTCCAAATGGATCTTGATGACGAGGAAAACCTCGCAAAGAAACAAGTGGGCTCGCGAAAGGTGACAAAGAAGGAGGTCGAGCGATCCCAGCGATGTAAGTTACTTTGTCGATGCCAATGGCTATGTCTCTTGAACTGACCTTTTCCTTTGCAGTCCTCAGTGAGCTCCGAATTTTGTTCCGTAGCATGATCACCTCATCCCAAACCTCGGTTACTCCCGGCCAGGAACTTGCTCGGTTGACCCTGATTAGCCCAAGCAACGAGGCGGCAATACGTCGTCGATCAACAATCACTGCCACTAGGTCCGAGATGCTTGGTGACATCGAAGGTGTTCCTGTTTTGGGACCCCTTGGGCCTCCACAGCCCCTTCTCGGGGGTCGAATGGAGTCGGTTCCATCTTCTAGCCAAGCTGCCCCCGTACCTGTTCAAGATTCGACCGCCAGCGATAATGGCAGCGATGCAACATTGGTCTCGGATGATAACATGAACGATGCACCTGGACTTTTTATTGAAGATAAGGAGAACAACCCCCCTGACTTGGACCAACTGTCGGATCAAGCAGAGCCAGGATCTCCCCAGGACATGAATATCGACACAGACGACATTGTATCGGCCAACCTGCCACCGCCTGTCCCTCCTCGCAACGTCCCGCAAGTTGATCGGGAAAAGCAATTGAAGGAGGAGGTAGAAATCGGTGCCCAGCAGGATGTGACAGAAGTCATCAACAATGTTCTGTTCCAGAGCCAGTGCGCCATCAAGCCTCGAGGCATTGGCAGTGACGGTGAACAGCTTGACCAGATCAAAGAGTAAGTTATGAAAAATAGTCCACTAAATTATCTGTGCTAACCTTCTCCTCAGCTTGTTCTACGGCCAAACCCGCTCTTACATCTCCACCGAGAAGGGCACACGTTCGAAGGACGAACGGTGGTGTGACATCAAGGTTGATGTTGCTCATGGATCTCGAAACATCTACGATGCCATTGATGGGGCATTTGATATCCAAAAGATCAGTGTGGACAACTCGGTGGCCGAGCAATTCGCATCCATCAGCCAGCTTCCCCCTGTTCTCCAGATCCAGGTGCAACGGGTTCAGTTTGATCCCGTGAAGAAATGCTCGTTCAAATCTACAAACCATCTCGAGTTGCTTGAAACTATCTACATGGATCGATACATGGACACCAAGAATCCGGACGTTGTGGATCGACGAAATCAATGTTGGGAGTGGAAGGCGTCTCTGAAGAGGCTCGAGGCTCGCCGAGAAGAGCTTCTCAGGACAAAAGTAGCGAATATTCTCAGCCAATGTGCCCCAGGTTTATATAGCTAACCTTTCTCTTTTCTGCAGGAGAGTGCCAGCGTCGACATGGCAACATTGTTCCGTAAAGTCAAAACCGCGTTACAGGATTTGAACTCGATTGAGAACGACACTGAGACCGGAGCCGAGGTCGGATCAGATTCCATGAACCCAGTGAACCCTTTGGCTAGCACTGAGTTACTCGACGAACTCGAGTCCCTTGCCCATAAGGCAGAGACCGACGTGCAAGGTAAGAGTTTGGCGTCACAGGCTCACTTGAAACAGACATGTTGACTTTTTTTTATAGCTATCGATCAAGAAATCAAGGATACGCAGACCATGATTTCCAGCCAATTTGCCGATTTCAATAACCTCCCATATCGACTGTACGCCGTTTTTGTGCATCATGGGTCGGTCTCGTTCGGCCATTACTACATCTACATTTTCGACTTTGACAAGGAGATATGGCGCAAATATAATGACGAGTATGTCACCGAGGTCCAGAACATGGATGAGATCTTCAAGAACGATTCGACCAGCAACCCTCCGACCCCGTATTTCCTTGTCTATGTCAACGATGGCATGAAAGACCGTCTGGCAAACCCGGTCTGCCGTGAGGTATCCGACAACCTGCCCGACTTTCCCGGTCTAGAACAAGCCACGACCATGGAGGGTATTGAGCCCACAAGCCCTGCGCCGGACGTGAATATGGAACCTCCATCCTACGAGGAAGCATCGGCCATCAATGGAACTCCAGGTACGGGAAACACAAAATCCGACGCGGAGACCACCACATGGCCCCGTCCTCGTCCTGCGACTGACTGGGAGCATTACTGGTAGATTCAAATGACACGCCCGTCGATGCGGAAGCTGTCAACCCTCTAAAACGCAAGAGTGTTGATGAAGTGAAACCAACCCGTCCGACTTAATTTCTTACACTGTGTGGCACCCACCTAGCCAGCATGATAACATGATTGCATGATTTGTCGACTTCTCGATTTCTCGATTCTCTTATGTCTGCACGTGGATATTACTGCATTGCGAGGTGTGAAATGTTTTTGTTATCCAACATGTACATACGATGAAGATACCATGGAGTACTTGTAGAGTTAAGATAGTTGCAATTGATCTTCTCTCTTATGTCTTAACCTTGCTCATCTCCAATTTACCCCGGATAAACATATCAGGTGACTGATGACTCAGCACTTCCGATTTCCCACCTGGGCCAGCCGCGGGGAATCGGATACGGATCGGCTGTGGATTTCGGCAGCGGCAAGAAAAGAAGTCAATTTGCCTAAGGGATTTTGAAGGTAATAAGTAGCCAAAAAGAGAATGGGATATATGTAGAATTTGACAGCACTTGATCTAGGATATTTATAATAGTTAATCACCAAGTCCAAGGGCTCTGGGGTTAAAAGTATTGAGAACAGGGCAATTGTAGGCGGGAGAGAGCCGGGAATCTACATTTCCGGGGAAACGAATATCACTCGGGAATGATTCCGCTCTCACTGCCGTGCGGGAATATAAGAAGTGGCTATTGCCGCTGCCACGGGTGTTTGGTCTTTTAATAAGTTGCTGTGCACTTGGGATTTTTTTAATATTAACATCCCATCTCTCATTTGGAAGTCATTAGCTATGCCTTCTCAAGTGGCAACATGTCTGCGCCTCGCGCGTCAGTTCTCGGCCAATCCAGCCCAGGTAAGTAATTTGCCCATCGCCCATATCGCCCATATCCCTTTTTGAGTCGCAAAGACTGACATGTCTTGCCTTTCACCAGCACCAACGTTTCATGGCCCGCGCATTCTCCAGCAGTGTCCGCCGAAGTGAGATCAACAAGGTTTACCCTTCCGCCGAAGTAGCAGTTAAGGACATGAAGTCCAACTCGACTCTGCTCGCCGGTGGATTCGGGCTGTCTGGTGTACCTGACTCACTGATTAACGCCGTCCTGGCGAACCCCTCAATCACTGGCCTGACCGTGGCCAGTAACAACGCCGGTGTGGACGGAGCTGGTCTCGGTCTGCTCCTCCAGTCCAAGCAGATCAAGAAGATGATTGCTTCTTACGTCGGCGAGAACAAGACCTTCGAGCGCATGTACCTCACTGGTGAGATTGAGTTAGAGCTCACTCCCCAGGGAACTCTCGCTGAGCGGTGCCGTTCCGGCGGTGCGGGAATCCCCGCGTTCTACACACCCGCCGCCTTCGGTACCGTGGTGCAGACCGGTGCAGTGCCCCTGCGACACAACGCCGATGGCACAGTCGCAAAATTCAGTGAGCCGCGTGACACCAAGGTGTTCGATGGCAAGAGCTACGTCATGGAGGAGTCGATCAAGGGTGACTATGCTTTCGTCAAGGCCTGGAAGGCCGACAAGCTTGGTAACTGCCAGTTCCGCTACGCGGCCGCCAACTTCAACGGTGCCATGGGCCGTAACGCCAAGATGACCATCGTCGAGGCTGAGCACATCGTCGAGCCCGGCGAGATCGATCCCGCTGCCGTCCACCTGCCCGGTATCTACGTCAAGCGTGTTATCCAGAGCACCGCCCCCAAGCAGATCGAGAAGTTCACCTTCGCCAAGGAGGAGGGCGCTGACACCTCTGCTCTCGGCAAGGGTGATACCGCCAACAAGCGCGAGCGTATCGTCCGCCGTGCCGCTAAGGAGTTCAAGAACGGCATGTACGCCAACCTCGGTATTGGTATGCCCATGCTTGCTCCCAGCTTCGTCGACCCCTCCGTCGAGGTGACCCTGCAGTCTGAGAACGGTATTCTCGGTCTCGGCCCTTACCCCAAGCAGGGTCAGGAGGACGCCGATCTCATCAACGCCGGCAAGGAGACTGTCACTCTCAAGCCCGGTGCCAGCTGCTTCGGCAGCGACGAGTCCTTCGGCATGATCCGCTCCGGCCGTATCGACCTGACCATTCTGGGTGCCATGCAGGTTAGTGCCAAGGGTGACTTGGCCAACTGTACGTTTTCCCCACGCTTCTTCCGTTTTATGCATATAACTAACCTTCTCTCGCAGGGATGCTCCCCGGTAAGATCAAGGGCTTCGGCGGTGCCATGGACTTGGTCTCCAACCCATCCGCCACCAAGGTCGTCGTGACCATGGAACACACCGACAAGAAGGGTAACGCCAAAATTGTCAAGAACTGCGAGTTCCCTCTGACTGGACCCGCCTGTGTCAGCCGTATCATCACTGACCTCTGCGTCTTCGACGTTGACTTCTCCCACGGCCTGACTCTTATTGAGATCGCCGACGGTGTCACCGTCGAGGAGGTCCAGGCTAAGACCGATGCCCCCTTCAAGGTCGCCGATGACCTGAAGCCCATGCTTTAAATTTGCATGCAAATTCTATGATTCTTCAAGCGTTTTGTATATAGCAATTAGGAGTTAGATTGTTTCAAATTCATTCCCATGGACATATCCTGGATACGCATCAAGAAGAACATTTCTCTGAACAAATCTCATACATTTTGAGTAGAAAATATAGTAGGTATACAATAAACAAAAAAAGAAAAAGGTATTGGTACAAGTCATGCAACCCATCAAATAAAAACCCCATAATGCTGACCCAAATCCAGTGAGACAATGATAAATCAAGTTTCCCCAAGTTTTCCACGTCAAAAAAATCAAAAGTCTATACATACAGCAAAAACAGAAGCATCACGTCAAGCGGATAATACCGGCCAGCCTCTTTTTTAACCGGCCAAACCAATCGCGGTTCGGCGCCTCCGCAAACTCGCGCACGACATTGTCATAGTGGTCTGGGTTACTGGCCGGCCGGCGCAGCTTCTCCGGCATGGGATATTTGCGCGCGTAGCGGTTGTTCAGCAGCGATTCAAGTGCATTTGCGGAGGACTCGGAGATTGCTGGGCTGGACTTGTCCGCCGGCTGGAGACGGGATTCAATGTAGGATTGAACGGAGACTGAGGCTGGGCGGACTGCATCCGTGGGCCAGTGCTTGAGGAGGTGTGTGAGGCGGCTTTGGAGGGAGCGCGGGCTAAGGGTCTGGGATGGTTTGTTAGGAGATTGTTTGGGATTGAACGTTGGGGGGCTTGTCGATGAAGTTGTATGGAATAATTTGAATGTTGGGTGAAATACTCACAGGTGTTTTAGCCATGGTGGACTAGAGATATCACAAGATAACTGTGGTATAGGGGAAGGATCTTCCTTTGCAAGTTGAGGCGAAGACGGGAACAGTCTATTTTGGCCTGGCGCATCAGGCATCATCAGCCACATCCATTCCTGTTGCCTTCTTCATCAACCCCGACATTTTCCCATCCCCTTGTACTCTTGTTATATCATTTTTGCTTTCCAACCTAAGTTGTTTCTGTCTTATTTTCCTTTCTGATTCTATTCAGGGTCGCTTCCCGCTCAGCTCGCCATGAGCTCGCAGCGCTATTCACGGGTACGCAATCCCCCCGCGGATCCCCTATCAGAACAAACCCGCCCCGGATGGGATCCCTCGACAAGACACTGACCACTATATGTATAGGTGAATGCCCAAGATGAAGAGGAAGGACCACATTCCTATCCGCTGAACGCGCGACCCGAACACAGCAACTCTTCGCCTTCATCTTTCCGTTCCGGGTCCCGCTCGTCGTCACCATCGTCGAGGCGACTATTACACGACGATCCACAACACAACGATGACGATCAGACACTGGCCGATGCATTTGGCGACGAAGACGAGTCCGATGATGATAATGAGCCGGATGACAGACAGCGCTTGATGCGAGCTGACCCCGACTTCCGGGCTCCCCCGGATAACGGTCATACCGCCACGGCGTCCTCGTCGGAGTCGAGGGTCGATGTACAGGATCCGACTCAACCGGAGCTTCTCAGACGGCCGACGAATTTACCAAGTTTCACAGCACCGGCTTCTGGAGCAAGTCGGCAGATCGCCTCATCGAATGATGGAGTCTTTGCCAATCTTGCCGCCAAGCCGGAACGGGGCGAAAAGAATGATGATCTTCCTCCTGTAAGTTGATATTTGAGATTTTTGTGATATACCCGAAAGACTTGTGTACTGATATCTTATTTAGTCATATGAAGAAGCCGCCGCTGATGCGACACCGCCATACTGGGAGACCACGATTGTGGCTCCAGGTATCTCGTCCGACGAGGTCTATGTCGATGGACTGCCTGTTGGATCCGTTTTCTCATTTGTCTGGAATGCCATGATCTCAATGTCATTCCAGCTTGTTGGCTTCTTGCTGACCTATCTCCTCCATACCACCCACGCCGCGAAGAACGGCAGCCGAGCGGGCCTCGGTCTTACTCTTGTTCAATACGGCTTCTACATGAAAGGCGGCAGTGACAATTCCAGCTCCGACCCTGGAAGCTCTGAATATGTCCCTCCGCCTGACCCCAACAGCCACAACTTCGACCCTAACTCGGTTAATGAGGGCGGGGGCAACGGAGGAACCGGCGCCATATCTGGCATCACCACCAGTGAATGGATCTCATATATTCTCATGATTGTTGGTTGGTTCATTTTGATCCGTGCGGTCAGTGACTTCCTGCGGGCACGACGTCATGAACAGCTTGTGTTGCAGAGCCCGGATCGTGGTCTGGGTGTACCAGTCATTGCGGAAGGTGAACGGTCCGAGACTGTTGTCTAATATCGGGTATACATGGGATTTTCACTTGGTTGTTTTTTTCGGGACCTGGACATGGACATGGAAATGTCTGGCGTTGCAGCATGGAGTTTCTTTTTTTGTATCGACACCCCCCAGGAGTACTGCCTCCGGATTGCATTCCTTCGATTTTTCTTTTCCTTTTTTTTTATCAGATCGTTCTACTTCTACTTTTATTTCCGGCCGTGTAGCTATTCTGAAGATACCAAATATATGAACAATGAACAACAATAGCAGTTGGCATATTTATGTACAACATAGTAAGGAGCTCAATACCCTTAAGTTGAGTCTTCCAGAATGCCGCTAACCACATCAGCCGCTTCTATAACCACCGCCACAGCTTCCTCCTCTAACATTCCCTGTACGCTCAAAGCTCTCAGCCTCTTCCCCCACAATATCCACCGCTCCCGTGTTAGCCCACCTCTCAGCCACAGCTCCGTCTTATCATCTAGCGCCGCCGCCCAGTCCCGTAGCTCCTCATCGTCCGCCTCCCACAGTGCCCGGCCCCCATCCCGCATCCAGGTCGCTGCTACCTGGACATCCAGCGCCCACAGCTGCTCCGACGACATCCTATGCGCTTTTGCTGGGCGAGACTGAGGTCCACCACGCTCTAGCGTGTCGCGGCACGCAAAGAAAACCCATATAGGATGCCTGTTGACCTTACCTTTACTCGCTTTCAGAAGCGCAGCTGAGAATACGCAGAAACGGAGAAAGTACTCTCCGCAACTGCTACTCAACGTACTAATAGTAGATTTCTCCCTCGAATCACGCACACCGTCCCAGTCGCGCCAGGCCTCGAGGACATCATGCACGTCGCGCCACTGCGCGTTGAACCGCGGCAGTTTCTGCCAGTGTAGTTTTCCGTCGGCTTCGGTGTAGCTGCTGGCCTTCCATCTTACGCGTGCGTTAAGCTGTGTTGGTGGGTGCGCCTGGAGGGCGTCGAGAAGGGCAAGGTGGGGGTCGTGTGAAGTTGAAGAGGTGGCGACGGCTGTGAAAAAGGCGTCCCAGAGTTCCCAGAGCGCATGGGCCGGGTCTGAAGAAGTAGTCACGGAGTTGATAAGATCGGCCGCTGTCTCGGCTGGCGTTGGCGTCGAGGAATGGTTTCTAGGAGTAAGAAGGGATTGGATTGGCCTGGAGAAGGGGTTTGGGCGGTTACTGCCTGGGACATCCAATATAGTTGTCATTATAGATGAGGTGGAGGTTGGAAATGGTGGTCTTTGGTGGATTTTTTCTCAGTCATGGACGTCTTTTACGCGTTTAGCGACCATTTCTGGCCCCAACAGCGGCTATTTTCGGCATCAATTGCCGTGAGTTCTGATTCTACCAACAAGATCGTAAGTTGGAAGTTGTAGGGAGTAGATCCCAACGTAATCAAGGCCCAAGTGTTGATGCCCGTACTGCGCCACGATAGGCAGCATCATATCCTTGTTCCTTGCCCTTGCGTCCCTTTATGTCTCGCTCGTGCAACTTCACCCCACTGATAGACAGAAATCAGAAAAGCGAACAGAAGAGAATTCAGAAGTAAACCAGGTGCCCCTTCCGGCGGACCAACTCCGCCCACTGCCGAGAGCCCCATTGTTTATTTGCCAACCTCAACTCAACATAACCTCAGTCTTTCGATATTTTACCTGCGTTTCTCATCGGGGTGGATCGCGGCCTTGTCCGCAATGTCTACCGTTCCTCAGGGCCCTGTCGAGGCACGATCACTGTCGTCGGTCACCAATATCGCATCGAATCCCCCCGCCTACCCACGAAATCCCACCCATGAGAAGCACGAACCACTCTCTCTGTACATTGTGCGTGTACCAGGAAGTAAAGGTATAAATCAATTCCCCCAATATTGACATTCTGCTCTCTGTCTTTCGCTCTCGATAGTCCCATACTTGCGCATTATCGTGCTTCAACAACCAAATGAAGATAAACCTTAACTGACTGCGGTTTAATATGCAGACATTTTCCTCTCACCTCTCAAACCACCGACGAAATCCAGTGTCTCCGCTGAGGCGATCAACGCCTCTCTTTACTATCTCCATGTCGCGACTCCCGACGATGATACCCTGCTCCAGGAAGTGGAGGAAGAGCGCGAAGAGCAGGCTCAATTGCGCAAGGAGCGCCTCGAGAAAGCGGACGCCGACGACCCAGCGCAACGCGAGTTCGCGCGGCTGAACAATGTGCGCCGTAAACCAGTTGGTGGAGGAGGAGGAGACCTCCACCCCGAGCCTTTGCCGGCACCGTCTCAACAGGATGCCACTGCGCCCCCCGCCTTGCCTGCACGTCCAATCCCTGTGTTGCAGGATGATATTGCTTCTCCAGCCTTACCACCACGTCCAATTCCAATGTCGCAGGATGCCACTGCTTCTCCGACCTTGCCACCACGGCCAATCCATATGCCGCAGGTTACTGCAGAGAATGTATCTTTCTCCGGGACTCCAGTCGCCAACATACAGCCTCCTTTGAATAATAATATCCCTAGAGGGGTAACGGTAGAATCGGGTGGTAAGAGCGCTACGGCGCGGCGACCTTTGCCTTCCTTGCCGCCTGGTGAAGAGTCATGGGCCAATTCTGCAGCAGGCGAAGACCCGTCCAAAAGGGCATCCCGATGGAGCGTGTTTGCCGAACAATTGCAAACCCGGGGAGAGAACTTGAAGGAGAAGTATGAGGCAAAGTACGAGGCACTGTCGGCTGGCCGTCATAGCCTTGACTCTTCGAGACCGCAATTTCGGCCTCGTTCTTCGCATAACCGTACCGGATCACCATTAGGAAGCCCCGGGCAATCTCCTAACCGGCATAGAAACGCACATGGCAACCCTTCTAGCAATGCTGGCTTTCATATCACGCTCATTCGGCGTGATCCCACGTCTGGCACACAATGGAATGTGGCAACTATATCAACTCCCCGAATGGACCGCAACACCGTCGATATCGAGATCTCCACGCCAGGATATAATAGGTTCGCAGGTTCAAATGAGTTTCCTTCATTATCCAGCCTAGCAGCCAACATCCCGACGGGAATCGGACGCCTACCCAACTCTGCCATTGCCCAGTCCTTAGTCACTGAGCAACCAAAGGAGCAGCCAACCGGTCCACGCAAGTTCCACCGCCAACTCTGCGTATCAAAGCCATTCGACGACTCCGTGGCCGCAGATGGCAGCAACGGCCACACCCCAGAGGGCCCATCCAAGCTAAAAAGCGGTTACTACGTCTTCACTTCCCCCTGGAATGGCACATGTACCTTTACAAACAGCGTGAACGGTCGAAGCCTCAAATGCAAACACATGATTCCGACACCCGGCGGCTTCATTCCCCCCAACGGCGAAGCAGAAGCACCCCCGGCCGTGACCGTGGCCGAGCTCCGTTTCAACACTCCCTTCCAAGCAGCAAATCTCCACTCGCACGCCCACCACGCAACCCACAAACCCCACCCAAACCACCTGTCCCCCTTCACGCAAAGCCAAATCCAAACCCAGTCCCTCCCCCGCCTAAACGACAACCCAAACGACAACCACAGCTCCGACGGAGGACCACTCCAACCATCCTCCTCGAACAACAGCTACACATCCGCAACGCGCAACTCCCTCTCCCAACTCCTAAACCCAAACACCTATTCCCGGCCGCGAGCACACACAGGCCCAGGCTCAAACCCCCCACCTCTCCCCGCCTCAACTCCCACAGCCTCGCGCCCAAATCTCAACCCCTCAACCCTCATCCGCAGAACCTCTATGCGCGCGCAACGCTTCGCGCGCCAGAGCCAATTCCACCCCACTTCTCACAACCGCAGTACGAGTAATAGTAGTGGTGGGGATTTGGATCATGATTCCGATGAGGATCGCTTGGATTTCTCGCTTGCTCGGGAGCCTGCTGGTGGTGGGTTAAGGGGGAAGAGTGCGAAACTGGGGAAGTTGGTTATTGAAGATGAGGGGATTAAAATGCTTGATCTTGTTGTTGCGGCTTGTATGGCTGTTTGGTGGAGAGGGTATTATTATTGAGATATATTGATCTTACCTAGTTTTAGTCTTAGCCTTTGTCTTGGTATTAGAAATCCTGCCTTGGTTTGTGAGGCTTGTATACCTCTATAGTCGGTTAGTTTTGCGATGACATCGTATATGAATGCATGAATTTCATTTCTTTTGGTTCGTTTCTTTATCTATATGTATGTTTCGTCTGGTCTAGTTATCCCTTTGTCTTGTGTATGCCTTCGTGCTATTTCCAAAGTTTGCAATGCATTACCCAGGGCATCATGGCTCACGTAGTATCACTAAATCGCCCACTCGTTCGGCAATGTACTTTTGTATATTAGACCAGCACTGGCAGAGCTCTCTGTCCGAGGTACAGAATGACCACCTACATGTACCTAGTTCGTCTTGGAAAGTGCTGGTATGGCAAGATTGAACTTCTCTACAGTTTTGCTCTTGATAGTCGATCAAGATCTTCACAGATAGTCAACAGTGTACGATATAATTCAGTTTTACTATAAGTGCCTACAACCTGTAGGAGAAGATAATATACTCCAGAAATTCCGTTGGGAAATAGTGTGAGCACGTATGCATAGCCCTATATTGCAGATCCGAAAAAAAAAAAAAAAAGTGGATTCGTCGACAACGTCATTTGAAACCCGGCCGTTGGATCCAGGCACGTGACTTACATTTCCGAAAAGCGTAGGACCAATCACATAGCATAGAAAGGACCCACATCCGTAAGCCTCGAAATCGAGTCTGGAAAGAAAAAAAAAATAGGTTGCTTCTCTTTGATTGAGCGTGTCATCCTTAGTGCAGGGGCCATGCTAATCTTCTCTGTATATTTTCATTTGACCATATGCCCCGAAGGGCGAAATATGTATTCGTTTAGTTCAATATAACCTCACTTTTTGGCAGAAAGTTACCGCCTAGGGTCCTTCCTATTTGGGTAGGTGTTGTCAGGTGGCAGGCACGTGGCTTGGCACGTGGCTACGTTCCTTTGTCTATGACGCCCCGGTATATCTGGTTCCTATAGCAATTAAAGCTTGGTGGGTAGGTATTTCGATTATGATGGAGTTGGAAATAGAGAGGTTATTACTAGCGAGCATCTCATATAGTGATAGTGATGTATAGCCAATTCCTTATAGAGATTGAGAGTGGTAGGTACAAAAGCTAATGGAGTTGAGTTATGTCGGTTTAAATGGATCCTTATTGATAGAGACCTGATGCGGGGGAGACTTGATTGACAATCTATGTATCTAGTGATGAACCTACTTGAAAAGAGATGCAATGCACAGAGTAATGAAGTATCATATCCAAAACCAGGAACCACAACCAACAGCACCTTGAACTGTGGAAGTAGTGAAAGGATTCAGAAGGTCACACCAAAAGGAAGTAGGAAACGCAGACACAATCCAAAAGCTATGAAATCGGGCAAGAGCAGACCGCAGAACAAATAGAGATGAAAAAGTCGAGTTCGAAATAGCACAGTTAATGAAAAATGAAAAGAAAACCCCGTGTAAATCGTCCCGGTCTTTTTTTGGTTTCTCTGAAGGTATCTCTTGGCTAACTTAGATCAACATGCAGGGCGCGATAGAAGACATCTGATTCAACACGCCGAACAACCAACAAGTCGAGAAAAACGGCAGAAAACAAAAGGTATCAACGGTGATGCACGTCCATGCCGCGCTGCAGCGAGGATTCCAAGTCATTAGGGTTGTAACCACCGCCAGCGGTAGCCTCCTGAGGTCTAGGATCCTCGGTCTTCCAAGGACCCTGTTGGTTATCCGGGATGGGGATGTTAGTCTGCTGAGCGATCTGCTGCTGCTGGGCGGCGTGGGCCTGCGATTGCTGGCGGACGGTAGCGCGGAAGCGGATGACCTCATCAAGGATCATCTTGCGCATGTCGGGGACTTCGTCGACAACCTCGAAGTGGAAGTCGAAGGTCGTGGGGCAGTTTGGCTCGTCGGAGGCGTCGTGCCAGATGTGTAGGTAGGGGTGCTCGAGAGCCTCCTCGACAGAGATACGAGACGACGGATCGAATGCCAACATGCGGTCCAACAGGTCCAACGCATCGGGGTTGGCTTGAGGGAACAGCTGCTTGAAGGCGACCTTGGGCATGAAGGGCAGGTTGCGCACGTATTCTTGGGCGCGAGGGGAACCAATGCGCGCCAGGGTTTCTTCATTCGGTGTGCCCAGGTAGTGCAGGATCTGGTTCAGCTGGTCGACGTAGTCACGACCCTTGAAGAAGGGTCGACCGCCGAGGAGCTCGGCAAGGATGCAGCCCACGGACCAGACGTCAACTGTAGATGTGGGGTTAGCGGGTGGGCCTCTGCTTGGGTGGCAAATTACGGTGTGGCGTTACGTACTTGCTTTGGTATAGCTTTGGAAGCTCAACATGATCTCCGGCGCACGGTACCATCTGGTAGCGACGTACTCGGTCATGTAACCTGCGTTCTCCTCCGGGTCAATAGAGAAACCACGAGCCAGGCCGAAGTCACAAATCTTGAGCTCGCAGTCAGCATTGACCAGCAGGTTACCGGGTTTGAGATCGCGGTGCAGGACGTTGGCCGAGTGGATGTATTTGAGACCACAGAGGATCTGGTAGATGAAGGATTGGAAGTGGGCATCGGTCAACGGCTGGCCGGAGCGGATGATAGCCGCCAGATCACATTCCATCAACTCTGCAGGATTATCAGTCCAGCTCTATTCGACATAAAACAGCAGAGCAGCACCTACCCTCATAGAGATATGTTTCGTTAAAGTTGTCCGGTCGGGGAATATCCATATCGTACAGGCATGTGATCTGGAGGGCTGAGTTAGCGGGTACAAGGTATTGATAAGGGTGAGCTGCGGCCTACATTGCGATGGCCACGGAAATGCTGGAGCAGCTTGATCTCTCGCAAAGCTCGCTTGGCTAGGATCTTCTTGCTGAAGACATTGGTGACCTTCTTGACGGCGACACCCTCGCCGGTCTGCACGTTGGTTGCGGCGCTTAGGACTATCAGCACATGTGTATCTCCAGTGTCCTCCAGTGTCCACGCTTGCTGTCTGGAATACCTACCACACGATGCCGTAGGCTCCCTGACCAAGCTCCTTTGTCACATTGTATTGCTCGCTCACGATAAAGTCCTGGTTGAAAACCTTGAAGACCTTGCGACCTTGTAAATCAGCCATGGCGAGTTGTGGCGCCGTAGAGTCGTAGAATGTTGGAGGGAAGGTAAAGCGATGGAGGAATATGGGAATTAACGAGGGTCCAGGGTCTTTAAAAAGCAAAAAGAGAGAGGTTGAAGGGAAAAAAAGGGTGATGGGTCGAGAGAGAAGTGTGATGGGATTCAGCCCCGCAGTCCCCGCGGGTGATCCACGTAAAAAAATGGGTGTTTAGTCCACTTCTTTTGGTTTTGAATGAAATTGGATCAAAGACCACTTTCGAAATTTAAAAGAATAAAAAGATATACGGAAGACTTGGAAGACTTGGAATTCTTGAATACCCAATTGATTTTGTTGTGAAAGGGTCAAAGGTGAAAAGGTGAAAAGGTGAAATAGAGGGGATTTCTTTGTATAACTATCTGCACTGTACACTAGGTACCTACATATATGAAACTACCTAGTTATCTAGTATCCAAGTATCTGCATACAGTGCTTGAAAGAAAGCTACACAAAGAAACAGCATGGCTGAAACCTGTCTTTGAGTGTTTCAGTGAAGTGGGCCACTGTCATAGAATGAATGTATTTTGGTATTGCAGCTGATAGCTGTAGAGGTATTGCTAGTCAAATCAAATCAGACGAACATCCACACGTTTCAGCTTCGTAGGTTTAATGTTGAGTCTCAACTAAGAACTGGAGTCTACAGGAATTCATTTCATGCTCACTTCGTACATTAAGTAGTATGCTTGTAGGAGTAAAATACAAAAACAGAGAGCAATGGGTCAATTCTGCCACCAGAACCCGCCCCACTGAGATCGGCAGCAAGATTCCAAGGTTGGATCCAGCCCTACAGGAAGATAGGCATGACATTCTCAAGGATCATCTCAAGGAAGCTTTGCCTTTTTATTTGGACCGGAAGAAAAATACTCCTCCATAGATCGTTGCCTCTTCCACAAGCCCGGCATCTTGACCCCGACTCCTGCCAGTAAACCCGCTTGCCAGGGGGGTTACATAGGTCCATGTAGAGCTTCGCCACTAGGGCTAACTTCTGGGCGTCAACCAGTGCATGATGGTTGCTCCCCGAGAGAGGGTGGTTCTCTCCGAAGAACAGCAGAAACAGCAGAAACAGCAGAAACAGTATTGGAAGGGATAGCGGAAATCTTTGGCCTCGGTAGCAAGTTGTACCAACCACCCGCTTCGTATTACCCCGAACCTCTTTCAGGAGCAGGCACATATTCCCGTTTCCGGGGAGAACATCTTGGAACCACTTTTCCCCCAGCCGGTGTCTCAAATAGACAAGGTCAAAGTGCCACGACGCCCAAGAGAGGAACATCGTGTCTTTAAAGATACCAGCTTCCTGAAGCTTTCGAACGACTCCCTTTGCATCAAGAGTCCCATCTTGTGTACAATAGGCTCTAATCTTCTTTGCCCACGCCCGTTGCGGCCAAGTTAGTGGTGCAGAGAGGGACGATGAGCGAGGCGCGGTGATTCCCTCACTAGTGAGACAATCCAGTACTTTCGCTTCTTCCAGGTCAGCGAGGCCGATTTGGAGAACATCCCTAGTCTGGAAAGTACATTCCCAGTCGATATTAGCCACCTTGGAAGCCGGTAGCTTGGCCTTGCTATCGGATTCCATCCTCATCATGACCTCGGCCATTATCTTTGACTCGGGGTACCACTGCTCAGAAGCTGCTCAGAAGCTGCTTCTACAAACAAAATCCTGAGCTCCCTCATGGCAGTCTCATTTTCGCCAGGGAGGCCTGGTGTCCAGGAAAGGAAGTGCTTTTGCAGTATTTTGAGCCCTCCCACACAGCGCCGAGGAGGTCTGGTGTCCAGGAAAGGAAGCGCTTTTTGCAGTATTTCGAGCCCTCCCACACAGCGTCGAGGCAGTTCTTATGGCGGCACGTTTTTTGGCCAGCATCTGCTTCTAGAACATGAAGCCTCAAGTACTCGTTGAACTTGAACCGCGAAGTGCAAGACGTGCGTCGGCTTCTGAGCCCAATATGCTGTATCGAACGCTGTCTGTAGAAAACACCCGTCTCAAATGAGATTATTGCGCTATTCGGGCACACTTGCGTACCAAGCACTGATCCATCAACAACCCTCCCCGGCCCTGGGTATTTGAGGCCGAGGTGGTGTAGGCCTTCAGATTGGACAACTAAAGTACGGGAATTAGCAATGGGGCCTGAAGCAGCAATACCTTGTATGACTTACCTTTTCTGAGAATGTTTTGGTTTTTTGACGGACTGCCCAGCCATGAAACTGCCAAATCCGCAGTCGGTTCGCCATCCGTAGACTCCTCGGCTTCGTTGTCGGATACGCTCTCCCGATCTCCTCCGTCTCCATCTTCATCCTCCGAATACTCAACTTCGTCTTCGGATTCGTTGCCCCGATCTTCGTCTCCGGCTGCTTCAACTGTTGGCAACGGTTGACCCTCAGCTTCGATGTTCTCACCGGAGAGCGAATTCAAGACCTGTTATTCCCATTAAATGATGCTCATTTGTTCTTTCATTGTCACGTACCTCCAAAGGTTCGCATTCCCCCTTTTGAAGTGTCCTCGTTGGACATGTCTGTTGTTGTGAAAGTGGTTGAGGCCTTAGCAAAGCGAGTGGTAGGATGATGCTTATGAGGCCAAACTGAGACGTTGGTGAGAGTGAATTGAGAGTGAGCTGAGAGTGAGCTGAGAGTGAGTTGAGAGTGAGTTGAGAGTGAGTTGAGCGAGTGGTAGGATGATGCTTATGAGGCCAAACTGAAACGTTGATGAGAGTGGGTTGAGAGTGAGTCGAGGCCTTAGCAAAGCGACTGGTAGGATGATGCCTATGAGATGTGAAATGGATGAATGAGCAAGGACGGAATGTATGGAGGATGCAGAGAGAGGAGAGAAAAAGACCATATCCCAGGCGATTCACAAATAGGCGACGCACAAATAGGCGATGCACAAACGGGTGATGAACAAACAGGTGATGAGCAAACAGGTGATGAGCAAACAGGTGATGAGCAAACAGCCCTACGTCTGAGACACATTGCCGCGGTAGTCCAAATCCTCATCTCAACGGAAGGTGTAATGACGCAGGTGATATAAAAGATATCAGGGCTGAATGAAGCCAGAACACGTGAAGAGGATCCCTACAGACTACAATTAATAAAGCGGCCTTAATATAGAAGACGTAGTAAGGAAGCGAAATAAGTAACCTGCTGGGAAACCCAGATACACACCATCCCCATCGTTTGTCTTCCACTCGTCATAGAGAACCTACCTTGTCTTAAAAAGTGTTAAAATGATTAAACAAACCTAAGACATCAATCAGAGATTGTACCTACCCTTATCTGTATGTAGACACAATGTCATCGCTGTGGTTACCCTTGAAAGGATCTTGGGCCTATAATGCCAACGCACTACGCGCGAGGGCAGATATTGGTAGACGAGATAATGATATTAATGGCTGATTTGAGAGAGAGAGAAGTATGCTAGCTACCTAATGGGAAATATGGTTCTCTCGCGGCCAAAGACGTAGGACCAAAAAAAAGCAAACAAATCAAAGCTTTCTTTCCTTCTGTGGCCCCAAATGTACGAACTCTTCGCTATATGAAGTTATTGGATTAATACAAAGACTTCTCACATTAGATACATACAAGAATAGCTAGCTGCTTATGTGGCCTTTATCCTTGACGACATAAACTTCAATAATCTGATCTATTTAGAGCAAGATGGTACTGGGGATATCATATGTAAAAACTCTGTGATGTGTCCTTTGAGTCTTCTTTTTACATGTATTTTTATGTGTTTTTTTGGTATCTCGTTGAGTATATACGAAGGCAGTTAAAAGCATAAACTGTGCAGAGGTCTTCTGTATGTATGACTTTTGATATTGGTTTGATATAGGGCTAATAACTATACGGCGGATTGTAGGGACCAAAAGCGCATAAATTCAGAAAAGATCAGCAAACCAAGGGCAGTAGGCTGAAACCTTTTCTAAATCACTAAGTAGGTTAGCTTCGAATAGGCACTCCCTTTTTTAAAGTCACGAATATGTCTACCTACCCAGGTTGTTTTCGCCTTAATGGTACAGTGTTCTGTGGCCTAACTTAAACCCTAATTACGCTACCAACTACATTAGGAATGTATAGGATATATTTAATAAAATCAGTAGAATATCCGCATGTAATTCATTTCACTTTTCGTAAATCAGTAACGAATTTATCCCCTACAGAGTGTTCTCCAGCCGACGCTCCTTGCGCAATGCCCGGAGCTTGAGCCGCGCCTCCTCCAGAGGGACCATGACACCCTTGTTTTGGGTCGCAGGATCATCACGGTTGCGAATGTTAACAGTACGTGACTCCTTCTCCTGGGCACCGACAACAAAGATGAAGTTGTACTGGGCCAGCTGGCCAGTACGGATCTTCTTCTGCAGGGTGTTACCACTGACGTCAACGTCCACATTCAACTTGTCACCCCGCAGAATACGCTGCAGCTCCTCAGCGTAGTCGTTCAGAGCCGGCATCACCGGCACAATTAGGATCTGGCGCGGACTGATCCAGAACGGCCACTTGCCACCAAAGTGCTCGATCAAGATACCCAGGAATCGCTCGAAGCTACCAATAATAGCACGGTGAATGACAACAGGGCGGGCACGGCCGGGGGGCAGATCGTCGGACTTGGTCTCGCCCTCATTCGCGCCCTCCCCGGACTTCTTCTCCAGATTTTCGTTGGTCTGGTACTCCAGCTTGAAGTTCAGCGGAGCCTGATAGTCCAGCTGGATGGTCGCGCATTGGAATTCACGCTTGAGAGCATCCTCAATGGTGATGTCGATCTTGGGTCCGTAGAAGGCACCGTCACCCTCATTAATGGTCCAATCATTACCCTTAAACTTGGTCAAAGCCTGCTTAAGCTGGTCCTCAGCGTGGTCCCAGGTCTCCAACGATCCCATATACTTCTCGGGGCGGGTGGACAGCTTCAACTTGAAGGCGAAGCCAAACAGCCCATATATGGAATGCAAGAAATCAAACAGACCCTCGACTTCAGACATAATTTGACTCGGCATTGCCAGTATATGTCCATCGTCTTGACAGAAGCGTCTTACTCTTGTCAGGCCTTGCAGGGCACCGGAAGCCTCATTGCGGTGCAGGACACCGAAGTCTGCAATACGCATAGGAAGCTCACGGTAGCTACGTTCACGGTGGGCGAAGAGAGCGAAGTGTCCGGGGCAGTTCATGGGCTTAAGAGCCCACTCGCGCTTCTCGACATCCAACTTGAACATATCATCCTTGTAGTGGGCCCAGTGTCCGGAAGTCTTCCAGATACTAACGTCGTACATGTTGGGGGTCTGGACCTCCTGGTAGCCTCGCTTGCGGTATTCAGTACGTAGAAGAGACTGGATCTGGTTCAAGATCTTGGTTCCGTTGGGGAGGAGGAATGGGCAGCCAGGGGACACCTCATCGAAGAAAAACAGCTCTTGCTCCTTGCCGATTCTCAGGTGGTTCCGCTTCTCAGCTTCCTCCAAGAACTTCAAGTGCTCAGCCATCAGCTTCTTGTCGGGGAAGGCAACACCACGAATACGCTGCAGAGAGTCGTTGGACTGGTCACCAAGGAAGTAGGCCGATGAGTTCTAGGAGTAAAAATTAGCATGCGTCTTCCTCAATCAATAAGTCGACCAGCCACACTTACCTGCATGATCTTGAAGGTCTTGATTTTGCCGGTGTTCTGAATGTGAGGGCCTCGGCACAGATCGACAAGGGTACCGCAACGGTAGACAGTGCTACTTTCACCGGTGACAAGCTTGTCAATATAGTGCAGCTTGTATTTGCTGTATGCGAACATCTTCTTAAGGTTCTCCTTGGAAACATCCAACCGGTCGAAGCTTTGCTTCTCCTTGAAGATACGTGCAGCTTTGGTGTCAAGTGCCTTCCAGTCAGCCTCCTTGACAACCTGTCTGTTTCCCCACATATATTAGCATTTACGCCATTGTTAATAGTAGGCAATAAGGATAACATACCCGTCGGGCATGGCCATATCGTAGAAGAAACCCTGCGCCGTGGGCGGGCCGTGAGAGAGAAGACAATTGTAATGGCACTCCGCTGCTTCACCCAACGTGTGCGCACTGGAGTGCCAGAATACCTCACGGGCCTCGGGGTTGCTAAAAGGCACAAGAAGCACATTACAGTCCTTCTCCAGAGGCCGGTTCAAATCCCACAACTCTCCATCAACCTTGGAGATAACAATATCGGCACTTATATCCTTGGGAACATCACGCAGGAAAGATCCAGGGGTGGTCTCGAAGGCTTTGGCGGGGACCGAGGAGGGGGGGTTGCCATCACCAATGTCAAGGGTAACATTGATCTCTGGGTGGGGACGGGTCTTGGTCTCCTCGAGATGTTGCTGCCAGAGTTCCTCAAAGAGCTTGTTTCGCTCAATCATGAACTCTGGGAGGGTATCGGGGCTCGAGGCCTGCTTGGATTTCGTTTTCGCATCTTTTGGAGGGGCAGAAGCAGCTTCAGAGGCGTTGTTAGCCTGCGCTTCAGCGGCAGGCCGCACAGGCAGATCCTTGGGAGTTTCAGATGCCATTTTGACAACCCTTGGAGCGATGACACAAGGGAATTGGACTGTGAGCAAAAACTCTGATTGTGGTATACTCCGCGTGGAGGGGGAAATGACTCTTCGTGAGGGCGGTGAAACAAAGATCACGTGATGGTACTGCCCTTAGCCGACACTTTACCGCTTCAAGTTTCCACCAAGCGAAAACTTCTCCAGCTTTGTCAAGTCAATCACCCTTATCACCACAAAATGTCTTTCCGTGGTCGTGGTAACGCTTCTGGTGCCAACCGGGGAGGTTTCGGTGGTGGCCGTGGTGGTGAGAATTTTCCAACGTGAATGCGATGTGAGAAGTTAAAAGGAGCTAACGAAATTTTTTTATTGCAGGTCGCGGAGGCTTCCAGCAGTCATTCGGCCCCCCAGCCCAGGTTCTGGGTAATTATTATTCTGAACCCGACTATAATTGATTCATGTCGCTGATATTCCGATAGAGTTGGGTTCCGTGATGCACTCTTGCGAGGGTGAGATGGTCTGCGAATCGGTCAACCCCAAGATTCCTTACTTCAACGCTCCTATCTACTTGGAGAACAAGGTACGCCAATACTCCACCGAACCAATACAGTATACAAGTCCATGACCTAACTGGTTTTATAGACTCAAATCGGCAAGGTCGACGAAATTCTCGGTCCCATTAACCAGGTCTACTTCACCGTCAAGCCCCAAGACGGTATTGTCGCCACTTCTTTCAAGGCTGGTGACAAGGTCTACATTGGTGGAGATAAGCTGCTCCCTCTCGAGAAGTATGATTCGCTGTTCTACTCATTCTTATACGCTATGACTAACTCACCTCTTAGGTTCCTCCCCAAGCCCAAGCCTCCCCCAGGAGCTGCTAAGCCCAAGCGCGCCGGTGGTGGTGCTCCCCGTGGCCGTGGTGGATTCGGTGCTCCCCGTGGTCGCGGTGGATTCGGTGCCCGTGGCGGTGCTCCCCGTGGCCGTGGTGGCTTCGGTGGTGGTCGTGGTGGTGGTTTCGGTGGTGGTCGCGGTGGTGGTTTCGGCGGTAGCGGTGGCTTCTCTCGTGGAGGTGGTCGCGGTGCCCCCCGTGGTGGTGGTGGCTTCCGCGGTCGCGGCTATTGATCGATCCAAATGTACTGTCTCTTTATGGCGTTTTGGGGGATCTGGGAGCTTTTTCAGGAATATCTTTCCGTCTTCTTGTGCATCCTGCGCAATTGCAACTTCACTGGCTGCAGGCTGTAGAATATCACCAGTCAAAAATGTTTCTGTTATTTTCATTGGATTTTCCAGAACTTGCAATTGCATGTTAAACCATAGCGACTCGTTTAGAAATTCGGGGATAATCGGCTCGGACATTTGGTTGGGATGTGGCTAGTGTATGTGGCGCAGCTGCACCGCCTCTGCCTGCAGTTTGAAATGACGTTGACCGCTCAGCGAATCTGTGCGTCCGTCAACAACTCCCAAGCAGGATTGCCAGCATTTTTTTATTCTTCTTACCCAATCTTGCCTTTTAGACATCTTATTGAGACAGAGTATCCTTTTGCCATAAATTTTCTTCGAATCTGATATCCATTTGAGCATGTCTCGTCGGACATCGGCCATGGCATCGAGCAATTCCTCCAGCAGTGTCCCACCTTCAGGTGATGGAGGTGCGTTTTAGCTCCCTCTGAGCGTCCATTGGCAATATGGCTGACATTTTCCAGGCCAGGAGAAGCAGAAAATGCTGCTTTCCTCGGATCATGGTCATTTTAGCATGGTGAAGTCAGTCTCGTGCTTCCCGCGCTCCTTTGCCTTCGGCTCAGCCTAACACTCAATAGGGCCATGCATCTTGCTGATCTGATTACTGAAATGAATGGTAAGAGATCGCAACATCATCAGGTTTTGTTTGAATTGACTCGCTAACTCTTTATCTTAGGTTTCTGCGGAGGCAAGCTCATATTTCCCAACCGTTTTCCAATCCGCGACTAATATGTTGAGCAGTCATGTCGGTCTTTTCCTCCATGCGCTACTGCCTCGGAGACCCAACCGAATACGGTGCCATCTGGGCTGCCCTCGCATTCATGCCTTTCGGTCTGTTCTTCGACTTCATGGATGGCAAAGTCGCAAGGTGGCGCAAGAAGTCGTCTCTCATGGGACAAGAACTCGACTCGCTAGCGGACTTGGTAAATGATCCCGGCAAGTAACCACAACCGAGCTGTTGCTAACTCTCTTATTACAACTAGATTTCCTTCGGTCTCGCTCCCGCCGCTGCCGCATTCGCTCTTGGTATCCGGACCTCGCTTGATCACGTCTTCCTCACATTCTTCGTTCTCTGCGGTCTGACCCGCCTCGCTCGGTTCAACGTGACTGTAGCCGTGCTTCCCAAGGACCAGACTGGCAAATCCAAGTACTTCGAAGGCACACCTATTCCGACCACTCTGTCAATCGCTTCCCTTATGGCCTACTGGGTCTCTCAAAGCTGGACACACGAGAACATCCCTCTTGGTCTTGTCGCAGAAGGTACCATCTTCGAATTCCACCCCGTGGTTCTGATGTTCGTTCTGCATGGATGCATGATGGTCAGCAAGACGATACACATTCCTAAGCCATGAGCTCAACCCAAACTTGGCCGCGCATTTACTCTTGGAAAAAAAATGCCTGAGTCTGTTGTCTCTCTCAACTTGGACAACTGAAAATAAATATCGTGAGGGCCTTCGTTTGTAGGCAAGGCATAGCATGATCTCGATGCACTTAAATAAGGATGCTTAATTGAATTTCAATTGCATAGATTGACTATAGTCATTGTGGCTTCTGCGTAGGGGTTGAACTGACTGTGGCCAAGACGGTCAACATGTTGAAGATGTAGCTTTCGGCAACAGCGCATCCGCTTGTCCTCAGTCCTGGATATACGAGCAAGTGAGCCGCAGATGCACGCGCAATAACCACTTCGGCCTTGTCATGTCTTTTTATATATATGTGAATGTGGTAAAAATAAAATGCATAAGCTACGTGGATGAACATGATACACATATATAATCAAGTATGATGGCCAAATAGCTCCTGAGACCTCACAGCCCAAGTAGGTCGCCATACCACAGATGCTACCCATGTGATAATTCATCCACTTCGACGACCAGCGCGGTATTAGCTCCGCTAACCCATGGTGCGCCTGCGGTCCGTACTTCTCGAAGGGAGATGGCAGGTATGGGAAAGCAGGTCCCACATGGCCTACATTATGTTTGTGCTCATGGAGGATGTTACCTCTACGAGCTGATGTTGGACAATTACCATCAATTTCTAGTTCCTGAATACCTAGTACATATAAAGTATTCTTGAAGAGTATGGCTTCCGTGGAGGGTTTGGCGTGGGGAGTTGTTGTGGTTTACAATGTCAATGCATTCAACCCATCGATTTGCAAGTGTTACCTAGGTAGCTAGGTATACATTCATTGTCATCATTCATGGGTGGTTGTAAGTTGAACCATGGAAATTCTTTTCGATAATATAGATACCTAGGTAGACATTCACGCAATATTGACCTATAGAGATCGTCATAATGATCACTTGGCTCTCTCACGGCGTCAGGCTCGAACGAGGACTTCGATACGGCAACAAACAATTTTTGAATACAGATAATCTAAAGTAAAGGCAAGTTTACACAGAACACCCTATCACGAGCTCACAAGATCCTATCTAAGTCATCCACTACGGTAGACCAAGCCTATCACAACTACAGCGATGACGATCACCAGACTCCAGACTCCAAGATGTCCTAAATGCTACGAAGATGGTATGAGACTGACAGCCAACGACAACAACCCGAACGGCAATGCAGGCCGGCCATATTACAAATGCTACCCATGTGATCGATTCATCTGCTTTGCTGATCAACGCGGGATAAGTCCGGCTAACCCGCTCTGTCAATGCGGCGAGTACACCCGCAGGCAGATATCGGGGACTTCGAAGGAGGTGCAACATGGGATTCATTATGTTTGTGCTCGTGGATGGTGTTGGTTCTATGAGAAGGAAGTGGGTCAGGATGGTGTCCAGCGACGGGTTCCAGATAGGTCGGTGGGAATATGTGCAAGTTACTCGTATATCTAAGGTCTAAGGCTTGGGTTTGATGGTGTTATTTTGTTATTTTTTTCAATCTGGTTTGTGTTGAGCTTGAGTAATAATAAGGTTCTTCTCTTTTCCCCCTTCATAATGTTGATATCGGCTCCCATTATTGGAATCTAGGGTGAGTTGGGTACTCTGCCACCTCTATCAAATTTCCAAACAGGGTAAAGACCTTCCAGATATAAATAGAAAATGTAAAAACAGGCATTCTCACGTTTACCAACTCGAAGTGTTGTATATAGTTTAGCAAACGGATCATAATATATTGGAGTGCATCCCATACATGCACTGCATGTTTGATAGATGCTTGTTTGTCAGATTGAGCGTTTGTTTATGCTTGACAAACTGACCCCTTTGTTTGGATGATCCTTTGTTTAACAGGGCATATAAACCCTACATTTCCAGTTTCCAATAGATCATGATTCTTCCTCTGCTTTCTCCTCTATATAGTAGTAACCAGTCCTCTAATAGGTTATGAAGCCCTCTCTCTCACCCTGAATCATATATTTAATCTTTATAAGATTACCCTACTACTCAAGAACAGAGTGCATCTTGACAAGTGGATTGAAAAGGTTGAGAAGATCTTGGAGAGCCACAATTTGCACAATCTGATCAACTTCCGAATCTTCTGATAGAGATACAGGTGCTTCAAGCGAGTTGGAGAGTGATTCCACCTGTGATTGTTGTTTGTCTGGCCTTCCGTGCCCACCAACACGCCCCGGGGCCCCTTGCCGGTGCCATGCCCCCTTATTCTTCCACTATAAGATTATAAATCTTATTATCAGAAGCCCCGGGTTTGAAGTCGAGGGCTTGGGGTTCGAACCTCCTTGTGGAATATCTCAAGGCCAAACAAACAACAATCTCAGGTGGAATCAATTTCCCACTCGCTTAAAGCGCCTGTATCTCTATCAGAAGATTCGGAAGCCCTCTCTCTAACCCTGAATCATCATCATTGTTCATAGACTGCGACATCGCCCGTCCATAGGCACCTAGGAGGTACCCATCGCCTGTCCACGGTAGGCGGTGGGCTATTTGGATTTTCGAGTACCCGTCTATAACGCCTACGGCCCGTAGGCGTGCCTATCATAGGTATGCCTACTATACCTACTATTGCATAAATTCTCCTAAAATAGATATATAACTTGCTGACTTCGTACAATAAATAATTTTTAACTTATCGGGGCATTGAAACTTAAGTCCTCATCATAGTATCCACTACAGCCTGAATATAAAATACTTCGCAGATTCATCTGCAAGGAGTGTATAAAAGGTCCACATAGCATTGTGTCAATGTAATATTGTTGAATTAATCCCAAAGAAGAGAGAATAAGATAAAAAAGAAGTGAAAAGAAAACATAATTACGTGCCACTCTAGAAGCCCATACCCCCTGGATTTATATCAACCTCATTCGTTCCCTTTTGCTGGATCCTGAATTCTCTTTAGCTAGATGCAGCACTTGCGTTTTCGATTGCTTGTTGCCTTTTCCAAGACCAACTTAGGTAACGGATGCGGACAAAATAAAGAAATAACATAATGTTCGAGTAATAGGACGCGGAGTTGCGTTGCGACCGGCACTCGTCTATATCGCAGTATTTGCGACAGATGAGGTATTCATATAAAAACGGACATAAGCCCAGGAAGATCATGTAGCTAGAAAGTACAGAATGAGTGGTCTATAATGCAAATTAGAGTTCGGAGGCTCGTACATAAAGTTATACTTAAGATCAAAGAATCGAATGTTTTTCAAAGATCGTTCCAACCAAGGAATTTCATGATCTTCGGCTAGCCGTGTTTGTTGGGCAGCTGCAGAGCGGTGGTCGGAATGTTTCGAATCCATCGTGAATCCTAGCAAAATCCGCAGACTAGGCAAGGCTAGAAAGATGCTGAAACTGAGGGTGAGAGTCCAGTGTGAGGAAAAGAAGTCAACCTTTCGGAAGGGAATTAAAAGGTACTTATAGCGTGCCAGTGATATGGGGGCTGTTTACCTCTACCCAAAGGACTGTGCTAAGTAAGCATCTTGTGTTCAGGTGTCGGTCCCTTTCTTTCCGCGAGTCCTACCGCCTACAATTTTCTTTTCTGCCGCGTTATCTGCTTCCTACGGCAGACGATAGCGGCTATTGGCAAAACCGCCCCCATGATCCAATAATATGTCGTTTTCCGTACCAACATGTTTTTAACCGCCAGCCTGACCGCTCAAACCCCGATACTACCATCAGCGAAATAACGTTGGGATGGATAAGTCGGGACCTGTGTGAGGTATGCCCATGCCTTGGGTATCAATGTCAGTCGCATGGTGCCGACAAAGGGAGTCCTCACTCTGGTGGAGGTTGAGGAGCGTCGGAGATTCTGGTGGGCTATTGCCATTTTAGATTGGTTTGTCGCTATTCACGGTGAATTCTCTGTCTTGGATACTATAACACAAAACCTTTGTGAGTATTGGCTGTGATACGACTCCATGGCAGTTTCTGAGAGTCCCTCAGCTTCAGTAATCGACTGTCATCTTCGACGGACCACTTCCTGCGCGTGATAGTATGCCGTGCTTGTACGGTCGTGGCTTGTCGAACAGGATCCCCTATTACTGTGGCGCTTGTTGCAATGATACCGTAAGCGTGCTGTAGCGTTTTTGTTGCAACCTGAAGCACCGCAAGATTTTCTTTGAGAATATCGGCATCGGCAAGATCATCAGAGAACTTGGCCTCAGCAGTGGCCAGGCTGTAAAACCGCTTCAGATATTGGATCGCATTCCCAAGCCCAGCGAGGTTATCTGCATAACTCTCTTCGCTTTCAAATGACGAACCTTCGGCTTTTGGTTGACTCGTTCGTCTTCTGCGTGACTTGGTTGCGTTCATGGCGGTTGAATTCAAGCAACGGGGTCGTTTCGGGTAAGAACTGTTTAGGTCTTCCCAAGCACACTTGCTTCCGTTTGCAGTAAGATTCCTGTTGTCATCATCCTCAAAGACGTCGAAGACTCTCGTTGTTCCAGGTCCATCTAGGCCAGTCACGGAGGGAGTACTACTGACTCGAGAGGAAGGATAAAGCGCGACCTCCTGGGGCAATCGGGGTAATTATTGGCGGCTGATGCATCGTTTTGATAGACATTAGGCGAAATAGATGGAGAGAGCCGGCCAATTTCCGATGCTAGAGATATATTGTATTAACTCAATAGGTGTTGAAGCAAATGTTAAGAATGTAACCTACCCACGTCCTCTGCCCTGTGCTCTTCTTGTGGCACATTGTTCTCCATGTTGCAATAACCTCCTTCGCAACTTCTTCCTGAGGCGTTGAGTTCCTCCGTCATAACAACGTTTTGGGTTTCGGAACAAATTGAAGAACACCTTTGCGGGGACTTCGTTGTTGGCGGCTGCCAGAAACTCTGATGATTCAGTGTGACCATGGCGAAAGCAAAGATATCTGAATATAGAAGAGTTGGAGTAGAAGACAGCGAGACAGGATTGAAAGGATATACAAGGCAATCGAGAAAGAAGTATCCTTGGGACTATTTATATTTCAGGCCTCATTGTCACTTTATGCCCGTGATCGGCACAATTTTTGCTCCGTCGTAACGCAATATGGAAATGAGACCACCTACGTTATCGGTGCAACTTCTCAGCCCTTTGCTGTGGCCAATTAAACTCGTTCAATCTCGTTGTGGATCGACTGAAGGAAGTGATCCCAGGAACAATAGCATGGTGTTGACCATATGGCGGGGTGGCGGGCTCCTTGTTCGGAATCATACTGATACCGGTGATTAATTTCTCCACTATGCGTAGCACGGCGCGTGAATGCATTCGAGGCCAATGGCAGGGCACGATAGAATGTTTGCCCGATTGTAGCAGTATACGATGGTCCTGGGATCGAGCCAGCCCCGGATATAGAGAATTGGGACAACAAGCGAATCTATGTTAGGGTTATTGAATGGACGGCGGGACAGAGCCTGCGAGTTGAAGGGAAGAGTGGATGGTGAATTGTAAAGGTGATGAGATGGTCAATCTCTCACACAAGTTGAAAGACACCGTTGAGCCGACCAACTGGAAGTTTACAGAGTGAAAGTTACTGCAACGGGAGAATGCGCCATTTTAGTCATCGCTCCCAGGAGTAGGCAGCAGTGCGGATATCGTCGGAGCTTTTGAAAGAACGATGATGCAAGTTGAGATCAGCCAGGCCGATCAGTCTGAGCACTGAGGTGAGCGATCAGGTTGCTCAGTGAGCTGCTCAGGGTCGCTCCGTGAGCTGCTCAGGGCGGCGGGGTGACTAACTCACCCTGTGCTCCGGGAGCCGATCACTTCCCGAGGCGGAAGTTTTACCGTCACCTAGATTACTAAAGAAGAAGCTTCCTTTATATTATAACATATGTCCAACATGTTCAGACAGGCTGTCATATCACTAAGCGGAATGATACTCGCTTCCGGGGTAATCATCGAGCCGGCCCTTCCGCATGATCTAGAATATGGCAGATAGAATAAAGGTCACAGGCCAAATCAGAATTTTTAGAATTTTTAGAATTTTAAAATTAGAATGATCTCTCTTGGCCGGGTCTAGACCCAGACGCAAGTTTCACTTTGATATCCAAATTCGAAGACTCTTTACCGACAGTTTAAAGAAATTGAACTGGTGTTCTCATCGCCACATCCAAATAATTACGATCCAGGCAAATTAAACAGAGCCTGTTCGATTTCGATTTCGATTCTTGCTCCGTACCCTAGGGAAGACGTTTCTACATGATTCCTTTGACAGGTGGAGAATCCAGCTGGTCTAGTGGACGCCACTGGTCCCGGAATATCTGTGTCCAGACGGAAATACCAGCTGGACAGGTCTAGACATGTGTGCCCGTTGAGGCGTTACTGTGTACGAGTACGAAGACACAGTACAAACCCTGTATTTCCTGTGCATACGGTGTTTTTGGAGGCTCTGGGTTAGTAATACTCGGATGTCGGACCTGGCCAAATGACAAACAATATGTCTCACTGTTGGAAGATCGCTCTACTTTGGGCGTTTATTTGTTTGCTCTGTGGGCTCTATGGTCATGAGCGCCTTTGCCACATAGAAGGGAATTAGGTTCGATGACATTGAATTGGCGATAATTATCGAACGTTGTAGTGTCCCGTGGCAAGATGCCCACCTGCGCAGGCAGTTGTATTGACTGTTTTAAAATGAGGCTTATAATTAAATGGCCTGGTTACAATGGCAATAGAATCTATGTACTCCGTACGGAGTATGGCATCTACGTATGGCCCAGAACGAGTTGCAAGGGACCTAGATCTGCAAGGTACAGCGGATACATCATACAACATACACATTAGCCATCCGAAGCGCATTTCCCCGCATAACTAATAATTACTAGTAACTTTATCTCTTCATTCAAAAGGGTCTGTGGATGTCTCAAAAGTCAGTAATCTCGCATATGGTAACGTGGCTAGAGTAAATAACCTCCGGATATCTCCAGGGATGTTATATGTACGAGAATACGTAGTAGGCAATGCTAATAATACCATATATTGTTATGGAGTCAAGTCACGAATAAAATTCCTTTAAAAAAAAAGGACAAACGTACAATACACGACATACTAAATACAAGAACACAAAACACAACACTGGTAGGAGCCATTTATAGAACCCTTTATATACTTGCACATCACAGATGGCAGATCTTGAGCCACAATGCCCTATTTTACAGTGCGCAAATTTCGTTACGGGACATACCAACCGTTTTTTTGTGGCTGAAGCAGGACATTGTTTTGTTACAGAACGGTACGGTGTATCAATGTAGAGAAAGAACAGCTCAGAGTAATATGGTACGGTCCACCCGGGAGTGGCCGCTCATTACCCATGGAAATAATTTCGATCGCACATGGAAAAAGGGGCATGAACAGGGATAAAGAGGAGGATACTTGGTGAGGTTGAGAACAAGGTGCGATTACCCGAAGTACACGAAAATGCTGGATGTTAATCCTTGGGGTTTCATGTTGTACGGAGTACTCCGTACCGAATGTCAAGGTTCTTAGCGCTTGTACGTATTGAAATTGGCTCCGCCTGGGTGGGAAATGAGCCCGTTCCATGATGGAATAGTATTTCTTTTTTTTTTCTTTTTGTTCTTTTTGTTTCAAGGGCAAAATTCGGTTGCAATTTATCAAATGGAGATCTGAATTTCCCCTCGACAATCAGCCAAGGATGCACTTTGTCAGCCACAAATGACCGTGGCGTATGTTGACCGGTCATTTATACGGAGTACACAGCAGATCAAATGGAGGCAGACCCTGAGATGGAACAAAGCGTTAGCCGAAGGCTAAGTGATGCTGTGCGTTGTACAATTTTCGAGGGGTAAAACAAAAAGAACCTTGGAAGTCGTCATCAAGGGTCCTTTTCATGTGGTCAGGACGATCTTTCATCAGTTCATGTAAAGTACGGAGTAATACCTCCACACCCTCCATAATATTGGATATTGAATATTGGACGAGATTCACACAGAGTCTCAGCATCATCACTTGGCCCCCGAAGTAGACTAGCGGCATACCCAAGGACTCCATCTAGCTGCCGTGTCTGACCAAAATAGGGAATTGATCCACCTCGGTCCCTTGGTTTAGTTGGGCGGGTGCCTGATTACCTAAATGTATTTCGACGTATCATTGGAGGACTGTTTGTTTGTATCCTTGGTACTATACCATACAAGGAGCAAACAACATTAAAACCACCCGTGAAAGACCTGCACTGAAAGTACCCGGTACTCGAGTGTACCAGGGCCCTCCCCCCATAGTCCAAGTACCTCATACCTTCTCCGGGGAACACAGACCCCTTGACAGTCCCTTTCTCAAGGGATCCATTATCCGTCACTTCTCTTCCCTCCTGATCTTTCCATCTCCCTTTTGCACACATTCGTTACCGACAACCCAACCTCTTCGCTCGTTTACTCCCTTTACCTGGGGATTATCAACTGAACTGCTTCTTAGTTCACGGTCGCTCACTCTCTCCCGAATTGTAGGGGGTGAACCTCTCCTCGACCACCTACTCCGAGTACCCGTCAACAGAACGCGAAATCACCCTTCCTTTCACTATTTTCTTTTCCCGACCGCGAAAAACGTCGACTTCCTCGCTAGATACACCCTGAGTATCGGACTGAATAATTCAGATCCAACGTGGTGGGCAGTTTGAGAACAAACGACGTCTACCGGCATACATTCAAACAGAAGTTCTTGAGGGTTACGCAGGTCGTCCCCAGTCCTTCAGTCCTTCGTCAATCACCCCTGTGACTGTGTCCAGCGGTGTTTACTTTTCACACTGATTTCAATACTCGACTTTCCTCTTCTCCCAATACATCATGCTTTTCAACACCCAAGGCACCCTCGCGGTGTCTAGTCTGCTACTGGCAGCCACCTCTGCAGTTGCAAAGGACTTCAAGGTGCTTCCTCGTGGGTCACCATTAGGCACACTCAAGGGCTGCTACTCGAGCATTCCTGGATACGGAAAGTCAACGAGCTGGACATACCAGAGTTCCGGATGGTGTCTGGACCACTGTGCCAAGGACTACGCGACATTTGCTTTGACAGGAGGCTCTGACTGTGTGTGCGGTAATACGATGCCACCAGACAGTGCCAAAGTTTCAAGCGACAAATGCGGCACGTCGTGCAGTGGTTGGCCCGATGATATGTGTATGTCTATATCGCCTATCCATGTCTCAGAGAATTGACTTACTAACGATAATCTCGAATAGGCGGTGGTTCCAGCTACTACTCTGTCTACACCACAAATTTGGAAGACGATGTGCCCACGTACTCCGACCCCTCTGACTCCAAATCCACCACAACCACAACCAAAAGCAGTAGCGATAGCAAAACTACGACGCAAGCTGATGGGACTACCTCGACTACTTCCACCACCGCCGGTGAAACAACAGAGACCGCGACATCTCAGCCCACCCAAAGCAGTGTTTTTGACAATATGGATGAAAAGTCCTCGAAGAGCAAGAACACTGCCGCAATTGCGGCCGGAGTCGTCGTCGGAGTGGTTGGATTCGCTGCTCTCTGCGGTGCTGTATTCTTCTGGTGGCGATCCAAGCAGAACAAGACCAGTGCTGCGGCCGGTGGCACTGGCGGCTATGGCCGTGACTCTGGCCCGCCCTCGATGTCCGATTCTCGGTTCGATGGCGACTATATGGCTCACCGCCGCCAAAGCAATGGCAGCATCGATGATGACCATGACTTCTCTCGCCGGATCTTGCAGGTAAGCACGCGTAACACCTGATAAAATGCTTTCCAAGCTGACTTATGATACAGGTGACGAACCCCGATCGCTAAACCAATACCCATTTTTCGAACCATTCATCCTCCCTCTATTTCTTATCTCCACTCGGTATTAGCGAACCCCACGTCATTTCTGCCTCGATCGAACTGCTTTATGAGAACTTCCCTATCTTGTTGCCATTATTTTTCAGTCGGGTTATTCAGCGGAGTTATGATATCCGAACGGCATATGGCTTGACCCGAATCGGCGTCCCCAGCTAGTGACCTGATGTCTCTTCGGCCTTGCCTCTGAGTTGCTTCTTTTTTTTTTACCAATGCCCTCCGTGTCTACATCTCAGACAACGTTACCCTGCTTCTTGATCAGCATTTCTTGGGTCTACATTGGGAAATAAACCGCACCACCGGTCTTCTCTGCCGAAGACCCGATCATTGTATCTTGTTCAATTATAGTGAAGTCTTGGTGGATATAGAGACGTTGTGTTCGAAAAGGCGTTTCTTTCTATTTCGGCTCTATCAATGCTCGACATTTTCCTTTTTATGAGCAAATCATTCGTTTTATGTGATTCTTTTTTTTACTTTTATCCCCCCTCGTGGTCTCTTTTCTTGTTTCCAGTCAATTCTTTGCCTATCGGTCCCATAATGAGCTTCTCGCGTTCGGCAATTCGCTCCGGTTCGGGCTGATTCACGGATGGGTGGCTGTAAATAGGCGAGATCAATCAGCTGTACTTAATGTGAGAATGGATATGCACATCAGTCTGTGGTCATTTGCTTGTAAACTAAACTAATAGCGGCTTCGTTGGTCAAAGCTGGGTCTACTGGCAGTTCGTATATATATATATCTTGGATATCTCTGTCGTCTCTAGGTGCTTTATTGCAGTCAACCCTGGAATGAATCATGCTCATGACCTTTTACATTTGGACTGTCATACAAATGAATAACGCCCGAGAAGCTATTACAAAGTTCAAGAAATGGAGGCAAAAACTCCAAGCAAGTGGATTTAGTATGAGAGCTCAAATTCAAACAAGATCCCCAAATCCGTGCCTCCACATAATATGGAGGCAATGAGTTTACAAAGATCACTTGAACAGAAAAGAAAAGAACGTAGAAGAGAACGAGGCGACAACACTACCTATGCTTACAATCCAGGATGGTCAAGGGGAATGTCGCCAACATAGTGGTATACCAGGTGACGGCGTTGGTGTTGCTGGTGTTGCTGGGATCATATTCATCTCGATTCAACTCCTCGATGGTTTGCTTGAAAGACAGAATGGAGAGGTACCAAGACAGACCAATGTCAGAATGGGCATCAAGGCGAATGGTATTGACGAGAACAATGCTCGAATTGGACGTGCTTCGGGTATGGAGTGTCATCACTACGAGGATCAAGCGGGGGTGGAGTTTGCAAGACACGATGCTCAGAAGCACAATATTGAGTGTAGGAAGCTTTATCTGTCTAAACTCCTCGAAATATCATTGGATTATATACGAAGACGGCAAAAGACGAGATAGACTCACGGCACTTCCACCATGCTTGCCGATCAAGGTGTGAGCCTTGCCATGGGCTTTGATCAGAGAACCTAGAGCGAAGCAGAGATCTTGCACAGCCGCTGCAAACCATTAAGCAGCCTAGCATCGTCGGGTGCCTGATTTTGGATCGCTCATTGATCCAAAACTCCACCATCCAAGCCAGCAATGCATGCAGTTCAAAACCGTGGCCCCGGATCTTCGTAGAGCTGGAAAATAGAATTAGAAATTAGTGTAATACACGACACCGAACGACACCGAAACCCTAAGAAACGAGTGTAGTCACAGGTTCACACTTGTCGTGGGCATGGTCATATCGTTGACAACACTCGGAAGTAATGGCGTTGCGAATGTAGTTCACCTTGAAGGGCTGAACCCACTCAGCCCCGTCCCAGCAGTGTAATTCCGAAGCAGTGAACACACCAGTCTGTCTCTGCAGTCTCTGCCAGAACAGCGCTTACCGCTGCAGCTCTTTCCAGAGACATGATGAGATCGAGAAGAAAGGGTTCCAATGGATGCACATAGGAAGGGAGCAAGAAGAACATCCAAGATAGATAAAGGTGGGGAATCTACCTACCGCTATAAAGGCCCCGTTTATGCTTCATGGGAGCAAAGAGAGGTCTGACAATCTGGAGGCAAGCAACAAGGTGTTGTGCGGATGCCTGAGAATGGGAAAGTGATACCAAAGCACAATGCAGAAGGCGTAGGAAGAAGAGAGAACGGGACGATGAAAGAACCAAAACCCCAGTCTCAACGAGATGGGCCAACATTGAACAAATCAGATGAGTCCAAGATGATGTTTGTCTCATGTTTCGCACAGAACACTCCTTTCTATGCAAAATGAGGTTATTCACAACCTTCAAGAGATGAAAGATCCCATTCAAAGGGATTCGAGCATTGCCCGACTTGCAAAGCCTGGCTCTTGAACTAGAAACAGTTCAGCATCGAACCACCAGAGAAGAGGACAACCAACAATTCTTCGCTGATGCCTAGTATCCCCATCCCCTCACTTTCCATGACATCAGAAAAAGAGAGATAAAACACCTCACAAAAAGCCGCATGGGTGACTGCCAGCTGGCTAGCCCCAATCCTAGCTAACAAACTAGTCCCACCTCACCGCTGAATCCCCGAAATCCCGATACCCCGATATGAAAAACCCGTCGATCTCGACGGCCCAAGTAGATCCACGCCAGACCCAACAGCGGCTAGACGGACTTGGACCGGGATTGAACCGGACTTGACAACCACATGGCTCAAAGGCTAATTTAGCGACGATCTAGACCTGCAGGAGAGAGAAAAGAGATTGAAGGATGCTAGTCATGCTAGTCTGGTTGCCTGTTACAGCGGATGAATCAGACGTGTTGATAACCCTTGTCTCAGCAGGATGGATGATGACCCGTCGGGGGTGGAGATTACCCGCTAAAGATATTCCCAAGGTTGAACACAGAAACGAAACTAGGCTAAATGGTAGAAGAGAGATTGGTCGGGCTGTTTCGGATCTACTTGACTCGCATCAACTCCACTACTCTTTGCCAAGTCTTTTCTTACTCGGTGCTCCGTACGGAGTATGTACATGGTCCCATATTTGTTATTCCCATGTCAAATGTGAAGGTCTATATACGGTAATTCCGGAGGAATTTGCCGAGATTCCCGGAAATCATGTGAACTCGAATGCTGATCAATCACTATAGTATAATATGGAGCTCGGAGCTCGGAGTATACAATATGCAATAGAAATATATATATTGTATATTTTATATTGCATCTCACAAGGGTCTAGAAGAAAACAACACACACTAGTCATTCCTATTTCTAGCCCGCCCCAATCGGACAATTGTTACACGATCATCCTCACGCTGCAGAACAATGAGCCAATAGAGATGGTAGAAAAACCAACAGCGTTAACAAGCATAACTAGGCAAATGCACGCTGGCGCCCAGAGCACCGGTTGTGCGTGATGTCATGCTTGTGGGGATCGTCTAATCTTGAGCCGTTGGCTATCCACCTAGTCTCAAGCGCATCTAGGATAGTTCTCCGCCGATTGGTTTGAGGCTGTTGGTTACAGAATAGCAATTCTTCCTGGGGGATGTTGCTGCCGACTACTGCAAAAAGACCGGTGTAATGTTCCTTAATTACTTAGTAGTTATGTGAGTAGCTAGTCTGCTGTATATTGGAGAGACTCAAAGGGTATAGCTAGATTGAGATTGGCGGATGTTCCCTTAAAACAACAACAACAATCTACCTAACCCGGCTAGATAGTTAGGGACTCCAGAGGATTCTGCGACACCCGTTAAGTGATCTGCAAAGGCCCACAGGGCCATGTGGTCTCGAACGGAACAGAGCGAAGGAATTAGCTCCGTCGCACATCGCACGTCGGAAGATACGACTCTCCGTACACGTGTGTATACGATATACGAAAAGAAACTAGGGGAAATGAAAAAAAGGGGTCGGAAAAATTGACGAACCATGATCCGTGTGCAATATCCGTAGATCTAGTTTGCCCCATACTGTGAGATTAGACTGTAAATCTCTGGAGTAAATAAATGCCTCCCAAAGTTTGTTTGCCAGATGGGTTTTCCACCCCTTTGTTGTGCAGGTCGGCTTCGTATTCTGGTCTAGAGTTGGAATTTTCGATATCAAAGTATAGAAATGATTCTCAACACATCCCTGCAAAATGGTTGGGGTAGTCTAAAACAGTTATTGCCTATTACTAAGATGCAAATATATCCATGAATCTAACCTATGGATTAATAATGTGCGTGGGCTGCTCGCATGCTCTCGGATAGTTTTAGGATGTTGATTTGTGATACTTTTACTCCGTACTCCGTACTGGGTCGAGAGATCCATGGATCTCCCGAGCCGATCGGGAGAATCTCGCGTAAAGTTACTACTCTGTACATATGCAGACTAATAATATCGGATACGGATTGTACGGAGTGTCTCCATACGGAATGTTATGATTATAAATGGGATAAATGGTTATAAATAAGTGTTAAGTAGACTAAAGACACCAAAGTCATGCCGGATCAACACGAGCACCTTCCTAATCCATAGTAAACAGGTTTGTCCGCGGACATGGACACGGTAACGGAGCTGAAACGAACAAGGTCATATATCTCCGTACCTGTTGGAATTAACAGTCAATTTGTACGGAGTACATTTGCTGGAACAGGCTAGTGGCTCACCTGCATGCATCTGCTGCAGTAGTGCCTGCATAGTTTCGTGCCCTAAATTAGCTCTCATTCCGCTTTAGTGTAATGTACTCTGTAAAACCACATGGGCCACAGGGATACTGATCCTTGCAAGTCAATGCAAGCTGGAAGAGGAAGTTAAGATGGTGCATTTAAAAATTAATGTGAATGTCCTTGTTGGATTCGGCCGTGGACCCGGGGACGGAGTACAAAGTACTACGCATTGCATTTGCTGTATGAAAATTAAAAGAAACCGTTTCTTTTTTTTTTTCTAAAAAATTCTAAAAAAAAAATCAGAAGCACAAAGCCAAGACAAGTAGATTAGTATGGAAATCCCCTATACATAATTTCCCGAGAGATTTAACTGCCATGTATATATGGGGATCATGGCAGCAGTGCCATCAACCATGACAACATATTGAATAACAACATAGAATAAAACAACGATCAATGCCAGATATAGTTAGACATCGGGGCTCGGCGCTCAGGCACTCGAAATCTGCCTTGCAAAATGCGGCCACATGGCATGGCCTGATCGACGAGGTTATCTGAAACGTGAGGGGCTGCAGGGGGTTTACGCCATTGGAGTATCCCTGCAAAAAAGCGCAAAAGTGGGAAAAAGCAAGCGTAGAACATCCATACTTCCGTACAATTGTCGGCATAAACCCGAAGAACATTCCTGTATGAGCACATCGGGGACCATTTTATTTATTCTTCGGTAAACCCGTTACTCCACTCTGCAGAGCCTAGACCTTGACCCTCTTGTCTTTTTATTGAAAGGATTGCTATCTCGATACGATCCGAGTCTGTGTGGGGAAGTACCCCAGGAACAGGAATCAGTAGAGATTCCATGACGATATACGGAGTAGTAATTAGTACGGAGTAGAATGTTAGTACATATACCCCTGGCAAATAGATAGCAGTACCGGAGGTATGGTAGATCTCGGGACATGGATAAAGGGATTGTCGAGTGCAAGGAGTAGGTGACGAGTCATCTTCTCATCTATTCGGTTAATCTCGCCTAATCCCTGCAAGTGTGCTGTATTCGGTATGGTTTGCTTTAGTCAATGCAGGCAGGGGAACCTTGGGACGACAAATGCCTCACTAATCCCCAGTGACAATGGACCAAAAAGACCCTTCAAGGTTGATAGATAGCGACGATCTGCTCTATGGGATTGGACCATGAGTGTAGATCGATCACACTTTTCGACTTCTGAACCATGCTTGGGTGGCACGTTCTACAATTAATATATACATATTGTGGTGCATCGACCTATATTGTACGCAGATGCACGAGGAGCCGTTCTATCCGGAATACAAGAATCGAGGCGTTGACGATTGTGGAGCTAGTAACAACCTAGATATGAGGGGATTTGACTAAAACAATATAAACAGCTGTAAACAAGATCAAAGGTCAGATTGTTAAAGGCCAGAACGGGGATAGACATACCCGAGTGGGTCTGAACTAACCCGATTTGTATAATGTACACCACCTGGGCAGCGCTTACGCTCATTTTAGGCCATTTTCCACGTGGACGCATTTAATTTCAACAACCGTTTGGGCTTGGGTTTTTGAGCGGAAACACGGATCGGATAAAGTTGTACGAAGTAAGGGGTGAACCTACCACACTTTCGATTTTTCGATTTTTCTCAGAGAAAAGCTAAACTTTAGAACTTTGGAAGTCTTCGGGAACAACCGATGTCTCCTTTTTTTGTTGCTCGGCTAACCCCGAAGAAAAAAGCTGTATGTAGTTGTTGTTCAACCGAGACATCGGGAATAGCCGAAATTCCAAGGGAGTATGTGTAGCGAACCCGAATTTTAGGGCCACTTCTCACTTTGGTAATAATTGCGCGATATTTATTAAATCAAAGTTAAAGGGTCTTTTCGAGGGGAGTGCCCAGACTAGAGCGGGCTATCTCGTTCGATCAAGCGAATCAAAAACAATAACACTTCCACCAATTACAGCAGATGCTTCTGAATCTGAGGTGAGATTCGCCTTCCATGGAATAATCCATACCTATGATGTACATACTTATCTCATTAATATACAAACCTTAGAAGTATATTGTATGTGCAGAACAAGGCAACTAAAATTCACAGCCTTATCCGCAACTTTGCCACTTCCCCCTTCAATGCTTAACCTTCGTGAATACCGTGAGATCCACCACGGACCACGGGAGGTTAAAAGGGAGGTTCACTAATCCGGACGAAAGAGACCCGGAGGGACCACCTTTTGACCATGACCTAGAATCAAAGAGCCTCTAAAGCTTGAGGGGGGCTGGTGGGGAAAAGAAAAAGAGCGCATTTACGCATTTACGCTTGCATATACGCTGTATGTTGTTCATATTCCGAATCCGATTTTTTTTTTTTTTTTTTTTTTTTCCGTTTCCCCCTATTTTCCCTCGGTTTTTGGTCTAGATCGAAGTCAGCCAAATGTGCAGATCCCGACAGTTTCCAAGGTTCAAGGGATGTACTCTAAACAACGTGGGTAAACCCTGGGGTGCGCCCATGTCGATCCTGGAATCTGAGACTGCCGTAAATGCTTTAAGGGTCACGTTGCCGACTCTGATTTAATTAAATATTTAATTCGAAATCTACCATGGGAATTGATACTCCACACCGGCAAATTAGTTTCGGGTGCTATGATGTCGATCAGGGACGAATTAGGAAGGGAGTGTATTTGTACAGAGTACTTTGTACCTTCTAGAACAACAGTCGTTTATGCCGCTATCTTGGATGACGTGGAACAATAATGTGATCTATTTGTATATCCAAGACAAAGTTGTTATTGTCTTAAGTAGAACATGTGATAAATGAGTAGAATACCTATGTACATATATTGCACATACCGTGCTCGAATAGAATATTAATAAGATATTAATTAATGTTAATTTTCTAAGAACAAAAGCAGACTAGCGTGCACGGCCTAGTATCCATGGACCTCATGTATGTCCTCGTGTGGTAAGCATCTAAAAAAAGAACCAACATTAAACCAAGCTCTCTGACTCGCTAGTTCTATACTGCTGATCATGGTCACTTGTACTTCGCATGCCCTTCTTCGTGTTCTTCATGGTGTTGCTATTGTAGGCACAAGGCTTATTCGTCTTACTGTGTACTACACCAGAATTGGTATACCTATTCAGGTAATCTTCATCTTAACAAGGAAAGAAGGCGTTAATAGACTTTTTATAGATTTCAAATAGAGAGCAGACACTCTCAATGCAGCATCATCCCACCTGGGCATACTCAATATTATCCACATCCCCCAAATTCGGCTACCAGCATCATATATGGCAATTGGCCGACGATCCCAACAGCGCTACAAAATCGGCAGCGCTGTTTCAAAAGAGAAAAAATAGACGAGTTGGTTACATCATTGATCCTTCATCTGTAATATTTGAGGCAATTTCCACGATCCACACAGACACACAGACACACAGAAGCTAACAAGCGAAAGGAGCCTAGCAACCATGAGCCACGTGGGAGATTGCAAGCACAGGGGTAAGCAGCGCGAGTCAGGTCCCGCGCATTGAATTCCGTATTAGCAAGACTACGATTGGCCCACAATTGTACACAATCCATATTAACACCGTACTCTACACCGGAAGGGGATCAAGATTATGCACAACAGGGCTGTGATTACCAATGACGATAGATTTTAATACTAGTCCGAGCAGAAGAAAAAAAAAGGAGAGAGAAATAAACAAAAAGCTTTAATTACACTGCCGGGACTCCGTGCAAACCCCAGGCTAAGCCCGCTCTCTGACCCTAACCGCAGCAGCCGATAACACATGGACAAGACCCCTCTTCTCTTGGCCTGTATAAACAAGGATACGGAGTAGAGGCAAGGGGATGCATCATGCGTGTCTGAACTTGGAGGCAGGGAAACAAAAGAGGCTGTGGTAGTTCCCGCACGCTGCATATGTGACTGTTTCTGATTCTGATTTTCCATCTATATCCAATTACAAAGCACGTTTCAAAAATCCCTGCAAGAATGCCTTGCAGTCCAGATCAAGATTCTCATCGCGGATCCTCATAATCTGCAGTAACTCACATTGTAGATGATGGATCGCGCAAGAATCGGATTCCACACTCTCCCCACAACTATCTACCTAGTGCCCGTGATTTGTCTGGTCTTTGTTCAACGGTCGCGATAGTGAGGGGCGTCAGCACGGGACATATCTTAGCCTGGAATGATCCTTCGAGGTCCCCTGCATAATGTGCACCTCTTGTTATTCTAGTTTATTGTTCCTTGTTCCTTTTAGGGATGTGCTTTGCAGAAGGAATGATTCTTTCCAGAAATGTAGGGGAGTGCATATATAGTGTGTTTTATGTGATGCAGTAGTACAATGTATATATTACATATCTAAATATTGCTATAGATAATTAGTGTATATTAATGCAGTCAGATGTAAGATGCTTGCCACTGGTCTGGGATTCGGCTCCTGATGCTTGCTCTGCCACGAGGGTGACAGGGGAGCTATTCTCCGGTATGTCGCATGGGGCGGGGTGCAGGGCAACTTAGTCAAACTTATTCACATGTGTTTGGGCCCCCGGGACAAGATGGTGTGTATATAGAGATTCATCTACCTTATAGTAAGTAAATCAATAGTTCTATGCACAATATAGCAGGATATATTAGGAAATATAGTAGTTCCGCCAAGTGGTTTCCCCCGGACGAACTGAGACTGTTAGATACGGAGCCGGGAGTTTGGGGTATCCGTCCACCCACAAGCGTTAAGGATCGGCGCACTGAAACAAGAGCGTAAACCTTGGAAAACGACTAAATGCCAAGGCCCGCCAGCCAAGGGCCCCGGGGGCCCCTCCACTAGGCTGACTCTCTTTGCTTTTTTGGTGTCAGATTTTTTTACTTTTTATTTTATTTCTTTTTTGATTTACGCCCTTTCTACTTTTGGTTTAGTGCACTCGGGCTAGTTCGGTTTAATCGACTTCAAGTTTGGTTGAGGCTTTGGTCGGATCCAAGGATCTTCCCGCTCTGTCGCCCTATCCAACATATCCAACACTTAAGGTGATATTGTTGTGATATATATATATAGAAGCCAACAAAAGAATAGAGAGGACAAAAAATCCAAATATTATATATTCTAGACCGTATCCCTAATTCAAAAAAATGTCCAGTTGGTACCCATGCAGCCCTGTGCCGAGCCTCTTACATACCAATTCGGAATAGTGCTTCCCAATCTGGTCCTCCGAGTTGCCTAAACCAGCGAATGCCCCACTGATATTTACCTTAGCTTTTTGATGGGGCAAACCCGTTGCATTCCGTGGGAGCTTGGACTCGCAGCCCTCGATGTGAAAGCTCTCCACACGGGATTTGGAATATCAGAGCCGTTCTAGCGGCTTCGTTTCTCGTTTCTCGTTTAAGGCTTTATTTTTTTAGGAAAGGGTTGCGATGGTATTTGTAATCCATTTCATTTCCTCGTAGTTAACTAGAGCATTATATACTTACATAACTAAGGTGATAAGCACTAAATAATTTATAGTAACCATTCCGCGACGAACGGTAGCGAAATTACGCTATCTCGAACCGAAACAGCCAACGGATTATTCCGCCCAATTTCTTGTTATGGATCATTAAAGGGCAGACTGGAAAGTGCGCCTCAGCCGCACTCATTTGGCTCTAATGCAATGCCCCTGTCGTGTAAATTTAGTACGGCTTATGCTCTGATCATCCCGCAGAGCGATCATCGCCTCCACGCCCGTGCTGTTTTTTCTTTTTTTTTTCTGGATCTAATCTCAGTTAGCCTTAGTTAGCCTTATGTTGGATTTATTTTTGTTGGAATTATTATTAGCATGAATATATTTTAGGGAATTAATTCATTATTTAATTATTTAATTATTATTTTCTTTTTTTTTGCACATATTAATTTCCTCCAATTTACCCAAAGTCTATTAATCCGTCTCGTAGATCTGTAGGAACAGCCCTTCTACTCTGCATATCGTTCCCTCTATATCAGTCCACCCTCCTCTCTTCTTCATCTCTTCTCTTCTTCCAGGATTCTCTGCAGCTTACATCTTCACAATTCAAACCAGCCTTATATCTATATCTTATATCATTCCATCCTTCCCACATATATCTACTCTTTCTCCTCCATTCTCTTTATACACAACATGACCCGGGGATCCACAGGGCGTATCAGTCCAAACCACATCGTCTCGGTCTTGAACTCGCCTTCTGTCTCCTCTTCTTCACCTGAACCTCAACAACTTGCTCCCAAATCCAACATGGCGGGCCGGAAGAACAGCATGCGGACAACCTCTCCGGCAGATGCCACTATGCCTGTGACCTATACACCAACCACCCATCGTATCAGTAAGGCCAAGAAGGGAAAGCGCGTACATGCCTGTCAATACCCAGCATGTGGAAAGGTTGGCGCAATCATATATACACCTATTGAGTCAATCAAACTGACTCCATTGCAGGTCTTCACTAGAGCCGAGCACCGAAGACGCCATGAGTTGAACCACAACCCCGAGGCATCGTACCGCTGCGCAACACAAGGATGCAAGAAGGCATTCCACCGTGCTGATCTACTTGCGCGCCACATGGAGAGACAGTGAGTACTACAGGAGGCTTTTGGCGATATGGCGCATACTAACAAGAATGGCAGCGAACTCGAATCGCAATCGGAGCAGTCCTCATGGGCATCCAACACCCAACAGCGTATCACAACTGAGTCCGCCGTCCCGCGCTGTATGTCAATGGACCACGGAATGCCATTGACCGCAACCTCCCATTCACACTCCATGTCCATCGGCTCACTCGTGGCTCCTGGGATTCACCCGGATCTGGCAAACAACGACTGCTCATTAATGTGGAGTGGCGTCGACTTGCCCCTACAGCCCCGCCCTGCCTTCCATAGCCAACTCCCAGAGTCTGTTGACGACAGCCCATTCTACTCTTCCCCCGCAGAGACCTGCCCCTCCCCTCTGTCGGATGCGACTTTCTCTCTTCCTCCCCACTCTAGCTCCTCCATCTCTTCCGCGTCTGTGTCGGTCATCGACCAGTACCCCAAAAATATCCTCAAGGGCGATGTCACCTCGTCCCCGCTTCAGATGCACACTCCCCTCCGCTGGGATACTGATGCTGGCATGCCTCCGTCGCATCTAGTTCCCATGTCCATGGGGGAGAATATGATCCAGCCAGTGAGTTTCCTTTGCGATTATTCAGTATGAGCATTGACTAATATATCTCCAGCCCGTTCAGTGCCACTACCCCTCTCCTCCGTGGTCCAGCGCAGAGTGCCTTCCCTACGAGGACCAGGTCCATTCCATGCAACAGTTCCCTGTGACCTGGAACATGTGAAAATACCATCGAACCTCTGTGATCGAACTATATTGATCATAGACGGCTGAATTTTTATGACTACATACAACATCCACACGGGCATTTCCCTCCATCCGAAACCACCGCGGATGATTCCACAGCCCTAGAAAACTTTGGACTCCGTGGAAAACAAAACAGATGTGGGTCCAAGGGACGGGACTCCCGAGGGTGGTCTCGACTCCTTATAAATGGCTCAATTGTCATTATCAGAGCTCTCCACCTGTCTCCATTCTGGGCCGGAGTGTGACCACCTGGACTCCGGGTCCACCTGTCGCCGTCGCTTTACGCGCCCATCCACAATTATTCCAAATAGAACGATCAAGAAGATAATCGGTTATCCGATATCGGTTGTTTGATTCTTTGGTCTTGTGTCCCAGACACGAACTGGGAGTTGGAGTTGGACTTGATGTTTCTTTTTCTTTTTTTCTTTGTTTGACGCATTTCCTTATGTGTGATTTTTGACGACACGATCATGATTCTTTTTCTTTCCTTTGCCATTCTTGTCTACTATACCATCTATACCCCTGCAGGCCATTCAAATGTACCGCAAATTTCGTTTTACGATAATCCCACCATACCCCGGCATTTTATAAATGTATAGTTCCAACCTTGGAAATTTGATGAAATGACAAATCCTTTCAAACCGATATATAAAGTTCAACTCTATTAAATCAATACCCGTGGCTCGGTTGGCCGTCATACCCGTGGACCCAAGCGAGATAAGCGATCTTCGATCTAGCGGAAATCGATTCCATGGGAAAGGACCTCGGGATAAACTTCGGCTTATGTAAAGCGGATCAAAGCGCAAGAACACTGACATCCATGGATCCTTTCTAAGATTGTAGGCATAGGAACTACCTAGGTAAAACGTTCCAAGGTCCTTCCAAGGGATTATACGCCCCAGGGCTGGATATCAAATCTCCCGAGATAAAGTCAAGGTCCCACAGGTTACAATTCCAATTCTCGAAAAAAAAAAAAACAAAAAACGTCCACCTCAAAAACTCTCTTTCCGGCTGGTCCTGAACCTTTAGCCTTTGGCTAAAGACTCGACCAACTCCACTTCATATTCCCGCACGCCCCAAACGCCCATTTTGTAAGTAATTCAACGCTTTAACCACGTCGGTCCCCAGGCTATCCTCGATGTGGTAAACGCGCCTGTCCTCCTCCACCCTGTTTCTCTCCCCGTTCTTCCCGCTAGACTAGTTCCGGGTCTCACGGAGTCAATAGGGAGGAAGATTATTTTAATCGGGCGTTTCTGTTTGGTTTTGGAAGAGTCATCGGGCCCGAAGTATTGTGTTCATCTCGCGTGGAGAGCGGAAGAGTATGTGGGTTTTTGGGCTTCGATCTGGAATTGGCCTTTTGGACTAGGTATGTATTAATAGTATGAGGAAGCTGGGTTCGAGATCGGGAGGTTGAGGCTTGTTATTCGGTTGATTTATGATCATTACGTACGGAGTATACATTGATGATTTTGTTCTTTTGGTTATGAATTTGTATCATCGTTATTGTTTTTTTCTTTTCCTCCTCTCCTGAATACCCTTTAGAAAGTAGCTAACTAGAGCTGTCGCGGACGCGGCTGTGGGGCACGGTTAGTCTGGCGTGTCGATCAGGGGTTCTCGTGGGAGTCATGCGGCTTTTTCGAGGCCTTGGCTTTCGATTAGATGACCTGCCTGCTTGAGCGATGATGTGCATTTGCTTTTTGTTTTGGTGATTCTTGATTGGTCTTGGTGAATTGTCTGTGCTGTATTTCGTATGTAGTGCGGAGCACGGAGTAGGATAGCTGATCACTTGTGACTAGGTACATGTCTACATCAAGATGCCTCTACAGCAAAGGGAATGCCATACCATCGCCTCGAAGATCACTGCCTGCAGCATAAACCAGCTTCCCATCGTCATAGTACGAACGAATGATCTGGCCGCGACCAAACATAGACCGCTTCCAACCAGTCAACACCTCAATCTTGTGGCCAAGACGACGCAGCCCCTCCACAGTAGCATCACTAATACCCTCCTCAACCCACACCGTGCGGTCAGTACTCTCGTCATTCGGCGCAGCAAGACAGAAACGCGGCGAATCGAGCGCTGCCTGGGGATGATATCCAAAGGCAAGCATGTTGAGCATAACCTGCACATGGCCCTGGGGTTGCATAAAGCCACCCATAACACCGTAAACGGAGTGTAAGGAGCCATCGGCGATATTAGTGATAAGGGCAGGGATGATAGTGTGGTATGGCCGCTTGCGGGGGGCTAGGACATTAGGGTGGCCTTCCTGCAGCGAGAAATTGGCACCGCGGTTCTGCAGCGTGAAGCCACAGCCAGCAGGGATGATGGCCGTTCCGAACCCGGCGTAGTTACTATTGATGAAAGAGATGCCGTTGCCCTCTTGGTCCGTCACTGCGAAGTAGACCGTGTCGCAGTGGTTGTGCGCTGGACTGCCGTGGTCTAGGATATCTGCTGCGCGTTCGGGTGTGAACAGCTTCGCCCGCTCTGCGAGGTACGCGCGGTCGAGTAGGCCCTGCGAAGGCACGCTCTCCACGTCTGGGTCTGTTACCCACCAGGCTGCGTCGGCGAAGGCGATGCGTAGACTCTCAATCACAGCGTGTAGGTACTCAGCGGAGTTGTGCTGGGCCTCAGTGAACTTGGGGATCTTGCCTGACTTCTCGAGTTCCTCCATGATGCCGAGTGCCATTAGCGCCACGATTCCCTGGCCGTTTGGTGGGTGCTCCCAGATCTCGACGCCTTGGTTGGCTTCGCCATCTGTGCCGGGTGTTGCTTTCGAGACGATGTCCTGGCCAGTGAACTTGAGTGAGATCGCGTCGACTTCCTGTGTCCCGGTCTCGGCGTGATAGGCTAGATCCTCAAGTGACATATAGCCTCCCAGGTCTTGCACCACCTTGACGATGGATTCTGCGATCCGTCCTTGGTAGAATCCTTTCTTGCCCTCTGCAGCGAGTGCGCGGAAGGTCTTGGCTAGAGTGGGATTCTTCATGATCTCGCCTGGACGCGGGGCTCGCACGCCATCTTTGGCTGAAGGATCGACTTTCAACATTTCACGGAAATTAGGAGATGCATTGCGGATATCTTTCTCGGACTCATTCCACTGCGCGCGGGTTAGTTCATGATACCATGGTGCGATTGCGGTTGGACATTGAATACTTACACCCTGAGACGAAAGCTCCGACACAGGGAACCCCTCTTCTCCTAGCTCAATAGCAGGCTGTAGAATCTGCTCGAGCGACAACTTACCGCTACCAAACTTCTCGACTGTATCAACCCATCCTGCAGCCGCTCCAGGCGTAGTTGTAGCTAGAGCATTCAACATGGGTATGCTGCCCGGCTGCTCGGGGGCCAGACCGAGATCCTTGCGGATTTTCTCTAAGCTAGCATTACCAGGGTACCGACCAGAGCCATTGAGCGCATGCACCTTCTTCGTCTTGGCATTGTAGAAGAGACAGAACATGTCGCCTCCGATGCCCGTAGAGCCAGGCTCAGTCATATTGAGTCCGGCGGCTGTAGAAACATCAGATCAGTTCATTGTTTGGTGCTGTGATTATGAAACTCGAGGCGAGGCTTACCAACTGCCACAGCGGCATCCTAGGTAAGAGTATCACAGTCAGTATTGGTTGAAGTGGAATGCGACGCGTAGAATTGGACAAGGCACATACCGCTGCATTTCCACCTTGACTCAGGATCTTATGACCCGCAGCAGCGGCTAGTGGTTGGGTGCATGATACGACGCCCTTGGTGCTGTGGACGGTACTCCGTCTACTAGCAAATGGGACATAGTCCGCGTTCTCACGGGGGTATACAGCTTTGGCGTTGAGCGGCATGACTGGGATGATGGAGAAGTGGGAGAGCGGGGGATATGAGGGGGGATATCAGATGCTTATCAACCCCCACCAATTTCCCCAGGGTCGGACAGGGCTGTCATAAATGGATAAAAGGAAGTAAATTGGAATGTTCCTCGGCAAGTGTGACGAATTGGGGAAGATTGAATGGATACTACCGATAGGTATGACTCCAAATTTGGGGAACCTTATAATTACCTAAGTAAATACTCCACTAGTTAACTAGTTACAGAGTTGTAACATGTGAAGAACTTGATTCCCTACACTCTTGGAACCCCCTATTAGGGTGCTGCGAAATACATATGTAGTATGTATATACCGAAATCAAAGGGCTTTGAGAATACACCACTGTAAAGGCAGAAAGCCGCGTCTGTTACCCGATTAGGAAACGAACGTGTATACATCTATGTATACTCCATATCGGAGTTGAGCATGGCCTCCCCGGTGCTTTGCCCGAGGTTAGCTGGGGGAGTATGACGTCCATCATTCTATTATTGTTCCACATCTCATCCTCATTTCTGAAACGAAGACAAGTCGAACAGTCGAAATCTCAGAAACGTGATCACGTAACTCACCGCCCCGGTTTTCGGAGCGGCAATTGATCCCCCCGCCATCATCCCACCCCCGGACCATTCAGTTCCATAGATGTTGAACGACTATAAAAGACCCCTGATCTTATCTGATGAACCTGATCTTGAGAAAAGGCCTCTGATGGAGCAGTATGGTGGTATTTGTCGACCTCGACGATGCATTTCCCGATGGATCGGCACTTTTGGAGAAGCCATTCCCTTCGATGGTTGACCCCATCGCGTCGGACCCGGCCGAATTACCCACATCGCCTACTTCACCGAATGAAACGACCAACGAGATCCTAAACCCCAATCGGAATGGATTCTCCGCAGCTTTGAGTTGTTATCCGTACGTGTTTGTCTGCTAACAGCCGACAAATACGATTCAGATCTAGCTGACACGCCACACCATAGCATCGTCAAAGAAATCGCTCGCGCCATCGACCTGAATACCCTCTATGCACTATCGAGTACATGTCGCCAGTTCCACGTGAACTTGGCACCATTCCGCCACCAACTAGCGAGAGAGACTCTCCGGTGCGAGAATGAATACATCGAAACCCTAGCAGAGATGCTAGACAGCGGCTCTGTCCTCCCAGACAGCGTCAAATCAGTCATACGACTACTAAGCCGTCCCAGCGGCGAGCAAACCCGTATGACCCGCGGGAAGGTGGCCAAGTGCGCGCGCGACATGGTGGGCGAATGTCGACGCTGCGCCAAGGTTGTATGCAGAGTAAGCCAAACCACCCCTCCGTCCCCCGGGCGCGCCTAGCAAAGACCGCCAAGTTGCTAAATCAAGCTCTGCAGAACTGCACAATCAAACCTCCTTCCCAACCAGCCCTTAAAAACCGCATCCGCCGCCTCTGTCAACCCTGCGGAATAGCGCCACTCTCCACCCATCTCTCCTACACAACCTCAGATCCGCACACCCCCAACCCATGGGACGAGAATACCGTCGCGGCAATTGCGTTCGCGCGAAACCCTTGCAATTGCGAGGAAGCCGTTTGGCTGTGCACGCAGTGCGGAATGACGCTGCGCAGTAATGACACGACATACCGTCGTGTCTGGGCGTGGCGCACGCGCTACAGCACGTATCTCGGTGGTGGGCTAGGCACTGGCATTGGTGAAGGCTGTCAGGGTGTTAAGTGCGGGCGTGGTGAGAACTGTCTTGCTGCGCAGGAGATTGAGCTTGAGGTTGACTGTGAGGCTGATGAGGGGTCTGGGTCTGGGAGTGATACCAGTAGTACGGCACAGAGTCCTGCAGCTCCTCCCTCGTTTGGTTATGAGGGGATTGGCGTCTCAGATAGCCATGATGATGAAGAGCCTGGGTATTTCAGACAGGAGGTTATTGGGTTGGGTGGTATTGTTAAACATAAGTCTAAAAAGAGGGTTAATGTTGGTGCTTGTGTTGTTGAGTATGAGGATGAGAGGGATACAGGGAATTATCTTGAGAGGGAGGAGAAGGGTTTGTATCGTGCTTGGTGTGGGTGGTGTTCTAGAGTGATTCCGGCGAAGAGCGAGCAGACTTGATTTTATTTTGCTACTTATTCGACTGTCTGGTTAGGGCTTTGCATGTTGCATATGATCGGGCGACTTCTCTATTGTTTACGACTGATGATATTGACGGGGAGTCAAATTGGATAGAGATACATACTACTGTGCATACGGACATATGTATACCTCAATCAAATCCTTGTCAAGTTGATGCATATTGAATCAGATCTGGCTAATAAAATCAAGTCAAGTACTCCTGCAATGATTCGCTCCCCAATGCAAGCACAAATTCATCAAGCATACACAGTCACATAGATCATTCTGTCAAACCACAAACCACCCCCGTTAGAGTAAAAGACAAGGTTGAAAGTGAAAAGAAAATCAAGAAAACGCAAAACAATCTCTATGGTCTCAATGGGCAGCAATCGCTCTCCAGATACCCTTCAGCTTCGACTCCTCTCGGGGAGGCGATTCCTCGCGCCTGTGGCGACGATGAGAGCGAACCTCTCTCGTCTCCCTGGAACGTCGGGAGGAGCCCTCAGGCCTCTTCTCCCTCTCCTTCTCTCCCTCGATTTCTCGTTCACGTGCGTGCTCACGCTCACGCTCACGCTCCTTCTCCACCCGATCTTTCTCCCTCTCCCTCTCCTTCCTCTCCTCCCTAGATCGACCATGCTCAGCCGTCGACGAGCGTCGCAATCTCCTACTCTCAGTGCGCTCAACACGCTCAGTGCGAGGAGGCTCCTCTTCGCGTCGCGACCGTGATCCGCTAGACCGACCACTGGAGTGTCGGTCTTCATGCTCCGCCCGATCCTGACGGCTGCCACTGCTGTGACTTGTCGATGACCGGCGCGGCCTCTCAATTGGTGGTGCAGCCTTGGTGGCATTTAGGCGCAGCAAAGGCCCATTGGTATCCGACTTGCCTTCAGTCATGTACCGCAGGAAGGCACGGGGTTTAGGCGTCGGTACCGATGTTGATACCTGCTTGGATGAAGAAGTCCTGGTTGAGCGGGCTCGTTCGAGAGGTTGGTTGGAGGGAGTGTCGGAGGTGCGGCGTTTGGATCTGGGTTCGATGACTTCGGCCTCCATTTCTGGTTCCATTGCCCTCTCCCTCTCCCTCTCCTTCACCTTCTCCCTGGACGAGCTCTTCGAGCGCTTCAATTTCTCGGGGGCAGGAATACCGCTGCGCTCTCGTTCCTCGGCGAGAGCACGCTGCTTTCGCTGTATCTGTGATTTCTCGTCGTGTTGGCGTCGTGCTTCTTCCAGTGCCTTGGCCCAGCGGTTGGTGAAGATGTTTCGCTCGCTCTTCTGACGCTGGAGTTGATCCCGGCGGCCTTCGGACGATGTCTTGGAGTGCCGACGCTCTCCATCGATCGGCGAGGTACGCTTTCTGCGGCGTCGGGAGTGGCGGGCTGCTGCGGCTTCTGCGCTTTCGTCAAGAGGCTCGGCGTCGATCATCTCCACCTCACGCTGAGCGTCTGCTGGGGGTGGTACGAGCTCGTCGGGCGCCACTTCGTCACTAGCGGGGACGGGTACTGGCTCGGGGGCAGCTTCTGGTTCTGCTGGTGGGTCTTCGGCGGGGAGGTCTCTGGCAGCCTCTGGCTCAGGGGTTGGCTCCTCTGCCGGTGTCTCAGGCAACGCCTCTTCCGGCGTTGGAGTCTCGACTGGGACTGCAGCTGCATCGGCCTCTGGTGTCTCAGCTGGGGCCTCGTCCGGAACCACTGGTTCAGCCGGGGATTCGTCAGGCGCCGGGATCTCAGCTGGGGCAGCTTCGACAGGAGCTGGCTCTTCAGGCGTTGGCTCGTCAGCAGGTGTTTCCACTGGGATCTCCTTTGGCGCCTCATCGGGTACGGCTTCCGGTTCTGCCACGACCTCTGCGGGGGTCTCGGAAATGGGCGCTTCTTCCACTGGTGCCTCTTCCACGGGGGCGGGAGCAGGTGCCTCCTCAACCGCTGGTTCTGGGGCAGGAGTCTCCTCTACAGGATCGGCGGCGGCGGGGGCATCTTCAGTCACTTCCTCCTCTTTAGCGGCAGGTGCCTCGGGAGTTTCAGGAATCGGCTCAACGGCTTCCGGTGCAGGAGGTGCAGTCTCTTCGACTGGCTCCTCAGCGGGAGGTTCGACAACAGCCTCAGCAGCGGGCTCAGGAGTAGGCTCGGCAGGAGCTTCAACAACAGGCTCTGGCTCTGGCTCAGCAGCAGGTTCAGGGGTAGGCTCAGCAGGAGCTTCAGCGACAGGCTCGGCGGCAGGCTCAGCAGCGGGTTCCGGGGCGGGCTCAGGGGCAGGATCAGGCTCAGCAGCAGGTTCCGGAGCGGGCTCAGGGGTAGGCTCAGCAGGAGCTTCGGCCACAGTCTCGGCAGCTGGCTCTGGCTCTGGCTCTGGCTCAGCAGCAGGTTCAGGGGTAGGCTCAGCAGGAGCTTCAGCGACGGGCTCGGGGGCAGGCTCGGGCTCAGCAGCAGGTTCTGGAGCGGGTTCAGGCTCAGGATCAGCAGGAGCTTCAGCGACAGGCTCGGGGGCAGGCTCAGCAGCGGGTTCCGGGGCGGGCTCAGGGGCAGGCTCAGCGGGAGCTTCAGCGACAGGTTCCGGAGCGGGTTCAGGCTCAGGCTCAGCAGCAGGTTCAGGGGCAGGCTCAGCAGGAGCTTCGGCGACAGGCTCAGGGGCAGGCTCAGGCTCAGCAGCAGGTTCCGGAGCGGGTTCAGGCTCAGGATCAGCAGGAGCTTCAGTCACAGGCTCGGCAGCGGGCTCAGGGGCAGGCTCAGCTGGAGCTTCGGCGACAGGCTCGGGGGCAGGCTCAGTCTCAGCAGCAGGTTCCGGAGCGGGTTCAGGGGCAGGCTCAGCCGGAGTGCTTTCTTCGACGGGTGCCTCTTTAGGAGTCTCAACTGGCTCGGGCTCTGCAGCTTCCACCTTCTCCTCCGCAGCAGCTTCGGGTTCGGCAGCAGGTGTTTCCTCAGCTGGCGAGGCTTCCGGCTCTGGTTCCTTGACAGGTTCTTCGGGAGCCTTCTCCTCTTCTGCTGCAGGTGGAGCAGGTTCAGGTTCAGCTGCTGGTACCTCTGCTTCCGCTGGCTGTTCGCTTATTTCAGGTGATGCTTCAGGCTCCGGCGCTGCTTCAGCGGGTGGTTCTGGCGCTGGTTCTGGCGCTGGTTCTGGCTCGGCTGCTGGTTCTGGTGCTGGTTCTGGTGCTGGCTCTGGCTCGGCTGCCTTCTTGTTTTTCTTGCCCTTCTTTTTCTTACTCTTGCCAGCTGGCTTTTCCTCTGCCTTGGGTTCCTCTGGCTTCGGTTCCTCCGCGGCTGGCTCGGGTGCTGCTGGTTCCTCTGGAGCAGGGGTATCAGGAGGATTATCTGCGGGCTTTTCGGGCTCAGCTTCAGGCTCCGGGGCTGTTTCGGCGGCTGGTTCTGCCACTGGCTCCGGCTCCGGCTCTGCCGCTGGCTCTGGCGTTGGCTCGGCGGCTGGTTCTGCCACTGGCTCTGGCTCTGCTGCCGGTTCTGCTGCCGGTTCTGGCGCTGGTTCTGGCGCTGGCTCGGCGGCTGGTTCCGGTTCGGGCGTTGGCTCTGGCGCTGGTTCTGGCTCGGCTGCTGGTTCTGGTGCTGGCTCTGGCTCGGCTGCCTTCTTGTTTTTCTTGCCCTTCTTTTTCTTACCCTTACCCGCTGGCTTTTCCTCTGGCTTGGGTTCCTCCGCGGGTGGCTCGGGTGCTGCTGGTTCTTCTGGAGCAGGGGATTCATCGGCCTTTGGGGCGTCTTCCTCTAGGGCGTCTTCAGCGGCCGCTTTAGCAGCAGCCTCTTTCTCGGCCGCTAAAATCTCAGGATCTACGTCTATGTCAAAATCTGGGAAACCTTCATCTACGTACTGTCAGCTTCGTAAGAACTAATGTAAGTTTGGATACTGACCATTGTTGCCGTCGCCTTCTTTTTTCGTGCCTTCACCTGCTGGAGCATCTTCTCCACCTTCAGGCTTTGCATCTTCTTCAGGCTTTGATTCCTCTTCAGGCTTCGCACTGTCATCGGGCGCTGCACCGCCTTCAGGTTTAGATTCATCTTCAGGCTTTGGGTCGTCTTCGGGCTTTGGATCTCCTTCAGGCTTGGCTTCCTCTTCAGGTTTGGCTTCCTCTTCAGGCTTGGCTTCCTCTTCAGGCTTGGCTTCCTCTTCAGGTTTGGCTTCCTCTTCAGGTTTGGCTTCCTCTTCAGGTTTGGCTTCCTCTTCGGGCTTTGCCTCGCCTTCAGGCGCCGCACCGTCGTCGGGCTTTGGATCCTCTGCAGGCTTCCCGTCTTCTACGGCAGCCTCCTTGGCAGCCTCGTCGGGATTCTCTGCATCTGGCGCTGGCTCATCCTTGCCATCTTCTTTAGCTTCTGGGGCAGCCTCGTCGGGTGGAGACTCGGCTGGTGGTGCAGCCTCTGCGGAATCTGAACATTATATGTTAATATCAAGTACAAAAAGCAGAGTATAGATTCTTCGGCGATAAACCCCATCATCTATACAAACATGGACTTACCTGTAGGTTCAGCGGGCGGGCTGTCATCGCCACTTGGCTCAGCGGCTGGGGGGTCTTCAGAGGCAGGGTCCTTCTCCGGTTCGGCGGTGGGCTCCTTGTTGTCCTGGTTTTGGCCCTCGGTCAGATCGGTCGTTGAATAGGTGACAGGGTAAAATTGGAAAGATTTAGTCTCATAATCAAAGGTCGAATATTGACGTTGGACCGATGCATATGAGAACTGAGGGAGGTCGGCATACTTGTAAGACATCCTCAACAGCGGCTGCCGCCGGGTCCGGGGCAGGGTCGACGAGGTCTTTGTTCTCGGGTTCAGGGGGTGGTGCAGAACCGACGGGAGGGCGATTGTTATTGTTCTTATTGTTCTTGGTCTTCTTCTTACCCTTACCGGCCATGATACCCGGTCAATGACGTATCATATATCGAAAGCCTGGGCGAGGCTGACTGGCGCGTGATGTGACGAGAACCGGGACAATGGGAAATTGACAAGCCGGCTTGTCGGGCTCGATACACGGAAAGTATGGGGCGGCAGGGGAAATCGAGGAATAAAAGATACAAAATATGGACAATTGAGGAGTGTGAAACTGAGTAGGGTACCTCATGTATTAGAGTACTAAAGGGGAAAGGAAGGATATGCTTGTTTCTCTGGTGACACAAAGGTCGCATTGGACAGTCATGATGAGGCAGCGTATAATAGTTCGTCTCCAATGCGGTCGGATGGGACGACAACAAAGTGCATTACGATCCTTGGGCCCTGAACGTCACCAATGAACTGCCCGATGGAGCCAATTGTCATTGGGCCACGTCGGTCGTCGGGTCTCCATCTCCAGGGCCGACATGATGGTTTAGTGAGGTCCGGTGCTTGGTTAGGGCCGGGTGAGAGCAGCAGAATCCCCACCCGCAGGAAGAGCTGCAGCACCAAGTAGTAAATGGGGAGATGGGATTGGGGATTGGGGGGGGCACATCGGTCAAGATAGGAAAGGTAGTGCTGCAGGAGTATGGAGACACTGGGTCTGTTGAAGTGGGGTGGATGCCACCGAATGAATTGAATTGAGTTGGATTGACTTTGGGGTTTTTTTTCTCTTTGTTTTGGTTTGTTTTTGGGCCTGGGTACTACACACAGACACACACACACATATTGAGATGAGAATAGAAATGAATTGGGCCGAGGGAACTTCGCAGGTGTACAGTACACGAAGCCACGAAGGCAATGTTTCAGTAGAAAAATCAATGGGCGACGCAGAAGTGATGCAGACCCATTTCTGCCCAACGTGCCCCGGTAACGGCGGCAAATAGGATGCAGGCGTACAAAGTACACCGGTGGGGAGACCAGGTCGATTAACCTCAAAAGGGATCCGATACTGGGAGGCAAATATTGGAACTTCCAGCCAATTTCTGCATTATTCATAGAATCCAACTGGAAAGGCGAAACGGGGTGGTTGGGAATGAAGTTGGATGGAGCTTGATGGAGTCGTGGATAGTCGAATCTCCACTTTGGACACCGACACGACACCGACACTTCAGAGTATTGTCCGAGAACATTATTCTGTGACACTCAACTGTAAGGGAGCCAGCAGTTGAAATGGTGATGTAATATGCAGTTAAACATCGTGGACTGCATCAAATGTACTTTGTAAAAGGAAAAAAGAAGAGGGAAATGGCGAAACCCGGAGTTTCGGGGTCAGGTGATATTGCGCATTGGACTTGGACATCAAATTCTCCCTCGTTTCTGCTATATTCGATATTCGATATTTCCATATTTCCATTCCACCTATGACTACATTGATCTTCGCTTCAATACCAGCCACTCCTAAATCAACACGTCCGCCAATTCCTGCATCCAACTTGCTCCGCGAAGTACACTAACAGACCCCACGGCTATCTGGTCGATGTGTCGGTCTTACAGCAGCAGCTTCGTCACTGGGATCCTCTTCTTTCAAAATGGCATATGTGTTCAATTCGACCTAATGTACCTAAGGGTATAGATAGGTACCAAAGCCAACATTCGAGTCTAAAAAGAGCTGCATGCATGTCTAGGCCACTTTTCGCTTTTCTAGCGGATCATCTCGGCGCTGACTTTTCGTGTTATTCCCCGATATGTTGTACTTCCTGATACAAGTCCTCAGCCAAATCGCCAGATACGGTCATCTATGTACCCAACTCCATGCAGCGGGCCGAGCATCCATGCCGTGTTGCGGTGGTTAGCAGATAGCGGTCCTCTCGAGGTGAACCCATCGCATTTGTAAATATGATTGGTGGGGTTGTTTCTATTCTCAGAATTAGGCCAAGCTTCTTGGGTTCTTGGGGTCTTGTTTGCATACGTTGGACTCCTAGACTCTTGGACTCTATACGAGGTAGATGGGCATAAACATCGCTCTTTTTTTTCCACCGGGCTGTTCCTTTGTCACCCATGCACTTGAAAGGGGTATACCGATCGGAGAGGAGATGTCCGAAGGGTTAATAGACTTTCATTCGATGTCTTATATTTGAGATTACAACTAGCGAATGGATAGGTCGTTTGGAGTATAGCTTGGTAAGGGTGTTCCCGGCATCGGATCTTAGAGAATGACCCGTGCGATGAAAAGGAAAAACTACTGGCAGTGGAGGGCTTGAATTTCTTTTTTTTTTTGGCAGTGAAAACGTATTCGCGATATCGCTTGAAAAAAGTACGCCATACATACGTTGTAGACCCTGGTAACTCCAGCAAATAATCCCCTCTACTCCGTTATCCCGCCGGCGATCTCCCCTTCCCCTCACAGATGCATCGAATGTTCGCTAGAAGTGCTGGCTAGTCAAGAACATGGCATGATGAAACTCTGATTGGCTGCCTCACCTTTTTTCATGCAGGTGAGTTAATACGCGCAGTATTACTCAGATCTATATCTTTTTCTATACTCCGTACGGAGTAGAGAAGTGCGCCTATGTAGGTTGGTTGATAGTCTACATGTGATCTTCCCTGCCTTTCTCTTTCTTTCTCTCTCGTATTTCCTACACTATCTCTCACATTTTGTGCGAGTTCTTGATCAACCTGAAATAGAGTCCTAATTAATAATACAAAATGCTCCAAGAAATCGACATGATCCCATTCGGCCACCTGCCTTTCGATTATCATGTTATGGTAAACCTTTCAGAACGACAAAAGACCCGATATAGGTTGCTCAATATTATAGGAAAAATGGGATCCCAATTCTCCCCTTACAAGAACCCAACAATTTCGTGCCCTTGTTGAGTCTTGGACTCGGCTTGGCAAAACTGCCCGCAATGTAACTTTTTAGATACCTTTCTTAGCTATGGATTAACGCTGATAGAGAAATAGAAATACCCAGACGGTGATAATCTGCTTCCCGAGGAAATCCCTCCACATGTGCCTCAAGATCTTATGTCAGATGAAGATCGTGCCGTAGATGGTCAGACAACAAGACTACTCTGGATTCGGACATGGTACGGACGGAAAGATGACCAGACAAGCCAGGATGCTGCCGATGCTGCATACAATCGTCTCCGCACGGTTGTATTTGGCGACGGAGATATAAACAACGCGTGTCTGGAGAAAGAGTGTATCTTTGAGAATAAAGAGGAGTTTGGTCCTGGCAGTAACACTATGCCTAATGGAGATACGAATCCCGATTTCGTGGATGGAATCGCCTACGGGACGCCGGGCTCTATACCATCGTACATGATCACGGCGCTGATGCACAGACCAGATATGCTTGATGGTCTGTCGTCTCGCGATTGGCCTACAGAGTGGTATAATGAACCAGATAAGCTAGAAAAATTCCAGTCTATCATGGTTGATGTCGCCGATCGTAGGGCGTGTGAAGAAGGATGGGTCTTATTCTTGGCTCCGAACCATAAGGGGGAAGTCCTTCCCTTCAGAATCCGCGACAGGGCAGCTTGGGTGTACCAACGGATCCTTGACTTCATGGAGGGCCAGGACTTGGAGGAGAATACTATGGACCCCGATCAGGATGTGGAAGTTTATATGCGTGAAAACCCCGATGGCTGGGCTCCTGATAGTGTTCTCTGAATGTATGTTCACTTGCTAGTAGAATTACGATGATATATCTGTAAAAAATGATTTCATTTACCGTGTGTTCTAAAGAAGTAAGATGAGGTATTGTAGATACTGGTAGGGAATATACATATTTGATGGAGCCAGTCTAGGTGAGTATCTTCTACTTATAGAACTGGCGATGCGGGGTGAACCGAACGTGAGATTGAGAACTTCAGATGACAGGATAAAAGCTCATCGGACACTATAAAGGTGTTAGTTCATCTAGACAGCCCAACAGTGGCCATGCAAGTCGTTCGGTCCACCGCGAGATGGTTCAAGGGGATGAAGACGGTGTTAATCCATCCGCCCTAAATCATTCTCTGCCTCCGATTCCTCCCTGTCCTTCTCGTTGTGTACCATTCTAGCTAGTATCACCTTCGGTTCCCTCTATGTCCTCAATATCAGTGGGTTATACATATAAAAGTGCTTTTTGCCACCTTTGTATACACCTAGAAAGACCTATAGAACAAAAACACGGCGTGTTCTTGCATATAACATCTCTAATGTCATCTTGACAAATAAATCAGATTATTCAAGCCTTACATCGTCAAGGACAGAGTAAGTTAAGGATATTTTATTTTAGTGAGACGTATGTCCAAAACAGAGAAAGGTTGTTACCGACACCAATTGTGTTTATGCCAGGCCCTTGCCAACCCCCAAAAATTAATATAATAATATGCTCGAACGCCGGAGATAAAATGCAGCCTGGCAATGCAGAGCAAAACCAACTCATGCCCGCATGTGTGCATCCATAGTCTTTCTCCACTTTGGGCCGTTGACTCTCATCAAGAAGATGACGGAGCTGCTCGCAAAACTGACAAGGCCGAGGATGGTGAAGAGCCATCCATTGCCGATACCGTCGATGATTGGGGCAGTCACGACGGAACCGACACAGGAAAATATGTTTCGCATGAAGTTGTTGAGAGCTACACCCTCCGAGGACTTTTTCGGCATGAATTCGGTGAGCATGGTGGTTACCATACTGAAAATGAGCATGGAGCCCATGCCAAAGAAGAAGTTGGCAATCATCTGTCGGAGTTAGCGAGTGTTACCAATGTATCATGGGGACTATATTGAGAGTTTACGTACTGGGACAAGCCAAAAGACCCCCTTTTCTGCCGCCCAACCATACCAAATCAGGGCTGCTGGGTACATGAAAGCACCAAGCCATGCATTCTCACGCATCCGGTCTTCTGGTCGTAGGACCAGTCTGCCTTTCTCGTCGTATCGATTGGCCTTCCTGGCCTCCCGTTGCATGATACTGTCCATCCATTTGCCTCCAAAGATACTGGTCACCATGTAGCCCACTGAGTTTGGAATGTACAGCAAACCAACGATGATGGTGGAGAAGTTGTATGGTTCCCGTGCAAAGGTATGCTCAACGCTGATATTGAGGACATACAGAGAACCGAAGGCGACACTGGCATAGTACACACTGAGAAGGACGGGCAGGAATCGGAGGTAGAGAATGATTTTGAGTGGATCAATGAATATCATCTTCAGTGTCTTGAGCCACCTTGCGGTGGACCGAACAACCTGCTGCGACGAAACTCGGCTCAACGGGCGGTTGATAGCTGGATCCTCGTCGTCCTCCAGTTCGGCCAACACAGGCTTTTGCACGGCCAACGTCTCGGGAAGGGCGAACAAGATAAAGATGAGAGTGAGAGCACCAAATGCCGAGAGGAACCACATGGTGCTCCGCCATCCCCAGCGCTGAGCTAGGAGACCACCGACAATGGGCGCAAACAAGGGTCCACACAATGGACCTAGATAGAATATACCCATGGCCCGTCCTCGCTCCCTAGGTTCCCAGAGATCGGCGATGGTGCCAGCACCAACCGCCTGGACAGAAGCAGAGGCGCCACCACTCAACATTCGCATTACAACCAGCATTCCGATAGAATTCGAGATGGCGCAAAGACAGTTAAATACCACAAAGAGAGTAAAAGAAGCCAGGTAGATGGTCCGTCGGCCAAGTCGCTCGCTGAATGATGACCACCACAATGGGAATATCGACATGGCCAGCATGTATAACGCAATCGACAGATTAGTGATGGTGGTTGTCGTATTCAACTCCTTGGTTACTTGTGATAATGAAGCTAATAGAAGATTGATTAGAGATGATCCGAGGAATACCCTATTTCTGTGTGATTGAAGACTCACGGAGAAAGACCGCACTGCCCATTGGTGCTGTGGCTCCGGCAAGAGCGACGACAAATGTGATGAACCATTTCATTCGGCGAGTATACGTCTTCGGATTTTCAACCTCTGCCACCAATGCCAACTGGCCGAACAAGCCTCTGCGCTTGAGTCGGGCGACTTTAATGGGAGGACCAACCTCCGTCAGCTGGCGTTCTAGGCGTGGAGGATCCTCTGGGTCATGTTCTTCATCTCCGGTATTGCTGGAGGCACCCGATAGGGAGTGGGTATCATTGTTAACCTCGGACTTTGTCTCGGCGTACTCGGCTATGATTGTCGGATCTTCTCTGCTGTCCGAGGATGCGATGCCGTCTGTCTCAGACTGCCCGTGCATATTGGATGTATGTGACGGGGGTAAAAGGCGACTTTTGCCAATTGAACATAAAATAAATCTGAATCCAAAAGAATAAGTCGCATAAAGCTGTACTTTGTACAAGAGTGAAGTCAAGTTGAGTTCAACAGTAAACAGTCCTGGATCCTGCAAGTAACCGCTTGGGCACCTTCCTCGCAGAGAGCGTCGATCTATCCCGCTGATATGCCTAAGATCAGCAAGAAGGTAGTTACAAGTTTTGAATGTATTGTATGTGCCTCAGAAATAAAAGTGAGAGAAGGGAAAAAAAATTCAGAATGCATTTGGAGATATGACCGACAAGCACCGACAGCGACCGAGTGCTAATAATATTATCTGCACTTTAGCGTACCTAGGTAGGGTACCAGTGCTGGATTATTATCCGACTTACCAACGCTAGTGCAGGTTCTATCCTATTAAGATACAAGGCCGGCTTATAGCCAGTCATCGTTGAGTGTGACTGTGCCGGTCTTCCGTCGGCAAATCTGAAGGCGATTCCATCCCGAGAGAGATTAGAGACTTGCAGTGATCTGGATGTTATATGATAGAACAAAATCTATGGAATATGAAACATTCCGATGGCATCAGAAAGTATTTAACAGTCGCAATAGACTTCTCTTGGCTTTCGCTTATTATCCCTGCTTCCCCGGGTGCCACCATAGCTGTCAATAAATATACCCCAGAGTCTTACTATTATCGTATGTCCACCTACCAGGTCCACCTACCAAATCTTATCCCACCATCTATGTTGTACATGCCGCATACATCTGTGTGGTAGGTAGGTGGTAGGCCTGCCACGATTATAGGACAGATCCCGGTGTTGCGGTAGGTGATGGTGGACTTGCCATGATTATATGACAGAACTGTCACCAAGAACAGAGATTGAACTCGAACAATCCAGAAACATTCCTGTTTATACGCCACCGGATCATTCCCTCCAACCCAGGTGGACCTCAAGAGGGCCCCGGAGCAGCAAGGAGGTGATTAATAAGCCTAGACTGGGCAATGGATCCCCGAGGTGACAGGTCAACATGGCATAAAGACGGTGAACTCCACCGCATCCCTCTTAAACACCTAGGAAGCACATCACCCCGTGAAACCACAAAGATCAAAACCAAACATAACCATCACAATGCAAACCAACAGCAACCCAAAAGAGATGCAGGCCCACCTCTCCCAATACCAGGGCGACAAATACGTCGAGGGCTGGGCTTCCCTCTGGGACAAGGGTGACAATCTGCCCTGGGATCGGGGATTCCCCAATCCCGCCCTGGAAGACACGCTCGTTAAGCAGCGCCCGACAATTGGCGCGCCTCTTGCGACCGATGCACAGGGCCAGTCGTACAGGCGGAAGGCTCTCGTCCCTGGCTGCGGGAGAGGTGTCGATGTCCTCTTGCTTGCAAGCTTTGGCTACGATGCTTATGGCCTTGAGTATAGCGCTACTGCGGTTGAGGCTTGCAAGAAGGAGGAAAGTGATAATGCCAGTTGGTATCGCGTCCGGGATCAGACTGTCGGCACGGGAAAGGTTACTTGGATCCAGGGTGACTTCTTCGATGATGCTTGGTTGAAGGAGATTGGTGTCCCCTTGAATGGATTTGATATTATTTATGATTACACGGTATGAATTCCTTTTGTCCCTTTATTGCTGCTTGTGTGTCTATCCATGCTATGAGATTCATCGCAATGCGAGAATACAGCCACGGGATTTGATGAACAAAAATATTGTATATGCTTTTTGTTTATATCTCATGTTGCTATGTTCACTGTTCTCACGCTAACTATCATGCAGTTCTTCTGTGCTCTGGGGCCGTCAATGCGACCCAAATGGGCGCTCCGACAGACCCAGCTTCTGGCCCCTTCGCCAACAGGCAATTTGATCTGCCTCGAGTTCCCCCGCCACAAGGATCCCCAAGCCCCAGGGCCCCCGTATGCCTCTCCATCGGAAGCGTACGTGGCGCACTTGAGCCACCCCGGTGAACAAGTTCCCTACGACGCCAAAGGCGTCGTCAAGCACGAACCTCTACGGGCACCGAGCAAAGAGGGTCTGGAAAGAGTGGCGTACTGGAAACCAGAGCGCACGCACGAGGTAGGCCAGGGCGAGAACGGGGTGATCCACGACCGAGTCTCGATTTGGCGTCGTCGTAACTAGATCTGCCGAAAAACCCAAGACAAATAGATCTGTCATCGCACAGTCAGGCCTCTACTGGAACGGCCAAGACAGAAATGAGATTGTGTAGATCTGAGTAGCTTAGGACTTCTTCACTAGGGCATTGTAGTGTTCACCGAGTCCGTAGGTGTGGCGGTAGTAAGCGAGCCAGATAATGCGTTTGCGCTTCTCCTCCTCCTCGAAGCTGTCGTTATCACCGGACTCGATCTTCTCCATCCGCCCATCCTTCTGTACAACGTTGATCTCCACACCGTATGCTCGGGCAATCGCCTGCAGCTCTAACTGCCCTCCCCACTCGGCAGTCAATTTGATCTTCCGAGTGTATGACTCTAGGGGCTCTTCCATGAACGCCTCGAAGTCCTCTTTATGTTCCATAATAAAATCCGCCGTCACAGCTCGAACAGCTCGGTAGCCGTCGTGTTGTGGGGAGGCGACTGTGTCGATGCGTGATTGTGTCGCGGGCTGGAGGACGATTCGGCTTGGGTCCGGCCGCAAGCCGAGTCCGGACTCGTCGAGTTGTTTGGCGACGGCTGAGTAGAGGCAGTGCCCATCCGGAGTCACTTCTATTTCCTTCAGACCCAGCTTCTTGAAAACAGCGTCCATGACCTCCTGTTCATTGCCTCTGTAGTTTGTTTGGGTGGCGGCTTCTTCTGCTGCGGCGGCGGACTGCGCGGCTTGCTCAGCCGCACGCCGCGCGAGACGGGCTTTTTGGCGATTTGGCTTTTTTGAGTTGGATGTCGAGGAAGGCTCTGGGGTGGATTCGGCTGTTGGTTCTGCTTCTTGTGGCTCCTCGGTGGGTTCATCTTGTTTCGAGTCTTCGTCATCTGCTGGTTGATCATCTTCCAGGCTGAGGTTTTCGAGATCTTCAGTTGGGTCTCCATTTAATTGTGCGATCTCGGCCTGTTGTTTCTCGGACAGATCGCGCTGCATTCGCTCGCATTCATCGTTGATTCCTTTGCGAGTTTTCTTGGTGGCGGACTTTTTCTTTTGCGTGATCCGTCCTTGGAGATCTTTTTGCTCTTTGCGGTGTTTTGATAGAAGGTCGTCCATTGTAGAATAATGAAGCGAAAAGAAAACAAACAAGTCTATTGTAATGGGGGTATATGCTATGAACGAAAATAGCCTAAACACCTCGAGAAGAGACCCCGCGAAACCCTGACGATGTTGCCCTAAGTTGAGCCCCAAATAGGACTAGTGTCTAATTATCGGTCCAAAGATATTCCAGGTCCGCGTGCCTCGGCTGGTTCATTCATCTCGGCCTCGGGTATGGGGTGTAACGGGGGAGCTACGAGGGAGAGATGTAACAAAAGTAGACTCTTGTCTTTAATTCTTTTGGTGTATTAAGTCTAAATCACAATTTTACAATGGATTCCTCAAGTCTTTTCAACGTCAAGGTTAGATCTCTACGTACTCTACCTCTCCGACCATTCTAACGCGCCCGTAGGGCAAAGTGGTGCTAGTCACCGGTGGAGCCAAAGGCATCGGTCGCATGATCTCAGAGGGCTATGTAACAAACGGTGCGACCGTCTACATCTCATCCCGTGATGCAAAGGCATGCGAGCAAGCAGCCAAGGAGCTCAATGCCCTAGGCAAGGGCAAAGCCCACGCCATTCCGGCCAATTTCTATAAGCTCGAGGACGTGAAGAAGCTGGCCGAGGAGCTGGGCAAGCGTGAAGGCAGTAAGATACCACATCCAATGGACAATTATATCATTTCTAACAACATGCCTCTTTCTTCTAGAGCTCCACGTCCTCGTCAACAACTCCGGCTCGAACTGGGGCGCCCCCTACGATGAATACCCCTCCGAGGCCTTCACGCGAGTCCTCACCCTCAACCTCCACCGTGTCTTCGATCTGACCCAGCTCGTTACACCGCTCCTGGAGAAGGCGGCTACACCGGAGGACCCTTCTCGCATTATCAATATTGGCAGTATTGATGGACTCCGTGTTCCCTCGCTCGAGACATTCGCATACAGTTCCAGCAAGGCCGGTCTGCACCACTTGAGCCGGGTGCTCGCCAACCACCTGGGCAAGCGAAACGTTACGTAAGTATATATGCTCTGTTTTGCTTCCCTTTGTATTTGGGTATGGAGGACTGATTTGGCTTGCAGCTCTAATACCTTGGCCTGTGGTCCTTTCGAAAGTAAGATGATGGCCGCTACCTTGGAGTCATTCGGTGACACTATCAGGGCTGGTGTGCCTCTGGGTCGCATTGGAACCCCGCAGGATGTGGCCGGGTCTTGCTTGTTCTTGAGTAGCCGTGCCGGTGCATTTGTGAACGGCGCCACTATCACGCTCGACGGCGGAAGCGCTGTCTCTGCCAAGTTGTGAGGAATTGTATGAACGCTGCTTTGGATTTAGTCTGTAAATAGCTGTGTTAGCACAAGCATTCTTGACCTTCTTTTGTTTAGATGAGAATTTAAGCGTATACTCCGCACTGAGATTCGGAAGAGAATCCCTAACATTCCAATAAATGGCGGGTTACCATATTCGTCCAAGCCACAACAGTCTTGATTTTGAGTCACTGCTTTTAGCAAAGATTGGCAGTGATTATATTTGCTTTTTATACATCGCATCTCCGCGCCTTCGAATTGTTTCCAAAGTTGTTATCGAAAGGCTTATCAGCTCTGGAGCGGCAACATAAGTGGAGCGGCGACATCATCAATGTGAATGCCGTCATTCCCTTTCCACCTCTGCCAGGTTCATAAGATATTCTTCTATCAAGTATCTCTATCACTATCATCTCTCATCCATTTTACAGCTTCAACACATTACTCGAGTCTGAGACTGTCTTAATCGCCACACAAGGATCCCCTGACTTTTCTGATCGGATCGTACCATTGGAGCACAATTCCCCAGGTCATCATACTATATCAGGCCCATTGGAGCGTCTGGTTCTTGCTGCTTTAAGTTTCTCGACTACCGGGAATAGTCGGTGTGGACGCATCCTTGCGTAACGCACATTTGAATTTCAAATTGTGCCCTCTACTCTTCTTCCGCCACACAGACCATGAGCTCGCCAGATGGGCGTACCCGGTCTGGTTCCAGCTCCACTGATCCTTTCTCCAATCCAGATGTCTACTATGGCAAGGAGGATAATATCAATAAGTTCAAGGCGAGAAGACGTGCATTCTCAGTGGTAAGCAGCCATAACGCCTGACCGGTACCCCGCGGTAGAAGGTACATCAAGCTTATCTTTGACTGGGTACAGGGTTTGAGCGACTACAGTCGCGAAGACATTAATCAATTCTTTGGAACCTTGCCTTCTCGACGCGGTAGTCACGGTATGCTTGTTATAAATATGTCGGATATGCGGTTAGTGCAAGGGCTGACAGCAGTGGACAGATGAGGCATCAGGACAACCTCGGAAGTTCCTTATTGAGGTGGAGGACACACTTGCGGCTCTCTTGAAGCAGGAAGATACGGATCAGAATATGCAGATCACCATCGAGGACTTGGGACCTAAGGTATGCTTGATGATGCCTAACACTCGAGGACGACTGCTAATCGTTGTAGGTGATATCGGTCGGGACTGCAGCATCATCTGGACATAAGCGAGTCGATGTGCGGGGCACATACATGCTATCCAACCTCCTCCAAGAGCTTACAATTGCCAAAGACTACGGTCGCAAGCACATTATCCTCGATGAAGCACGACTGAGCGAAAATCCAGTGGCGCGGCTATCTCGTCTCATCAAGAACTCCTTTTGGAAGGCCCTCACAAGACGTATCGATGGCTCCAACATTGAAATTGCAGGTCGAGACCCCAAAGATTGGACTGCGGATCCGCGGCCTCGGATCTATATCCCGCCGGGTGCTCCAACACAGTTCGAATACTATGAGCAGATTGCGAAAGATCACCCCGAGCTGCGTCTTGATGTGCAGATGCTGCCGGCTGTAATCACGCCCGATTATGTGATGGAACTTAATGACAAGCCTGGCCTCCTTGCACTGGCTATGGAGAAGAAGCTTAACGAATCCACCGGGGAGACTGATCTGGTCGGTGTGCCATTCGTAGTGCCGGGTGGTCGGTTCAACGAGCTCTACGGTTGGGATAGCTATATGGAGTCCTTGGGACTGCTTGTCAGCGACCGCGTCGACCTCGCTAAGGGCATGGTAATCAATTTCTGTTTCGAGATCAAGCACTACGGCAAGATCCTCAACGCAAACCGATCTTACTATCTCACTCGCTCGCAACCGCCTTTCCTCACCGACATGGCACTGCGTGTCTACGAAAGAATCAAAACCGAGCCGGATTCAAAGGAGTTCCTGCGAAATGCTGTCCTCGCTGCCATCAAGGAGTACAATAGCGTCTGGGTTACCGCGCCTCGCCTCGACCCAGAGTCTGGTCTGTCGAGGTATCGTCCCGAAGGTTGGGGTGTACCCCCAGAGACCGAGCCCTCTCACTTCGTACACATCCTCGGCCCATACGCCCAGAAGCACGGAATGACCTTCGAGGAATTCGTCAAGGCATACAACTCTCGGACCATCGTCGAGCCCAAGCTCGACGAGTACTTCATGCACGACCGAGCCGTCCGCGAGTCCGGCCACGACACCAGCTACCGCTTGGAGGGCGTTTGTGGAAACCTCGCCACAGTCGACCTCAACTCCCTGCTGTACAAATACGAAGTGGACATCGCACGGATCATCCGCGTACACTTCAACGATAAACTCCCCATCCCAGCAGAGTTCCGCACCCCCCAAACCAAGGACATCGAAACCGAGTCCTCTGCAGTCTGGGACCGACGTGCGCGCAAGCGCAAGCAGCGCATGGACCAGCTCCTCTGGAACCCCGAGAAAGGCATGTACTTCGACTACGACACAGCCAAGAAGGAGCGCACAGAATACGAAACCGCCACTACCTTCTGGGCAATGTGGGCTGGTCTCGCGTCTCCTGCTCAAGCAGCTATAATGGTCGAAAGGGCCCTGCCCCGCTTCGAGGCATTCGGCGGCTTGGTCTCTGGCACTGAGGAGTCGCGCGGTGCAGTGGGCTTGGAGCGCCCTAACCGACAGTGGGATTACCCATATGGCTGGGCGCCGCAGCAGATGCTTGCCTGGACGGCCTTCCTCCGCTACGGATACCAGGAGGAGGCGGAGCGGCTGGCGTACAAGTGGGTTTACATGATCACCAAGGCGTTTGTTGATTTCAACGGCGTTGTCGTGGAGAAGTATGATGTCACTCGTCCTATTGATCCGCACCGGGTCGATGCCGAGTACGGCAATCAAGGCACAGACTTCAAGGGAGCCCCGCGTGAAGGGTATGTTCTTGTTCTTTTTCTCCCTTTCGTGGATACCTTGGGTACTAATTCGATTACAGATTCGGCTGGGTGAATGCCAGTTATGTCTACGGGCTGGAGATTCTCAATGCCCACATGAGACGCTCGTTGGGAACTATCACCCCGTACGAGACGTACCATAAGGCAGTTGTTGCTCAGGCATATTGATTGAATTTTTGAATTTTGTGTTGCTGTTACGATCAAAATTGTTGCACAGGTTGTGTGAGCATGAGCAGCCAAAACGAGAATAGAAAAGCCCGGGTAGAAGTGAGCAAGATATTTGGATCAGGACATCATCAGGCAGTGTTTACTGTCTAGCGCTGGTTTTCGGTTACGACTTGGCTTTCAGTCTTTCATTTTTGCTAAGAGAAGCTCAATAAAATAAAAAAAAAGAATGGACGTTAATTTATATCTTCGCTTCGCAGTATTGTATGTGCCAGCAGATGTATGTTTCGTACATGTTGCGATCTATTATATACTTGTAGTAAATGGAGACCCCGCCAAATGAGCTTGACTGGAGTATATACCCCAGAACCACAACCCGAACCAAAGCGAAAATGCGCCGATGGATACCTCGGCAGAGCAACAGGTTCCCGACCGAGAAAAGACCTCAGAGATCCCGAAGGTGCCATTATAGGGCTTTCTGCATATGGGAGATCGTCAATAAACGGGTGCGGAGCTGGGGATCCCTTGTTTTCCCGAGGCAGTTCTCGTGGGCTCTGGGGCTGAAAGAATTGTGGTATGGGGGTATGTATTTGTTTCTGGGTGGTCATTTAGTATTCGTTTTGTTCAAATTCCTGTCTAGGTATGGACAGCGTCGTTCGTTGTCTCGTTGTCTCGTTAAGCATTTCCAAGCTTATCTGATATCTAATATTCACCCATGGGAGAGACGCGATTCAAGGTCGGGATATAGGTCAAAATATGGTACCAGAGATGTTCTCTTAAATATTTTACCCGGGATCCAAAGATACCTTGTTTCATGTTCTTGTTCCAGGCCCTAACTAGTTTCATTTGTATAGTTCCTAATCTACAAGTCTTATCGGCGCTGTATGCGGTTAGTTTGGCAGAGCTCAGTTGTGCCGAGGTCCAGCTCGTAGGGCGGTTTTGAGCCATTTTTCCTTCGATCAACACGGCAGTGGGTCTCCTGCGACTGGGTAGATGCACGAGCAGGGAATCTAGGAGTATCATGTGCCTAAATTGGTGTAGATGTTTTGGTCGCGGAGATATATCCGGGCGTATGGATGGCATATTGTACAATATAATGAAGGATTACCGTGGGGATGGTGGATGGTGGATTGTGTAGCTTGTTGCTTCCAGCATACATATGTATTAATTGGATCTATGGGTATAGCATAGACAGTTTGGAAATTGAAGATATGAACACCGAGAAATTGCCGAACATATCCATGGATTAACTAGATTGTGGTATAGGTAAGGGTGGAGACTCGTCGAATACCGGGGCATGACAAGACGCCAAGGATGACTCAGGCAGACATTGTTCTCTGGGCAGTATCTCTCTCCGGTTGGCGGAGTTTTTTTTTCTAATTTGCCAAGCTGTAGCACGTATAACTGAGTATTCCGGAGAGGGTTATAGTCTATTTGAGACTATTCACAAGTGAAGAAGATGCTCCGAATGTGTAGTCGATGCACGTGAAAATTACCATACAATGTATCTCGTATTGTCACGGTAATGGCATGTGTCTTGGACGTCATCCTTGAACATTTTGAACATCGAACATTAAACAATATAACAACTGAAACACTGGAACAATCAAGGAGGAATGACCATATGCACATAAGATGAAATGCTCTCTTCCAGTGGGATGCTGATTATCGTGACACACACCAAAAGACTTGGCCCAGTCAGCAGTGGCAAAGGGTCCATTAGACCGAGGATGATCCAAGGCTGGATCCTCTCTTCCGAGCCCAGTTGTACCCGCCTTCCGCCTTTCGGAGCACTTTGCCCGTGAAAGCTGAGAAAGAGTGTACCTAGGCAAGGAAACTAGGAAGTATTCGCCTGAGTCCCGGTGAGCCGAGCGTTTACCGACTGTGACGCATTCGAATGGTTAAGTACCCCGGGTTCTTCTGGCTTGTGATCGCTTCTTCTTTTTTTATTATAGTTTCGATTCCCTTCTTACCTGGATACTCTTTTCTTTCTTCCAGGTCTATATTCTATATTTGGACTATTGGAACAGACGTGACACTTCCACGAATATATTATCTCACTATATTTGTACATTTTTTCTGTATTATACCAAAAAGTCATGGGTCTACACGAAGATGAGGACCGCCAGTTTGCGGCGGAGGTTCAGGCCGTTCAAAACTGGTGGAAGGACTCTCGATGGCGCTACACCAAGCGGCCTTTCACAGCCGAGCAGATTGTGGCTAAGCGTGGTAACCTGAAGATCGATTACCCGTCCAATGTGCAAGCAAAGAAGCTCTGGGGCATTGTTGAATCAAACTTCCAGGTAAGTTTAGCTGGGAAATGTGGACCCTCCGCGATTCTATAGATACTAACTATACACTTCACGAACAGAACAAGCAGGCCAGCTACACCTACGGATGTCTTGAGCCTACCATGATCACTCAAATGTGCAAGTTCCTCGATACTATCTACGTCTCTGGCTGGCAAAGTTCGTCTACTGCTTCGTCAACCGATGAGCCCTCTCCCGATCTGGCCGATTACCCCATGGTACGTTGAATCCACTATTATCAAAAGTTGGCGCATACTTACAATTGCCCCACAGGACACCGTGCCTCGCAAGGTGAACCAGCTGTTCATGGCACAGCTCTTCCATGACCGCAAACAGCGCGAGGAGCGCGTTACTACCCCCGCCGGCCAGCGAGGAAACGTCGCCAACGTCGACTACCTGCGACCCATTATCGCCGATGCCGACACCGGACACGGCGGTTTGACCGCTGTCATGAAGCTGACCAAGCTGTTCGTTGAGCGTGGTGCCGCCGGTATCCACATCGAAGATCAGGCCCCCGGCACCAAGAAGTGCGGCCACATGGCCGGCAAGGTCCTCGTCCCCATCAGTGAGCACATCAACCGTCTGGTTGCCATCCGCGCCCAGGCCGATATCATGGGCTCCGACCTCCTGGCTATCGCCCGTACCGACTCCGAGGCCGCCACCCTCATCACATCAACCATCGACCACCGCGACCACGCCTTCATCGTCGGCTCCACAAACTCAAGCATCCAGCATCTTAACGACCTGATGGTGGCTGCCGAGCAGGCAGGCAAGAACGGTGCTCAGCTGCAGGCAATTGAGGACCAATGGATCGCCCAGGCCGGTCTCAAGCTCTTCAGCGAAGCCGTGATCGACACTATCAACGCCGGCTCCAACGCCAACAAGAAGGCCCTCATCGACCAGTATCTCACTGCCTCCAAGGGCAAGAGCAACACCGAATCCCGCGCCATTGCTAAGAGCCTCACCGGCGTCGACATCTTCTGGAACTGGGAATCCCCCCGTACCCGCGAGGGCTTCTACCGCTACCAGGGCGGCACCCAGTGTGCCGTCAACCGCGCTATCGCCTACGCTCCCTTCGCCGATCTCATCTGGATGGAGAGCAAGCTGCCCGACTACAAGCAGGCCAAGGAATTCGCCGACGGCGTTCACGCCGTGTGGCCCGAGCAAAAGTAAGTTTTTTTTCTCTCCACTGAGTTTCTCCCGTATACTAGAACCCTTACTAACAAACTCCAACTAGACTCGCCTACAACCTCTCCCCCTCCTTCAACTGGAAGAAGGCCATGCCCCGTGACGAGCAGGAGACATACATCAAGCGTCTCGGCGAGCTCGGCTACTCGTGGCAGTTCATCACTCTGGCTGGATTGCACACTACCGCGCTTATCTCGCACCAGTTCGCGAAGGCGTTCTCGCAGAACGGCATGCGCGCCTACGGCGAGCTGGTCCAGGAGCCGGAGATGGAACAGGGCGTTGACGTTGTCACCCACCAGAAATGGAGTGGTGCTAACTACGTTGATAATCTGCTGAAGATGGTTTCCGGTGGTGTTAGTAGTACCGCTGCTATGGGTAAGGGTGTGACCGAGGATCAGTTCAAGAACTGATTTTTCGTGCCGGCTTATGTTGATACCCTGATGGTCTTGGCTGTCTATCTCTATATATGTGCTTGATGTCTTGTGATGTCTTGTGTTTGTTGATTGTGGCGTTTTCCTCTTTACTATACGATCTTGATTTGATTCCCTGTCGGTCTTGCTCTCCTATTGGAAGGCCGATTTATTTTACATTTTGGAAATCGCAGCACATTTGATTAGAAAAGCTCTGTATAATCCATGTGCTATGTTCGCAATCCGTAAATGGACCTCCGGAGAGTTGGGCGGAAAAGAACACAAGCCCAAGCAATGGACTCTTAAGCACTCGGGAAGTGTGAAATTATAACATGTTAGAATAGATGATGCAAGGAACGCTACCAGCCTATCCTCTAGGGATGAATTCGGCGACGGGATTATCCCCGACCTTTCACAACCGACAAATCTCGATGTGTGAACACCTCCGGCCCTGGTGGATCGGGAATCCGCTCCAACGTTGATTCAGACTGCACGCCTCAGATGACCGCTTGGAATAGTTTGTCGGGAGACCAAAGACAAAGCCGAGATTTGTTCGACTTTACTGTGGCTAATCTATTTGATTCATGTCATTCATCACACCCAACTGATGACTTTGGCCCAGACATAGCACTGTGTCCAATACCAAACCTGGCCATGGAGGGTCAGGATGAACAGGAGACGGAATCCTCGATATCATATACGGAAAAGGATGAGAGCCCCATAGTGTGCCTCTCCAACCTCATGATAGATATCCATGAAGCAGCAAAGACCCTCACGGATAGCCCCTGGGCGTACCCCAACCACTCAACTGGGCTTGACAGCTACCCTGTTGGCATGGTCTTACAGCTAGCTCAAGACCTTTTTCGGATTCTGCATGGGCCGATATCAATGACCAGCACCAATCATGGCAGCCATTCGCAGGGGTCGACCACTGCTGATACTTTGCAGAATAGAGATCATCACCTCATTCCCGATTTGCAAAGTCGAACAACAAACACTTCGTCCACATCAGCACCACCCCACCAGCCCGCAGGCCTGATAACTACGCCACATATCCTACTAGTCATGAGCTGTTACACTTCCCTTACCAAATTATACGGCATTGTGATGAGCCATTTTCATACACATCTCCGAAGATCATCAGGGCGGCACTCGACACAAAAACTGCCATTTTTAGACCAAAACGTTAGCGAAAGGCTCCAACTGGGCGAATTGGCTCTTCCCGGGGGTATGTGGATCAAGACATACTTCTAATAATGTGTGTTCAAGGCGGAAGGATTTCAGGCTACCAAGCTAGTTGAAGTAGCCTTTTAGCTGCAGCCTAAGCTTGCATATATCTAGATCACCACGCCACACGACCATCCGACCGCCCGACCGTCCGACCCTCCATCGGTATACAACATATGTGGTACTCCGTACTCTGCTTCTCGTTGACCCCTGTGGCTTGCTACTGTCTTTTGTTGGACAGTAGCGGTTATGGGTCAGTAGCATGGATGGTCTACCCGGTGCCCCAATCGCCCCTTACTCGGACGGTCCGCTTCAGCTATATGTAAAAAGGCGAGACTAATTTCACCAGGAAGATGCTGGACCTCAGTTGTATGACATCAATTTCATTTCACTGAGATTTATCTTCTCCTCTATCCTCAATTCTGACCAACGCATTCCCTCAATTCTCTTGAACAGACTCACGTCCTCAACTGAGAAATCACATCCACCCTTAATACCATATCAGCTTCTCGTGATGAGCACTACAGAGGGACAATCTGGAGGTCTGGGCTCAGAGCAGTCCAGCCAACTCGAAAAGCAGGATGCGGTTGACTGGGATGGTCCTGACGACCTGGCCAATCCGCTCAACTGGTCCCAGGCGAAGAAGAACATGCACGTCATTTTCGTGAGCGTCTTTACGCTCTATGCGTATGGATTCCTTCCTACTTACCCTGGGAATTGGTTTATCGGGTTGAGCTCTAACATCCAGCAGAAATCTAGCAGCCACGATGTTTGCTCCTGGAGCAGAGCAACTTATATCTAAATTCCACATCGCCAACTCAACCATCGAAGCCATGACAGTCAGCATCTACGTCTTAGGATTTGCCGTTGGCCCTTTAATCTTAGCACCCTTATCGGAACTGTACGGTCGTCTGGTTATATACCACATTTGCAATCTTTTCTACTTCGGATTCACCGCTGGTTGCGCCTTTAGCACGAATGTGTCCATGTTCCTCGTCTTCCGATTAGGGGGAAGGCTATGGCCCTGTTTGCCGTGGGACCCCTGTTAGGACCGGTACGTCTGCGCATATCCTACTGATCAATGTGCCATCATATCTAACCTGCAAGCTCAGGTCATTGGGCCAGTTATTGGTGGCTTTGTGACGGAGACGATTGGCTGGCGATGGACGTTTCGAATTATCTTAATCATGGTACGACTATGGAATGAGCTTATGAGATAAAATGGTCGGATCTAATCTGACACACGACATGCAGTCCGGCATCTTCAGTATCATCTCTCTGATCTTTCTGCGAGAAACGAACGCGAAGGTTCTGCTGCAGCGAAAGGCAGCGAACGTGTCCGAAAAATCAACCACAGCAGCGGCTCCCTTAGACAGAGAGAGCCCGGGAAAGATGCTCCGTGCTGCCATCATAAGACCCGCCAAGATGTTGATATTCTCGCCGATTGTACTGTTAATCTCTCTTTACAGCGGCACACTGTTCGGTGTTATTTTCCTTCTTTTCACCACCCTCCCGACCCTCTTCGAGTCACAATACCACTTCGATACCGGACTTGCTGGTCTGGCCTACCTAGGCCTCGGACTAGGCATGATCGTCGGTCTAGTACTGTTCGCCATTCTCAGTGATAAACTTCTCGGCCAGAAGCGAGGTGGTACAGTCAACCGACCTGAAGAGCGACTGATTCTCATGAAATGGTTTGCGCCAATCACCCCGGTGGGATGTTTTATCTACGGATGGGGCGCATACTATCATGTCCACTGGATGGTTCCTATTGTGGGTACTTTCGTGATCGGACTTGGAGCTTTGTTCATCGTAATGCCAGCTCAGGTCTACTTGGTGGATTCCTTCGGGGCTGAAGCGGCGGCGTCGGCTTTGGCCGCGAATCTCGTTGTCCGAAGCCCCTTTGGAGCCTTTCTTGCACTCGCTGCCTCGCCTTTGTATGAAAAGTTAGGCCTTGGGTGGGGAAATAGCGTCCTTGGCTTTATTTGTCTTGCGTTCACCCCGGTACCTTGGCTGTTTTACCGCTATGGTGAATATTTACGTACTCACTTCACCATCACCCTTTGAAAAGGTCGTTGAGCTGTCACTCGCTCCGGATCAGAGGGGTTTCTTTCCACAAGTCCTGTGAGCCGGTTTAGGATTTATATTAGGTGTCTGATTACACTTGTAATTTGTATTTTTTTTTCTTCTAACATTCGGTCTTCCTTTTTAAGGACCACTTCTTTACCAATTTGAGATTATCTTCCGTATGTTAACCGTTAACCGTGCCAAGCTGCTAGCTATTGTAATGGAATATGATAGAATATGTCAAATTTGTGCCTGAAACGGCCCACTTCCAGTAGCCTCTGAGTAGATCACAGGCACTCAAGAGTAGCTGCCCAGCCAGGGAAACTGTCATTCTCGACTTGGCCAATTTTCATGTGACAAGAAAGGCTGATCTAGACAGAACGCTGTTAGCCTATCCATATATACATGTTAATAAGAAACTCACTATTTGTATATATGTCACACATGGCAAACTGATCCGGAGGAATGAAATTTGGCAAAGACTCCATTGACCTTAGAATGGGCTCTGGGCATGGTTACCTATCGGGAAAGAAAGGGAAAGTGAGGTTGAGGTCAGCGCCTAGGTCTACACAGCTCGTCAGTACAAGGGTCATCTCTTGAAATTTTCGAAAAGCGAGAAAGCAGAAGTAAAATAATAGAGAAGAACGTACCGCTTTGGTAGTTGAGTGGATCATCTGGTGTCATACCGAATTGTGAGGCTTCCGACATGGCTTCACAACTATTCGAAGGGAAATCCTGCCTATTCCAAAGAACAACCTTTAAGACCTGTGCCGCTTTCTGAGCCTCTGCAGAAAAGCTCGAGCGAGCCCAAATGCCATGCGATCGTGTTAATGCATCGTGAATGATTTCTGCATTCTCGGCTAGACCATCGGGATTCAATTTCCTTTCCTGCTCCAAATAAGAACACAGAACACTGGCCGCTAGCAGAAAATCATGGTTCACAAGTGACGAGACACGCCATCTTTCTTGGTACAACTGGCAGAAAGGCTGCGTCTCCTCGTCCAGAATACGTTGATATTCCAGTATATTCAACGCTGCATGTATGCATGCCCTGTGTGAATCACTGTATTGATCCCCTCGTTGGGAAAGAAATTTCCGATGTAGGATGATTTTGCCTTTCTGAAACATCAGCTCCAGGAACAGTTTTTGCATGATGACTTGTGGTGAGTCTGTGATGCAATGGGCTATCGAGGTCCATTTGAGACATATGGGTATGGCGTTATGAGTCTCGTGCAATTTAGTATCTATCTTCAAAATCTTGGAATATGTATATGTGTATTCTCGAATATCGGAGGCGCCGTCCAGAATAAGGCCAAGGGTAGACATCATGCGTGCTTTCGAGAGTCGATAAAGCATTGGTGTATTCTCTGTATCGGGCCGTGGGGGTGGAAGATCTCTAGTTTGCTGATTGAAATCGCTATCTAGGTAGTTCCGAGGTTCCGAGGTATCTGCCTGCCATGGTCTGATCAAACGGGGAAGACCCATTTGGGCTGATATTCCTAAGTCCAACTCCATGATTGTAGCCCACACACGTCGTCTCATCTCGCCCGCGAACGGAGAGATGTCCTGATCTCCAAAATGCTTTGGATCGCGGTGAAACCCCATATGCATGGATAATTGGACAATGATACCTAAGAGTAGCCAGATTCCGAGCTGTGCATCCTTGTGGCTAAAATGCTCGCAGGTCAAGTACAGAATCAACGTTTCGAGTACGTAAGGTCCGCCCATGTGGTAGTTTCCGAGGATCAGGCATTGGACAATGTTTGCGCGGAAAGCTTCCACCATCGTTTGGGGATCATGCTCTGGGGATACTATCGGATGAAGGCCAGATTCGAATCGAAATCTCTGAAACTGCGCGGCCAAGCACATGATAGAGTATAAGAGCCCTACCCATATTATTGGGGTATCGGCAGGACGCTCCCAAAATTGTTCATACTAGAAGGAAATGGAATCAGAACCTCGAAGAAATATTCTGAGAGAAAGAGCTTACTTCTTTGAGGAACTCGACACTGTGAAGAATAGCTATATGATGACTTTCAGTCAGCCGGTTTGAAATCAAAATCAGGGATTCGGTATTTACCTGGAGACATGTCGAATGAGTTGAAGTAGAACGACACCAGTCGGTCCACTTCGGGCTTTCCAGGAAGTGATGCCAAGACCTGCTCCCTGGTCGTGTAATAAGGGCAGCCAAGAAGTAGCTGCGGGCCGACAAATGACGAAGAAGACGTTGGACCGAAGGCAGGTTGGGCAGGTTTTCTTTCTTCATATTCGAAATAATCTTTTAGTTCGGCGATTCCGTCCAGAACAGCCACCCAGTGGCTGCCATTGACATAGCTGGAATTCCCAAAATTGTTGAATTTTATACTGCCGTGATCCGATTGAGATGAATTCTCATCCGCCCTATTGTCCATTTCGTGTGGATAGGTCGCCTGGAGAGGTACGGCTGAATCTTCGCGCGTGACGCTCTTGCTCTGCTGCATCAGAGTGACCACTAAGCTTTCCAATTGCTGTATCCTAGCCCGCATATTTGACGATGAACGACCCAGCCTCGATGGTTGCATCGGATCTGGAGGGTAAGTGCACGACTTGTCTAGCCCGCGTTTCGAGCATGTGCCGCAAGGATATTCGCGATTGCATTTCAGCCTAGTGTCATTAGCTGGAAGGACAGCGTATGCGAGAGAATTGGCGTTGCTATGCACACATACTTCCGACGTCTACATAAATTGCAGGAGAGCTGAGGTTTCGCGCGACGTCGACTCGCAGAAGGGTCCTTGATGGCTTCTTCGGGACTTGGCTGATCTGTCATCCTTTAGAATGCTCAAGTGGGGGCAAAGTCGCGTGGGGAACAGAGAAACTTCAAAGGTAGATGATAAAGCACCAGCTCCCAGGTTAAAACCTGAATCTGAATAGATACAGCAAAAGATTTATAGTCGGAGAAAGTTGACATTGTAGGAGTAGGCTACTAGCGTGGAGGCCAAACACCCAGATCTTACGATACAGTCCCGTAACCATACCAAGCCACACCAGTGGAGCTTAGAGTACAGCACAGCCCATAAGTACACCAAAACTATTTGATTACATACCTTCAAATGGAAACCTTGGAAGGACTCGAACCATGCGAGCATCTGTACTAACTACCTATTGACACTTTCATAGATGCGGTTCACTTTGGGGATTCCAAACCCCATCGATCCTCCGATCCTCCGACCTCGATCCTCCGACCATCCACCCCTCCTGGAAATCACCGAGAACCCGAATGAAGAAACATTGCTGGTTTTGGGGCTACAAGATGGGCTTTATGAGGCGAGCAGCGCACAAACTCTACTGGATGCTTACCTGGGGTTCTTAGATGAGGTGTCCGTATGAGGGAGAGTCACGTATATGTGAGCGGCAGTTGTAAATAAACGATTTTCTTTCAATTTCTACAAATTGCCTATATAAGCTACCTACTATGACTACCTAGGTATATGTTGCATATATATAAAAATAATAAAAGTAATAAGCTCCCCACTTTTTTGTCTAGAACTTCGGTTCCTTGCGCCGATCATATTAAGCGGGGTAGTTCGTGTGAAGCCGCGGTTGGTCTTCAGAGGTAACACTGCATAACTATAGGTTAATACTACCTAGGTATTTGGATTTAATCCTTAAATATAGAGAATATAACATAGAGAATATATATATATATATATATCACCGGCGCAAAGACCTAAACTAGAATATGCCGGAGCATGTGGGCCTCAGAAAACAAATAGGGGCTGCTATTGTCTTGGTAATTGAGGAATTGGTGTGTGTAGATCCCTATGCCGTTATGGAGCGGGGACTGCCCACATCCAACTTATATACCCGGAGACCCTGTCACTTTTTTTTTTCCCCTTTCTCACTTTTTGTCCATTTATCTTAATTTATCTTAATTTCCCTTCATCATGGTTGCACTACCTGAATTTAGAGCGACTTCGCTCGAGGAGATTCCCGCACGTATCTCCACGGTCCGCAAGGCGTTTAATGAGCACAAGACCCGCGATCTGGAGTTCCGCCTCGTCCAGCTGCGCAAGCTGTACTGGGCGTGAGTACTGAGTTCTTCTGTCTTTCCGGTCAATTAATTAACACTTTCCCAGCATCAAAGATAATGAGGAGGATATTATGGAGGCCTGCGCCCAGGACCTGAACAAGCCTCGGTTCGAGACCAACCTCGGAGAGAGCGGATGGCTCCTGAACGACATTGTCTTCACGACGCGCAACCTGCACAAATGGGCCAAGGATGAGAAGGCCTCGGATATTGATCTCGCCTTCAAATTCATGAACCCTAAGATCAGAAAGGATCCTCTGGGTACTGTGCTGGTCATTGGGTACGTCTCCCCCTTCCCTTCGCGACGCGCATGAGAAATACCCCGACTAATAAGCTCTTTCCCACTCTAGTGCCTTCAACTTCCCCTTCCAGTTGACTCTCGGCCCCGCCATCGGTGCCATCGCCGCCGGAAACACAGTGGTGATCAAGCCTAGCGAAAATGCCCCCCGCAGCGCCGCCGTCATGCAAAAGATCATCGAGGCCAGTCTCGACCCCTCGTGCTACACAATCATCCAGGGTGGTATTCCCGAGACACAGGCCCTGCTCGCGGAACGGTGGGATAAGATCTTCTTCACAGGCGGTGCCAACGTCGGACGCATCATCGCCAAGGCCGCTGCACAGAATCTGACCCCCGTCGTGCTCGAGCTTGGCGGTATGAACCCAGCCATCGTGTCCAAGAGTGCGGACCCGCGTCTCGTCGCCCGCCGCATGCTCTGGGGCAAGCTCTTGAACGCCGGCCAGCTCTGCACCTCGCAGAACTACCTGCTGGTCGACAAGTCGATCGTTCCGGAGGTCGTACAGGAATTCAAGAATGCGTACAAGGAGTTCTACCCCCAGGGTGCTAAGGGCTCGCCTGATTACGCGCGCATCGTCAATGAGACCGCCTTCGCTCGTCTCAAGTCCATGCTTGATAATACTAAGGGCCAGATCCTTATGGGTGGCACTATGGATGAGAAGGAGCTGTTCATCGAGCCCACCGTTGTCCAGGTTGACTCGGTTGATGACTCCCTGTGTTCGCAGGAGAGCTTCGGTCCCTTCATCCCCATCTTGCCTGTGGAGAACCTCGACGAGGCCATCAGCCTGGCCAATGGTGTCCAGAGCACGCCGCTGGGTCTCTACCCCTTCGGTAACAAGGCTGATGTTAACAAGAGTGAGTTTCTCTGTTCTTTTCTGTTTTGCATCTGATACCCCGCAAAGACGGCTATTCTAACCCTCTCTTCTAGTTGTATCTTCCACCCGCTCCGGCGGCGTTTCCTGCAACGACGCCGCGCTGCACATCCCAACCCTGCCCTTCGGCGGTGTCGGCGAGAGTGGCTACGGTGCTTACCGCGGCCGCTCCAGCTTTGACGTCTGGGTGCATCGCCGCACCATCACTTCCACCCCAAGCTGGCTGGAGTCCCTCCTGGCTATCCGGTACCCACCGTACGCCGGAAAGATCAGCAAGTTCAATGCTGCCAGCGCTCTGCACCCCGACTTTGACCGCAACGGCAACAAGCTGAGTCTCGGCTGGCTGCGCTGCATCTTCACTTTGGGTGGAGGTAGTGCGAAGGCTGGAGCCGGTAGAGCTACTGCTATTGCTGCCAGTAAGTGATCATTTCTAATTTCCTTCACATTTTTCCCCCGCCATTTCTGTGAATATTTTCCACATCTTGCGTCTCGGTGGGTTTAGTTTGGTCCTGGAGACTTTTCTTCGGATGAAGAGGAGAACTAAGCTCCTGCACCAACCCCTGTCTGTGGCTGCTTATATGCTTCAGACGAAGACACATAATCCCTGCCTATCCTATATACCCCCAACCTCATGTACTGGCTTAATTCTGTTTACCCCTCCGAGGATGTCTATCTTTACCATTTCCTTTCCATCTTGTCATCATACCCCATACCCCGGAATCGAGAAAAAAAAGATAAGCTCATAATCTGTGAATCTTAATGAATCTTCCATCTTTTCCTTTTTTTTGTCGTCCCCCTAACATTCTAATGCGTCTTCACAATCTGTTCAAATCATTTCAATCTGCAGATCATACCCTATCAAAGCTTTTGGAAATCACCAGTCTAACCAGTAATAGTTGCCTACGTCGTTCTGCAGGTCCTCGAACGCCGATCCTCGAAATTGTGAACGTGAACACTCCCCCCTGAATTTGGATACCCCGCTTAGGGTCTACTGCTTTGGTGTTGATCACTCCTTGTCTTGGAGAAGTTGGGTTTCAGCCATGTGCGGATGACCTCGGGGTCTTGCTATAGTAAAATAATTTACCATCTAGGTAAGTACTAGTACTTTTTGGATTTGGTTGCTCTTATCTTGGGTGATGCTTTTGTTTTGCATATATGAGCCATGTATTTTTGGAATTAATTCAAGTCTTTTTGTTGTCTTGGATATGTGCTACCATGTAGGCGGGTGAGTAGTTTATCTAGACATCCCATCGCATGGTATTGGAGTCTTAGAGCTCCCATAATAGAAAGGAAGATATGTAGTTTTTGTACAAAAATCCTCTAGCCTACGGCATTACATCAAGGTAAACAAACCCCTGATTGAAAATTATGGACAGATCCAACATTCATGTCATCATTCATGCGGTCAAATGCAGTGATTATCGAATACGCCATCTAAACCGGACAAATACCTCGGTTCATCTGACCGAAAAAAAGGAAATTAAGTCAAGTACATTGGGCTTTAGCAGCGCCGTTCCACGCCACGATTACTCACACACAGGTACTTGACACCCTTGTATGGCTTGACGCTCTCGCCTAAGCCGCGACTGCGACGCTGGTCGATGTTAAGACTGTCCACTTTGATACCGGACGGAAGCCAGCCCCGCACGGAGAAGGATACCGACGCCGAGTTAGGCATGAGGCTTGCATTGACCTGGGCTTTGGTTCTGCGCGTGGGACGGGATGTAGATGATGGGGCGAAGAATGCGGGGAGGTGGGCGTTAAACTGGGATTGTGATTGGAGAGGGGGTGTGGGGGTGTGAGGTATGGAGGGATTTGGGGATGGGCTGGTAGCTGCACCGGGGTCTTCTTCCGCGTCTTCTGGGTGTAAGGCAGCGGAGCGGGAGGACTTCTTCGTTGACTTCTTCTTCTTCTTTTTGCGCTTTGATGGGTCGGAGGATCGGGTTTTCTTGGATGTACTGGCGGATGCATCGTTGTAAGAGGTGGGCGCCTCGTAGTAGCCTTGCAGGAGGTTGGCATTGGCGTCTTCGTCGGCATCCTCGACGCTGTCATCAAATTCATCATCGGCGGATGGATAGCCTGAGACACTGCAACGCAGTGTAGCTGTTCCAGTCAATGATCCGGCATCCTTGCCAGTGGGGATCCGCCACTCGAGGAGCCCACTCGAGGGGGTGAATTGAGCGTCACCACGACTGGCCTGCATGTCCGTGATATGGCGGACGGACTTTGAGATCGGTACGCTAACAACAACCTCTTCAAGTGCTGGTCCAGAGCTTCCACTTCCGCCCCCACTCAGGAATGACGGTGTTGATGTGCCGGATCCGCTTCGGGGAACTCCAGGTCGCGAGGATGAGCTTTGGCCCGGGAAATTTGTGTTCAAAATCAGTCGAACCTCAAACTCAGAACCAGATGACCCGAGTGATTTGCGGATATCGACAATAGCAGGTAGGAATAGCTTTTCCATATGGCTTGGTGGCTCCTCCTGGTCAGGATCTATGGGAAGGAGATCCACTTCATATCCAGCCAAAATAAACCGCCCATCGGGGGGTATGAAGCTGAGCTCCCCCGGCCGTTCCTTCCATCGAGCCAGTCGAACACATGGATGGAAAACCGGTAGTTCAATCTTGCGACCAAGGACATGCTGACCACCCGGCGCTGATAACGATAGCAGTAGGTCCGGGACTCCCGATATCTTCGCAGTAAATGCAATGGTGCCGGATACCAACGCAGACAGCAGTCGTCCCGAAGGAGCCATAGTAACAGAAAGAGATTCGATGATGTCGACATATAGCTCATTAGAGGTATGCCGTACACCGGGCCGTCGCCAAGGAATGGCGGGTCCTTGTGATGCACTGGCGGCGGCGAGGGATTGCTTGAGAGGATTGGTAGATCCTAGCGTTGGCGTAGATGTACTAAACCCCAGGCGAACACATTAATGCCAAATAATATCGTCTGTCAAGTCAAGAGCTGCTCACCCAGGTACTCCGATTCCACCTAGCAGCTTCCCCATCCACCCGGGAACCTCAACAACCTCCTGCAATGCATTGGGTTCGGTATTGCATACTGTTCCCCCATCACACATTTCATTAAGAAGCTGCGCAACAACATCGTAATTGGCCTGGATCTTAGTTGTGAGCAGCGGCGCTCCAACAAAGTCCTCTAGTACATCGATCACGCGATGCAGGAACTCCAGTGCCAGAAGCGGCTCCGTGTCGACCTCGCTTATTGCAAGAAACAACAGATTTGACTCTACTGTCGAGAATACCGTCACCGGCGGTGAAGCGCTAGGAATGTACAGCAAGGAAGGGCGCGGTTCGGCATGGGCAAGGTAGAGGGGCAGGATGGCGGAGGCCGAGGGCGGGCGGGATCGATATACATGTTCGACGAGGGGGGCACTGGAGAGGACGGGTTAGTATGATCTTGCAAGCCGGTGCAGAATATCCCACTTTTGCTCGTCATATATGTAAACGGCATCAATCTCGCCGCTCATGATGGCTGTTGTCTGATGATGAGATTACTTGTGTCCGTGTAGATTGCATAGCTGTCGTGTTTTGCCACCGATTCCCGCCTTCCAATAACTTTTTGGAGACAACAGACATTCACTCATAGTGACCGGGCTCTGGTGATACATTGCACGTTTGGTTCTTGTTCTTACTCCGAACAATGTTTAATTCCCTCTACACATTCTTCGCCTCTGATAAGCGGGCCATGGATACCCAGCCGAAAGACGCCAAGCAGGCTCTGGCCGAGGACAAGTACGACGACTGTTTGTCCTGCAGAGTGACTGGTATGTTTTATTTTTAGCCTGTGATCCGGGCTGGTATTTCCGGCATTTTGTATTGACATCCTGTACCAGGATCTGCTGCTTTTATGGGCCTTGGAGTCTACAGCTACTACACTGGAATGGCCAATCTCCGGAAACAAGAGAAGGCCATCATGCAAGGCCCCACAAAATACAAGATGGGCTCGCGCAAGTTGGGGATTGCCTCGATCTCTGCGACATTAGTGGGAATGGGGCTGTGGCGGGCGTTTAATTGAGTATTGTACATTAAACCCGTACTAAAGCATATGGGATGTGATGAAGGCCGGGACCGAGCAGGCTAGATGTTTGATAGTGAAGCGCAGGTTGGAAGCTTTGTAAGATATTGATTGTTATTTAGTTGCAAGCCAATGATAATTGCCACTCCGGGTATCGGGTATCACCACCAGGCATATCCGTCTATATGCTATATCACAAGGGGAAGGGGAAAAAAAAAAAAGAAAAAGAGACAAGAAGCCAACAAAGAAAGCCAAGGAAGAGAAGAATAACAAAAAAAAAATAACCATATGCAAAATGTCCCTTCCTTGTTATGCACCCGAAAAGCACCTTCATACCCGAAATCTCAACCAGCCACTGTGTGACAATCAGAAGGGTATGGTCGTCACTTCGTCATCATATAATACTTTATCTGGGTCAAGCCCTAGGTAAAGCGGCCTCGTTTCCCACCTCCTGATGCATCCCGTCCGTTGTTAAGTCCTGACAGATCGAAGAAATCTGGGAAAGTGAATTTCCTCTTGGACCCAAGACTAGCGGGTGACTCCCGTTGCGAAGGGCGCGCATTTGATCGTGGGTGGTTGTTGTGACGATGGTGTGGTCGGCTGTTGCGAGGCATCACTGAGACACTCACAGGAGCGCCGTCCTGCATAGTCGCAGATGAGTTGTCCGACGACTGCACATCCATGTCGAGCTCTTGAGGATATGTAGGACCAGCGGAGAAGGTGAAGACGGCAGGTGTGGCGAAAGAAGGTGTTTCGTGGAGCTGTGTGGGAGGAGGAGGAGTGGTCGACTCTGGCTTGGATGTGGGTGCGGGCGCTGAAGTGGGGGGCTGACGAGAAATTGTTTCGGGTGTAGGTCTTTCTTTGCGGACAGTAGCTGGAGTAGCACTTTGGTCACGCTTGTCGGCCTCGGCGTCTTCATCGCTGCTTTGTGATCCAGTTCCGTCACATTTTTCGGTTGCCCATTGTCGAACCTTCCACCCCTCTCCGTCTCCGAGACCGAGGTTCTCACGGTCAAGGAAGTGGAGCAAATCCTCTATCGCATCCTGGTATCCCGTCGCCCTTGCCTGGGCTTGTTCACATACTGCATTCTTATACAGGTTTGTGACGGACAGAGCTGCCGCCTTGAATTGCTGGAGGAGTTGCTCCGGAGGTTGCGGGCGGGGTGTCGAGCTCGGAAGAGAGGTGTTGAGTGACCTCATGGAGTCCATGGCAGGGAAGAATGTCAAGGCCCTGTTGGGCAGTGGTTTTGAGGACGAAGGTGTTTGTATTGACAAGTTCTTATGCCGTGCGTCGTTCCTCAGTGGACAAATGGCGATAGCGAAGAGCTTGGAAGTGGTGAAAGAGATAAGTGAAAATGAGAGGGACTGTGAGGGGATAGAAGGCAAGAGCCAATATAGCTATAATCAGATATATCAAGGTAGTTGTTCACCCAACTGTGCAACAATAAGCGGCACTCAGATGTGTCAACGGAGGAACTTTCGGTTTTCAAGGTTGTTGCAGATGACCCTGGCCCGGTAACGAGAAGCCCACTTTCCGACGGAATAACAATATTCCATACCGTAGGCCTTACCGAAAGGCGGTATCTTCATTTGCCATGGACGCGCTTTGGATACCTTCAATAATTCCTGGTCTAGAATTGTTCAGTAGCATTCAATCTATGGGATCACCATTGATGAGTCGCTCCAACTTTTGAATCTACCACTGGACTATATTTACACAATTCCCCTCGTTTCCTCACCACTCCCACCGCAGTTGGTTCTTTCTTCCTGCACTACGCGATCCGACTAGTCGCGAGCTTCCGATCCTCTTTGTTGCACGCTCAAAGACGTGTTTAAACAGCGAACGCACCTCCACTCTGTTCACCAAAGATAAAACATGGCTCCTGCCCTCGCATCTGATCCAGTCTCGCAGGCTGATACTCCCATGACTGATACAAATGACGACACGGTCCCTTCGGTGCCCGTGGATAGTGTCGACGCGCAAATGACGGTATGTGACATTGTTCTTACTCGCTTGTCCAGAACAGACCGTTGCATGATTGCCCATATATTTCTTGCTTTTTTTGTTCCAAATTCCGGCTCATGCTAATTTTCTTTCGCAATCTAGAGCCGCCAAAACACCCCAGATTACACAGTAACGATGCCCTTGGTCTGCAACTCTGTTAGAGAGGGAAGGTTGCTAACTATTTGAATAGGACTCTGACACAAATCCCAACACCACTGCAAGCAGCGTTGCGGGCGACGCCGCGGCCGATGGACGTAGGCGCAGATCTGAGGCCAACCACCTTAGAAAAAGCATCCTAGGCAAGAAGCATGGCCGCCTCGATAATACGAAGGTATGGGTCATAACATAAGATTGCTGACAACCCTTTTTGCTCATGATGTTTTGTAGGAGGATGATTCGATTCGCCGATTCCGATACCTTCTGGGTCTCACTGACCTGTTTCGCCACTTCATCGAGACGAATCCAAACCCTGAAATCAAAGGGATTATGGCGGAAATCGACCGACAAAATGCCGAGACAGAGGAAAAGGCCCGCAAGGGCTCCAAGCGCACTGGGGGTGCTGGTAGTGAGCGGCGCCGCAGAACCGAACAAGAAGAAGACGCAGAGCTGCTACAGGATGAGAAGCAGGGCGGTGATAGCACCACCGTATTCCGAGAGTCGCCAGCATTCATCCACGGTGAGCTACGTGATTACCAGGTTGCAGGCTTGAACTGGCTCGTTTCGCTACACGAGAACGGTATCTCCGGTATCCTGGCCGATGAGATGGGTCTCGGCAAGACCCTACAGACGATTTCGTTCTTGGGATATCTACGTTACATCCGTGATATCAACGGGCCTCATTTGGTCGTCGTGCCGAAGTCAACCCTGGACAACTGGAAGCGAGAGTTCGCAAAGTGGACCCCCGATATCGATGTCCTGGTGCTCCAAGGTAACAAAGAAGAACGACAACAGTTGATCAATGAGCGCTTAGTCGAGGAGGAGTTCGATGTTTGCATCACCAGCTATGAAATGATCCTCCGCGAGAAGTCGCACCTAAAGAAGTTTGCCTGGGAATACATTATCATCGACGAGGCCCATCGGATCAAAAACGAAGAATCATCGTTGTCGCAGATCATCCGTCTTTTCAACTCCCGCAATCGGTTGCTAATTACCGGTACTCCGCTACAGAACAATCTGCATGAACTGTGGGCCTTGCTCAACTTCCTTCTCCCAGATGTCTTCGGCGATTCCGAGGCATTTGACCAGTGGTTCTCAAACCAGGATTCCGACCAAGACACCGTGGTACAGCAACTCCACCGTGTTCTCCGCCCTTTCTTACTTCGTCGTGTGAAGAGTGATGTCGAGAAGAGTTTGCTACCGAAGAAGGAACTGAATCTCTATGTCCCAATGTCTGAAATGCAACGGAGGTGGTACCAGAAAATTCTGGAGAAAGATATTGACGCCGTCAACGGTGCCGCTGGGAAGCGCGAGTCCAAGACCCGCCTGTTGAATATTGTCATGCAACTGCGGAAGTGCTGCAATCATCCCTACCTGTTCGAGGGAGCTGAACCGGGCCCTCCTTATACCACCGACGAACATCTTATTTTCAACTCTGGAAAGATGGCCATTCTGGACAAACTTCTGAAGCGCATGCAAGCGGATGGTAGTCGTGTGCTCATCTTCTCTCAAATGAGTCGTGTACTTGATATCTTGGAAGATTACTGTTGTTTCCGAGACTACAACTACTGCCGTATCGATGGTACCACGGCACACGAGGACCGCATTGCTGCGATTGATGACTACAACAAACCCGGATCCGACAAATTCGTTTTCCTTCTCACCACCAGAGCTGGTGGTCTGGGTATCAACTTGACCTCCGCTGATATCGTCGTCCTCTTCGACAGTGACTGGAACCCGCAAGCTGATTTGCAAGCCATGGACCGAGCTCACCGCATTGGTCAGACCAAGCAGGTTAAAGTTTTCCGATTTATCACAGAGAACGCCATTGAAGAGAAGGTTCTGGAGCGAGCAGCCCAGAAACTGCGTTTGGATCAGCTTGTCATTCAACAGGGTCGTGCTGGACAACAGGCCAGCAAAGCATCTTCGAAAGATGACCTCCTTGGTATGATTCAGCACGGTGCTGCCAACGTCTTCAACACCAAGGGTGGGGATGAACACGATGTGGCCGAAGATGAAGATATCGAGACTATCCTGCGTAAAGGCGAAGAACGAACTGCAGAGCTCAGCAAGAAGTACGAGACCCTCGGCATTGATGACTTGCAGAAGTTCTCCTCTGAGAGTGCTTATGAATGGAACGGCAAAGATTTCACCGAGCGGAAGAAGGATATTGGCATCAGTTGGATCAACCCAGCCAAGCGTGAGCGCAAAGAGCAATTTTATTCCATCGACAAATACTACCGCCAAGCGTTGGCCACTGGAGGCCGAACCGCCGATACAAAGCCCAAGGTCCCCCGTGCTCCTAAACAAATCACTGTCCACGACTGGCAATTCTTCCCTCCTGGTCTCCACGAGCTCCAAGAGAAGGAGACTGCCTACTTCCACAAGGAAATTGGTTACAAGGCTCAATTGCCTGAAGGCCCCGAAGAGGAGCTCAGTGAGCGAGAGGCTGAGCGTGACCTTGAACAACAGGAGATTGACAACTCTGTTCCTCTTACTGAGGAGGAGCAAGCCGAGAAAGCTCGTATGTCAGAAGAAGGGTTTGCAACCTGGAACCGCCGTGACTTCCAGCAATTTATCAACGGATCTGCCAAGTTCGGTCGCACCGACTACAAGGGTATTGCTACTGAGGTGGACAGCAAGGAGCCCAATGAGATTAAGGAATATGCCGAAGTCTTCTGGCGCCGATACACCGAGATCCAGGACTATCCTAAGTACCTCCGAGTCATCGATCAGGGCGAGGAGAAGGTGCGGAAGATAGATCACCAGCGGAAGATGCTTCGCAAGAAGTTGGAGATGTACCGTGTGCCGCTTCAGCAGCTCAAGATCAACTACACCGTGTCCACCACCAACAAAAAGGTTTACACCGAGGATGAGGACCGATTCTTGTTGATCATGCTGGACAAGTATGGAGTCGAAGGCGAGAATTTGTATGAAAACATCCGTGAAGAGATTCGTGAATCGCCTCTGTTCCGATTCGATTTCTTCATGCTCAGTCGCACACCCGTGGAAATTGGTCGCCGCTGCACTACTCTATTGAACACCGTGGCGAAGGAATTCGAGCCCAGTGAGGGCAAAGGCCGCGGTCGTGACCGTGATGAGGAGGAAGAGATAGAAGAAGCGCCCCCAGCCAAGAAGAAGGCTAAGAATGGAGCTGCTGTAAGTTTTGTCTAATCCATCATCTGTCACTTTTGTTCTAACTTTTTTTTACAGCCGACCAAACAGGTCAAGGCCACCAAGGGTGGTAGCAAGACTGCCTCTGCCGCAAGTTCCCGAGCTCCCAGTACTGCTGCAAGCAAGTCTAAGAGTCGCAAGAGGTAATCATGTGGATTGAGAGCCCACGGGGTGTGTGTACGTTCCCAGTTTGCTCAGGTTGTTATTGGTGATTCGGGTATTGGGGGGCGGTTTTATCGGGATCGGCGCAAATGATCTTTTAATGTACTTTTGTAATTGAAATAGAGTTAGTTACTTGTCTTACTTCGAAAGGCTTATCGTATATTCCTTGATAATCCCAGCACATTCACGAAATCCCCCCGCCTAACGCCTGACCGGAGTCCGCATCACCATGTATCGCAGTGCACAGCGACCATCAGGGACTTTAATTAGGATTCACCACTATGTCTTCTTCGGAGTTATTTCTATACTTTAATTGTCATATCGACTTCATTAGAAGTCAACTGCCTTTTTAGATGGTCTTTTAGGTGGCTTTTAGGATAATTAGTTGTAACGTATAAAATCGGATAGAAGGGACAATGCCTATAAAACCTCTTTTTAATACATAATATCTATATCACTAGAAGTACTTATTCAATTAATTATTACAAGATGGCCAATTTATCTCCCAATACTCCGTAGTGTGCACTGCGATAACCCTGCAGATCGGACACCATCACGCTGAAACAACACTAACCCTAAGTCATCTGCAATGACGAAATACAGGCTTCTGGGATTCGCCTCCATAAAACTGGCAAATGACTAGCCTGCTAGGCATCGTAATATTTAAACGCCATGACGACGCTTGTTTCAAACAAACCCACCAGTTCATTGCATGATATTTATTCTAGCATAAGTACTTAAGAAGACCCCACGCCCTAGCCATCCATCCCCAAACCCCTCAAATCCAAACAATCCACATCCCCCACCATGGCGACTAGAATCAGCCTTATCGCGAACCCGCACTACCAGAAGTCCGGCACGAAGTCGTACTTGTACGCCATGCGCAAGTATCGCTTCACCCCAACTAAGGGCGGCCCGTATTTCCTCGGCACTACAATGGTACAGACTGGCCGACAGTTCACCGATAAGCCCATCGGAGGCCGTGCTCGGTTGCAGCAGGTGCTGCAAAAGAAGGACGCTGTTAGCGACCAGGTTGGACAAGTGGGTGCCGACGATATACAGAATGACTCGATGTATCTTGCAGAAGTTGGTATTGGTACACCTGCACAGACGCTCAGGTTGGACTTTGATACTGGGTCCGCGGATCTATGGGTAAGTAGATGTCTTTCGTTTTTCTCTGTGTGATGCGACAGCGGTTAAGAATGTCTAGGTCTGGTCCACGGAGTTGCCGTCTAAGACTTTGTCGGACAAGAACCATACAGTCTTTGATCCGACCAAATCAAGCACGTTCAAAGAGAAAGATGGCTCAACGTGGCAGATCAAGTACGGTGATGGCTCTTCTGCCTCTGGCACGGTCGGCAACGATAATGTCAACATCGGCGGGCTGGTGATCAAAGACCAGGCTGTTGAGATCGCTGATATATTGTCCGATCAATTCTCACAAGGTGCTGGGGATGGGCTACTGGGACTTGCGTTCAGTAATATCAATACTGTCAAGCCCGAGGCCGTGAGCACGCCTGTGGAGAATATGATCTCGCAATCCGACATCCCGAAGTCGGCTGAACTCTTCACGGCGAAGCTGGGGTCATGGCGAGACTCTGATGAACCGGATAAGGGCGAGTCATTCTATACCTTTGGTTATATTGATCAGGACACCGTGAAGGCCGCTGAGGCAGAGATCTACTACACGCCTGTCGATAACAGTCAGGGATTTTGGCTGTTTGATTCCGCCTCGGCGACGGTGAATGGAAAGTCTATTTCTCGGGCTGGGAACAAGGCTATTGCTGATACAGGGACTACTTTGGCGCTTGTGGATGATGAAACTTGTCAGGCCATTTATGATGCTATCCCCGGGGCGGAGTATGACAATGGCAGCCAGGGATGGATCTTCCCATCCAACACATCGGCTGATAAATTGCCTGTTATCTCTTTTGCTGTTGGTGATAAGCAATTTGTTGTGCAGAAGGAAGATCTCGGATTTGCTGAGGCTAAGTCTGGTTATGTCTATGGAGGCATCCAAAGTCGTGGTACTATGACCATGGATATTCTGGGTGATACCTTCCTGAAGGCCATCTATGCAGTAAGTACTATACCCATTGGGAGTTCACGGTCGTATAAGCTAATACGGTGGTTAGGTCTTCGATGTCGGTAATCTTCGCTTTGGCGCTGTGCAGCGAAAGGAGCTTCACCAGAATCTCTCTGTGCCTTCTGAGTCTAGCTAGACATTTGCATCATGTACTATTGGGCTCTGACGCTTGTGATATACACTTGGACATTCTAAATGTTCATTAACAAGAATAATTGGCCGCTTATGCGGCCTTGTCATGTCTTTTTGGTACCTAGTCGGTCCTTTTAGATTTATTCCTAGATGTATTGAAAAGCCGCAAAAAGCATGAACTGTGCAGAGGACATTTCTATGTATAACCACTGCAGAATGCACTTGTCGCTATGTAGGTAGAAAAATAAACTTGCTACAATCCACTAACAGAAAACAATCCCAGCAACCAAGTGAAAAGCGCCTTCATATGCATACTCAAATCATAATATCACAGGTCTGCCCATTTGATGACGGGCTTGATAACCTGCAGTATATCTGTCAGCTTGTCTCTTTGAAAGATTGATGTTGTAACACTTACTCTTCCAGAGTGTAAATCTGCCATGGCTTGCTCAAAGTCGCCCGGGGCATAGATTTTAGCAAGCCTATCAACCGGGAATTTCCCTTGCTTGTATAAATCAATTAGTTGGGGAATAATCTGAACAGCGACGAAAGGTTAGTCACGACTCGAGCGATTGTCAAAAAGAAAGACTCACCACAGCGGGATTCGCACAGCCCTCAATAACACCAATGACACGCTTGCAAGCCATCATGAGTTCCAAAGGATCGATATTGAGAGATGAGCCAGCACGAGCCACACCAACAATAGCCAGGGTACCTTCATGGCCCAAAGCTTTGACGGCAGCCTCGAGCAGAGGAACTACACCCGTCGTATCGAGAATACAGTCAACCCCATCCGGGAATATATCCAACAAGCCCTGCGCAAGATCTGATACACTCTTCGTGTTCAACGTATGCGATGCACCAAGAGACCTCGCAATCTCGAGCTTCTCATCAACAATATCAACCGCGATAACGGTTTCGACTCCCTGAGACCGGGCAGCCAACATAGCCGCCACCCCAACAGCACCCATGCCAAGAACGGCAAAGCGACTTGTCGGTGTAGGCTTGAGGACATTGAAGACGGTGCCAGCCCCGGTGAGATATCCACAGCCAAGAGGAGCAAGGACCGCCATGTCTTCGACTGTGAGTCCAGACGCCGAAGGAGACTTGACGACAGACCGCTCATCAACCACAGCCAGCTTGCTCATGGAGGACTGGCCGAAGAACTGGCCGCGGATTGGACCTTTTCCGCCTGGAAAAGAGATGGGTGACTCGGCAGCGCTGAGACCTCGAGCACCGGCGAAATTAATAGGTGTCACTTGACCGCAGAATCCGTTTCGTCCTTTGCTGCAGGGTCTGCATGATTCTTCGTGGCAGGAGCTGAAGCTCAGGAAGACAAGGTCGCCTTCTTGGAGGGACTTGTCTTTCACGCCACTGCCGACGCGGCGGACGATTCCGGCACCCTCATGACCTAGTACGGCGGGATAATCACCGATAGGGATTGCGCCCTGTTGGACGACAATATCCTGAGGGTATTTTGTTAGTCTCGTTTTTTTGGAGCAGTTCATTGCGGGATGGGTAGTACATACTGTGTGGCAAAGACCTGTATATTTCATTTCAACCAAGACTTCATTTGCCCGGACTTCATCAAGAACAACATCTTGAAGAACAAAAGGAGCTCCTGGTTTCTCAACCACAAATGCCGTGGTTGGGATCTGTTTTTGTGGGATCATGGCGGGGCCAGTTCGATGAATATGAAGCAAGGATCTTCCTGTGGAGTGATAAATATCTAATGGGTACCCCGTACACAAGCTAAAGATAAAGACACACACCTCCAAGTTAGGGTTGGAGGGAACTGGCTTCTTAAGGATATACGGATCTCCAAGAGTTTGTTCCCCGCAAATCTCCGCAAATCTCCACAACTCGACTTCGGTGACGAGTTTCGGTATATCAACCGAAAAGCTCTGTTTTAATTGCCGTGGTTTCACGTTCTGTCTTCTGATTTTGCTTTGATTAAATGCATCAAACATCGGTAGTCTCAAAATTGAGGAGATTCCCCCGCTCAAGATGCCGTGTGTGAATAACCCTAATTCAGAACAAGTCGAGAACAAAGAACTTCAAATCAAAAACTCCAATTATGTGCTATTGTACAAAGATGCAGTATATATGCTAGAATACATAGTTATTAACAGTTAGATTACCACATTTTCTCCTTTCCTATGTTCTTTTCCATGTTCTTTTCCTTCTTGAGGACACCACCCACAGTCATGGGTGTTCGCAGGAACTTCTCCATCAGTAATGCCGCGGCGACACTCACATTGAGACTGTCGATGCGGGCAGGATCCGATTGAACGCCTAGAATGGAACTCTGCCGGGCACCTGGAATGCTGATGATTGCATCTGCATGCGACTTGATATGCGAGCTCAATCCAGTAGCCTCACTACCCATCATGATAACACTAGGCGCAGTAGTGCTGGGCAACTGAGCGCCGCTTTGATCGCCATCGGCCGAGATGTGGTCCAAATACACGGAGCCGGGAGTTGGGGCATCTGCAGCATAGAACCGCCACCCATTCTGCTGGGATCGCTGAATGAAATCAACTTCATTTTTCACATGAAGGATAGGCATATTCTCAGCTGCACCAGCAGAACATTTGATTGTGATGGGAGACAATGGTGCGGAGTTGCGACCAGCTAGAACAATTGCATCGACACCTAGGAAATAGGATGAGCGGATGATGGCGCCCATATTACCGGTATCGACCACCCCATCCAATAGCAAGACAATTGGGTATCGATGGCGTTGTTCGGTTTCATGCGGGGGCGGGGAAGGATGATGGATGTGGATACGATCATCGGTGCCATTTACCGCAGCTTCTTCCCGGGTTTGTGGCGCAAGCTCCGTCCGGAAATATTCTTCGGATATAGATGGAACAGCCTGGAGACCACGCACGGGCAGTTTTGGTAAAGGGGATGCCTCCAAAATACACCCATTGTGAGGTCGCCCAGCACTCATCTTGTCCATAAGTCGATCCCACCCTGCAAATGCCATTTTTACTGCAATGTTCTTTGACAGTGCCAGTTTGCGGATTGTGACCTTCGCCGCACTTAGCTCTTCATCCGTGTTCTGGTAGATATAAAGCTTGTAGAGTTGACGCCGACTGCAGCGCAACGCCGCCTCCACGGCGCTGGTGCCGTAAATGAACTCAGATGCCGGTGTAGTGTAGGGGATTGTGTCCGGCACTTTGACGTTGTCCTTCACCCGTTCTGGAATTCTCTCCGTGATCCGGTGAGCCCTAGGCTTTGATGGCTCCTTCTCTCTTGGTTCATCCATTGGAGGCCGCCCTCTTCCCGCTTGTGTGAATGGATCATCTCGTGTTCGCGATTGGAATCGGGATTGGAATCGGGATTGATGTTCACGAGGCAGTCCTCGGAAATCACCAGAACGAATGAACTCATCCTCGTCGAACTCGAACTTTTCTTCCTTTCGGCTTTGTCGTGGGAATTCGGACTTGTCATTCCATGGCGATTGTCGGCGGTCATAGTCTTTACGACCTACACCGTCTGATGTCCAGGCTTTTTTCGCTCCGTATTCTCGCTCACGCTGGCCGTGATTTCGTTGCACACCAGAGTTGAATACTGATCTTTTGGGCATTTCTTCTCCATATTGTCGTGCCCCATATGTTCGGCGGTCATTGAAATTGGATTGATCTGATCTTCCAGATTTTTGTTGCGCTCCGTTTGTTTGACGACCATTGAAATCGGATCCACCTGATCTCTCGTATTGTCGCGCTGCGTATTGCCCCTCGTATTGTCGCTGGCGTTTAGGAAAGCGAGACTCGTTGCCGCGACGATTATCTCTGTCCACAGACTGAGACCTGCGAATACCCTCCCCAATTGCTGAATTCAATGATGCATGCCGAATAGCCAAGACTGTAGAATTTGAGGAACTGATCACTCTTGAAAGACCATTCAAGCCCGTCCTTGAAATAGTTCTGAGCATTGCGACGAAGTTCCTGTCTTTCGTAGATCCTCTCCTTCCGCCACGAAGAACTTCGTTATCGATCTGCGCGGTAGGTCTCTACCCGCAACCGAGCTTATCGTTATCGGATACCGATACCAAACCAAACGCGCTGGAAGCCTGGACGCGATCGATCTCGGTGTTTGCGCCTCGGTCTCTTCGACTTCGACCTTCTTCTCCCATCCTCTTCATCCATTCCTTCATTCCTCTCTTTCATTCATTCGAACTCATCTTTCCTTTGAGCGCCCAGTCAACTCAGAGTTCGCTTGGTTGTCCATTGGGAAATTTCCACATCGATTCAATACCCATTTCACTGCTTAGCTTCAGTTCACTGAAGTCTCCCAATTCTCACTTGTAGGAGCCGCATGTGCGGTTCCTACAGCTTCATTTTCATTTCCCGATTTCTCATCTGATCAGGAAATCATCATGTCTCAATCCACACCCTATTCTCCAACTCCTGATGACCCCGACGCAATGGCAGCACAATTGCTAGCGCAGTTGCAGAGCGCTTCCTCTCGCACGACTCCAATCCTCACTCCTAAGGGCTCCGAAAAGGCCCTTCAGCCAGTGCAACAGTTCACTGGAAACTCAAAAGAATCCACGATGACTTTTGAGATCATCGCCCCAGCGGTTAACAACCCTGAGGACTATGAGTATTTGCCCGGTCATTTCGAAGTGCACCGCATTCTTGCAGTCGATATGGATGAGCCAAAGCTCATTGTGAGACTCAAAAGTGGTGAACGTCAAACTGTAAGTGAAAACAAACAATCAATCAATCCCAAACTTCATTCAACTGACAATGACTTTCGTTAGATGACGATCAAGAAATTGAAAAGCCTCAAGAACGGACGGGAGGCTTTGCGTGAATTCAACCGTGACTCACAGAGTCCTGATCCCCTGGCAATGGACCAAGAACCTATCTCACATCTCATTCACTCAGGTGGAGATGGTGCTGCAGATTATGATTCAGACATGGACTGGGGACTTGCACGAAGGCGCCAACGGCGTGGCCCAGCAGTCTCATACAATCATTTCTTCCGCAGTGGCGATGACGATGACGATATCGACTACCGAACCCGCCGTGAAGATAGCAGCAGCGTGGAGATTGAAGACTTAGAGGAGTCCAGCGATGATGAAGATGACGCTCCAACTAAACGCCGCCACCTGAGAAGAGGTGTACAAAAGGGCCGAAAGCAACGCTCTCGCGAATGGTCTGAACAGTCCTCCGCCTCTGATACAGGCAAACGAGTATCATCCCGTCTGCGACAAACTCGTCGACGCAACATGAAAGAGCGCCTGGAAGATGACGAATATTCTGAGCGCGAAGTTGAGGAGCCTAAGCAAAAGTTCTCAGGTGCGCGGGAGCAGTTCCGTGAACTACCACTCGACAATGAGTTCAGACAGTGCCACTCCCAGTTATGTGCCCAATGCGGCTATGAAGATCATGACCCCGAAAAGGGGGCTTTGGTTTTCTGTCAAGGTTGTACTGTGTCATATCACCAAGGTTGTCTTGGCGATCGAAGCAGCCGAAAGCACTTGGTCACCAAGGTTGACGATGGTGATTTCATTCTTCAATGCAGTCGTTGCTTGGGTATCAAGCACCAAGAACATGACATGAAGCCTCATCTGGGCCACTGTGCAGTGTGCAGAGACGAAGGACCTATGTCGCAGCCTTTGCGGGAGACCCTTTCTTCCCAGACTGAACAGCAATTGCGGGAAGCCAATAATGGCATAGATCCGATTACCCACGTGGATATGTCTCGTGTCAACAATGTCGACAATGTCCTCTTCAGATGCCTTGGTGACACTCATAGCTGCAAGCGAGCCTTCCATCGTCAGCATCTACCAAACGTGGCAGAGAAGGATCGTGCTGACATTGATCCTGCTAAGTGGCAATGCAATGCTTGTTCTGAATCTCCCCCAGGGGCCAATCCAATCCATGTGATCGTTGCTTGGAGACCGAAGAAGCCCCAAGTCGATGTCGTCCCCCGGTTGGTTGAAATGATCCCGGAGATCGACAAAGAATATCTTATCAAGTGGAACAAGATGTCCTACTTCCGCGTTACCTGGTTGACTGGAGACTGGGTCTGGTCTAAGGCCCCAGCCAGCCAGATGAAAGCGTTCCTCAGGTCAGACCGATCAACCAAACCCATAATGACAACAGCCGAGGCTGTTCCCGAAGACAATCTGCGGGTGGACATTATCTTTGATGTGGAATATCACATCGAGCCCGGATCCCAAGAGGATCGAGCAAACGCCGAGATGGTTAAGCGGGCATATGTCAAGTACAAAGGGTTGACCTATGAAGACTCAGTCTGGGAAGAACCCCCAAGTCAAACCGATACAGCCCGTTGGGAGGACTTCCAGACTGCTCTCACGGACAGGGTGCTCCGAGAGGATATCCACCCCCCGAAGCCGAAAGATCTCCAGAGCCGCCTCAAAGATGCCCGGAGAGAGGAGTTTGACCAGGGCCTTATGATGACTGCTCAGCCTGCGTTGGTGACCGGTGGTCAGCTCATGGAGTATCAGCTGGATGGTGTGAACTGGCTGCTGTACATGTTCTTCACACAGAAGAACGCTATTCTTGCTGACGATATGGGCCTTGGAAAGACAATCCAGGTGCTGACGCTGTTCTCGGCATTGATCGAACAGCTCGACTGTTTCCCATTCTTGGTCGTTGTTCCAAATGCGACTGTGCCAAATTGGCGCCGAGAGATCAAGAGCTGGTCGCCAGACGTTCGCGTTGTCACATATTATGGCAGTGCTTTCGCTCGCGAGATGACCAGGAAGCACGAGATGTTCCATAAGAATGGCACTCTATGTTGTCATGTGGTCATTGCTTCGTACGAGAGCATGGCCGACGATGGGGCTAAGCGAGTTTTGTCCAGTGTCAATTGGGCCGGCTTGGTGGTTGATGAAGGTCAGCGCCTCAAGAATGACAAGACCCAGCTCTATGAGCGCCTTAGTCGCATGAATTTCGGTTTCAAGTTGCTGCTCACTGGCACACCACTTCAGAACAATATCAGAGAGTTGTTCAATCTGGTTCAGTTCATCGACCCAACCTACAATGCCGAGGAATTGGAGGCCCGATACGGAGGAACACTCGACAAGGAAGACATTCGCGAGCTCCACGACATGATTCGGCCATTCCTCCTGCGTCGAACCAAGGCAGAGGTTTTGCCGTTCCTCCCCCCGATGGTGCAAATCATCATCCCGGTTTCCATGTCCGTTGTGCAGAAGAAACTGTACAAATCAATTCTGCGAAGGAGCCCGCAGCTTATCAAGGCTATTTGCAAGAAGCAAACCGGGCAGTTGAAGAAAGCGGAGCGGCACAATTTGAACAATATCCTCATGCAGCTGCGGAAGTGTCTTTGCCACCCGTTCATTTACAATCGGGACATTGAAGAGCAAACCCTGGATACCCAAATTTCCCATCGGCGCTTGGTCGAAGCATCCGGGAAACTTCAGTTGCTGAATTTGATGCTACCTCGACTTCGAGAGCGTGGACACCGCGTCCTCATCTTCAGTCAATTCTTAGAGAACCTTGACATTGTTGAAGACTTCCTCACTGGACTGGGACTCCAGTACCGTCGCCTGGATGGACGTTTGTCCTCGAGAGAAAAACAGCAGCAAATCGACCAGTTCAACGAGCCGGATTCCCAGTTCTTTGCCTTCTTGCTTTCGACACGGTCGGGTGGTGTGGGAATCAACCTCGCCACTGCCGATACAGTGATCATCATGGATCCGGATTTCAACCCCAAGCAAGACATGCAAGCTTTGTCCCGTGCTCATCGAATCGGGCAGAAGAATACGGTTCTTGTGTTCCACCTGGTAGTGCGCGCGTCAGTGGAAGAAAAAATCATGCAGAAAGGTAAAACCAAGATGGCCCTTGATCACGTACTTATCGATCGCATCGAAGCCGACGAAGATGAAGAAGACCTGGAGTCAATCCTCAAGCATGGTGCCCAGGCTCTTTTCAATGATGATACCTCGGCAGATATCACCTATGATAACCCCTCCATTGACAAGCTGTTGGACCGTAGCCAGGCTGAGCAGGCCGAGCAAGTGGCCAACGAGGGAAGTTCAAACCAGAATGAGCAGGCGCAGTTTAATTTCGCCCGGGTGTGGCAAAAGGACCAAGGTAGCCTTGAAGAAGTGACTGAGACCGAGGACACCCCTGTGGACATTACGGCGTGGGAGAAAATTCTGCAGGAGCGTGAGCGTGAAGCGCTCGAGGAGGCTAACCGTCAAGCTGAGGGTCTTGGGCGCGGTAAGAGAAAGCGCGGTGCGCCCCGCTACAACACCATCATCGAAGGGGTCGACGACGACGAGGAAAATCCCAGTCCCCCCCAGCAGCCGCCCACCAAGATGCGAAAGGGCATCGCAGACGACAATGAGTACGAGGCGCCCGACGATGGTGATGAGACTGAGTCCGACCTTGGAGGTGACCCAATGGTCATCACATATGATGGAATTGAACCAATGGCAATGGGCACTGAGGCTGGTGGTAAGGAGACTGCACCTGGAGCTGAGCAAAGCGGAGCTGTAGAGGAAGTCGCTGTTGGCCCTAGTGTGAATGCTGAACAGCGAGGTAAGAACTAATTCATCCCAATTCCAAGCGCGTTTTTATTACTCTTTTTTCTTTCTTTTTGGTTTTAAACTCTACCCTATCATTCGTTATTGCGTGCGTTAAAAAACACATTTTGGTTAACATACATGATTCAAACGGCAGCCCGCGCGTTCCACCGTGTTGAATCTCCACCCCCGGTGGCACAAATAGGGACCAATGGCATCCAAAATGCTTTCCCGCCTTGCACGGCATGCCAACAACGGCACGTCCCTGGGTGTTGCCCACTCCGCCACGCTGGCGTCGAGTTCTGTGGCCTGTGTGGCTTGGCTCACTTGGGAGGCCGTCGCGCCTGCCCCCACATGCGGTCAACCATACAGATCACCCGTATGCTGGAGGCGCTGGAGAAGAGTACGGAGGCCCCATCCCTCGTCCATGGGGCGAAGAAATACCTTCAGGGTATTCTCAGATCGGTTGCCCGGACCGCTCGGGGTGAGCGGAACAAGGCTTTGCTTTCCGGTCAGCCGGAGCCTCAGAATCGGCTCACCTCATCCTTAGTTGGCGGGGGCCGCGCCAATGTCATTGATTTGACAGAGGCAAGTGGTAAGTCCTAAGGCTCATCTGGAATTTCTGCTGCCGCGGCCCCATTAGGGGCAGCTTTTAATCACTTTGTGATCACTGTGTGAGATGAGCTCCGGCTCTTCTCTCTTTTTTTTCTATTTCTTTTTGCTTTTTGTTCATTTACATTGTCAGAGCGCCAATTTGCATTGGGGGAGGGAGTTTAATGTTTTATCTTTTGAAAAGAAAAGAAATCCCCCCAAAAGTGGAAAGCCTCAAACAACTGAAAATGGGGGCGTTCTGAGCATTGGGAGCGAAAGATACCCAGCTTTGTTTTTGTTAGATTTGGGAGAGAATCAATAGAATCAACCTGAAGTTGTATTACAATATGGTATGTAGAACAAGTAGGTTCATCTTGATACAGACAATGTGATGGCATAGCAGAAAAGTAAAGAGATCTAGGATCTAGGATCTAGGGTTATAGATCACTTTTAGTTCTTTAGATTCATTTCCTTTTGTTTCTATGAGACTTTTTTGTGCAAACACTTTACTATATAGTATCCCAGATGCAGGTTGTACACGACCAGAAAAGCAATCCAAATCAGGCAAACCTCTGCATTTGAAGAAGCTACTACACAATCCTCCACCAAGAATCTCACTATGCAATCCAAGAGGATTGTTAGTCATTGCATGCCTGGCAACAAACCAATATTTAAAGAAACAAAGACAGACATACGGCCATCTTTCTTCTTCATCTCTCCACATATCCTCATCCCCTGCCTTCATCATTCAAGCAACTTCATCAAACCGGGTTCACTACATGGGTCCCCCCAAAAAACATCATCATCGGCGAACGCGCCGCCTTGAGCAGGCGTTCACAGAGATGAAGGCAGACCCCACTGCTTCACCGCAGGTGAAGCGCAAGACCACACAGAAGCTCGAGGAGCCTAGCATCTCGGAAAGCATCCTTCAGCCTCGGACTGGAGATGCTCCTGTCAAAACAGCAGATGATGATCATGAAGAAGGTTAGTCTACGAAATCATAGAAGACCTATTCTCCTTATGGAAAGTGGAAGCATTAACAGGTGTATCGATGATGTAGCGAAAGGGTCATTGATCAAGGTTGAGAAACCTGACCTTGATATGATGGATGGACTTGAAGATCAGAAGGCCGCTACAGGTGTTGATCAGAAACCGTCTTCTGAGGATATCGATATGCCCTTGGCCTCGAAAATCGACCCCACTGAGCCACGCATCAAGATTGAGAAGCCGGATCCTGATTTGGCAACTCATTTTGAAGACCAGAAGCCAGCTACTGGTGTCAAACACGATCAATCCTGCGAGGATACTGAGATGCCACTGGCCCCTACAAGCAACCCAACTAAGCCATCGATCAAGGTTGAGAAATCTGATCCTGATTTGGAAGTTCGGCTTGAAGACCAGAAGCCAGCTACTGGTGTCAAACACGATCCATCCTGCGAGGATACTGAGATGTCATCGGCCCCCAAAATCGATTCAACTGAGCCATCGATCAAGGCTGAAAAACCCGACCCGGATTTGGCAGCTGGTGTTGGGGAACGGGATTCCGCCACCGACGCTAAACAAGATCCGTCTTGTGATGACACTGAGATGCCATTGGCCCCCAAAATCGACCCAAGTGAACCGATGAAAACTTTTGACCACTCAGACTCTAAGCGCAGTCTCACCTCCTTCGATTCCCAAGATCCTTTGGAAGAGACGGGGACCCAAAGCTCCCTTGATTCTTCGGACACAAAGCCAGAAGGCCAGCTCTGCCTCGTATGTTTCGAGCAATGGGGAAAAGAACTGAAGCCCGGCGAAAGGCTACTGGATTGCCAAATTACCCATGGAAGCTCTTCCAGTTGTAACCATTGCTTGGGGGAGCATTCTAGATGTGGCATGGTAAGCATGCACTGGCCTTAACAATTATACCACAGCTAACTTGGTCCTAGCTCCCATCTAACCTGACAAGAGACCTGTTACAACTGAAGCGTGAGATGAACAAGGCCTTGGATGTGGGTGAGGCCATCGAAGAAAAGAAACGTTTCTACGATACATACCAGAATGTTTCTGGGGAAATTCATCGATCATCCGCCGGGCCCAGCGCATCATGTCTACGATTACATTTGCGGGATATAGAGAGAAAAAGAGCGAAAAGACGAGAATACCGGCAGAAGAACGCAGATAGGATCAACTCGAAGCTCCGAGAGTGGCGGCAGAAGAACGCAGACCGACTCAAATTGAAAAGACGAGAATACCGGCAGAAGAACGCAGACCGAATCAAATCGAGGAAACGAGAATACCAGCGAGAATACCAGCGAGAATACCAGCAGAAGAACGCAGACCGAATCAAATCACGAAAACGAGAATACAATCGAGAATACTACCAGAAGAACGTAGATAGGCTCAAATCGAAAGATCGAAAGTACCGGCAGAAGAACGCAGATAGGCTCAAATCAAGAGACCGAGAGTACCGGCAGAAGAACGCGGATAGGATCAAATCGAGGAATCGAGAGTGGTGGCGGAAGAACGCAGACCGAATCAAATTGAGGAAACGAGAATACCGGCAGAAGAACGCAGATAGGATCAACTCGAAGCTCCGAGAGTGGCGGCAGAAGAACGCAGACCGACTCAAATTGAAAAGACGAGAATACCGGCAGAAGAACGCAGACCGAATCAAATTGAAAAAAGGAGAATACCAGCAGAAGAACGCAGATAGGATCAAATCGAGGAATCGAGAGTCCTACCCAGACTACTACCAGAAGAACGCAGAGAGAATAAATTCGAGAAGAAAAGAAAGGCGTAAAATGAAAGAAAATCTGTCAATACAGAAACCAGAGGCCCGGCTCAAGCAAGAGAGCCAGCTCAAGCAAGAGAGTCAGCTCAAGCAAGAGGCCCAGCCGAGGCAAGAGGGCCAGCTCAAGCAAGAGGGCCAGCTCAAGCAAGAGGGCCAGCTCAAGCAAGAGGCCCGGCCGAAGCAAGAGATCCAGCTCAAGCAAGAGGCCCGGCCGAAGCAACAGGGCCAGCCAAAGCAAGAGGGCCAGCCAAAGCAAGAGGGCCAGCTCAAGCAAGAAGACCAGCTCAAGCAAGAGGCCCGGCCGAAGCAAGAGATCCAGCTCAAGCAAGAGGCCCGGCCGAAGCAACAGGGCCAGCCAAAGCAAGAGGGCCAGCCAAAGCAAGAGGGCCAGCTCAAGCAAGAAGACCAGCTCAAGCAAGAGGCCCGGCCGAAGCAAGAGATCCAGCTCAAGCAAGAGGCCCGGCCGAAGCAACAGGGCCAGCCAAAGCAAGAGGCCCGGCCGAAGCAACAGGGCCAGCCAAAGCAAGAGGCCCGGCCGAAGCAACGAGGCCAGCCAAAGCAAGAGATCCAGCTCAAGCAAGAAGACCAGCTCAAGCAAGAGGCCCGGCCGAAGCAAGAGATCCAGCTCAAGCAAGAAGACCAGCTCAAGCAAGAGAGCCAGCTCAAGCAAGAGGGCCTACTCAAGCAAGAGGCCTAGCTATCAAGTTCCTGGGATTCGCTGTAGGAGAGAAGCATACCATGGGCCAAGGTCGGCACGATAGCCTTGGCAGAATCGCCGTTGAGAAATTTTGTCATTTCATTTATTTTTGTTTCTATGGAAGAGTTTATTTGGCTTGGAAGTTATGCTAGATTTGGTGGATTTTCTAGTTTGAAAGATGTTCCAATTTGAAAGATGTTCCAATTTTGGGGGATTGTGTTCTACCGCGAGAGTTAGGTCAAGCCAAGTCACGGGGCCTTCCAAGGTTCCGCTGTGAACGACATCCGACACGACGGGAAAGGAAAAGAGGGCAAAATATTATTTGTTTTGTTTTATTGTTTATTTCTATGGCCAATTTTGATTTTGTGGCTCTGAATATGCCCATGTTCATCGGTTTGGGCTATTTGGAGGTTGGTGGCAGCCGCCTGAAAGCACTTTGTCCTTTTTCAAACAAGCAATACAAGTTTTCCTTAATGTGAAAGAAAAATAACTAGTAATTTCTCCTAGTGTATTGCCTAACGAGATGTATGGTTCTAGAGGTCATATGGTTGACATAAGGTAGCCAAGGACATTGATATTGAGATGAGTTGTACTGGGTCGAGGAGGTATCCCAGGGAGAGAAGATAACTCCCACATACCCATAGAAACCTTGAAATGGATTAAGAGATAAAGTAATTGTGTTATTCTCACAAAATAATACTTCAATCTTTGTCTGTATTAGGAGGTCACTCTTGCTCTGCCGTCTACCCCTGGACAAAGTGCAAAGGACCATGACTATCTGGAAGCCTTAAACCTGCGTAGTATTGATATAGGCACATTATAAGGCAGGAATATGCGGAAAAGGCATGGAAGGTCTAGTTTAGAATTGGACTAGGCATGTTCTGCAGGCAGCCGGTCATTCCTGTCAAGACACACACGTTCACGATGCTTTTGCAAGCCAAAGACATTGGACTCCAAATGGTACACAGCTTATTCATGACTTTCAGCGGTCTATTCTTACCCTGTTTTAGATTTTTCTGCTCTTATTTGCTCTTTGAGATGCAGAGAAACAATGTCTCCATATGATGTGCACCACTGTATCCTCATTTCCTGATCTGATAGACTAGGGGGTCTTTGTCTCCATGGGGATCTTATTGTGAGCTTAAAGATAGATAAACCCCCATTGTGTACCCAATGTACCCAATGTATCCAGCGTATCTAGCATATCCAGGAGAGACTAGTTCATTGTATAGACTTAATTCATATATCTCTTTGATGTGTAGACAATTAGCACAGTCAAGCTTCAAGATCTCAAAGGGTCTCCAATATATGAGATTGTGTTTCCCCCAACTTCAGTTTCTCATCTCATCTTCATCCCAATTTGTGTCCGTTTGTCTAGGGTTGTCCCCTATCACCTGTCACCTGTCACCTGTCACCTACCCCTTCTGTCGCTTGTCACCTCTCCCATAACCCTCTTCTCCCACAAACGTCTTCTCCCCACCTTCTTTCCTTCATCCCTCTTACTTATTCCTTTCTCACTCCATTCTTATTGCACATTACTGTCTACATTCAGTACCTCATTTTTATCTTGATCAAGTCTTACATTTTGTCAAGATGGCGACTCCTAGTCGCCCTCAATTTTTCTGTACCCGCCCTGACGGGACTTTGACCCCACTGGTAGCTCTTGATGAGCTGCCTACTAACGTCACCATCAGTGGTGTTTCTCGCACCCTCAGTGCTGGAGAAACCCAGGGTATGACCAGCTGTGGCCTGGCTACCCAACGTGCTGAGCCTTGGTCTGTCAACGGGGTTACCCAGTCCTCTGAGCGTGGCGTCGGAAAGGAATATTTGTCAGATATGCACAACCTCGTGCTGCAGATTCTCACCGACAATGGTGTCTCCGATGCCATTCGGTCATCGGCACAGGCCATTCTCATCCAGGGAATGGAGCGCCCTAACGGATTTGGTGGTCAAGGCACTCCTGCCAGTGGACTGTCTCCCGTTGCCCCAACATTCTATGCGAAGAATTCCCACACGGGCAATAAGCATGTATGGCTGAGTGCTCCTGGCATGTTATGTTTCATGTTTCTAACTCTTTCAACGCAGGCCGGAAGCTCGAAGAAGGAATACTGCTCCTATTGGATTCGTCACGGCGAGTGTGACTACGCTCAACAAGGTAAATTGACTGGATGCCCGAGACCATATGAGGTCTTGACTGACGCTGTGTCGCATAGGTTGCCTGTACAAGCATGAAATGCCCACCGAGTTCCACATGATTGAGAAACTTGGTCTCCGCGATATTCCTCGCTGGTTCCGCGAGAAGCACAACATTGCCAGTCTTTTGCACCCGAGCCGAGATCGTTCGCAGCTTACCATTACCAATCAGCCCCCTATGCGGGCCCTTCCATCGCCAGCCTCGCTTACCAACGAGAGCTCCACTACCCATGCAACCCCCAAGTTGAACAAGTCCCCTCCTCAGTTCACCAAGTCCCCTCCTCGTGGACCAGCCAACCGTGGAAATCACAACGGATATGATAACCACAATCAGCACCGAGGTGGAGGCCGCAACGGGGCCACGAATGGACATCATGGTAACAACTGGAAAGGTACCCATCGTGGTGGCCGTAACCGAAACATGGGCAATGCTCGTCATGGCGTTAGCAACGATCGTGACAGCGAGCGCAGCGGCGAGTATTCCCCCGGTATGGAATCCGCCCCGGCTACATACAATCATGGAGCTCATGGATATGGCGGTAACCAAGTTTGCACCCCGACCACCCCGGCCGCTGTTCCGGCCTCGGTTCCAATTCCCGTGTCAACTACTGGCCATGTTGCTGTTCCCATGGCTCCCCACCAGTCTCTTTTGGATGATGGTAACTCCCTCAACCGGAACGCATACTGGAAGCTCAGCGAGCTGACCGATTGTAATCAAGATCTGTTTGAAGATGCCTCGCACAAGCCGGTTGAACTCCATCACCGCGTTCAGCCCCGCCACATGTACCAGCAAAGCTCGAACCCTTCTTCCGATGGCGGTGTCATGCTCCCCCAGGAGCCCGCTGTGACCTACGATTCAAACTTCGGCGCCTTCACTCGTGTTGATGTTCCTTCTCGGAACCAGTCAGACTCCAACAGCTCTCGTGGTACCGTGATGAATTATGGATCTTCCACTCCCCAGATTGGAGATCTTCATCTCACTGACAACGTGCCTCTGAACTCGGCCGAGACCCGTGTCACTTGGGGTCCCATTGGAGGTCCCATCCTCAAGCGCACTTCACCTCCTGCTGAGAACATTGCGCACTTGTTTGGGCCTTACTCCAACCACCCTCACAGCAACTAGTTGGCCCATTTGACCAACTTTCACTCAAGCGTGCCTGGCCTGGGGGTGGTATTCATGTTCTGCCTGCATGTTACCACTCACTGGCCATTTTTATCTATTTTTCGTGCATTTATGAGATCTGGTGCATCGACGTGGTTTCCATTCGATGTCAACCTACCAGGTAAAATTATGCGATATCATACCACCACAGAGACTATACCAACGAACCACAAGCACGAAAAATGGTCAAGACATACAACAAGACAAGACAATACACCATGAGTGAGAGATAGGAGAGACTTGCGTTGTGGACATGTTTTTATTTTTTTGCTTTATTTTTTGCTTTATTTTGCGTTATTTTTTGTTTTACCCGGGTTTGGGGAATTGTTACACCCGTGAAGGCGTGAAGGCGTTGCGAATATGGATGAAATGTGCCCATATTGTGATTTCTTTTGTGATTTGTTATTTTCGGCTCCTGAACTGCAGCAGGGCGTCCCGTCTGTCACGGATAGGATGTCATTGTTGGTTCGAGTACAGATGGAGTCGGATTTGGCTGATGACGGGGTTGTAGTTGGTTCTTGCTGACTACTGACCTAGTCTTGGCAGATCTATCGCAATATTTGAAATTGAATGCGTTGTTTTTTCTATTCATTTCCATTCCAGTAGTATCTACGTCCTTGTGAACATTGAAGTAGAGAAAGTAGAGATCCTGAGAAAGTAACATACTCGTACGGCTGTAAGTCGAAAGGCGAACTACAAGATGGAATGGAGTAACAGCGAGCCGCCAATGCATGGAATAAAATGACTATAGTACATTCGAAAGAAAAGATGCCAAAAATCCTAAAATATGCGCCCGCGCCTCGCAAATGTCTGACAACAGCTTCTCAAACACACCCAATATACAGTTGACGAACATCTATCATCGACGAGCCACCTTTTTCCGCGCGCCAACCTTCACAGCAACGCGCTCGCGCTCGTCAGTAGCCTTGGCCTGGAGAGCAGGGTTAAGCGAAGGCAGGGTCTTGATAGCATCGGAGACAACCGAATTACCGTCCACAAGGGCAGCTCGCGTCTCCTCGGCAGCTAGACGCTCCTTGCGCCGCGCGGCCAGCTGACTCCGACGGGTCTCGGTCATGTTCCAGGATTCGGGGAATTGCAGTCTGGTCTTGTACTTGTGGTGGCGGAGGTCGAGCGGGATATCGGCGAAGGAGTCACCTTCCTTGGCCTCCTTGATCATGGAGTTTACGACATCTGCCAGGTAGCGCTTGTTCTGGGCACGAGAGCCGAACCTCTCGCTCGACATGCGGATGATATCGGTCTGCGGGTTGTAGCGCGTACCGGCCAGCTTGAGGAATGTTTGGCGCTGGGCTTCGGTGAGATACTTGGGGGTCAGATCTTGGGATGCCAGCTCCACCACGACCTTGGGCTCGGCTGGGTGCTGTTCACCCATGTAGGTAGTGTAGCGGAAGCGGAGGATGTGGGTTTGGGGAGGCAGCGTGAATGGTTTGGCGAGCTCTATAGTTCAAGGTCAGTGGATGGGAAGGGTAGTCCCCGATGAGCAATTGATCTTACTGCTCAGCATTGGCATGTCCCATGCTGTAATGCGGGCATATTCTCTCATTTCACGGTGCAATTCCATCTCTGCGTGTGCCAGGGAGGTGATTTCGTCATCATTGATTTCCTCGTCTCCATCCTCGAGTGTGTTGACCAACTCGTCAGGCTCGTCCTCGGCCCAGAAACCAGGCCGACGGGGGCGGATGTCTTCGAATCGGAGATCCTCCTCTTTATCAATCTGTAGAACGGCCTGCTCAATTTCCTCGAAGGCCGCGGCGCGCTTCTGGGGGTTGTTGAATTCGGCAACCATGCGGGTGTTCTCTTCGTCGAAGGCCGCGCGGTCCTCGGGAGACATCATATCGTACATCGATCGCTGCTCCTTGGTCAGGAGATCGACGGAGTACTCAGGCATTGGGGGGTAATCCTCCGCTTTGAGTTCCTTCGGCGGAGGAGGAATCACGGGGTCATCCTGGACGCGATTGAGCGGCGAGACGGAGAAGTACCGAGCAGAGGGGGCCATGAGGCCCCTCCGGGCCATATGCCTGGCCGGGCGAGTCAATAACCGAGCTGCCGAAGCCATTGTTGAGGGTATAGCGTAGGTAGGGACAGGATCTCAATCACGATGTTTTCCGCTTCCACTTTTGCGAGGTTCACCGCCGTACGCTATTCCAGATTTAGCCTAGGGTGGCCCAGTCACACGTGACACCATGGTATATGATCGCATCTTAATGTTTGGACTGTTCTCTCATCTCGATAATGCATCTTTTTACGGCTTCCTTATGTGAGGATTATAATTGACTGCCAGAGAATCTTCGAAGGTTGATATCTCTGCCCATTTCAATACAACAACATCGTCACGATGAAGCTATGTTTTGTGACTGTGGGGGCCACGGCTTCCTTTCAGAAACTACTTGAACAAATACTTAGTTCACAATTCCTCGGAATACTAGCCAAACGTGGCTACACCCATCTTCTTATTCAGTATGGTAAAGATGGCCAGCAAGTCTTCCAAGACTTCATCGACAGTGACCAACCCCACCACGGTCTCACCCTTGGGGGATTCGACTTCCAGCCGAGCATTGATGCCCAAATGATGATGACCGTGGAAAGAGAGGCTCTTGGTCAAGAGCGCGGCTTGATCATCTGTCACGCTGGTATGATACATCACTATTTCGCGTATCAAATATGTCAGGCCTTGATCCACTTACCATCGTATAGGAAGTGGGACTGTTCTGGCAGGACTTCGCTTGGGCGTGCCCTTGATTGTGGTTCCCAATCCAGATCTTGCCGATAATCACCAGCAGGAGCTGGCTGATGAGCTAGAGGAAGGGAACTACGTGATTAGTAGTTCGGTCAAGTAAATAATATATCCTTCCTTTATCTATTCGGCCAATCTGGCTAACTTCTGATCAGCGATGTGGGCAATGCAATTAGCAGAGCAGAGACTCAGAAAGCTGAGGTATTATCTATGCGAACTGGAAATACAACTCTTGCAGAAAGTATGTCTGACGAGTTGAGCTTTTTGGACTAAAGGAACCCATCTGGTGACCTACAAGGACCGATTTCCGCGATTCCGCTTTTGTTGACTGGACACTGGGATTGGGAGATGCCTTTTATCACGAATTATGATATTGCATGAAATTAAACCGGGCATCGATCAAGCAATCGGTCCGAGTTCGGTCTATAAATCGATATGGAAGTCTCATCTAGTTGACCACGAAGAGAATCAAGTACTTTATAACCCGCTATGAACCACCACCGATTAGCTTTTAGCACAAGTATTTGACTTATATATTTCTTGTTTCACTATGAGCAAGTCGAAATATTATAATAATTCTGTAAACTTCAATTCCATCATTGCAAGTCCAATTTACCAAGTGTGGACTAAGAGTGGCCCAAGCTCCTTGTTGACAATTCCCGATTTGCGGATTTGCGGTTTCGCGTCCACTCCTGAATCAGTGACAAGAACATCAACGCCCCAACCACCGAAACATTATATGCGCCTTCAATCCAATTTCCGCCCCGTCAATTCTCCGAGTCGCCCATTCTAGGCCGAGAGGCCGTCTATACCCGCGCTTGTCCTTCCCCGACATCACCTCCCATCCACACCACACTCCCCGCAATGGCTGAGGCAACCCTTCACAACGTGCCAATTGTCATCGACAATGGCAGTGGCACGATCCGAGCAGGCTTCGCCGGAGAGGAAATTCCATCATGTTATTTTCCGTCGTTTGTCGGTCGTCCCAAACACCCACGGGTGATGGCCGGTGGTCTGGAAGGAGACTCGTTCATCGGGTCCCGTGCACAAGAACTCCGCGGACTGTTGAAGATTAGGTATCCTCTAGAACACGGCATTGTCACGAATTGGGAAGATATGGAATCGATTTGGCACTATGTCTACGAAAACGAACTCAAGACACTCCCCGAAGAACACCCCGTCCTGCTCACGGAGCCACCGCTGAACCCGCGCGCCAACCGTGATATCGCTGCCCAACTCATGTTCGAGGCTTTCAACGTGCCGGCTTTGTACATGTCGATTCAGGCCGTGTTGTCGCTCTATGCGTCTGGCCGGACTACGGGTGTCGTCTTGGATTCTGGTGATGGTGTCTCCCATGCAGTGCCTGTCTTCGAGGGTTTTGCTATTCCGAACAGTATTCGGAGAATTGATGTTGCCGGTCGTGATGTTACGGAACAGATGCAGTTGCTGCTGCGGAAGGCTGGACATGTGCTGCACACTAGCGCTGAGAAGGAGGTAGTGCGGATGATTAAGGAGAAGGTCTGCTACGTGTCGCTGGATCCTAAGCGGGAAGAGAAGGAGTGGATGAACAGCTACCACAAGTCTGATGCGAAGGCGATGGACTACGCTCTTCCGGACGGTCACAAGATCAAGGTATGCACTGTCTTGGAATATCTGGATTACAACAATGCTAATGAACTTAACCTCTCAAGATCGGCCAAGAACGTTACCGTGCGCCTGAGATCCTCTTCGATCCCGAACTCATCGGCCTCGAGTATCCCGGTGTGCACCAGATTGTGCAAGATGCCATCACTCGCACGGATCTCGACCTGCGAAAATCGCTATACCTCAATATTGTGCTTTCTGGAGGTTCAACGCTGTGCAAGAACTTCCCTGATCGGTTGATGCGCGAGATCAAAAAACTAGCAGTCGAGGACATGAAGATCCGCATTTCTGCGCCTGCTGAGCGCAAGTACACCACGTGGATTGGTGGTAGCATTCTTGCGGGGCTGAGCACGTTTAGAAAGGTATGCAAATCTCTCCCTCATGTCAATGCATCACGGCTAACTAGATACTCTCCAGATGTGGGTAAGCGCAGACGAATGGCACGAGGATCCCGAGGTGATCCACAAGCGATTCGCATAAAGGACTCGTCTATGACGAAAGTCTTCGATATCATGGTGGCCTGCTTCCGAGTCAACTCTGGGACTGCTCACATCCACTGCCTCCAACGCGATCCCCAAGGCACCATCCCCGATCCCCAGAACAAACAACAAGAAACAGATCTTGTCAACCTGGATCGACTCACCAAGAAGTGATCGACCAACATCACAAATCCGAGTCGCATCCCCGACTCTTGATACCCCAGTTTCCAATTTCCTAACCAGCTCATGTCGTCTTGGCATTGGCTCTGACTTTATTGCAAATACAGTCTCTTTTGCGTCTTGGGGGTGGTTCTACTCTAGACATAATTTCACTCGGACATACCTGCATACATACCTGCATACATAAGTTCTCGCCATATAATTTTCTATTCCATCTGCGTAGCTTGATTGGATCGTCTCAGTCGATATATATAAGCAGCCTACTTTGGAATCTCCAACTGTAGCAGTCCAGGCGGTCAATCTTATTAATCTTACTTTGAACAAGAGGCAATAATGATAAAAAAAAATACATTTGATCATTCTCCAATTCGCCTCCTAATGAGTCAACTACATAGTCATGGGTACCCGATGTAGCTGAATGCAGATAGGCTTCACTGGGCAAGGGGGGCAATTTCTTTGTTTTATACAAAGGAGGCTTATTTATGTTATTGCCTTAATAGACATAAAAACCAAAAGAATATGTATGTCGCCACATATCACATATCACATGACGGTGGACTTAGAATCCAGACTGAACACCGAGTTCAAGGAAATATAGAACATCCATGGACCAAAAGAAACAAAGAAAATTATAACAAAGCCAAGAGCATCCATGGATATGCTAGACCATAATATGAAATATCAAGCACAAAGAATAATACATTCGGACATCCGTGGATCCCAACAAAAAGAAATCCAATTCGGCTGTCATCGCCTATCCGCGGGTACAACGTTACAACTTGACATGCGACACCACCAAGTCTAGATTCGCCATGAGTGGAACCCACTCAGTCAAAAAGCACGTGTGACATATGAGCACGTCTTAATATACGAAATCTACTACTACAATGATGTAATCGGAACCATGGAGATAAAATTTTGGAGACACGTAATCCAGCAAGGGAAGAACCCAAGCATGTTGCAATTCATTGTCAAAACCCACGGCTAGGAAGTAGTAGCTCAAGAGTGGCGCAGTATTGGGGGGGAATATGTTGAAAAACAGAGAAAAAGGAAAACACAGTATGTGCGACACAATGAGAGAAATCAAGGGGGAACTCCGAGAATGATACGGCCAGACAATTGTTGTTCGATGGCGCGATCTTTGTGTTGAATGAAACTCCGTAAAGGAGAACCCGGTTTCCAGAACCTGGCGTGTGATGTAGAAGTGGTTTGGCGAGAGCGCAATGAACCACGAAAGAACAATAGAAACGCCGGTTTGCCCATGTTTGAGATTGAGATTGAGGTTTGAGTGAAGAGGTGAGGGTTCAATGTGAGAACAAAGAAACGATGGTGTTCCATGGGAGGTAGATGAATGGTAGATGGGTTTCATCCAGAAAGAAACATGACAGGTAGCGAGAGGGGGCTGTCAATGTCTCGTGTGATTAAAAAAAATTGAGAAGTGGTCAAGAGAAAGGCAAAGAACTTTTTTGGTTGGTCGTTATGTCGTTGATATTGATCTCGTCCGGGGACGAGAAGTGTTGTTGTGTAAGGGGAAGTAGGAAAGGACAAATGCATCTAGGCAGTACCCTTCAGCTTGCCCCAACCCTTCTCAAGACCACGACGGGCCATGTCACGGGCACGATCAGCCACAGATCCAGTGCTGGAATTGGTAGCCGTGCTGGCAGCCGAGTACTTGCGACTCAAGCTGGAATTGCTGCAGTCGTCGCGGTAAATGGTGTTACCGGCACCACCACGACCGACGTGGTAGACGGGGGCAGCCCGGCGCAGATCACGCTCGAGTTCTTCGTCGAAGCTGAAGATGGCACGTTCGCTGCTGCTGTGGACGTTGCCGGCACCGCCACGGCCGGAGATGAAGGTTGTTGGGACGCGAGAGTCGAGACGAGCGAGAGAAGCTGGACCGGTTGCGCTGCGCGAGTCGGTGGTCTTGGTGTTCTTCAGGTTGACAATATTCCCGGATCCTCCTCGGCCAGTGTAGACGGCTGGGCGGCCAGCATGGGGCACCGAAGGGTGCGGTTCAACAACGCGGTAATTTGAAGGCATGGTTGATATGTGAAGATCAAATGTAGATCTGAAGTATAGAGGTATAAACAGTCTATGCTGTACTATGAAAACTCCATCAAGTGCAGGATTTGATAATGGATCTTTAAGGAAACAGCGGGGACTTTCATGTTATATAGTCTCTGGGACCTTTTTTGGAGTCATTTCCAGATCCAGGCACGACATCCAGTCACAAGGTCCTGTGGGGGGTTCTGTTTTGGAATTTTTTATTTTTTATTTTTGAATTTTCATTTTTGAATTTTCCCCGTCGTCATCGGGGTCTAGCGGCTAGGGATATTTCCATTTTGGATGCTATGTCAGCACACACACGTGTCCTGAATAAGCCCCTGTGATCTGGTTAAGGAAGTTGATTGGCCCTGAACCTCCCCCAGATGACAAAACTCTGGCTGCTTTTACCAAATTGTCCACTGGGCAACCAAGTCATCTGACTGGGGCTACTCCACCAATAGTGAGTGGCAAGACGTAACAGAAACTGCCTTGGCAGCCAATGAGGATTTCCATTACCCCCAGGAAATGTCGAAAAACCTCTCATTTCTGGATCACCGAGTGTCCAGATCTTGACAATGCGCTGTATATTGTATAACTCCGTTATTATCCCTTGTAATCACACACCGCAACAGGGGCCATTTGCTTGAGCACGTCAGGTGTTGCGCAATTAATCTTTTTAGGTATACTACATACTTCAAGGTAGCTGGCATTACATAGTAGGCATTATACAACATAGTCATAAGCAGAAGTAGAAAATAAAATACTCACGATGTATTGTAGAGTACAGAATACCAAGAGAGAGAGAGGTATTTTACTGCTCCAACCATTGCATCATTCACCGGGCCGTGTCCACTTTCTATTTCCAGAGAACAGGGGCTAATTGTGCAACACACTTTTTTTTTTTTCAATTTCGGTGTAAGGTGGCAACCTTGGAAACATCAATGTGACACTGGTTGTACAAGCTATATAATGCAATTTATACCGATCCGATCGTGAATATCAATATCAGATTAGTATGGAGTATATATGGAGTATATAGGTAAAGTATCAGATCAATAAAATACCACTGAAAATTTCACGCAGATCACTACAGTATGTATATGTACGATGACCCCATCGTGCTGAAATTTGCGGGATAATTCTTCCTTAGCCCCGTCGATCCAACCTTGGGAGTCTAGGGCATCGGCTAGTTGCTAGTTGTTGCACATGGTACCTGATGTCTGGGAGATAATTCACTCACCGTAGTCCAACTCGTACCATTGCCCAGCATGCCGAGAATGGTGGCCAAGGTTGACCCCCTTGGTCTTTCTTGCTGAGCCGAGCAGTCCGAGACGGAAATAGGTAAAGTGCCGTTCCCCAGATGTTGAATGACGTTGGAAAAAAAAAAAAAAAAAAAAAAAGGGAAAAAAAAGGAAAAATTTCAGTTCTCATGTGCGCTGAGTGGCCGAGTGATCCGAGCGGCGAAACAACAAATCATCATTCCGCTTTCGGTGTCTGTGCGTTTCCCATTTCCCCAGATTTTCTTTTCCCCAACTTTTTCTTTTTGGGACCTGCCGTAGTCATGCGTCTCTTCAACTTGATTCAACCCCGCTTACTCCGTAGGGCACTACCTCTTAGGGGACTACGGAGTACCGGAGTACCGTAGGAAGCAATTCCGCTGTGACCTCACGTGGGGTTCATTGTGAATACGTGTCTTCCTCTAGTGACACGAATGTAGTATGGTCAGGTACAAAAATAATATCCTGATCCCCCAATTGGATCATCAGTGTGCACCTGACTGGGAATTCTTCAGGGGAATAGAATAATAGCATTCTATCACCCCTCACATATCAAACACAACTATATCAAATACTCTAAATGCGCGATTAAAAAAGTACTCCGTGACATTGTCCATCTTACATATCCAATCCCAATCCATACATACATACATACCTAGTCCGTTCCATATATACACTAGCCACCGAATACCCCATTATTAGATAATAGCGCAGTATCATGACACATGATTATCATTGTTGCTAGGCCGAGACCCGGGGACCGGGTAGTTTGGCGACTCAGGGCCGGGCCTGCATGATTATTCAAGGATGGCGCAAGGACTGGATTTGATGTACAATACCTTGGAAGAATAGTCAGCCACTTATGTGGCCTCTCTCCTGGACTACACTGCCTAATTAGGGACATTATAGTTTAGATGTTCTTTTTAGATGTCTTTTTAGATGTATTCAAAAGCGGGAAAAAGCGTAAACGTATATAGGACCTTTTTATGTATAACGGGATACAGAAAGTACACATTACCCAATTCTAGGGCTACCTCCTTGAAACTACAACGTAGTCTTACTAAGACCCTAGAGGAGGTAGGTACCCCGGGGCCCGAGGCCAGCTCTAGGGGATTCCAGCACTTCCCTGCTCATCCGGTCCTCGGGTATCGCACCGGGATTGGCACTTACCCTTGGGATGCTATTATTATTGAGTAATTGCATCATCTCGCCAATTTACCATTTTACCTGCCCTTGTGCTTGTCGATGTGACCTATTTCTCACTGTACCCTGCTGACCGGGTCAGCTGTGTTACGTTTGAGGGAGGTCATCGGGATTCGGAGGCTAAGCTCGTTGGGTTGGAATTTTGGCTGGCTTGGTATTGTTAAAGATGTCGGTAGTTGTTGGCTTGGGAATTAGGTAGGAACCTCGGAGGTCAGTTGCCTTGTTGATCTATATGTCGCGTAATAATCGCAATTCTGTTGTTATTGCGGGTTGACGTTTATACCAACTTCTAGATCGTATACATATATGTAATATGAAACACGTTTTGCGTGTTGTGTAGGACACACAGAAAAACAAGACTTCCGATCCTAGCTGGCAGTCGTGTCTAAAATGCTTGTTTAGGATTCGTGATACGTTGGATTGTTGACTCTGTCGCACTACGACGATAGCACAATGGTTTCAGAAAAAAAAGTTCAGTTCGAATCTCATATGATGCCGAGACACATCATCTCCAAGGATCAGCATCCATGTCATCCAAATTCCCATACTTCCACCAACAGTGATCTATCTACATATCATTCGATGTGAACAAGAATCCAACCATTCTTAATGCAATATCCCAAGCTTAAGAACCCCCAAGCTGACCATCCGAGACCCAATGCCCACCAGCAGCACATCGATATCCACCCCTCTGTTTATGCCACTGGAAGCCCTGTACACAGACTCCCATGGACCTCAGCTTCATCTGATTGGCCTGTTCCTTACGACGCGCCTCAGCCAAAGCCTCTTGCTGCTTGCGGAGTTTCTCCAAGATTGCTTCCTGTCTCCTGCGCTCCAGCTCAAGCTGTAGTCGGGCTTGCTCGTGGCGAATTTTGGCATCTTCGTCTGCTTTTCTTTTTGCCTCTTCCAGCTCCCGTGCTGCCTTTTCTTCCTCCGCCTTCAATTTCAATATCTCCTTCTCTTGCTCTTCCTCTTCCTCCTTCAAACGCAGGAACTCTTTCTCTTTGGCTTCCGCCAGAGCTTTGTCCTTTTCGAGTTGATACCACACTTCGTCGGAAACACCAGCATCTCGCTTCGTGGTAGCAGTGGATGTGTCTGTTCCAGGCTCTGTCGTGTCTGCTTTCTTGCTGGAGGCCACGTCCTCATTGACCGAGCCTTGATTGCTCGGATTGGTAATAGGATTGCTCAAAGGTTGAGTGCGTACAGCCAGGTTTGTTTGCTCCCTCTTTTTGGTTGAGGTTGATGGAGGGCTCTGTAAGAAGACCTCGCGGCTGGATCGCTCATTGATCATTGAGTCGAGTGCTTCAAGCACCGTGTCTTTGTTCAACACCAGCTTCTTCCCGCTGGATGACTGAAGAGTTTTGCCAAAGATCGTTTTCGTGAGCGTTCCAACGTCTCGTGCATTTGCCCAGCCTGCAGTTTTCAAAAGTCTATCAAAACTTTGCGACATTGCCTTCTTAAACTCAAAGTCCGGACTCTCCAAGCAGACCAGCTCAAATTGGGCCTGTGATTTGCTGAGGAGGTCTCTTTTCTCTTTCAACAAGAGCTCGCAAATTAAATTGATACAGTCTGCCGAGGACAATGGATCGAATTGAAGAGATTCTGGGAAGCGGCTGGTGAGACCCGGATTTATTGACATGAGCTGGTTGATGTCTGCATCATACCCGGCTAGAATGATGATCAACTTTTGAGCAAACCTGGGTTTGGTAATGCCATCCACAATCTCATCCATGGCTTCTTTGGCAAAATGTCCCTCGGCGAGCCGATAGGCTTCGTCGATGAACAGTACTTTTCCAAGGCCACGTTCTAGGACTTTCTGGGTCTTCGGGCCTGTTTGGCCTACATATTGACCCACCAGGTCCGTCGCTGATGTTTCAATCACTTCACTCGAAGCTAACAGGCCCATGTCGTAGTAAACTTGACCCATCTTTCTGGCCGTGCTTGTCTTTCCCGTACCTAAGGGGGATTTAGATGTCAGCAATGTTTCTCTGGGAAAAGACTGTGAGCAGAGGTTTGTATACCTGGAGGACCACGGAAAACGAAGTTGAACGGTAACTGTGTGCGAGGATCCAAGTCCAGTCGTCTGAGGCTTTGGACCATTTGTCGATAACCTTCCAGTTTCGCAACGATGCTCTCACATCCGATGACACCTTCAAACATCTTCGCAACACCTTCCTTCTTATCCGCACGATCAAAGTCTTCGTCGAAGTCAGGAGCATCAAGAATGGAATCTGGAACAGAACCGGGGCGTTTGGTGGAAGAGAGGCGCTTTTGATACCGCATTTTGGCGGTGTTGAGCAGATTATCAATCTCGCCTGCATTGCCAAAATGCGGGCGATTGCGAGAACGCTCGAGCATCTCCAATACCACGCGGCGGCCAAGATCAGTTATTCCAAAGCCTTGTTCCTTGAGCTTAAGATTTAAGATCGCATCCAGTTCATTCGAGGTGAAGTCTTCGAAGACAAATGCCTGGTCCATTGGAAATCGTCGGCTGAGACCAGGATTGACATTCTGGAACATCTCTTCCATGAGATCTTTGTAACCTAGAAGCAAGACGCACCTATCGTCACCAGGTGTGCTTTGTACTTCTGCCACAATGGTGTCGATCACAGCAGCTCTGAATTGGTCACTTCTGGGACCTGCTCCGTCTGAGGTACCTCCAGCGAACAGTCCGTAGGCCTCGTCGATAACTAGCACCTTACCCAATGTAGATGCGAGTATTCCTTTGGTATTCTTTTCGGACTCTCCGATCACGCTGCCAACAAAATCTGATGGGTTCTTCACCACCACTGCGATTGTTAGTAAATATTATCCATAGCCGGGGAACCTGCATACCTTCGCCATTGGATAAAAATCCGATATCGACAAGTATTTGACCATAGATCTTTGCGATAGAAGTTTTCCCCGTTCCGGGGTTTCCCAAGAAGACTTTATTTAGACTGTACGCAACCAGTGGCTTCTCCTCTAGCTCACGCTGGTAGTTGTAGCGCATGGTGTCCAAAATAGCCTCTACCGTCTTCTTCACAGCGTCCAATCCAATCATACTCTGCAGCTTTTGCCAAGCATTGGATGACTTCAAAGCCTGAGATGGATCTGGGCCGATCATGTCTTCCTTGCTTAGGAAGAAATCATCAATCTTGCCACCACCCTGCCGTCTTTCCCGGCTGAGTCGTGCAGCTTGCCGCTCAGAGATCTTGGACATGGCATTCTCAACAGCTCGTGCATTGGCAAAGCCCTCACGACCGCGCCCCGTCCCAACTCGGCGAGCTACAATACGACAGTAAAGTCCTCCAAGGTTGTCCTCGACTTTCATCTGCTTTCTGTACGTCTTCTCGATGCATCCGATCAAAATTTGCATCAACTCAGTGTCGTCAAAGTCTTCGAACTTGAGCTCATGTGGGAAACGACTAGGAAGTCCGTCATTGTGCGCGAAGAACTTCTCCATCGGTCGTTGATACCCAGCAAGAATGAAGACCACTTTTCCCGTGAGGTTCTCAACCTCCGCCAGGAGGAAGTCTAGAACCTGTGTACCACCGAAACTGCTGCCGACGAGTTGATACGCTTCATCGATGAAGATGGCGCCACCGCCATCTTTCAAGAGAGTTTCTATGGTCTTTTGACATCCCGAAACACCATCATTCGCGAGTCTAGACCCGGTTGTCTCGATGAATTTGTCGCCGGGAATGACCCCCATGGACGATAGGAACTTTGCATAGAGACGGGCAACGGTAGTTTTGCCGGTACCAGGATTCCCGAGCAATACAGATCCAAATCGATCGCGGCTCAAATCGATGTTCTGTCTGATGGAAACGTCCACTTTTGCTTTGATAGATAAGAATTTCTTTTTCACCGATTCAAGTCCGATCATGTCGATTAACTTGTCGATCTCCTGGCTTTGAGCATTGAGGAACTTCTTTTGATAGTCCCAGTCTCCTTTAGCCGCTGATGTCTTTTTCAGTGGCATTACCTGTCGACTTGTAGGCTGAACACTAGGGCTTTGAGTGACTGTAACACCGGAATCCGAGCTTGCTTCTGTAATGGTTGAAGGTGTACTTGCGATTGTTCCAGAGCTCAATCTCTGCTGAGGGGATGCTGGTCGCGAAGGGGGTCGCGGGGGATTCTTCAAATCTTCAATTTCCTGGCGATGCTGTTCAAGAACCCTCGCTCGCTCCGCATCATCGAATTCATCACGTCGAAGCCGTTTTAGATGGGAGGCTTCCTCCTGAGCCTCTGCAAGCTGCTGGGCGTGCTCGTTCTGCTTTCTCTGTCGTTCTCGCTCCAACTCGAGATCGCGTTTACGCCGGCGCTCTTTGACCTGGTCTCCTTGGATGCAGAATCGACACGAACCCTTGGCCTGGGAACAGGACAGAGACAAGGAATGACCTCGGGGACATTCCCATTTCACGATTTTTGTGCACTTCATTTTCGAATGGTCCGCAAGCTGGTGACATTTTGACGGGCACTCGTGTACTCCGCAGCTCAGTTTCACGCCGCTATTGGGAAAGTCAATATCAAGTTATCAGCGAAATTCCTGGAGAACTTACCAGGGGGCAGAGCATCCTCCGTCTGGACATTCTCTATTGAAGTCCTCAACTGTTCGGAGAATGGTAGTTGTCTGAGGATGTTGCTCGCATTGAACGGGCAGTCCATCGTATAGATGTCCCTCTGAGTTCAATTGGTCAATGAATGGCTTCCAGTGCTTTTGACCCTTTCGACTAGAGACAAATGTTTCCGAGTTTCCTACTAGAATAAGCACATTTCTGGCGCGGGAAAGAAGGACATTGAGGCGCTCGGGGGCCGCCATGAATCCTATGTCTCCAGTTTTGTTACTACGAGTGAGCGAAGCAATAACAATTTCACTCTCTTCTCCTTGGAAGTTATCTATTTTCTCAGGTCAGACAGTCTCTTGTTTGTAGCTGTGCTTTTCTTTCTACTTACCAATTGTAGACAGCTTGATTTGGCGCTTAGAGTGGGAAGCCCCAGCCTGCGACAGAAGGCCTGCTTTGACAAGATCATAGGAATCGATGTCGTTTAGTACCGGGTCGTTCTGTTTGCTCAGAGTCTGCCTCAGTAGACTGAGCTGGCCCAAATATGGAGTCAACACGACCAACTTGTCTGTTCCATACCCCTGCTGCCCAAGGTACTTCACGATCTTGAGTACAATCTCTGCCTCGAACGAATTTCTCTTGCTTCCTGTCGTGTTCTCATCACGTCGGTCAGAAACCTCGACAAAAATGTCCTCAGGATTTTCATGATGGAAAAATATGACTCTGTCGCACAGCCCTCGCGGCTGAGGGCGATTCTTGGTCTTCTCGTCATCTTCCAGCGCAGGATAGGTGAGATTGCGTACAAGACTTGAGATATCGGGACACATCCTATGCTGCTTGCTCAATGTCGTATGTGGAAACCCAGCATGTATGAGTCTTTCGAAAAGTGAGACGTTCAGGTCATAACCATCTCCTTTCTCGGTGCTCAAGCTGTAACTGTTGATCTTTGGCCGTAGCTGTTGATGATCTCCTATCAAGATCAAATGCTTGGTTTCTGGTGTCATCGCTGTAAGCACATGGGACTCGAGAATCTCGCCCGCTTCTTCAAGAAGCACAATGCCAGGTGAAGCATGTCGGATGTCCTCAGAGTACATTGCCGCGGCTGTAGTGGTACAGCCAATGATTCGCTTTGATTTCAAAATTTCCCGGTTTCTCGCACCCAGGGTAGCGCTCAGTCGGTTTTGGCATTTGTCGAACAATGCTATGTTGACGCTTAAAGATTCCGCCTGTTCATTCAGCAGAGCTCTCCTCCAAGACCTGTCTTTCTCTTCGCGTATTTTCTTGTCCAGTTTCCAGATATTGCGACAATGAGCGGGAAGAAGATTAGCATACACTCCTGCGTCTTGGTTTTTCCTCCATCGTGCATAAAGGTAGTTTCTGGATGGTCTTCCACTCTGGGTGACCATAGTCATGCCGCTTTCGTCCTCTGGTACAGTCAGAGCTGCAAAGTACTCCGGTTCTTCAAATTCCAGATAGTCCAATATAGACACATCGTTAGCTGTGAGTTTCTTGTAGGCTTGGAAAGAATCATTCAAAGTGTCCTTTAGCTCATTTCCGTCCGCTTCGAGCGCATTGATGGTGCTCCAGGTGGCCTGGTCCCTCCTGTAGGACGAGTGCTGTTTGAACAATCCTAGCGGCTCAGTGCGTTGTGACGACTTAGACCCGAGTCTTACTATGCCGGAGGGATCGATTCCAATGTCCAGTAAGTCTTCCAAGAACTGATCCAAGGCATGATTCGTGTAGCACATAACCAATATCTTGTCTTTGGTATTATCATGCAGGGCCTTTGCGAGAAGGGCACCTATAAATGACTTACCGGTGCCTGGAGCTCATACTGTCAGTCTAACGTCCTTGGTAATGGAAATGAGGGTGTAGTAAGAGAATTCGCGTGGTCTTACCTGGTGGTCCTTGAATAAGACTCACTCTCTGTGTCAGCCCGGCCAACATAGAATCTAGCTGTGAAGGGTCCAGTGTCACTGGCATTGAAGTTTGAAGGATGCCTTGGATATTACATCCATACTCTTCCTTCAACTTATTGACCACATTCCAAGGAGCTAGGCTTGATTCTTTCACTGGCTGGTCTCTTTCGTAAAGGAACAACTCTTCTCTGAGAGGCAGATCGATCCTCTCTTGCAAGCATTTCAAGATTGGCTCGTATGCGAACATTGCCGTTTCAACAATCAGGAACTCCACATCTTGGTAGAGCTTTAGGTAAAGCAGAGACTTTTTGAGCGCCTCTTCACCTGCAATACGCAGCATGACCACTGGAGGATCAGATACCAGTTCATCGATTTCTCTTTCGATTGTAGCAAAAGCCACGACTTCTGTGTCTCTAACCAGACATCCAAGGGCACGATGCTTGACAAACTGAGGCGTGGTCTTTAAGAAATCTTTGCGATGACTTTCTGAGAGATTCTTGAGTTTTTCCAAGCCAAACTTGGCAGTAACACCAATGGTACATGGTCGAAGGCGGTTTTGAGGTCCAGAAGTGCAGTGGACCTGAGCGAGAAAGAGATTCCTTAAGTGGAAAGCCGATCGGCGCCCCTTCTTTGTGCCTCTTGCAATTTGAAAGTCATCGCGGAGCTCCGAGAGCATATCCTCTCGCAAAAGGCGAAACTGGTTGTCAATGTGGCCTGCAACACGTTGACCGCTGGGCAGCTGCGCGATGTCTTCGGCACGGCGATAAAACGGTTTCTCCGTACATCCCAACTCATCGGCAGTAGGGAAAATGGCCGTCAAGCGGAAATCAGCAAAATCATTATCATGTCGACCGCCCGCAGTGGTTTCAGAGTGCTGGAGGGTGGCTGCGGGTGATTTCATCTCCAGGCGATATCTGATCTTGTGGCCTGCATTTCGTATATCGAACGAGGGCGAAGAGAAAAGCGAACCATCGTCCAAAACAATCTGGGCATCGGCTCCAATATCCACGCCGCAAGAGGGAGGCAATGAAAGCAACTCCGTCATCAACCAGCATAGAGCCTGGATCGCATGCTCTGCTAGTTTCCGAGTGCGGAACGCCTCCAGAAATGCGCCCCAGAGTGTACGAGGCTCCAAAATGATCAAAAGAAGCTGTTCGAGAAATTGGCCGTTGCAAAGGAGCTTGACTTCGCGGTGGTTCAGGTATTGAATTAACTTCGCGGTGTATCCGTTGATGAAGACCGGCGTGAGGTTGAACCTCAGTCCTTTTCGCAAGGCAGTTAGAGCGCTTTTGCTTGAAATGATTCGCTGAACAACAATGCTAGGATCATTTTGGTCCAGAACTGCTTCAATAAACCGCTTGAAGTCGTTCTGATCCTGGACTTCTTGCTTTCCATGGAGGACGGCTCCAAAATACTTGGCCAGTCGCCCCGATCGAATGTTTATAGACATGACAGGAAATGAGGTTCAAAAGACACTAGACTTAACATATACTTGGCAGAACAAAGTTGGCAGGGGAAGACAATAAATTTAGGGCATAGAAGGGCTTTAAGAGTCAATAGATAAGGAACGGTTTGGATTCCGCCTTGTTGGTACATTCAAGCAGAGCACAGTAACACTAAATATGCAGACTACTAGCGTTATCTGCCTTGTTGGCTTGTATCCTTACAAACCAGTTAGGCTACCTACATAAGTACGTAGGCTACCCAGGGGACTTTCGGATTTAATGCAATGCATTGCGGCCTTCGTGCCTTAATTTCTATGGCAGAAAAACCAAGATACCTGAATTACACTTACAGAGGCCCGCTGGTGCCTAAATATCTGCCTTAGATAGTATCTAGCCCCATAAATATGAAGCTATTTTCACCATACAAATCCATACATCGAACCTGAATTCAGTCATAACCCTATAAAACTCGACAACTGCCTTATCAGTTTACTCTACCAATACAAACTTGATAGATTTGGGTTTTATTGCATTAAATAGAGAATTGGCAGTATATCTAATATAAGAGGGTTTTGTATTTTAAGAAGTAGGTTTTCCGGTACAATATACGTTGGAACATAGGCCAAAGTAAGGCTAAATTAAGGCATTAAGGCCGCAATGCATTGCATTAAATCCGAAAGTAACCCTGGCCACTATGCTGGGTACCTAGGCATTCACAGGAAAACCAGCAAATGCAGAAATGCGCAGGAGTTGCGAAGACGTATAGGGGCCAGGGTTCTTAGGGTGATTTTGAGGTTACAAGTAGCAGATAGATACAGATTGATAATACACACTCCTACACCTCTCTGAATCCACTTCTTGGACAGTGTTCCTGGGTCCTTTTGTATGCAAGATTGAGCATGAAGCTGAATTGCGAGTGCTGAATCGACCCGTATGCCGGAGAGCATACAGCCTTGAGCATTCCCCTATTCAGTATGTATGTATGTATTAATTAACGTCCGGCGAGGCACAGGCGGAGCCTGTGTCCCTAAGACCTCCCTTGGGGCATGGGGACGTGATGAGCTGCGACTAATTTCTAAAGTACATTATATGTCCTCCCACAGAAAGCAACTCGACATCGAAATGAGGTGGTAAAAATACCAGTTGGCTGTGTATACTTCTCGACGTGCAGAATGAACAACAGAGTGCTTGGCACGATTATGTGACGCGGCGGCAGGTATCTATACCACGGCCTGTGCTATACTGCAGCCAGGCCGCGGCGACATAACGCGCGTAGAGAACAAAAGAAAAGGTACTTAATACCCCTCCACTTGTAATTGTTCCTCTGCATCTACATACATTTGCATTGCGCAACAACTTTGCTCAGTACTACTTCCTAACCATGTCTTCGCAGGCAAGAGGAAGAGGAAGAGGACGAGGGCGACGCCGAGGCCGACGAGGATGGAGGGGAAGAGGAAGAGGGGGATATGGCACACAGGTTATTTCACCAGCGCCGCCGCTGGGAGAGATCCTCGTGAAAATTCAGCACGATGAGATCGAAGTCTCCGAAGAAGATCAAGGTGGTGATGTCTCTCGCATCACAAGCAGCCAATATCTGACATCCTACAATTGGCTTGCTGGGGACAAGAGCAGGATCATCGTTCCAGGTATGATGATAGACAAGGCACCATTCATCCCATAAATGTTAACTGACACTTGTATAACTAGGGGAACCACCAAAGTGGACGCCTCTGTCTGACCCGCGAACGCTTCCGCAAGACAATGGTACATATTACCGTGATCGAAATGCGGCACAATTTCCCACTTACCCTCTCGAACCAATGGTGCAAGCAATCCTGACTGACAAACCCGAGTTCCCTGTGACCGACGTGGACATCATTGGGTGCAACAATACCCTGGGCTACCTGCTACGTTTTGTACGTGGGGCGGGTGATCCCTTTAGGATGCTTGTTCAGGTACTCGGCAAGACCGTCTTCTTTATCAGAAGGGAAAACTCGCCCACCGAAACTATCCCCGGGATCCGTGGATATGGGCATACTTTCCCTGAAGCGTACACCACGTGGAATGAAAATGTGGGCGGATCCAAGTCCCACCACCGGGTGGTGGAGTACAAGTTTGCCGACATGCAGTGCTTGATCCGTTTCGAACCGGATGGCTTCTTGCCTGACCTGGTTACGGATACCGAAACCGAAGATCCCGTTCCCGATGCCCAGGAAGGTTTGCCGTCCATCGAAGACGTAACACTTTCGGATAATCCCTCGCCCGCTACAGAAATGGCACCTCAGCAGCTTGAGATTGCAATGCAAGGCCGGCGTATCCCACAGTCTGCAGTCTTTGACCTGAAGACTCGAGCTCGCTCTAAGAGGAGTTCCAACGTTCTTAGGGAAGAAATGCCCCGGATGTGGCTTGCACAGATCCCCAACTTTATTCTCGCCCACCATACAGATGGTCAATTCAAGCATATTCAGGTCTCCGACGCCCGGGATGATATGAAGCGGTGGGAGGAGACCGAGCAATTGAGTTTGCGCAAGTTTGCCAGTTTACTCCAAATGATTGTGGCATTCGTTCGAAGCCTGGAGGATGGGAGACTTGAGATTGAGCGTGAGGAGAGTGCGCAAGTTTTAAATCTGAGAGCACAAGGTGGAGTTGTCAATAGCGTCTTGCCCCCCGCTCTCGCAAGCAGGTGGGATTTGTAAACCGGTTCTCATGAGGACAGTGGTTTCAGCTACCATTCTTGATTCGAAGATCGATCAATTCAATGCAAATCCAATGCTTTTCACTTATCACAGCCGATTCTAAAGCTCTAGAGATATCAGTCTGGCCGGATATTTTCCCCAAGTATGGCATCAAATATGGCTCTAAAAAGCAGCTGCATCATAAATAGCCTGCCCATGGTACTGTAATAATGTAATGTAGACATCGTCCTAGATTTGAGGTTCGTTAGCATGCCCAGAGTAGCAGAGTGTGTGCTATATGTAGTAATGACTGGATGAGTATCGTATATGGCTGATGAGTCTCGATTTCGGGAGCTGGTGAGGAGTTAGTGGGATAAATTATCCTAGCGAGTTGGAATTGACATCGTTATTTCAATCACCAGAATTCACCCCCTCAGCAAGAGAGATGTTGTCTTTGTTCTAGAGATCCGATGCGATAAGACACTATTCTGCCACTATTTACCGCCTGCTCAATCCTCGCCATCGAGCTCCGAAACCACTGGCCAGTCCTGCTACCTCAGTTTCTCTCTTATCTGCGTCACCAAGGCTTTACTTCCGACATTTAACCTAAGACCACGACATTGCAAACCAGGACAGTCCTTGCTAGCCAAGAAACCCGTCTCCTGAACGAAACCCACCCCGAAAGGGAATTTTCCTCTTTCGCGCGACGACAGCAAGGTACTTGCTGCAGAAACCGGCAAGATGCCCAAATATAAGTCCGTCCAGTCCATATCTTTACAACTGAAAGCTAACTCCCCATGCACTCTTCTGTAGGTTTTGCCTCAAATCCAGGTCTAGACAGACCAAGCGGTGTCATAGCCTATTCCGGGCATAATGCGACATGCCCGACTATGGTCACTAAGCCCACATCCATCGGCCAATTGCTAACCCCCCACTTCAACTAACAGGCGACTACTGTGATGTCTATCTGACGCACGACTCGATGAGCGTGCGCAAGGCGCATAACTCCGGCCGAAACCACCTGAGGAACGTGGTGGACTACTACCAACGTACGTCTGATGGCGCAGCAAGGCAGCCAACCCCAACAGCTGAATGTCAGCTAACCAAATGAACCCGTTACAGAGATTGGCCAAGAAAAAGCCCAGTCCGTTATCGACTCCATCACCTCCTCCTACGCCGCAGAGGGCCAACAAGCCCCCAACATGATGGCCCCCGGCGCGTTCCCGCCTCCCTTCGGATTCCCGGGTACGACTATCCCTCCCATGCTCTCCTAAAAGTCAATCCAGAACACAAACTAACAACTCACACAACCAGGACAACCAGGCATGCCTCCTCCCCCGTTCGGTATCCCTCCACCAGGCGCCCCCGGTGCCCCAGGCATGCTACCTCGTATGTCCTACCCACTCCCAATTCCACCCTACGTCTCCAAGAAGAGAAAACGATCCCCAATCTACCCAGGACCAACCCAAGCTAATCAATACCCCTACCCAACAGCCCCAGGAGCCCACGGTCTTCCCTTCCCACCTTTCCCTAACGCTACCGGAACCCCACCAACAGGCGGCTTCCCCCCGCCCCCTCCCCAACATGCCCCACGGCGCAAACCTGCCGATTCCGCCCCCAGGAGGCTTCCCTAACTTCCCCATGCCTCCGCCCGGAGCTGCAGGATTCCCGCCGATGCCTGGTCAGCCCGGTATGGGCCCTGGCGGTCCGCAGATTCCCACTGGCCCCCGTGGCTTGGAGGGGTATCCCCCTCCTGGAGGTGGGCCTCCCGGTGGGATGGATCAGCGGTGGTGATTATGATCGCGATCTTGGGGTTGGTTCGTATGTGATTTGTTTCTGATACCTTTTTTTTCTGTGTGTGCCGTGGGCATGGTATGACATGGCATCTCTCATGGTTCTTTTTGCTCTTTACTGTTAGTGTAAAATAGCGGTTTCTTTTTTTTTATATTTCTTTACTTTTCGTACGTTATCTTTCGTACAAGATGGTCTCGTTAGGTTCTGGTTATTTTGACAGGCATTGATGTCAGTTCATGGAATAGAATTCTGTACGAGAGATCCAAACCCCTAGAATTGCACAAGACTTGGACATCCACATATATATATGTAGACATCGCTTTCATATTTACATCAAAAGGCCCTTGCAAAAAGTATGCTTTTTTTTACGGCCTTCGTATATACCTAAGACATCCGAAAAGAACATCCAAGTTATTGGTGTATGAAGTGAGAAATTGAAAATATATTTTATCGGCGGCATGCATACTGCAAAGCCAACAAAAAAGAACAGAGAAACCCTCAAGGCCGATCACCATATCCAGAATGCATCAAAGAACGCCGAGCGGAAGTAAAAAAAAAACAGGGAAATACACCTCAGGGATTTAGACCGGGGAGAGAAATAGATGAAAGAATTGAGGAGAAGAAGGAATAAGTAAAGGGAAAGGAAGGGATAGATGAGAAAAGCTCACACCATTAAGCAATGGAGTGAATTAAAGAAAAGAAGTTTATCTGAAGCGATGATCCTGCAGCTTGTGCAGAAGCAAAATAAAAGAAAAGAAACCCGAACCCAGAGGAATGGCGATTATAGACCATCGGTATCCCGCGCTAAAACAAAATCACATATCTTCATCTCGGAAGCGACAAAACAAGAGACCACTGGCATTTTTTAATGGTTTTTTTAATGGTCATAGCCAGCGCCCCTTTGCCAAGGACTGACGCTGTTCTGGGCTCGATATGTTGTCGACAGAGCAGATTGACCAACAGGAGTGGTGTTATCAAAGCTCCTTCCGGCAGGTGAAGGGGACCGACCGAAATTGTCGTATCCCGGGGGAGGATTGTGATGACCTGGCGCACCACTGGGGAACAGTGGCACAGATGGGTCAACGGGTGACCGAGGCGCTTGGGCAGCAGAGCCGTGCTGTGGGTAGGTTGATTGCGGTGGGTAGGTTGACTCCATTTGACGGCCGACGCTAGCACCGTTTCCACTGGAGATAGAAGCGGTATCATCGTCGAATGGGTTGTTGTTGTTATATTGCCCGGGCTTCATATCACCACGCGCTGTAGCACCCAAGGCATCCAACTCAGTCGTAAGCTGGGTTTGGGACTTGATGAATGAACCACGATCATCGCGCATGGGCTGGTAGCGAGTATCGGGGTTCTTGGACACAACGGCATAAACCGAGGCGATCAGAACCAGGATCAAAAGGACCAGAGAGAACACGGCGTTGTAAACGAAGAAGATGACACCCATGACACCGATCATCATGCCGGGAGGGTCGAACACATCCGAGAAAACGAGGAGGAAGATGGAGTTGAGGAAATTGATCACAGCAATAGAGATGTTGAAGACATTAGTCTTCTTATCCATCCACGGACGGAGAACGCAGACAGCAACCAGCATGGCTAGCTCAAGGATAACCAAAGCCACTGTCTGAACGACCGGTGCAGGCTGACTCAGACCGACGAACATACCCTTGATCAAGGTGTAGATGAGGAACGGAATGACGAAGTAGTATGCCGTTGCCCGGTACTGCACATACAAAAAGCCCCACTTGTTCAGACAGGACGGGTCAGAGTAAAGAATGTATGCTGGGTTCTTGTGCATGGTGACTGAACGCTTTGCCAGCCGAACAACCTTCTGAGAGGCCCATCCAAGAGAGACAAGCATAGAAAGGAGCATGACCGCTGCCAAAACAACCTCGGCAGGCGAGTCACGCTGAGTGAACTCCCAGAGGCAAAGAACGGACATTTGGGGCAAACCGATGAGAGTCAGTCGGAACAAGATACCACGCAGAACGATCTTCCATCCATTGCGGAAGTCCTGGAACCGGTCACTCTTCATCTGCCCATTTTTGACAAGTAGCTCAGTGATTCCCTTGAAGGCTGCAACGATGATAACGACAATGCAGGTGAAGACCGCAAAGAAAATTAGGCCAGTGAGGAAAATGTTGGTATCCTCCATGTTCGCACGGAATCCGACACGATCAATTCCTCGAATGACAATAAGTTTCTGGCTTGTGTCGGCTCTCTTGACCATACCCGTTGCTCGCTTAACTATCATGGGACCCGTGGCTCTCTTCAAGAGGTTCATTGCTGGGTCAGCGAAGTCACGCTTGCGGCGCTTGAGAACCTCCACAGAAGTATCTCCAAGCTGTGACAGGACTGTCGATGGAGTTCCACCGGTTGACCGCTGATACCAGGTGGCGATCTTCTGGATGAATCCCACGGGGATGATACCCATGCTCCATTGGAAGTTCTGGGTCCAAGACTCCACGATCGGGGGCATATGAACCGAGGTCATGCCGATAATCGCTTGCGACTGCATGAAACCGAAAAGAGAGAGCGCATTTGCCGCGACGTGAGCCGCGGTGTTAGAATGACCTAGCCCGGAGGTAATGGCGGATGCAGCGAGACCTAGTCCGGAGATAACAGCGGTTGTCCACGAGACTCCGGCCTGATTAACGGTCTTGCCGTTAGAAAGCGAGGCCTCGACACAAGCAATCTTTTCTTTAGTGTCGGCTGTCTTGATAACAATCCGCACATTTGCGTCAAGATCAGGCACGGTGTAGGCAATACCAGGAATTTTATCTGAAGTGCCTGCTGGCAGGTCGAGAGAAAGTGGTCCCAAATCCATGGGTCCAGCGGCCATGGGACACATACCCATGCCAGTAATCGAACAAGGATTAAGGGTGTTTTTGTATGCCTCGTAGCCATACGCAGTTAGGGTCATCTCCGCAACAACCTTACCCTCGATGTATGAGACGCCATCGAAGCCGACGACGAGAGAGTTGTTTCCCGGATAGAAGACGACGTTGAAATATGTTGCCGTGAAGTTGCTACTTTCCATGCACACGCTGAGTGCATTGGATTCAAGGAGCTGAATGGCGGAGGCTAGCGGCGCCAGAAAGGCGACGAAGCAGGTGAGAAGCGATATTAATCGCATTTTGGTGTATATTCGATATCAGGAAGATGTTGCAAAACACTAGAGAGGTTCCCAGTGGTAGATCAGGGCGAGGGGAAGAGATCTGACGGGTCCTATGTCAGTGGCACTCCAGAGTACCACGTTGCCAGCCGCCGGATGCGGAAGTTTTGTTACGGCCGAATCGTGTTTGATCGCCGTGGGGCCGAGTTATTTTTGAATGTCTCCTCGGACTGTTATTGTATGTTTGGCGCAAATTGTCGGAGGAAAGTCAGGGTCGAGTGAAGGTGTGGTTTGCCTTTGGGGCATTTGAATATAAGCGGAGCGTAGAAGTAGTCGTACGGGGTTTGATGGAATCGGAAGAAGCTGTATTTGTAGCTGAATGAGAGTATATCCGAGCCTGAATGAGAGTAAGGTCGAGTAAAGCGAAAAAGCGAAAAAGCGAAATGTCGAGAGTGAGTGGACTGGCGATACACAGTATGGCCGAAAAAGGAGTAAAGGAGTAATAGGCTTGAAACGGGAAGAAAGTGGTTCAAAGTAGACACAAACTGTTCCCTAGAAGAGAAGAAGAAAAAAAGAGAGACGAGGGAATGAGAGTGAGAGGAAGAGTGTCCACGGGTTGTTCACTCAGGGACAGTCGACAAGGGTGGGAAAGACATTGCCTGGACTGACCGTCGCCATTCCACTGGCAAGGTATGTGGTCATGTATTGTAAGAACACAGGGGCGGCTAACTTGGAACCAATAAGGTCTCCATATTATGCTGTATTGATGTTTGGGTTTGTTCCGTATGGTCACCCATTGGCACCTTCCCCCCCTTCAACACTTACAGAATGCCATCTCCAAGGCGAACCTAGATGATGATTCACTTGTTTTCTTCCCTTTATTCCTTTCATTCTGTTCATTCTATCTACTCTCTTCTCTTTTTGACCAAAGAACATTCGAAATCAACCTTCTCTTCTCGTAATCGCGTACTAAATTTGCCGAAAGCGGTTGATGGATCGCGGAATCAGGCGGGTCCATAGCCCTTGGGATTATTATTAGAGACAAAGTCGGATATGCTAATATTAAGTCCACGGTTGAACCAAAGGAACTGTTGCCCCCGGCTGTGGAGTGTGCCGAATACAGTGGACTGTTACGTATTATGGTAACTTTGAACAACTTAATTATGTACGGGGTAGGCACATCACATCCAAGTATTCTGTCTGCCTCTAATAATTAATCAAACTGAGATTCCAGACTTTTTAGGTCCACACTTATAAGTCGTTGCCTACTATGGAGTATACACGCTCCGAATTTCCTCGGGCGGGGCCCCACCTTAGCTGCCGCTTTTATGAAGGCGCTTCTGAATAATCCTGGGTAAATATCAGCTCATGTATGTATGGGCATTTGATCTAGGATATCAGCAGATAATATATTTTGGCATAACTCTCTAGCGCTTGCAGTAGCGCTTGCAGTAGCGCTAAAGCTGTGAGAGCACGGCGCTCAATGTGTACTATTGTGATTTATTGCGTGGTATAGACTCAAAGACTTTGATATCGAAGAGGTGGACGATGTCTAATGTTCATCCCAAGGACAAAGTTGTTGGCACAGAAAGAGTTAAACAGGATACAACCTACGAAATATAATTTTGATCCAATGACCGAATGCAGTCTTTCCTGCGACATATAAAAGGACTACCAAGAGACGACTAAATAGACATCCGAAGGCCGCATATGTGGCCGACCATTTTTGCTACAACGCCAATAAGGGGAGCATCTAAAAAGATTACCAAAAAAGACGTCACAAGGCCACAAAGCGGCCGAATATTCTTGTGCATGAACAAATTGCCTTTCCTGAGACCTGGTGTGGTTTGCAGGCAAGTCAGCTTTCTGTTCCTCGATAGGAGTTGATAAGACAGAGACTAACTACCCAGTCTACTAGTAGTGCCAGGTGCGCGCCCGATTTTGCTATAAAAAGCAGTAGAGAAAGAAACATGGGGTATGCCTTGCAGATTGGAACAGTGAACCGAGAATAAGTATAAAATTGCAAACCGAGTGATATATTATTAGCACTCCGTATACCTTGAATAACCCAATCACAGCGAAGGCAGAGATTTCGGACCAATGACATCCATGGATGCAGTGATCAAACGGCGAATCAGACAATGTCAGTGGAGCCCCAAAAATACCATGTAGCTAGACCACCCGTGGTTTAAGCGCCTGACAGTTAAGAAAATACATACGAGTACTGGGTCGTACAACCGAATACGATGGTCCCGACATCTGGTTCAATATCTCATTTAGCAAGATTGTATAACAATGTCGTACTATATGAGATTAGAGACCCGAGCGGGAAATCAAGACGTCATCACGCGTACATCAAAAATACGTGATCGTTCTGATCATCCCTTTCCAAGGTTCTGGTGATCAGGGGGTGACAGCAGACTAAGCAAGCTAAACAAATTCATAATTAAAGGGGGAATATGATTTGACATAATTATACCAAGCTCACAACATGGTCCATGCAGATGGAGGTTCCTTTATTTTTGAAACATGTCTGATCCGACCAGAGGATGAAGATGATGGGGCCTTTGCCAACCTCGAAAACGAGGCTGTGCAATTGTATGAACGCTAATGTCGGTAGATTGGAATACTATGTCGATCCTTATATCATGCCTACAACATATGTGCAATATAGTCTGTTGATGCTATTTTCTTTTATGTCGTCTTAAAAGGAGTGTACTACATCGTATGTGTGTTCTACTCCGTAGATCTATCAGGGAAGAATAAGTCTAGTGATCTTCCTGGCTCTAAAATCCTGGGGTAGACTAAGAATAAATTATATCTACGATGGTACAATGTCAAGATTGGTCTTAACAGATCTAAAAGAGGATGATACTTTTATTTGTTGCATATATTTCATTCTCGATGGCCAAATCCTACCCCAGAGCAGATTGTTGAAAATGGCCAGAAATGGCCAGAAATGACGAAGTAGCCGATGTTTGATTGGATATTTCCCCTCTTAGTGGTGTTATACTAGAGTATAGACGGTAAAAACGGTTTAATATGTGCAAAACGACTTTTCAATGTATAACCCTTGATGGTGATACCGAGTACTCTGTAAGCATATCAAAGACCAATACCCCTGGACAAAGACAAAGGAGCCCAGCCCTTGGCACAAGACATATATACGCAACAACTGAGCAGTCACTAAAAACATGTCATACATACCACAATATCTCAGTTGCCTAACTTGAGGCCAAGATATCGGCGCTTGCACAGCCTTCTGGCCAACATTCCGTCTTTGTTTCACGAAGTAAAGGAGGAACCCACCAGGCGCGTATCCTGCTCGGCATCATTTGTTCCCGGGTGTAAAAAAACACCGATAATCTCTAAAATATGGTGGCCTTAAACTTGAAACACATGTGGATTTGTAGTCTTGAAGTCCTACATCCAAGTGATGATTGAAATCATAGGAGATGGCCAACCTCGGCCAATATTTCCGCCTCAAAGTTAAGACACCAACTGATGGAGTCTATCAACACGTGATGTGGAGTTCTGCCACATTTTACCGATCAGAAAAAAAAAAGTAGCAGAATGATTTCCGCCCGCAGAGATCAATAATCTAGACCTGCAAAACACAAGGTCCAGGTGATACGAGACAAACCCCTGATTGCTTTGTTCCAGTGTCAATTATTACACTGTCACAGGACCAATCAACAAAATGCCTGGCCCCGTGGACACCGCAAAGTCCATCAACAAGCGCAAGAGAAAGCACGGCTCAAAAGCAGAGAGCGATGTCGCCAAGCCCGTGGAAGCCAAATCCAGCCCTGCAGTGACCCCGAAAAAGAGCGTTGCTTCGACCCCTAAGGCTTCAGCTGAGAAGTCTACCAAGAAGCGCAAGGTCAGCCCTTCACCTAGCGCCGAGGAAGAAAGCGACGACGCCGAGGCTGTTGAAGATGCCGAGGAGGTAGATGCGGAGGAGGGCAGTGATGCTGAAGACACCGAGGCTGCGAATGGTACGGATCTTCCTACTATGGAAGATGTCCGTTTGCCCCAGACCGAGGGCAAGCTGCAGAAGTTCACCGAGCTCAACCTTTCCGAGAAGACTATGCAGGGTATCAACGACATGGGCTTCACAACCATGACTGAGATTCAACAGCGTACCGTTCCTCCTTTGCTTGCTGGACGTGATGTTCTCGGTGCTGCGAAGACCGGTTCCGGAAAGACTTTGGCCTTCCTGCTCCCTGCTATTGAGATGCTGCACGCCCTGCGCTTTAAGCCCAGAAACGGTAAGGCTTCTTCTTCCATACCTTTATCTGATAGTTACTTGCCATTGGGACTTGTGTCTAACTTTTCAATGCAGGTACTGGTGTTCTCGTCGTTTCCCCTACTCGCGAACTGGCACTGCAGATCTTCGGTGTCGCCCGTGAACTTATGGCCCACCACTCGCAGACATACGGTATCGTTATCGGAGGTGCCAACCGTCGCGCTGAGGCCGAGAAGCTGATGAAGGGTGTCAACCTGCTCATTGCGACACCCGGTCGTTTGCTGGATCACCTCCAGAACACCCAAGGATTCATCTTCAAGAACCTGAAGACCTTGGTCATTGACGAGGCAGACCGAATTCTCGAAGTCGGTTTCGAAGATGAGATGCGCCAGATTGTTAAGATTCTGCCTAAGGAAGAACGTCAGACTATGCTTTTCTCTGCCACACAGACCACCAAGGTCGAGGATCTGGCCCGGATATCTCTCCGCCCCGGACCGCTTTACATTAACGTCGACCACAGCAAGGAGCACAGCACAGTGGCGGGTCTGGAACAAGGCTACGTGGTGTGTGAGGCAGACAAGCGTTTCTTGCTTCTTTTCTCATTCCTCAAGCGTAACCTTAAAAAGAAGATTATTGTCTTCTTCTCGAGCTGCAACTGTGTCAAGTACCATGCTGAGCTTTTGAACTACATCGATCTTCCCGTTCTGGAGCTGCACGGAAAGCAGAAGCAGCAGAAGCGTACCAATACTTTCTTCGAGTTCTGCAATGCCAAGCAAGGTACCTTGATCTGTACTGATGTTGCTGCTCGTGGCTTGGATGTATGTTTCCCAACCTGCATTACCACGTTTATTCCATAACTGACTCAAAATTCCAGATCCCCGCTGTCGATTGGATTATCCAGTTCGATCCTCCTGATGATCCTCGTGACTACATTCACCGTGTCGGACGTACCGCCCGTGGTGCCGAAGGCAAGGGTCGCAGTCTGATGTTCCTCCAGCCTTCCGAGGTTGGTTTCTTGAAGCACCTCAAGGACGCACGCGTGCCTGTCGTGGAGTTCGAGTTCCCGGCCTCCAAGATTGTCAATGTGCAGTCTCAGCTGGAGAAGCTCATTGGCCAGAACTACTACCTCAACAAGGTACGCTATCTCTCCCCTCCTCTTATTTATGTGTTACTCGTATACTAACGCACTCGTGCAGTCTGCCAAGGATGGTTACCGTTCTTATCTCCAAGCATACGCCTCGCACTCCCTTCGCACTGTGTTCGACGTGAACAAGCTTGACCTCGTCAAGGTTGCCAAGGGCTTCGGTTTCAATGCCCCACCTCGCATTGACATCCAGCTGGGCTCCAGCCTCAGCCGCGATAAGAAGCAGGAGCAGCAAGGTCGCCGCACGTACGGCAGCCAGCCCAAGAACGGTGCTGGTCTTAAGTTCAAGCGGAAGCACAATGACTGAGAACAATCTGTATGAACATCAAAAGCGATCGATTGTCTCTGCATTTTTATTTTAGGGACATTGGAGTTCAGCAATGTGGATATATCTATTTGGGTTTCAATTTTGTCCCCTTATTCTGTAATCATAAGAGAGATGGCGAGTTGAATATTCGTATGGCTAGTGGTAGGGTAGTCGAATGTATCTTGCTCTTTGTATGGATTAGTCTTTTCTTTTCGCCTCCTTGCGCCTTCATTGATGGTTTGTACATACGGAGGTACCGTAACCGCAATAGGCAGACGCTCAGCCTAGGGGGTCAGCCTGGGATCCGTTTGGTCAGTTCCACATATCTATATCGACGCCAATCAGGAAACCTCTGACTGTGTGATAACCGTAAGCTTATTCATTCTCTCACGGAATGCCACAGCAAGCATTCATTGAGCCATGTGGGCTTCGGGCCTTTTCCACGTGGGAGGGGGCTTACCAAACAAGAGTAAGAGAACTACAGAAGCGGTATGTACAACAAAAATCCATACATTGTAAGAATATCCTTACAGAAGAACCGAGTACATAATTGGTACCTACATGTAGTCGGTTCTACAAACCTCTCATACCCGCCGAAGCGATCCAATTGGGAGATGCCAATCTTACACAGTATTGAGGCCAAGCGATCGTTCGCCAATGACAGAGCCAACTTTGGAAGCAGCTCGATTGCCACTAATGTACGAGATGCAGCAAGTCCTCAACCCCCAGCTGTGCAAGTAGTCTCGATGATAATTGCTTGCGCCCCTTGCAAGGGCTATTATAGTTCTGTTCAGTCATAGGGTGAGATCACGGATAGTGAATCTGGGGCCAAAAGGCGGGAAATATTGTCGGTGTATTTCATATCCCAGCGATAGGCCAACCATTTTTTTATTATCAATTCCACTAAATCCAATCATTCCAACATGGAGAGGTTGGTAAGGTTGAAAGCCTGAGCACCCGAGTGTGATGAGTTGGCAGATCCTGGGCCCAATCACCCGATCTCCAGGGTCTCTGTCGTCTGGGCGACGGTGTGCTTGTTCCGGTTCTTTTGACTTGTCTTTTTGCGGGTCTCACGGAGAACTGCAGGTGGACCGTGTATGTTCGTGTGTGACGGGTAAGTGTTTTGTCATTTTCAGGGTGTTGATGGAAAATTGTAGTATGTTGCGCTAGGTGGGTTGGATTTGCCAAGATTACCCCAGCCACGAAGCAGAGGTTATACAGAGTAGTGTTTTCAAGGGAGATGAATCCCTCAATGATTCCAATGTTGATATATTGAAAAATGGGGGATATAAAATAAAAGAGATGAACCAAGGAACCAAAAGACGATCCCGAATGGATCCCAGGGTTTCCCGTTTGTTTACAGCGTATGTTGTAGAGGTACCTTCTTCGTACAACCCAAGTAGTTCTCGGGTACTCTTTGTATGGTGGCCCACGCGGGTCGGAACCTGGGATGTACAATCATGTCCAGCCTCTTCAATTATTTTTTGTGAGGCTGGGCAATTATTCTTTAATTAACTCGGGTACCGGCTGATATTCGCCTAGTCCTTTGCTTCATCTTTCATTCCTACTTCGTAGAGATCTTGAATTCTTTCCCCTTTTCTTCTCATATTTTCATGTGAGGGATCGGCGAGCTTCGACAGCAACACCTTTTTGGGCACCACCGTTGCTTCTCTCTCTCTCTCTCTCCTTCCCTAATCCCACCTTAATTCTTCCCCACTGTTCCGTGGTCTCTGCGCTGGTACGCTCTCAACTCCTATCAAAATAATACTTGGGATCTCTTCTTGAGTTCCTACAATTTGTCACTTCCCCACTATCGTGCCAACAAGCGCGAAGCAACAGTGATCACCCCAACACTCCCCTCATCCTCCCATCACCTCGGTCGAGCACGGAGCATGCGATTGGGTTGAAGGACGCCTCACCATCATGGGGGTCAACACCCGCAGACCGATTCTTCCCGCCCCCACAGAATCCATCATCGATACGGGGGATAGCGCAACGGGCACAGATCTGGCAACTGACATTTCTCGCCGCACAGACAAAACGTCGTACTCTATCCCAGACGACGGTAGCCCCATAACTGTCTCCACTCGGCGACAGCGGGACCGCGAAGAGAAATTGTCTCGATCTCAACACGACTCTCACACCTCATTACTCATCGAGTATTTCGAGGGCGGCAAAGGTTCAAGCGGCATTGTCTCTCGTCCCAGCGTGCGAGTACGTGTTACACCATCGTCGGCGAGAAAGTCCAGGGACAGAAAAGACCACTTGCAAATCACCGAATCAAGCGGAAGCGGTAGCCGCAAACCGTCATATACCCACCGGATATCCCTACCATCACCATCCTCAAAACAAAAGCAATTGGACTCGGGCGCAACGGATGACCACAGCCTTGCGTCGAATTCAGCCGAGGAAGAGGATCATCATTCATCACGTCGCGAGCCGGTAGAAATCGAATTTGTGAACCGCGGACAGGGGAGCGAGATGTCTTCCCTCTCGCAAGACACCCGATACTTGCCTATGTCATCGGAGGTTTCGTCCATGCCGCCGGATAGCATGATCAACGCTTCATCGGCGGGTCCTAGGCGAAAGCGCAGCCAGAGTATGGAGCGTGGTTCGCCCCCTGAAGATGAGGGATTGCTCAAGACCCCCCACCGACAAAGAAGTCGCAGCTTGAGTCATGAACGAATTGCGCATCGTGTGGCAGAAAAGCTCACCGAATCGCCGCAAGAGGCTTCGAGCGGCAAACAAAAAAGCAGGGGCGGCAAGGATTACCTCGAAGCCGAAACAAAACCATCCCGTCGCCGAAAGCACAAGTATGCGGAAGAGGATATCACCAGTCCTGAATCTAGTCTTCTCAGCACATCTGCAGTTTCTTCAAACCACAAGTCCGACCAGTACTCAATTCGCTCCGGTGCATCCAAGACCTCTATTAACAACCCAAAGTTACTCGAGACGGTTGAGGATGCTATCAGGAGATTGATCCTACCAGAGCTAAAGGAGCTTAAGAAAGACCAAAAGGTCATGACCAACAAGAGCAAATTCGATCGGGACATGGCTACATCTCATTCATCTGGCACGAGCTCCAGAGATGAGCTAGGTCGACGTCTTTCCAAGCACGCCAGTGCGCCGGATGTTATGAAGCCCAAAGTTGTTCTGAACAAGGATAGCAAAGACGAAGGCATTGTTCTTTCTCCCGAGACAGCTCCACGCAACACGGAGCGCAAATCAAGTAAAAGCAGTGAAAGCTCCGATTTGGCGGTGAGATGGGCCAATCGACCCGACTACACCGAACAAGACAAGATCCGCAGGCAGAGGAGCAAGGGTCTTCGCGACGCCCATGCTGCTGCCCGAGTCGGCTCTGCTCTCACAGCGGCTTCTTTGAAGCATCACGACTCCAACTCTAGTCTCGGCAGAAAGGAGCGCCGCCGAAACAGTGGCTCCCGGAAAAGTGGCTCACGCAAGAGCACTGAGAGTATGAACTACAACGAAACCGAACTTGTTTTCCAGAAGCACAATGTTGCGCCAATGCCAATGCACAGCGAGATCGACTCCGAGTTGACCAGAAACTCGTTGCTCTCTGAGCGAACGGCAAGTCCCACTCCGGAAAAGCGAGCCTCCTACTTCGATGTTGCTCGCGGATCACCGAGACAGGCTATGTCGCCAGCTTCACGCACCCCTACTAGAAATTCTGTCGACTCGCGTTATGAGCTCGGAATGCGCCATGGTAATCAGTCACACCATAATATCTCAGTGCACAGTGCTTCGGAGCGTGACCTACATCACCAGAGTCAATCTCCTGGAACTGACGGTGGTAACTGGGCAATTGCAGCTGCAGCCGCAGCTAATCTCCTTGACGCCGCTCACCCCGGACATAACGAAACGGAAGATGACTACCACGACGAGGCCACTGGCCGCGGATTGAGCCCCATTCAGAGTATTGCGAGTGATCATACCCAGACTCACTACGACAATTACTCGGCTCACGGCGAGCAGCAAGTCGACGGAAAACATGAGATTGAGCCTCGACTCTCCATTGACACTCTGTCATCTGCCCCCAGTACAAACCTCGCGAGATCCACCCGCCAGGGCACCAGCTCGCACAGCCAGAGTGGAATTTTCAAACAGCACAGCCGGGAATCACCTGGGCTCGGATATGAACATTCGCGCCAGGGCTCCCAAGACAACGGCTTCTATGGCTATGACGAGCAGAGCAGGCGCTCTGGCGACGACGGAGACAGCGATGTTGACTTCATGGATAAAGTCAAAGAAGGCCACCATGTGACTACTGGCGCTGCTGCTAACCCTCAATTTATGCACCCGATGGCCGTCGAATCAGCAGTCGCTTCCTTGATGGATCCCTCTGTCCTTGAATCTCAGATCTCATCCACGAACCGCTCGCAAACCGATCTGGCTCAACGACCACGAAGCCGAAGCCCTGAAAAGGCAGGAAGCGAAGTCTATCGCGGAAGCCCCTTGAAGCAACGCCAAGATGCTTTCAATGCCGATGAGACCTCGTTCCCTCGCCGCATGGGTGCCACCTCGCCCCCTCAGAGCGTTACCCAGTCCTTCGAGGACATAGACGACTCTGCTATGATGGCTGACAATGCCCCGCGTGAAATGGAGAGTCCTCACGCGGATGATGAAAGCCAAGAATCGGAGTCTGAAATTAACACCAATCCGTCCATTATACAGGGCCCCATTGGTGGTGTCGCTCAGGCAGATCACTGGGGATACGATTCAAGGTCTCCGCCGGCGGATCACTACTACGATACCCAGATCAGTGGATCTAAGGGTCTCAATGCTGAGCAGCAGATAGGGCTTGATGCGGAATACTACCAGACTGCCCAGAATATCTTTGGTGGCGACGACTACTCCGCCCATTCTGGCGAGAACCACTCTGGCGAGAACCAACCCCGGCCATTGTTTGGTACACCTCCTGGTGCCAAGGACGAAGGCTATGTTTCGGCTGCCAACCCCATGTCTCCCAGCATCGGGACCCCGAAGCAAGCTAGTCGAGGTCTTGCGGGCGCGGATGCCGCTGGAATGGGTAGTTTCGACAGTCCTGCTGGAGCCGACGATCCTTTTGCCTCTGGCAATGAACGCCACTTCAGTGGCTACTCTCATGGTGTCGGTTCACCACTCTACGACAGTGCCACTGGCCGAGGTATCGAGAGAATTCAATCCCAGGATATTGTCGCTCTTATGGACCATTTGACTGTTCGGGATGCCCAGCGGAATGCCAGAGATACCGAGATTCTGGTTACTTTGGTTCGAAGTGCTGCTGAGATGCGCACCTCCTTCGAGCAGATGAAGAGATTCATCGCCGACCAAGATGATCTCATCATGGACACTAGCGACAGGGGACATGAGCGGACTCACAAGGCGCTTGGTGGTCCCCGGCCCTTACCCCCCAGCGCTTCTCGGAATCGGCAGCTGAACACGGCTGACGAGGAAGACAAGCGAAAGAGCATCTTCAAGCGTGCGCTGAAGGGATTGAGCCTCAAGTCGGGCAGCGATCTGACCAAGATTGAAGGCATGCTCGAGCAGCTGCTTGGCGAGGTTGAGGCCCTGCGATCCGGACAAGATGGCTTCAGCCCTCACAGTGTCACCCGAATGGGAAGCATGGAGCCAAGTGGGTACGAGACTCCCGGTCCAAACGGAGCACCTGCTGAGACGAGCCGCTCTCCCTACGGGCCCGGCTCTTCTCGCCCGGCCAATGGACAACGCAGAGATTCGGACCAGCGAGTCAGCACAGTCCATGAAGTTGACGAAGACCTTGAGCTTGACGATGGTGACCAGTTCCTGACTTCACATCTCCCTGTCCGTGGTGCGCCCCATCACGAGCGGTCTGGTTCGTTGCCCCTTGACACGCCTCCACGCAAGCCGGTGGCCACATCAGCTCGCAGCACCGAGACAACCCCCAAGGCCCGCAAGCACAAGTCCAGCAGCTCGTCCATTTTCCCGAAGATCTCCCGTTGGTCTAAGTCCACGGCCACCTCCATGGGCGATGGCATCCGCAACAGCATCCAGCCCTCCCGCAAAGAACGTCCGACCTCGGATGAGTCTCGATCTGGGTCTGATCTCGCACCTCATGGCTCCTACAAATATTATGACCCCCAGGGAGACGACAGAATTCGATCCACTTATACCTTGGGCGACGAGCAAGATGAGAACAGACCCCCTTCGCCATTAGTTCCTTCCCAGGTGTCTGAGGCGCCCAAGTACCGCGGCCACCGTGGTAGTCTCGAGCTGCAGCACCCCCAGCCTCGCCAAGGCCCAACCGGACGTTACCAGTCCCGCCTCGAAACCGAGGCCCAGATCTACGGAGGTCCAGTTTCTCCCGCTGGCTCAGACCAGTGGGAATCCAACCCCAGCCTGTCTGCGGCTAACCCTCCCCAAAACCGCAACAGCGGTGTCAGCGGTGCCACGCGTCTATCCCCGATCTCCGACGCAGGCTACTCGGAGACCAGCTCCCGCGCAACCCGTACACCGGGTCCACCCCGTCCTCCTAAGGTCAAGGACGCGGGTCCTCTCATTCCCGAGCGTGCACCCAAAGTGGCGGATGACGAGGAACCAGCTTACACCGTCGACCGTGCTGTTTCCAGAGTATGTATCCCAGACGCTTCTTCCCTGCCGTTTCAATTGAGCAAATTCTAATTTCCACCCTCTTCAGAGCTCTGCCATCCGCTCTCCCCCCACACGCAAGCCAACTGGCCCGCGTCCCCTCACATCTGCCGGCTCCTACAGCCCAGGCAACATCAAGCGAACCCGCTACCAAGGCAGTCCCGCGCAAATCGACTACGAAGATGAGCAATATTGAGACTTGCATTGTGATACCCCTGAGTTGATATTTTCAATCTCCGTTTCCATCTAGCGTCTTTTGCCTTTTCTTCCTATTCTTCTTACGACAGTTATGACCGTTCACTGGGACTCTGGTTTCAGTTCCTTTATCCCCAAATCTATGAGCAATGTGTGTGTGCGTGTTTAAATGTTTACAATATTTCCTGCCCTTTCATGTTTTATGTCAATGGCCCATGGGATGAGCGGGAAGTTATGTCTTCTCTTCGCCTCCCTGGCTTTTTCTACCTTAAGCTTTTTTTTTTTTTTTTTCCATGGCCTTTCGGGCATGCAGTTGCTCTCGTGCATCTAGTGAGCGTGCAGGGGTTTAAGCCTCTTCTTTGTAGCGTTTGTGCTGTGGTGTAGATAGTGGTGCAGAGGAAGACATAATCTATTCCGATTTTGAGGTGTGGAATTATCTTTTGTGTCTATGTGTGGCTATGCCAACGAACATTTAAAGCCTCATGTAACATTGGCAGGGTATTCCTTAATTGTAAATAGTAGCCATGCATGGATGACTTCTTCGACAAATGGCATTCTCTTTCTTGATTTTCTCCTCACAGGACGAAATCATTATTATCTACTCCTATAATGTCTGATGAGTTTTGGACACAGAGCTCTGTTGACCTATGCTCTCTACTGTAGACAAGGTTTGCCGACCGCGCGCTACGCGGTCTCTGCATATTCCTACTATTGATATTCTTGCTCAATTCCTACTCCTAGCTAGCGGCGTTTGGCATTGGACATATATAAAATCGACTGACCCCTTATTTATTCTTTCCCCTAATTGATTCATCTTTCCAAGGTTCTACTACAAACTTGCTGCGACCGCTTCTAGCTTCCTGTCTTCCCATTTGTCTGATTCTGCCTGACATTTAAATCAGCGGTTTTCATTCGTTGATAGCTGACACCGCTTGCGGGTAGTTCTGCCAGCCTTACCCTATCAAAAATCTAACCTTTCTTTACCGCCTTTGTATATACCTAAAAAGAGCATCCAAAAGAGCATCCAAAAGATATAACAAGGCCGCATAGTTATGCGGCCGACTATTCTTGTTATTGCTATATTATCCCAACGACAAGGTGACGAACTGACTAATTTACTCCATATAGCTACTTTATCGGACCCTTTGAGAAGGCCGGCAAGCCCGAACATCCGATTATGTTCGGTGCCAACTGGATTGCGCATTTCGATCTCGCCAACCCGGACCCCTCTACGGATGAACGTGATAGTGACTAGGATAAAGATACTTTACGCTGGCAATGGTAGCTGAGGAGGAAGCAAGATTGTTTGTTTGTCCTCTTATTATGTTGAATTCGGTGATAAGACTGTGGCCTTTTATAAGGGAGCCGTCCACTTCTGGTTCCGCATGCCTGTGCTAGTGTCAAAATTCGAGTCCGCGAGGGTTAATAATCCAATATGGTAGAGACTCTGACAAAATGTCACCGTCCTGCCTGAAGTACTTCCTCTGTCACTGTGGTAAATCACCGGAGAATACTCCAGTCCCCAAGATCGACCGACTTCCACCTTTCGAAGAAAAATCGTATGCTCGTGCGTAGTCAAGAACCCATACTTCAAGCGTGAGTCGATCATACACTCTGCAATTTGGTCTATATATACGTGTCAGTGTATATTTATTCCTATCAATACCTCATAAGACTTACCTAGTACGTGCCGGAAATTATCTTGCTTAGCCCCAGACTCAAACTCAGTGATCAACCTCTTTCGGTTGTGCTCGCGTATCCAGGGAACCTTAACTTCTCCCACAATCTTTGCTTCGTGAGCCGAGGTCATAAGCATAAAGGCAGGGGCTTTTTTGTATCCTGGATACGGCGGCAAAGCACCCTTGGAGGCACCTAGCTTAAGATCATGGTTCTGGGCCCCAAAGACAGCCCCTAGAGCTATTCCTGCTCGTCCCTCGAGTCTGCCTTGCACACCGCGCTCGTCACTGACGAAAATTTGCTCTTCGTGGACTGAACCGGCGAGGAAGTTGGCTGTCAATCTAGACGCTATTTCGCGCGGGTTCCATGTCTGACTGTTGTAGGTGGTTGCGACTTCTATCTTGAAGTTGGTCCATTGCCCAACCCGCAGGCCACACGCAGGCCACCCGCTACGTGGTCAACTCCAAGCACCGAACAGGTCTCCTCCAACAGTTCCAGTTTGTGACACCCGAGGAAGAAAACGACGACGAACAGACAGGTCTCGCGGCAATGGATCTAGGTGTAGAAGACGATGGCTATTAGCCAATGACGATAAATGATGCTGTGAAACAAGAAACTTAGCCAAAGTCGACCAACATACCAATCAAGAACTGGCCATACCAACGTCACTATCAATTGAAACTGAACTATCAATTGAATGAAACTGAGGCAGGGTGGGGGGGGGGGCGGGGGGGTTGTTACAGAGAGAGAGAAATGAGAGAGAGAAATGAGAGAGAGAAGTGAGAGAGAGAAGTGAGAGATGGAAGGTGGAGGGTGCACCCCACAACAATCATTATGTGACAATTTCTTATGTATGGGTCTAGGGGATGTATGGGTTTAAGGGTTACAGGAATAGGCTGATTCCGCACTCTTTACAATTAGCATCTGTATACTCTCTGGAAGCACTATGTGCTTCCAGCTCGGCGTTTGGCTTCGAGTTCTTGCTTTGGATGAAGCGCCTGCATAGTCATACGCAACTAGTTAGACTGCAACAGGTTAATTGAACTTTGATTGATGATTGATTGATTGATACCTTGCTGATTCTATGATCAACCACCTCCGAATCGTGATTGATATCTTGGTTGGCAATGGTAGAAAGCATGCTGGCGGTTAACGATGTGGTGGATTCTGCTCGTAGAGGTGGCTTGAAACGGGCAAAATGGCTTTGAGACTGCGTTGGTCGTGTCTGATATCCCGTTAGTTGAGTAGATATCACTTAATGATTGATTGATTGAAGCACAAAGTCAGGAGCCTTTTTGTATCCTGGATACTCTCAACTATAGTACATTACAGAAGAGACTAAATGCCACTTAAATTGCGCACATGAGAATATTAAAATCGATCACAATCATTCATTTGCTATACTTCTTCTCTACATCCGAACATCCTCTCCCCCTAGAGATGATTTTTATATCATTACACTATACTATCTATGATTATATAGTTAGATTTCTATGAGTTATAATCCGGAATTATTCTAATTTTAATTTATATTTGTTCAATTGTCTATTAATGATTCCCCTGATCATGTATCCCGCGAGTTGGCCTCGCGATTGCGCTTCGCATTCCCCTCTAGCCCGTATAAGACATCCTCGGACATACCGGGGATCACCATGTCGAACGTCTCCGTCACCACCGTGTACTGATAGTACCCACAGCGCGCGATCGGCTTCGTCTTCTTGATATCCAGGATTCCATCCGTCAACACCTCGTCCTTGATATGCACGGCAATCACCCGGCCGATCACCACGTCCACGGTGCCCATTGGAGGGTTCCCCGGTAGCCGCACGGTGGAATGATATTCGCACTCGAATTTCACCGGCGACTCTCGCACCATAGGGACATCGATCAGCGTGGCCGGCTCTTTAGTCACCTTGGCACGCTCAAACTCATCCACCCCATAGGGTACTTGCTCCGCCGAGATGTTGACGGCCTCACGAAGGTCCCATGTCGCCAGATTCCAGACAAAGCGTCCGGTTTGCTCTGCATTGACCACCGTATCCTTACGCGTGCCGCTCACGGTCTGGTTCGAAGAGAACATCACGTACGGCGGGTCGAATGTGAGATTGTTGAACTGGGAGTAAGGTGCCAAGTTGGCTTGGCCTTCTTTGTTCTGGGTGGAGATCCATCCGATCGGACGAGGCACCACGCACGCCTGTCAGCGTTAGCTATGTCGTTCGTTATCTACCCTGGAGCCTCACCTTGAACGGGTCGTGGGGAAGGTTGTGCTCTGTCACTCCGGGTTGATAGAACATGACGCGCCTTGTTTCTGTTTCGGTGCATTCTGGGAGTCGACCCCTCTTATTTAGGTATCCCCCGCTGCCGATCGAATTGCCGACGGCTTCCTTTTAGGGCAACAGCCGACCCTAGTGGCAATGATCCATCTGTATCATGACGACAACTCTGACATCCGATTCCGAGTATTGATTTCCCTTAGATACACTTACTTACCTACATGGGTAAAGAACGAGTTCGAGTTCCATAGATCGATGTTCGTAGCTCGGGGCTCGGGGGCTCGGAGTGGGTCTTCCACACCATCCGAAGTGCCGAAGTGTGCATGCAGCATCCCCAGAACTCTTATGGATAAATCGGCCAGTCTTACTTGAATTTGATGTGTGGCGAGCCGAGACAGCCGTTTTGAAGACTCCCACGAGGATATTTAAACTGGCTAAATTGTCAAGGACTGCTCTGGTTCAAAAGTCTACACTCCACTCAATACATACACAATCTCCACCAGATTCACAATGACCAACACTGAGCCTCACCTCTGCTTCCGATCGTTTGTCGAGGCCTTGAAGGCCGATAATGATCTGGTTGAGATCGACTCTCCAATTGATCCCAACCTTGAAGCGGCCGCCATTACTCGTCTTGTTTGTGAAACGGACGACAAGGCCCCTCTCTTCAACAACCTCATTGGTGCTGAAAACGGTCTTTTCCGCATCCTCGGTGCTCCTGCGTCTCTTAGGAAGTCTCCAAAGGATCGCTATGGCCGACTTGCACGACACCTGGCCTTGCCACCGACCGCATCTATGCGCGACATCCTCGACAAGATGCTCTCGGCCAGCACCATGGCCCCGATCCCACCTAACATCGTGTCTACTGGTCCTTGCAAAGATAACTTCCTTGAAGAAAGCCATATTGATCTGACTAAGCTTCCTGCACCCATGATCCACCAGGCCGATGGAGGAAAGTACATCCAGACCTACGGAATGCACATTGTTCAGTCCCCCGATGGGTCCTGGACTAACTGGTCTATTGCCCGCGCTATGGTCTCGGACGATAAGCACCTGACTGGTCTAGTCATTGAGCCCCAGCACATCTGGCAGATCCACCAGATGTGGAAGAAGGAAGGCCGCGATGTCCCGTGGGCTCTGGCATTTGGTGTCCCCCCTGCCGCCATAATGGCCTCGAGCATGCCCATCCCCGATGGTGTGACTGAGGCTGGATATGTCGGTGCCATGACTGGTTCCGCCTTGGATCTGGTCAAGTGCGATACCAACGATCTCTACGTGCCCGCGACCTCCGAGATTGTTTTTGAAGGCACCCTTTCCATCACGGACAAGGGTCCCGAGGGTCCTTTCGGTGAGATGCACGGCTATGTCTTCCCTGGAGATACCCACCTGTGGCCCAAGTACAAGGTCAACCGCATCACCTACCGCAACAATGCCATCATGCCCATGTCATCTTGCGGTCGACTGACCGATGAGACTGTAAGCCACTCACTTTATTTACCCCATCTTTCCAGTTCCCTACTAACAAGTATTAGCATACCATGATCGGCTCACTGGCCGCTGCCGAGATCCGCAAGATCTGCCAACAAGCCGGTCTCCCTGTAACCGACGCGTTCGCGCCGTTCGAGTCGCAAGTGACGTGGGTCGCTCTGAGAATCGACACCGCAAAGCTGCGGGAAATGAAGACCACCCCGAAAGAATTCTCCAAGAAGGTCGGCGACCTGGTCTTCAACTGCAAGGCCGGCTATACCATCCACCGGCTGGTGCTTTGCGGCGATGACATTGATGTCTACAATGGCAAAGATGTAATGTGGGCTTTCTCGACTCGCTGCCGTCCCAACCTCGACGAGACCTTCTTCGAGGATGTGCGCGGATTCCCTCTTATTCCATACATGTCGCATGGAAATGGATCGCCAGTACAGGGTGGAAAAGTTGTTTCTGATGCTCTACTCCCCTGTGAGTATACTACCGGGAAGGATTGGGTGGCCGCCGATTTTGAGAGCTCGTACCCTGAGGAGGTCAAGCAGAAGGTTTTGGCCAATTGGACGAAGATGGGATTCCCGGGGGGAGTAAATCAAGACTGTATAGTACTTTGTGATTTCAAGTAAATATTTTAGGTAGAGAGATTGGAATTTGTTGAATGTTCGTCTGTGTCTTGGTAATACAGTAAAGTATTAGCAATTTATGTATTTTATACCATTCAATACACCATCATCGCACCAATTTCTTATACATGTTATATAACTTTACCTAGGTAGTCTATGATCGGATTCTTAATACTTAAATCTGATGTTTGAATTTGATACTGGCAAAGTCATAGTACTAGCACACCGGTGGTACTGTATAGACTGCCGTAATACCTGAATGGGTACCCGCCAAGAGCCGATGGGCGATCCATTGTGGCAAGGCCTACATCGCTCAGTCTCAACAGCATAGCCCATATCACCCAGCATCGAGCTCAGATGCATGTTTTTATATTGAGAGAGCCCCATACTTTCAACCGGTACAACATTTTGGCCAAGACAACAACCCCTGCTAACCCCGGTACCTCGGAGTCCTCGGCAACATGAGTGCTATCAGCCAAGGCGAAGCAGATCGGGTGCTACACCTCAAGAGTCGAGAGCGAGAGGCCCATGCATGCTACCCATGTAGAAAGCGGAAGGTAAAGTGTGATGGAGGTCAACCATGCCATACCTGTCAGAAGCGAAAACATCCCGAGATCTGTACCTACGCCCTTTCGCATTCGAGGCGGAGATCGGCTTCTCGTCATAGTGTCGCACGCTCGGCTTCGCCCAGACCACCGGCTGTAGCAAGCAATGAACCAGCACGACCCGATGATCGTTCAAAGGATTACGTCTATTCCGGTGATAATTCGGTCGTTTCGATCCTGCGCCTGCGAGCATCGGACGCCAATGAATCGGTGGCTCGTGAAGTCGGATCTGTTCTTGGTCTACGGAATACCTTCAGCAATTATCCTTTCATGGACTCGAAGACGCCACTTGAGAGGTGGAAGGTACTGTTGACTGTAATGCCTCGGAGATCAGAGGTCTTGAAGTAGGTTGCAAATAACTACGAAGGAATATGGGCTAACTAGTTAGATTCTTTCACTTCTATCGTGTCACAGCATATCCATTCAATCCGATACTCGCTGACATAGACCGCTTTGAATCCGACTTGTGCACCTATCTCAATGCTCATGCATCTGGTGAGTTACGCGACCCGGAGAAGATCACTGATCGCTGGGCGACCGACAAGTCGATTGGTCATGTCAGCCTTTTACTGGCAACATTAGCAGCAGGGGCACATTACTCCGATACTGAATATCTTGAACGACTTGAACTATCAACTGATTTTGGTAAGCTTGACTGCACGCTCATCAAACTTGGCTAACGATATTCAGCCCGTCGATCATTTCATGCTCTCCGCTTGGCCAATTTCCTGTTTCGGCCATCACTAGATATTATACAAGCGCTGCTTATCTTGGGGAATACGTTGCAGAATATGGGACAGTCCGATGCCGCCTGGGCATTACTGGGTACGACGATCCGACTAGCTCAGACCATGGGCCTACACACCGAAAGAAGTACTGTTCACTGGCCCGAGCAGGTGAGAATGAAGGCCAGGACTCTTTGGTATGAGAATCGAACTCCTATGGGCATATATGCTCGTATCCCAGCTAACTTTAACAGGTCAACAATTGTCTGGCAGGATAGTTTACTATGCCTTTGCTATGACCGACCGCCTATTGTCTCTGTGACTGGATGGTCTCTCGCCAGCTCGTTTTTCGAGAGACAAGACTTGTCCTTCGCAGAAGTAATGCATTTGCTCTGTCGTATCAGTCTAGATATTATGCAGCCGGAAACCCTCAGCGTCGAACTTGATCGAGCACTAGAAGGACTGCAGCGGCTGGATGACATTCACCAACGCGGCCTGCCATATCTTCGATCACGGGGAAATTGCACAACACTGCAGCAACATCTCGAGCATTTAGCTCTCAGAATGCACACCTCCTTCTGTGTATCAGTCTTCTGCAGACCGGCAATGAAGCAATCCACCCCACAACTTTTTCTCCCCCACGCTGGTATTCTTCGGGCTCGTGCCAAAGGGAGTTTGATAGATGCTTCCAAAGCATTTCTCGATTTTCAGGCTCTGAGTACCGTTCCATTGCGGAGCTGGTCAATGGTGCATACAGTGTTGAGTTCAACCCTGCTTCTCTGTATATGGGAAGAGACACGCAATGACCCCGAATGTCGCAATCTTCAACAAAAGGTCATCGACGTCTTCTCGTCATCTAATTCAAGAACCAACGATGAGGGTCCGTCCTTTTCCGAAAGTGACAGTCAGTGGCTGTCAGATCGTCACATCCGAGCCTTGGTGACCTTACGAAGCGCCTTGGAACGAGAGCAGGAGACGGGCGCTACCGAGACAGAAAACTGGGCGGGAATGGCCTCGAATGTGCCGCAATTTGGCCCTGGGTAAGTTTCCTTTCTATCTACGGCGAAGATGAATGCTCACATCTGAACAGGCCCGTTGGGTACATGGACATGCCCGATCCATTCGACGTATCACCCGTCACGTATCTAGACTCTATCATGAACCGTAAGCAGGGTTTGCCTAGTTTTGATAAATAAAGCTGACGCATCGCAGTTCCGATTTTCGATTATACACAGGAAAATGGATTCCTGTGAACCTGATAGCTGGGTTCCGTCGTAATGGACAGTCATAGAATTCAATCAATTACACTTTCACACATCACACAGTGACGCATCCAGTTCAGGTCTTCGCAGATTTTTTTTTTATCAAATAGGGTCCATTGTGTCACCCATGGACGGTGATCCGCGCAACCTTCGGATCTCGGCATCGGGCCCTCGGAGTGCTCCATTCGGGTCTCCCAAAATCGATTCTCCTGTATCTCGGTCCACGCGATAAATGTTTAGCAAGAAAACTGTGTGATTAGATAAAATCGGCATTTTGCCACATATTAATATAAAACAAGCCAGGGTTGTCTGTCAGGCCCAGTTCATTCACCACACCAATCTTCACAGCACCACGGTATACAAACCAAACCCTCACTCAACAATACCAAAACAACACCTTGAACAAACTTCCAATCAAATCTTCCTCGTCTCTCTGGCACACACACACTCCCTCATCCAGCCGCCATTCTCCCGAAAACAGCCTAACCGAACCAACAATGCCAACCATCGATCATGATATCCCTCAACAAACCCGCCGCAGACGCATCGTAGTCGCCATGACCGGAGCAACGGGCGCAATTCTCGGAATAAAAGCGCTCATCGCGCTCCGTCGCCTAAACATCGAAACCCATCTGGTGATGAGCAAATGGGCCGAGGCAACCATCAAATACGAAACAGACTACCACCCATCGAATGTCAGAGCGTTAGCAGATCATGTGCATAACATCAACGACATGGCTGCGCCGATTGCTAGTGGCTCTTTCAAAGCTGATGGCATGATCGTTGTTCCATGCAGTATGAAGACACTCGCTGCTATTCACAGTGGGTTCTGTGATGATTTGATCTCCCGCACTGCGGATGTCATGTTGAAAGAGAGACGGAAGCTTGTGCTTGTTGCGAGGGAAACGCCGCTTAGTGATGTTCATTTGCGGAATATGTTGGAGGTTTCCCGTGCTGGTGCGGTCATCTTTCCTCCTGTGCCGGCGTACTATATTCGCGCTGCGTCGGCGGATGACTTGGTTGATCAGAGTGTGGGGCGTATGTTGGATCTGTTCGATTTGGATACAGGAGACTTTGAGAGATGGGAGGGATGGCAGACTGAGAAATAAACAAATAAAGGGATAGAGATGGGGGTTGGTTCGTTTTTGTTTAGCATTTGTTGCCGTTATTGGATAGACTGGTGCATTATCAAATAGACTTAGGGTTTCAAAAATTCAGAGCGCTTTTCATCAGCATCGGTTATCTATCCCCCTTCATTGGGGTTGGGTCTTTGTGCTACTGGTAAAATTTTCGGGGCATCGTAAAGGAAAGAGTAGATGATATAGCGTGGAGATGATAGGATGTTCAGATCTCTCACACAAGTTGAAAGACGGGTTGAGTCGACCAACTGGATGTTCAAAGATACGCTCCAAGGAGCACCAGTAAGTAGCAGTTCGATTATTGTAAGAGCATGTGAAAGAATGGAAGGCAAGATGAGATTGAATGACAAGAATTGACAGACCTGATCTTTGGTAATGAATATAATGAATAGTAGAATCCCAAGTACAACACTGAACTCGCCCTGTCGCAAGAAAAACGAAAAGCCAAAAAGAACATGTGATTCGAAGACTTCAGTCAAACAACGATCACAATCGTCATGGTATCATCTCCCAAACCCCCAACCAGAATGACACCCGATCCCCCAAAGTTAGCCCTAGTAATCCGAGAAAGGTCGAACAGAGGTAGTCCCCCTCCCTCTAACAGCATAAGCGGTAGCAAGCGAGCTATAATCCAACGTATCACTAACAGGGAATTTCCCGGGATAACTCTCAACAGAGTGATACTTTCGCGCGCGATTCATCTGCACCGTCTCAGAATCCTCCGTCGCATTAACGGTCGCCCCCAACGAGACCGGCTGCTGCGCCTTGATTCTAATCGACGGACCAGGGTCACTGAAGTGATCTGCGACACGCGCTGGTGCAGACATGGGCACGGGGAAAGGCACGTTGTGGACGAAGTGAGGCTGTGAGGTGCGTACTGCAACTGGAACCAGGTTTGGCTCGGCGCGTTCCTCGTCGAGATGCGAACCGTCCAGAGTCCGTGGGAGAACGGTTAGCGGCTGTCGGAAGATGGCCTTTGCCGAGCTGGCGACCTTTGAGATGCTGCCTCGTGTACTGGATCGGAACTTGCGCATGGTTTCGTAGATGGGGGAGGTTTCTCGGTGATGTTCGGTGCCTGGTTGCAATGTGAGACTTTCTCGGTGATGTTCGGTGTCTGGCTGCAATGTGGGACTTTCTTGCTCTGATGAGGAATCTGAGTCTTGAGGTCCCTGCTGTGGCCAGGTTGAGGTGGCCGGCAAGTTGGTGGTGCGGATGTTGTTATCATGGTTCAGGGTATCATTGCCTGATGAAAGGTACCACTGGCGCTCTGTTTCTGTTGCGGAAGTATATGCTAAGAGTGGGACAGGGCCAAGGATTGCGTTGGTAATGCTTGTTTCTGTACGGTTGATGGCCCCGTTGAAGGGTGGAAACTCGCGCCTTGTATTCCAGAATGGTCGTGCGAGGTAGGAGACTGCGTAGAGCAGTTGCAGCCAACAGAGAGAACCGATGAGGCATATTGTTTTTAGGAGGGATATGGGGAAAACTGCAGAGGGGTTTCGATCCATGATAAATTGGGAGAAAGGAGAAAAGGGAAGAGTATCGACTCAGCTGGTGAAGATATGAATGGCCTAAAAAGGGTTCAGCAAGTCAACTACTATTTACACAATCAAGGAAGCTACAAGCCACTCGAGTACAAATAAGGAAAGAACTAGAAGTGCCTTTGAAGTTAAGGGAAAAAAACAAAGAAGAGTAAGACTTTATCCATATCGGACTTTGAATGCCCCAAATTGTGTCGTAGGAATAGATATCTGGTTGGTACAAGGCTCAAAAGAGTATGAGGTACGGGGATCCAGAACTGTATGGTCAATTCCCTCGACTACCTCGAGGACTGAGGCAAGGAGCCCTGGAGTGAGGATGATACTTCACAAGTTTATCTACAAACGTATATTTGGAATGACCTTCTCTACAGTACATATTCATCGTAAATCTCTATCTAGAAACTCAAGGATAGACCACAGGTTGAGTATACCCAAATTAATCTCAGGAACACCTTCTTCCGAACTGAACCCATTTAACCAACCTAGATTATGATGGAACAGTGCATCAAGGTACTGACGATCATGTCCAGAGTAGCCTGGACGGTCACTCCTTCTTTGAAGAATGTTCACTCTAAAGGTGAGCCTGTTGCGAGCGAAGAAATCATTCATGGTCTTCGCTGTCTCCTGCGTGCGCTCTACCCACCATTGGGGGTGTATTAGGAGTAGCTGCCTTATCAGGGTATTGATCTCTCCCTTCCAAAAGGCAGGATCTTGGATTAGCCTTGGGATTATCTCTTCGCCCCTGATGGTGCCCAGATAAATTCCACCCATCTCACTCTGATTGATCACCATGGGTGGAGTGGTTTGGAAAGGACTCGGAGTGACCGGCCTCGACAGGTCTTTCGAATGTGATGCAGTGGTAACATCTGAATAAGATTATTATACTTTGAAACAATAAATGTTGTGAACTGGATATACGTACCAGGATCCAAGAGAGTATCCTCCACAGTTCGTGTTTGATCAATACGAATAACCGGGGTCACCGAGAGAAGCTCTTTGGCATATGCTGCCGCCACTGTCGCGGCATATCCCTGCCATTCTTTATTCTTATGCGAATCGGCATAGTCGCAGATGCCACGAATGACCAGACACGGGTAATTATTCATGAGTCCCGCAGCTTCCATCTCCACGCAATACGCATCCAATTCACGACCCAACTGATCCCGTAATTGACTGTTTTTCACAACTTGATTCGAAGATGCAATCAAGCCATAGTGGACCATAGGCTGATTTGAATCCCGCGACGGCCGGGGAACGGTTTTAGTCTCATCACAATCAGAACAAGTCTTAGAACTGGCATCGACATGATGGTGATCGGCACGATATAAACGATCCTCCTGAGTAGGACGGGCCAAAGGGGAAGATTGTTTGGGTATCTTGCGTTCGATCTCGGCAAGAAAATCCATGAATCGGCTCCGGCCCATGATATGATTTGCTTGCAGTTTGGAGAGCGCAGTCAAGAGGACCTGAGGTGGCTGGCTGAGCATGCCTGTTCGCTGAAACTCGCCGCCATTCAGCGCTTTGCCATAATCAAATTGCACCACTCCCCCATGGGTATTCGTTGGCTTGCTGACCACGACATCACCCAGGCGGATATCTGCTTCTTCGTTTGGTACCCCTCCTCCTATTCCGACCATCAGACCAAATCGAATAGAGCGGAAGCTGGATAAGAGCTGCACGGCAACTGAGGTGGCAGACGCGATGCCATATTGACCGTATGGCAAGCATGCAATCACAACATTGTGTTTCCCAATGCTTCCGAGAGTGTAGGCATTATGGTCATTTGCCTCCACGGGCAAGTCTTCATGGACTTCATCTAGAAGCACTTGCGCGGCTGCCATCTCCAGTGGTAAGGCACAGATCCACCCGACCGTGTAATCCTCATGGTTTTTGGCAGCCATAATAGACTGTATATCGATTTGGTATAAACTAGCTCATTGATTCAGAATGTAATATGAAAGGCTTGAAAGATACAGGGAGCAGATGCGGAGTTATTCAGGAGAAGAGGGGCTGAGAAATTAGTGCCATTTGTGGGAAAAATACAGCCTATCTCACGACTTAACTTTGGTCTGTTTAGGGCTTAGAGGGGTCATTACAGGGCAATACTAGTATCCTAGTCTAAAACCTTCTTAATGCACTCACCGCCTTGAGCATTAGGTCAAAAACAATTGAAGCTATTCGGGCCAATGCACGATACCCGATTCGGGTGTTGGGCCGCGGTGTAGTTGCTACGTATGTATGACTATATTTGTACATACTGGTATATCCAGGGACTACCTAGGTAATTCCCGTTACTACTACTACTACTACTACTACTACTACTACTAAGTAGTAGTAGTAGTTACTACATATATGTAGGTAGTGCTTAAACTGATCAAGGAAGGAACTAACCGAGGCACTTGAACCTTGGAACCTTGGAACTTTATAGATCGTTCCCGCGGCTCCACTTGGCTAACTCCACCTCTTCAACCTCCTCTCTCGTTCATGTCCAATATAAGGCACGCTACTCGTTCCATCATGTCTGCTATTGCCTGCAAACATCTTTCTCCGCGAAAGTTCGCGCCTCTCGGTTCTACTGAGGGGTCGGCTGCCCCTCCCTTAAAAGGAATTGTGTTTGATGTGGATGGGACTTTGTGGTGAGTCACACTTTCTGTTCCTTATATTTTGTACGAATTATGCGCTGTAGTTCTTTTCCCTGTTGGATATCCACTATGTTGCATGCGCCCTGAAGGGTTGATATGCATATTGATGCTATGATTGGAAGCGGGCAGGAATGGGGATTAAGGCATCAATTTGAGATTCAGGCAGAACCCTACTTTCCTATTCGGGAAAGTATGCCTTGTGTGGGACTCAGATGTTTGGCTTTAACGAGGCTTGCGTGGACTGTCCGAGAATTCTCGGATTAACCCCCTCTGGATCCGCTCCAGGTTAGCCGATAATTCTGGGGGTCTGAGATGTAGTAGTTGACTGGAGGGCATTTCCATGCTCTTCTAGTTTTATATTATGTTCCAGTCTTTATGTCTTGTTTAATCACGGGGAAATTGAGCATGGTTGGCGATTCCAATGATACCAAGCTCTGATCGTGTTATCAACTCAACTTTACATTGACTGAACCTAGCTAACCGTGACCAGTCTCCCACAGCACCACATGTTCAGCGAAATGAGGTATGGTCTAGTGTCCGCGGGTTATTCAATGCCAACCCCCTTCTAAACTCTCTAACACACCTCCCAATATAGAGAAGCACTAGGAATCGATCGCTCCATCGACATCCTCCAGCACATCCGCGAACTCCCAACCGCAGACCAAGCCACAGCCGTAGCCAAGGTGCAAGCAGTGGAACGCCGAGCCATGGCCGACCAGAAGCCGCAGCCCGGCCTAGTTCGCCTAATGGACTACCTTAAATCCCGCGGCTTACGGCGGGCGCTCTGCACACGGAACTTCGAGTACGTTATAGCATAACCTTGGAGCCCTCCATCCGTATTCATTCAAGTTGTACAATGTATACACAGCACTGACATATCTATTCGAATCTCTCAGAACACCAGTCCAGAACCTGATTGCCAACCATCTCGACGGTCATATCTTTCTACCAATAATCACGAGGGATACGCCGAATCTCTTGCCCAAGCCTGATCCCGCGGGCATTCTGCATATTGCGAGTGAATGGGGGCTTGCTAATGGTGAGAATTTGATCATGGTTGGTGATAGCATTGATGATATGACGGCTGGGCATATGGCTGGCGCTGCGACGGTGTTGCTTTTGAATGAGCGGAATGTACATTTGAAGGAACATCCGCATACCGATCTTTGTATTAAGCGGTTGGATGATCTGGTCGGTATTCTAGAGGAGGGATTCCTCGGGACTCGAGGGAGTGATGAGCATGGCACGTGATCTAACTCTAGTGTCATGTCATCTCATGGTGAGATCTACCTAGAGGCTGCTGGTTTATGAATGTGCTAGATAGTCCGTCTGGGCAGCATGGGCATGTACTACGTACAATGTGAGAAATATACTTACTGGAGTGAGAGTTGTTAGAATAAGTTTTCATTTACTCGTACATACATTCTCAGCCGAGGCTGACAGGAATGGTTGACACTGTGCTGTTTGGTATGCACATGGCTTTCGCCGGTATCTGCTGCTCACTTCTCATCTCACCCCATTCTTACCACCCGCGGCCTCTGCCGCCGCCACGGGGTCCACGTGAGAATCCTCCTCCTCGTTGTGCTCCACGGCTTCGGCCGCCGCCTCTTGGTGGAGGACCTCGTGGAAGGGGCGGGTTCGGGGAGCGCGCGCGGTTGTTGTTTCCGGAGAAAGTTGATCGACCGCGAGAAGGTCCTCTGGATGGTGAACCAGCACCATCACCACCACGTCTTCCTCCGACTCCGCTTGCGAACTTAATACTGCCGCGAGTGTTTCCGCGCGGCGCAGGGACAGGGCGTCCTCGCCCTCGGGATACGCGGGACATAAAGTCATCTTCTTCTGGGGATGGAGGTGGAGACCATCCCCTGTTTCTTCCGCGGGCTGAAGTTCGGCCTGGTGGGCGGCCTACTGGGCGGCTTAGTGGACGGCTCTCTTGAGGCGGGACGACAGTGTGGCTCTCGGGGGACGGGGTGACAGTGTTGAGGTTTGTGATCATGTCGGGATCGATACCCTTCAGAGTAAATGACGATGACTTTCCGATTTCGGCGCGCAAGGTGGTAGCTGGGCAGTCTCCCATAAGATGCTTAGCACTGCAGCAATTCGCACAGCATATTGACACTGTGACTTGGTTGGAGTGAAGATCCCTGATTGGGAACTTCCATAGGTAATCACATTCGGCTTCCAGATGCTCATTGCCACAGTAATCACAAGGTACTTCGTATGCGAAACTGCGTAGCTTTGCACTGCATTGCGGCTCGTCGTGGCCACGTTCGCGACATCTCTGGCATCGTCGCCAGTCGGGGCAAGTGCTGCTTTGATGTTGATTCCATGCACCGCAGTGTTCACACTTTATATTTGAGGTTAGGGAGATGAAGATAAAGTAATTGGATGCAAGAAAGAACATACCTCTTTTGCTGGGCAGACATCGGCCATATGGCCCTCGCATTGACATTCGATGCAAGAGATGGGAAGTTTGAGATCTAGATCATGGATGTTGCGATCAAAATAGACGTACTTCGCAATGATCTCGAGGTCTGTCTGGCTTAGGTCTACTAAAGCAACAGGCGTGTTTGGATACTTGAGTGAGAAAAGCCGGAATGCTTCCTCTTTTGATCCAGGTCCGGTTTGTGTAGATGCGCCTTTCAGATTTGAGCTGGAACCATGCTGATGGGCCAGAGTGGCAGGGTCATAGTCATTGGCACCATCCATTCCCATCTTATCCCCTATGTTCAGTAGGATAGAGTCATCAGCTTCAGAACCAAGAGAGTCTGAATCATCTGTGTCACTCTTGGAGTCAATCTCTCCATCTTCCAGTTCATCGTCATTTTGAGATTGGTCGTTTGCTGTGGGCTTGTCTTCACCATTGGCCGAGACAGACGCACTGCGACTGCGCCAATATTTGTCATTCACCGCTTCAAATTGAGTAGGCTTGTCGTTTGTTGGCGCCGATCGTTTTCCAAGCGTTGTGCGCACTGCAGCCTTCCGACCCTGGTTCCAGCTAATTGCGGGCGCGGTGTTGCCAGCGTGTGGGTTTGCGACGGTGGCTGGGTCCGCGTCGGAATCGGAATCTTCACTTGAGGAACTAGATCCAGAGCTAGATGTGTTGTCGGGATCATCCACTGGCAAGGAGGTTGCACTGAATGCAACACCTTTTGGAACAAAATCAGCTAGATCTGAGTCCTTCTTATTTCTGTTGCGGCGTTGTCGTTTGGCTGGGCGGGCGCTGTCGTGCGATGCGGAGCGCGAGGTGGAACGCGGATTCGATCGAGTTCGCGGTGCGCCAACCAGGGCTGTACGCGAATCAGCCTCTTCGTCTGAGGAGTTTGCCATTATTAATTGGAGAAGTTTGGATGAAAGTATTGGAACACCGATCGAGGGAGAGTCTTGAAGGATCAACAGTAGAATTTGGGTCCCCAGAAAATTTCACGGTAGACGATATCGACCACTCGCGCAATTCCAAAATTGGAAGTATACGGCAGAGGTACTTGAGGCGATAAGCCATAAAGCCCATGATTTGGGTCTGATAAGAGTATTTTCAACTTTTTTGGTATTATATAGAGACAAAATTGTAGGTCAGTCCTATTTTTGATGACACTTTATCCAATAAATCATTATAGAGAGCACTATCGGACCTCCTTGAGGTTATATACAACCGAGAAATGCATACACAGGTGCTTATCGCAGGCATCCAGGCGTTAAAAAACTGAAAATACAACATTGATATCTCTATAATCAATTCAACAGGTCAGGTGGTCAATATCAACATGATCTCGACGTGACCTAGACAGCGGGCAGACAACCATAACCAGTAAGCCCCGTTGACCCCGGGACCAAAACATCTTATATAGATTTAGCTGGGTCTTAATGATAATTGGATCATGATCCGACTCATTGAAATCTCTTCAGACTGGGCGTTGTCTTAGGCGTAAGATCTACGTACCCGTGAAGTATATAACAAATCGAGGCGATCGACGCCAAGAGTGGGGTTGATGCCGTCTTCTTTCGTCCCAAGTGCCAAATGTCATTATAGATCTTATAGATCATTATGCTGAATATTCAAAGTACTGTTGGCCATCTACGAACTGGGACTGGGCAAGGGCTCACAACACGCAGTCGTCCAATGTGTTTTTTTGGGGGGATCCATCAAGTTAGGGCACTCTCATCTTCCATATTAACCACAAGTCTCTGATTAACTATACATTAAGAAGTCTCATGTCATCAAGGACAGAGGCCGCACTAGCGTCCAGCTATTCTTGTTGATTATAAACATGATCTAGCAGTGTCGAAGAACTACCTAGCACCAGCTCTTAGTGGACGGACGAACCAGAGGCTCATCTACTCTTCTTTACCGATGACAGACAAGCCCACATACAAGCACAGCAACACCCAATGGTTTAGATGGAATCCCGGCTAATTTCCCGGCTACCAAGTACTACAACTGTTATATAGAATGAAGGCACGTTTCCATGCCGACAGGATATGTGGATTTCTACGGCAACAGAGGATTGTAGATGCATCTAAAAAGACATCTAAAAAGACATTGGAACGCAAACTAGCAGCATTTACTTTCAGTTCCTCTGGTAACATTATCCCGAGGCTCCATTGAGCCTTTCACATACAAGCACTACCCCGGAGCCCATCGCCACAATTTCAATGTTTCCCCCCAAAGAGCCCGGTACATAAAATTTTGGTGCCAATGATGCAGGCCTATCCAAAGTTGAGCAGCTGGCATGAAAATGATCACCTGGTGCGGCCTAGCGGCCTGGTGTACTAGCTATCAACGATTTCAACCGATTGTTTATGACGCCTGGTAGCATTGTACCCCAGGGCTAGATCAACACCATCAATACAAACGAAAATACCTAGTAGTTTAGGCTGAAGAAGACCGTGCTCTAGACATGACAGAGTATTGCATATGGAGCCTTCTCACTCAGGATCTATCACGATGCACTTTTGGCTATAATGAGGTTGGAAACTTCTTATTATGCAGACACATACGGTCCTGAGGTTTGACGGAATAATTGCACCAAAATGGTCAGCTGCTTATGCGGCCTCTGTCCTTAACGACGTAAGACTTTGGTGGTGTGATCTATTCAGCCCAAGGTGATATCAGGGGCGTCATATGTAAGAACACCGTGCTTTTGGGTGTTCTTTTTTAGAGCTTGTGTTCGGATGTACTTTTTAGATGTCTCTAAAAATTGTCTTTTTTAAATGTATACAAAGGTGGTAACAACCATAATAATTCTAGAGTCATAGTTGAGTAAAGGTGGCCAAGTCGTGTATATTAGCCCATGGATGATGTCTCAGACTTGTTTGCCCCATAAAAGGATATGTCAACGATAAGGAATATTTTAGAGAAATCCTCAAACCAGACAAAAACGAAAGGATAACTTATTTATGAATCTTCCCCTTTAATGAATCCTTAATATGAAGTACATATTTATAGTCTTAGTCCGTTCGGGCTAGATTCCGCACATGCATACGTTCGACATCGATGTACGGCCAATTATGCATTTACCTTTTTCTAGACCAATCTAAAAGGTAGGAAATAGATTAGGGAGTGAAAAAAAAAACCAATCTAATTATAGACATGGAAAGTAAAAAGAGATAGTCTAAGCAAAAAGAAATAAAGGAAGATGTGCCCAGGTGAATCAGAGAGCTCTTCCGCACCCCGTGACCGCAAGCCGATCCGACCGGCAAACTCCAGTCTGGGCCGTGCCACCTCATCCCCACGCTCCTTTTCATTCTTCTTTCCTTCTCTTCCAACCTATTCTTTTCTTTTGGATCCAACCGTCAAGCTGGCGTCCGACAATTCAAAAGTGTCTTCCCTGTTGGCACCCCGTGGGATCTCCTTCCCTCCGGATGTTGACACAGGGCCGCACCGGTTATCTCCAAGCATGACCTCAAAACAAGGCCGCCGGAGGCGGTCCAGCAGTCTTATCTACCAGGAACCGGCTGAGTCTATCGAGCATACCAGTGATCAGGCCGCATTGCCAAATTTGAATGCAAACTGGGTGAATGCCAAGGGTGAGTGAGAAAAGATCCCGGAGACCACATATCTATCAGAGAAACCAAGGACTAACGTGGGATTTCGTGCTGTTTGTAGGTGCCTGGACCATCCATTTCGTGTGCATCGCCGCTCTCAAGATTTTCTACGACATCATCCCGGGCGTCTCGCAGGAAACTTCGTGGACCCTTACCAATATCAGCTACATGTTCGGATCTTTCCTCATGTTCCACTGGGTGCGGGGCATTCCGTTTGAATTTAATGCCGGTGCCTATGACAATCTCAATATGTGGGAGCAGATCGACAACGGCGACCAGTATACTCCCGCCAAGAAGTTCTTGCTCTGCGTGCCTATCGTGCTCTTCCTCCTCAGCACTCACTACACCCACTTCGATTTGACCCACTTCACTATCAACTTCCTAGCCACATTGGGGGTGGTCATTCCCAAGCTGCCTTTTGTATGTCATATCTGCTTGAACCAGACTGCGAAACTCATTTGCTAACTTTTTTAACCACAGTCGCATCGGTTGCGAATAGGTCTCTTCTCCGATATACCCGAGGAGTCATAGTGGCTCCCATTTAATCTTTCCTTTTTTTTTCCCTCCCCGCTATCCATGTTGGCGTATCCACGGCCTCCTTGATTTCCTGAGCTTTCTCGCCTCTCCTTTTCTCTATAAAAGGCCTTTGCATTGCGAACTGATTGACGGGGGCTTTAAACCGTTTCTTGGCCACTGCGCATCCTGTTTCTCTTTTTTTTCGTCAGCAAATACGAAGACACAGAAGTCACTGCGAACCAGTCCAAGTTCCCCTCATTTCTGCCCCAGGCGGCTTATCCTTGTCTAGATTCCCAAGTATTCAAGCCCTGCATTTTTTTTACCTCGCAAGCTTCATCTTTCGGGTCCCTCTCTCTTTGAAATCTCGGGCTGTGTAATGTAAGGGATTAACGCCTTTGCAATCTATGCACATGGAAGTAAGAATCTGTCCCTATGTATGTAGAGCTTTGATAATGCAGGTCAATCTCTTGGCTGGGGCCCATGCGGGGGCCTCATTGCATCATAGATTTAGGATTAAGTATTTGTCACCTCTTACCTACATATATATGTAGGCCTGGAGTATTCGAATAATATATCAAAGAGCAATGCAAGGTAAACAAACCATGCAATACTTGAAATATAGGTTATGTATACTACTATGTATGGGCATAAAAACTGTAAACCAAGAACATACAAACTATCTTCCACATCGTTGCTCTCTTAGTCTAATCATAATCTGTTTATAGACATCCCCCTTGCTTCTTTCCGTGTTATTGAAATAGACTGATGTCTCCAGCACTATGCATCTACCCTGGGGCTCTGAGATTTCAGACTTTCACCAAAACAAACACTTTATTACTTTGCCTAAAACGACCACGGGACTTCTCATGCAGTAACCTCTCTCTCATTTCTCACCAATTACTCGTCAGTATGTGCCCCAGTCCTTACAGGAAGAGATGCTTAAGTTCATTGTATAGTTTCCACCGCCTTTGTTTCCGCCCTCGAAACAAAGAAGTTCAATCTTTTTATAGAACTGATTATCAAAACATCTCTTAGTTTGTTGACTACAATGATATCCTACCCTATCTCTAGAAATTACTTTGGATGCCTTTCTTATGCTCTTGAATAATGTCACACATATCAGCCATCCAAGTGCCTACTGTTCTGCCGGACATATACCTCCAGAGCTCTCTCGACGCGCCATACGCTCTCCACCGCGACTCCTTATCGATAAGCGCGTTACTGCCAGCTCAAAATGTATCTTTTCAGCTGGCTTTTCAAAAATCCCCCTCTGCCCATGGCGACCATGGACGAGGTACCATACCGGTCACCCGTACCCCTTCAGTGGGAGCTGGCTCGACAGACAGAAATTTTTCTCGAAGATAGCCTATGTATGTTCCTATCCCCGTGCTTTGACGCGTGTGGGCAAACCCAAAAAGAGCCGCTGCTGATAATCTCCGCTTTCTCAACTAGGGCCCCAAGCATATAGCCTTCTCTACAATGTCCTTGCATCGGGCACTATCTCATCGACAAAAGCAGTAATTCCACTGCCGCAACATCTGGCCGTCGCAGCTACCATGCTCGTGCACCCAAAAACAACGACGCGCGCCGAGTCCGAGTACGAAAAGGAAGCACCCAATGCAGCTTTGCGATTTCTTCGATTGACGAATTCCCTTGTTGGTCCCATGGATGCAAAGTTTAATCTTGCTTTCGGCTTCACCCACTTTGAATCTTCGCGACAGGGTAGGCGACGTGGGGAAAGCCCCATGGTCGTTGAGAATGACAATCCTGATACCAGGCCTCTGAATACAAAATTCAACCAAGCTTCTTCGGTGTGGAGCAGTGCAGAGGACTTTTGGCACGCCGTAGGTTGGGCATTTAATTGTTCAGTACTCCATCCGGCACGTTGGGAGCGCTGGCAGATATGGCTCCAGTTTATGTGCAACGTACTTGAAGACGATTGGAAAGAGCGTGAAAAAAAGTACCAAGAAGCAAAAACAAACCAAAGAGATATCTCGGTTTTGTCAGAGAGATCTGAGTTCTCGGGGAGATCGGAGGGGGAGGGCTCGCAGGGCGCTGAACCGGCCAAGGAAGGAAACCGCAGAAGCAGAAGACGTAAGGCGAAGGTAGTGGAGGTGCATGATGACCTTGGAATCTTTCGAGAAAGCCTTATCTTCCGTTACATCGCATCGAACACCACAGCTGGACGGGACCGCAGAATCATGCGGGCAATCTTTGCCAATGGCAAATCGAGTCTCGGCGAGTTCAAAGAGGTATTCACCGATGAGCTGAGAATTCCTGTTCCCGAACAAGACTCGTATAATGCCAAGAAGAGAGCAGGTGACATCAACATCGACAAGGATGACTATGGCGACTACCTGAACAATTCAGACGAGGATTTCGAAGCTGACCAAAGCTCAACCTCGGCATCTCCAGACAAGGGATCAAATGCTAGCAATCCACGACGCAGCAAGCGTACCCGACGAGGAACGCGAAACGCAATGGATGAAGCCACAGACCCCATCAAGATGCCCAAAGCAAGCCAAACACCCCACGAAAGCAATCTATCCCCGCTAGGCGGCTACATCTCCCTCGCCCTCCGCCAACAGCTCCTCAGCATCCTCTCCAGCGTCTCAGAGAAACTCCCGCGGGATTTCATGCCCTTAGACGACCTCTACGACATGTTCGTGGAGAACATCCGCGACCTCTCCCTCCCGATATTCCAACATTTCATCACCCCCTCCAACCTCCCGCACCTCCTACCCGAAGCAGACTCCACTCTCTGCGAACTCCTCCTCTTCGTCCTCCGCGAGAGCTCCGCCCCCAGCTCCGAAGATAACTACCTCACCCAGGCCAAGCTGGAGAAATGCTTCCTCCCCTACGCGGCGGCTACCCCGACCGTCGGGAACAATGCCAAGGTCTCCCTTCTGCTCGAGGCGTTGATGGTACTCCTGCATAAGAGCAAAATGCTCTCTGTGACCCCGTCGCTGGCGGAAGCTGTCCGGTCCGGGATTGCGCGTCGCGAGAAGGCTAGTCGTGACCGGGACTCGGTTGAATGGGCCTACTTGCAGGAGAGTGGGATTAGGATGAAGTTTATGGTCGAGCATATCTTGCCATGAAGCTTTTTTGTGGGATCGGGAAAGACTGGTGTTGAGGTAACGACGTTCATGATGACAATGAGACTTGATGATTGGGTTCTGGGGCGTCTTATGGGTGTTTATGGAGCATTTGAATGGAGCGTTTGAATGGCCTGTGTCTTTCTTCGGTTTGAATATAATGGTTATTATTATACATACTTAGAGACTATGGAGTACCTGTGCTATTCATCAAATGCCAATTCTTTTCACTTGCCGTGAAAGGGCTACGCCACGTATGTCTTTCCGATGTCTTTCTTGGTGTCTTTATTGACGTCTTAGGCGTACACGAAGGTGGTAAAAAGCTTAAACTGTGCAGAGGAGTTTTCTATGTATAACATTTGACTCGGTGTTTTCTAGAATGGGTTTAATGTTTTTATTATAAGACCTTGAGTATAACTATCTACAAACATCGCGTCGAAAACAAAACAAGCAACGGTCTGGAGCGGGAATCATAGCACGCAAATAACAGAATAATCCACCAACGCAGAAATATGTCAATGATGATATATCTGCCCACATAGGCAGGGGGAAATAAGAGGGTAAAAGAAATAGAAATGACAAGAAAACAGAAGGGGCAAGTCAATGGTTTACCGCGGCGGCCGGGGCCCAATAATCTGGCGCCTAGCACCGCCAACACCAAGGCCAACACCGCCACGGTTCTGATTGTCACCACCCATATAGCCATACTGATGGACATCCCAAGACTGGCCTGGTCCCGAGCCCTGAGAGCCGTCTTGTCCGCCACGTTCGGCCGCAGCTGCCGTTTGCTTCTGGTTCTCTGCCCACTCCTCCTGGCGCGCGCGTTCACGCTCCATCTCTCGTTCCAAAGAGACTTGGATGCCCAGCCGCCGGCTTTGGTCTTCTGCTGTGAAGCTGCGCGGCGGCTGTTCTCGGCATCGACTTCGGAGGTCGATGTGTAGTCTTGGAATCGGTGGGCGGCTGGGGCTGGAGATGCGGGGGCTGGGTTCGAGGAAAGGAAACTATCCACGCGGCTTTCGTAGCCACGGTTGGCGTTGTAGGCTACTGGGTCTGGAAGGGGCCGGGGCGAGGCAGGTAGGTCCCTAGGAGGGAGCGCCGGCGAGGCGGAGAAAGATGATGGCTTTGGCACTGGGAGGGGACGAGGGGGTTGGGGTGGTGCTCGCTCTTCAACAGGTTCGGGTTCCTCTGCCTCGGAAGTAGCGGGCATATCCTGCGTGTTTTGCCACTCCGTGCGGAGGAGTCGCCGTTCTTGTTCGAGAGAAGAAAGATCGTAGCTAGGTTTCGGGGGCACGGGACGATGGTGACTTTGACTGCGAGGCTGAGGCTGATCGCCGGTCTTTCCAGGCTGGACTTGGCGTTCGGTCTCGTACTGACGCTCCCGATCCTTTGCCAGCTGTAGCTCGCGCTCGAGCTCTTTGATGCGGCGGCTTTGGGCTGTTTCCTCGGCCGCGCCGGCGACATCACTAGCCTGGGAGTTGGAGGCCTGATACTGGCTCAGGAACTGACCATTGAGACGGTTATCATTCAAGGTTCGCCTCTGTTGTCGCTCTTGTTCAAACCGCTCCTCGGCTTCCTTTTCTTCCGCTATACGTCGCTGCTCTTCCGCTTCCCATTGGCGCTTCTCATCGTCCCAACGCTTCTTTTCAGCCTCTACCTTGAGACGTTCTTGTTCCCTTGCACGAGCAGTCTCTTCTTCCCATCGGCGCTCCTCTTCTGCCTTGGCATGAGCCTCCTCTTCTGCAACCTGTCGCTGGTGCGCTCGCTCTGCCTCTTCCCTCTCTGCGTTCTGTTGACGAATCCGTTCGTCCTCTTCACGCCTGCGCTTCTCTTTCTCTGCAAGGCTTGGTACAGCAGGCCCGGGAGTGGTGATCTGTCGGCGAGCGCCAAATGCAACCCCTTGATTCCCTTGGCTAGCTCCCCCGATGTAACCATATTGGTGAATGTTCCACGCCGGCGTGGTGTCCTGCTCATCTCCCTTCTTGGCCCAAGTACTGTATGACCCAGAAGGCTTCGCATCCCCGACGTTGCTGGAGGAGCGGGCTGACCGTGGTGTATATGCTCCGGAGCTCGAGGAACCCGTCGCATTGGGGCTAACCACACCGCGCTTACTCTGTGGGCCGACGGTTCGGGGGAACTTATTGGGCGCAAGGGCATTGGCCCGCCGACTGAACGCTGCCAAACACTGGAGAACCTGCGCCGGATCCTTTGCTTCGTAGAGATCAACTGTCAGGAAGACATCGTGCGGGGGAAGGTTGAGGGGTGGTAATTGGCATGCGCGTAAGAAATGCGAAATATTCTCCATCTGTACAAATGGCGCGGACAACTGCTTAAATTTCACGCCCGGTGACACAACGAGGTTTACCAGCCTTGTAATTCGAGGAGTTAGCAAGTGGTCCATAGATATGTACTCATTGATGGTACTTTAAAACTCAGATGCACTTACTTGCAAAGAGCAACACCATCCTTCAAGCCTTCGAGCAAGTCTGATGCTGCCAGTTTCTCATGCAGCACTTCCTCAATCCAGTCGCGCACCTCCGCGGCTGCCTGCGGGGTATAGCGGGACAGGCGCATATTGCGCAAATCCTTGTCCAACGAGGTTACTGAAGCCATGATGTGTCGAATGATCGATGCTCAAGTGTGTTGAAGTGTAGTGGGACTGTTGTTGCCACCTGGGTGGTATGTATCCCTTTACAGGTGCCTGATCGGCCTTGAACGGTGGCGGGAATTGGGTAGCAGAAGGAGGGCGTTCCGTGACACAATTAGAAATGGCGGGATGAAGAAAATGATTCAATTACTAGAAGTGCAGAAGGTTTCTAGTAAAGTCGTGGATGTTTTTTCTTAAAAAGAAAGGGAGAAAAGGCTAAGAGATAGAAGGGGAGTGGAATGTCCGGGCTGTGTTTATCCCCGATGACGTTCCTGATGGTCTATCATCAAATAGCGACCACCAGGGACTTTATTGCCAGTAAAGAGTTATATAAATAGGGATTGGTTTTAGTTTTCCTAAAAAGAAATCTAAAAGGCCATCTAGAGATATATTCAAATAAGTATTAGAAGTATTCTAAATGTGTCAAGACATGTACATCGTCGAATAAATAACTAGTGATTATAGCGTCGATGATATCGTTATAAAACAATTCTATATTAAGTGAAGAGGCTGGATAAGCGGCCCAATATTCTACTTCTATGTAAATAACTAGATATAAATAACTATATATCAATGTAACTATTAAAGGATTTAAGTATAGGTACTTCGAAGGAGAGACGTAAGCGGTGAATCCCAAACGTCCCTATGCGATAATGGTCCCGCCTCTATCTTCTTTTTTCGCGACTCTTTCTATTCCATACACTCAACGATGGTTAACAGCTTATGGTTTAAATGGAAGAAGCTTCGCCTGCCCTGGCGCAAGTCCTTCTTGGTCGGTCAGTATCCGCTTGCTGTTTTTCGTGTGGCGTCTCAGTACCGCTAACTGTGTCTTAGGTGAGGATCTCGCCGGCAATACCTTCTGGGAGTTCAAAGATGTCTTGAACGCAGCTCGCTTCCGACGCATTGTTCGATTCGATCCCAAAACACATTTCAGTGATGTTCAAGTAACACGTGAGTTCCGTTGCAGATCGCAGGGAATATGCTGGCTCGGGCTTGAACCACATACCTGTATTCCGGGACAAAGCGGCATGAAACTATTGAATCATAACTAACATATTATCTCAACACAGCGCAATGGCACCAATGGCTGCGACATGTCCGAGAGCACCCCCCGAGCATCCAGGAGCAGCAGCAGGATCTTGTCCGCCAGGCGCAAATCAAACAACTCGCTCGACTGGCCGATGAACGCTGGGCCAGCAAGGCCTCCTTCCTCGATAAGCCCAAGACTCAACAACAACCACCAACGACCCAAATAAACGAGGCGACTTTAAATACCCCTGCCAACGCTGCTTCCACACAACAAACACCGGCTGCAACTACATCCCCCGAAACAGCCCCCGCAGCACCGAAGACACAAAAGGTGGAGAACCCATGGACCAAGGCGAAAAAGGCCAACCCAGGCGAGGAGTGGCAACCTGAGGCGTGGTCTCCTAGTTCCAAGCGGTGAAAGATGATATCGGGTTATCTTGGTCATTTCTTCGTTATGCCATATAAACTCGACTTTCAGAGATACGTGCTGGAAGGCAGAGAAGGCTGTCGCCCTACATCATTGGTGAATTCATCAGCAGAAATCTTGCAATGAACCCGGGTCATAGGTGACATCGAGGCTATGTCATGCCAAAGAGTCTCTGCTCTGAACTCCACCCGCGCTCCTTGTTCTACGAGGATAAGGTTATTATGCACTGTGTTCAACCTGATAGGTCATAGTAGGTGTGGCCAAGATGTCTTGAGGGTTTCAAAATAATCAGAGCCATATATATTGGCACTTGTATATTATGTAGCGTTTTTCACTCAATTTTACCATTCATTCGGATCTTCTCGGTTCTTATAATTACACCACAACGCTAATTGATGGTAAATCGGCTGCCGAAAATGGCGACACTGAACGCCGATTTAAGCTCACTTTTTACTAAAATATTTGCCGTTGCAACATTATGTGTTCCTATACTATTGAGCTCAAGATAGGAGTTGCCTTTTTCTTCTTCCACTTCAATCAATCACCGCGGCAGGATGACTATAGTAGTACGCTCTCTACTTTTGCAATTATCTAAAAAGTTGAATGACGGATACATTCAAATTGCGGAGCTTTATACTTCGAAGTAAAGTCTCACAAAATACATACTCAGCAATTGTCTTCAAGATATTATAGAAGAATTCTTGAAAGTCTTCATTCTGATAAATACTTTGGATAAAATCACTTTTAAGAACACGACTGGCGTACTATATACCATCGAAATAACTCGGAAGTGGAACCTACCTTGTCTTCATCTTCTAGGGAAAATGCCGACTTAACTGCTTCCGGTGAACCGTACGGTAATGCTCTGATTGTAGTATCTAGTGCGGGCTATAGCAAAATACTATCTAGGTAGAGGGGTGTATTCCGTGGGATCTGCCAGTGACTATGGAGCCCAAATGCTCAGCCATGACTTATCAGACTCGCACGAGAACTGGTATTCGATCTTGATGGGCAGCGAGTATATGGTATGACTTTCAGCAACTGGGTAATGCTGATGTCTCTCCATAAGTGTGCACTCACCATGTGCTACGGGACCCTCCGTCTGCGCTGTCTCGGGGGGCTACGGTGAGATGGCGGTCGAGAGGGTTGGGGAGAGGAAGAAGAGAAGAAGAGAAGGGGTGGAAGGGGGGTGGGTGCCCTTTTATACCCCAAGCACATGCGTACCTTCCTAAAGTGGACAGTCCCCTTGCACCTTCCCTGGTTGTCAATGCCACATGTATCCATAGGTCGCACCTTCCCATAACAGTCTTCGTTTGTAGTGTATTTATTATTAGACAAAAAAGCAAGTATCATGATACTATTCCCACGGTAGAATACTCGGCAATGCCTTCTATACTACCTTCTTGGGTAGCCATATAAATGTCATACGGGTTCTTCTAAAGTCTAGAGCCGAGATCAATGCCCCTGGTGGAGAATATAGCTCTACACTTCAGGCCGCATCATCCTAGGGCCTTAGAACGGCGGTAGAAACACTACTAGTAGCTAATATATATATATCCATATATTCAAGCTTCAGGTGGTCTTCATAGTAGTGCTTTTGGGCTAGTATTGAATCAAGAGAATAAAGGAGTAGTGAATATGCTTCAAGAGGCTACTTGTGGCCTGTTGCATAAAGGCTTCCCCTCTTGATTCATATGGTCTGCGACTTGTCACTTCAACCCGCTGAAAGCCGGTCATTTTAAAGCAAGGAACTATAACAATATGGCAAGCTACATTATTCATATTAGACGAACAAGATCGGTCATAGAGAGAGCTTTATAACTGGCTTCTAGCCGTGATCTATATATAACTTTCTAAGTGCTGTAGAGTGAAAGGCTAGTAACCGTCAACGTTATTACATTAACAATAAGTCTACTAGTAGTGGCTACACAGGCACATAGAAGTTTTTGATATTTTCAATTTTCATACTCTAACATAAAACATCCCCTTTTTTTGGTTTTTCTGTATTTTCCATGCTGCAGCGCAACTGTCATTAAGATGAACAAAGACATCACAAATGCAAACAAATCTCCCCCTTTTTTTGTGCTTTTCAAATTTTCACAGTTGTTGCAGCATAGGCACATATCAAACTTGCAAGAAAAGCAAGGACATTGCACCCTTTTTTTTGTCGTTTTGTGGTTTTTATAGCTTTCGCATCATGAGCAATCTTTCAGCTCAGAACAAGTCAATGCAAACATCAAAGCTCAAGAACAATTTGGAAAAACAATGAAGCGTAGCAAATGGGTATCGAATATCAAACTCCAGACTCCAGAAAGATCGCCCAATATCAACAAGTAGAAAATGACAATAGTCAAATTAGATGTAGACCATGCTGTTCTGGCATTGACTGGCCATTTGCAAGGTAGCACCTTTGAATCTATCCTCGTTTTGGACCATCTGGTTGTTCTCATAGTAGTAAGCCAACAGGTACTTTCGGCCACGATCACAGAACTTATCGGCCAAGAAGGCAGGAGTGCTGTAACTGATCGAGCGAGTAGCCCGGCCCATCAGGTAGCAGATGCTGTGGGTAAGTTCTTGCAGTACGTCAGCGGGCTTGCGGTCCGAATTGACCTTCGGGTTAGTGAAAATCTCGTCGTGGATGACAATGTAGTGGGCTGGACGAGCGGAACCCTGAAGAGGAGCTTGGGCTTGCAGATAGAAGTCCCAGTAGATAGGGCGAGTGATTCCACGGTCAACGACGCATCCGTTGAGTGGATTGGATGTTCGATCTTGGTCCTTCGCATTGGTAGGATAGAAGCGCACATTGTGGCGCTTTCCACAGACAACAATGGTGATGTTGGGCAGGGCTTCACGGTATACCGCTTTGGCAGCAGCTTGAATCTTTGGAAGCTCCTCTGTAAGGACCATGTTAAATTGACCATCGCTGACACCGTCGCGGTACACGAGAATGTTCTGGGGCAATTTGCCATTGTTGTTCTTTTGCCACAAGGCCAGCCGGGTAAGCATCATCTCCTTGAGGAATTCAACGTGCTCTTGGCGGCGTGTCTGGGCTCGAATCTCACCGGGCCATTGTCCCATGGAATGATCAGTGGAGGCAACGATGGCAGCAACACTGGGGAAGACTTCGGGGTCTGTGCTGGACGGATGAGTGACATCCAAGCCAACGACCATGGTGTTCTTTGCTGCGCCAATGAAGCGTGCGTTGGCCGGCTGCAGGAGTTGATTGGATCCTCCCATCTTAAGATTGACCTTCATGGCGTTGTTGCTCAAATACTGCTCACTGGCACCTGCAAACTTATCGGCTAGCATGCAGTGTGTAAGGACTCCAGTCTTAAGGTCTCCAGCATACTTGATGAAATCAAAGATTTTGCCTTCTGTGCTGGGAAGCAAAACAACCAAGAAGGGAAACGACTCTTTCGCGACCTTTTTGATCGCCTCCTTGAGCACGTCTCGATTTTCTCTATCATCCCCACCGAGAAGGACGTTAAGATACGGCTTAGAGGGCGCCGGCAGCGACAGGCCATGATCGCGCAATTTTCTGTAAAATGCGTCCATCTCACGCTCAGGATTTTCGAGCTTCGATGTAGAACCGCGCCTCCGAATCCAAAGACAGGTCCATTTTTGGATGTTGGCGCCCTGGTAGAACTTGGTGCCGATCAAATTCCACGAGCCATTTCGAGGGTTAGCGGCCTTCTTGCCGCCATAAAGCAGATTCGGAGGGTTCAAAATGCGTGCAGGTACAGTGATCATCTCCTTGCCGGGCTGGATGCCTACCGCCCTGGTATGTCCTTCAGAGATCCCCATGATGTCCAATCCATCGGTCATAATGGAGGCATAGTTCTGAGGAGGTCGCCGGCAACTGAACTTGATCATGTTCTGTCGTTGAACCATAGCTGGCTCGGGCTTGAAGGGTTGCCCGGGGAGGACTTCGCAAAGCTCTGCAGGAAGGTAAACCGGACGATCATAGTTTCCAACGTTCACGATCGGCAAATCACCGGCGTACTTGAGTTTCTTATTGTAAGCTGTTATTTCTTGTTAACACAATGCACCTCAAATATTGATAAGCAGCAAACATACTTCTGAAAAAGTATTCGGTAACAGTCACATATTTTCCCTTCTTCTCATCTCCCATCCAGAACTCCACGTGGTCGGCACAGGATGCAACATCTTTAACCCGTGGGGGGTTGTGGCCATTGCGTCCATCTTTAGGGGTGGCAACTCCGAAGATTGTTCTCACGGGTTTTTCCTTCACCCCATATCCGTTCTCTCGAGCATCCAGATGCAAGGCGTAAACTTTCACACCCTTCAGCCACCGGTCTAGAAGGTCCCGGTTCTTCAGGTGAACGGCGGTAAAGGCCATGATTGTATCAACCAACGAACCTGGTTGGAAGAATGCACCGTGACTAACATTCAGATTAAGGAAAATTCGTCCAGCACCAAGACGCACACTTGAGTAGTAACCACGAGCGGCTTCAGCGCCACCCTGTATCCCTACTGACTGCTTGCGCTCATCCATCCGGAAGAATTTGTTTCGTCCCTTGCCAATAATGGAAATGCCTTTATCTCTGTAGGGATAAGCACTCATGAGAATATTCAGTACTCGCAGACAGGGCGCTTCATTCTCAAGTTCCTTTCGGTGCTTGACGTCCTCAAGACACGCCATCATGTCAGCTGGGGAATAAGAGCTGTCAAAGGTCAAAGTGACCTCCCAAGGGCCGGTGTACGCTTTCGATTTCCCACTTCCATGGCCACTTCCATGCTCACTTCCGTTGCCCATGGAACACATGAATGGCGCTCGATTTTCAGGAAGTAGCTCGGTTGTAACAATCTCAGTGGCCCCATCAGTGGCAACGCCAACTCCTTTGGTGTTGAAGAGAGGGTACTTGCGGACCATGTTCTGAAGAATGAAGATTTGCTGCGCTTTCTTCGCCTCGGGCTTGATCTTGAGGCGATATGAATGAAACTTGACGTTCGGCTTGAACTCCATAGGGAAGAAGTTGGCACGAAGCACAGTCGAACGACCTTGGGTGCCGTAGCCAGGACGCCGAGCCAAAGTGCCGGGCTTTGGTCGAGCCTTTGCGGACTCTGCAACATACCGGTCCTCCAAGGCCTGCACTCGAGTGCTAGGGGCTTCAACCGGGTCTGTCAACATTCTGTGCGCATGTTAGATATATTTCCCCCATGATTTAGAACAAATAAACTTACCCTGAGGGCGGTTCGGGTCCGCCACGACCTCCACGACTGCTGCCACGGTCACTTCCGCGCCCACGTTCACCACTGTAACCGCGGTCACTTCCACGGCTACTGTAGCCACCATCACCGCGGCCACGAGAGCCGCCACGATCACCACCGCCACGGCCGCCTCGAATGGGCAGATCACCGTGCGCACGTCCCGACATTTTAGCGAATGCCGGTTAGATAAAAGGGTAGTCGAAAATGTAGAAAATAATGTAGCGAGAAGAACTTTTCTCGTGTTCGAGAAAGTATGAAAGACGACGACAAGGACTCGAACCCCTTGTTGATTGGGTATTTTCGGAGAGGTTTAAGAGACAACAGGAATAACGGAAGAACAAATTTCAGAACAGGACAAGCGCGATCTTGTCCACCACAGATTTCCTTTTTCAAAAAAGGAAGAAAAAGAATTTAAGTGTGCTTCGTTGGTCTGTAAAATGAGTCAGTAACGATGAAAGGCTAGATTGTTGAGATGCATGAAGATAGTGATATAAAGACGGACCGACGCAGCAGAGCAATGGGCAATGTAGGGCAGGCAATGCGATAAAGCAAGTAGCCCAACCCACAGCCAAGAGCGATGCCAATGAGAATATCAATGCAATGGCAATGGTGATGGTGATGCAATGAAGATGCAGGATAGAACGCAGTGATAGAATCTCTCATGCGAGTGGGGATGTGAAAAGAGATGGATGATGGTGCAAGGGAGAGTCTTCAAGGAAAGAGAAATGGAAATCAAGGCAGACCAGGAAAAGGCAAATGTGCAACAGCAAATGAGAATATCAGAATGGACTAGGAGTAGCAAATGAAGGTTGAGGGGCACGTAAAATACCTGATCCCAATGAGATGGCAAGTGGAAGAATGGTGTTACAGGTTAGGGTTTGGGGTAAAAGATGTGTAGCAATCAATGGGCAACAAGTGAGATACCGTGAAAGTAGCAAGTGAGAGCAAATGAAAGGCAAGTGAGAGATTGGTGAAGTAAAGTAAATGAGAGATTGGTGAATACCAAACTAAATGAGAGATTGATGAGGATCAAAGTAAGGAAATGCGTATGCAATGACAGTGAGAGATGCAGAGAGTGCCCAATCTGCCTATATCATAGGACTGGCATGCAATTGAAGGGCATAAAGGGTAATTCAGTGCAAGGATGCAGAGTGCATACTCACCAAAGCTGTTTCGATGTATCGTGGAGAGGGAAGAAGAAAGAAGAAGAAGAGATTGATCAGGATAGAATTTATAGTCGGCACCGGAGCATGACGCGCGCGCGTTGGTAGACTTCAATGTCATACATAGAATGTAGGACTCGGGATATGGGACACGTTGTATGGGACATGGGGTATGAGACATGGGACTTGGTGTATATGGGAATGAGTATGGAGGACTGTGTATGGAGGACTCTGTATGGAGGACTTGGTGTATAGAGGACTTGGTGTATGGAGGACTGTGTATGGAGGACTGTGTATGGAGGACTGTGTATGGAGGAATGTGTATGGAGGACTTGGTGCATGGAGGACTCAGTATGGATGACTCAGTATGGATGACTCAGTAATAGAAAAAAAAAAGTTTAGCCTCGGAAAGTCACAGTAGTAAAGATGGCAGGAAGAGTGAAAAAGAAGGGATGAAGCTCACCGGTTTGGCAAAGAAAGACGTGTACCTCGAAATTTCTAAAGCCCGAAAAAAGAAAGAAAGAAAATCTACAGCGGAAGCTGGATAGTCACAAAGTATTATGAATTAGATATCCACAGAAGAGTCTAGATATTAGAATAGTCTAACATTTTGAGGGTGTAATCACCCGGGCCTAGGCCTGAAAGCAAAACCGTAAACTCCAAAAACAAACCAGATATTCCCAATGATATAACCCTAAAACACCGGCTGAAAGAAACAGAGGCAAAAAAAGTAGAGGCAAAAAACAGAAGCAAAGATCAAACAGAAACAAAACAAAAACAAGTTTAACAGAGAACAGCCTCGAGAGCTTCAACGTCGCCACCAGCGCTGCGCACAGCCCTCAATGCGGCTTCGCTGAGCTTGCGACGTCTATCGCGGGCTTCTTGCTCGCGGCGAGCCTTGGTCTTAGAGCTGCCGGAGGGAGCAACTCCGGTCAGGATCTTCTTGCTGTCGTGAGCGGTAAAGTTGACGAACGATACGCTGACAGATTTGTTTGAGCCTCGGGACGAGCCAGATGCCTTGGCGGGCTTGGGAGCATTCATGCTCTGGCCGGAGAGCTTGCGGCTGTGTGTGCGGCGATGGGTGGGCTTAGAGACGGATCCATTGTGGATGTCCCTGGGTGATGTGCCGGCCTTGGGAGAGAGAGATGGTGAACGGGAGACGTTGTGGATTTGGGAGGTGGTGAAGGAGGTGTCGAATTTTTGAGGGGTGGCAGGGAGCATATTAGATGAAGAGAATGAGTGGTCCGCCGACATGTCATAGGAAGGGTTGAATTGGATCATTAGTCCTCCTTGCATGATGTCATTTTGGCTTCCAACGCTTTGCGTAGTGCGGACAGGTGTGGGAGATTCGAGGTAAGAGGCCTGTTGTTGAGCGACCCGAGAAGGCATGGGGGACCACCATTGAGAATCTTGGCCTTGGAGGTCTGGAGTGAAAGAGAGAGATGAGGCATGAAGAGGGTCGGATTGCCAAGAGGAGAGTGATTGGGGGTCAGATGAGTGAGACGAAGAGAACATATCATCTGCAGAAGAAGGACTGGAGCTGGTCAAGGTGGAAGAGCTTGGGTGAGCAATGTAGTGCTGTTGCTGGCGTGCTGACATTGCGATGTTCGGCGATGGCATTGAAACTGAGGGAGACTGGTGATATAGTCTTGCGTCGTACTGAGGAGGCATCTCTGCTGAGTCTCTAGGTTGGTTCATAATGTTTTCGGTGGACATGTTTTCATGCTGAATAAGGACATCCGATGGAGGAGGCGACAGTGGCAGACGATCATCGGAACTGTGAAGAGTGAAGTTCTGAATTTGCTGGGCCCAGGCCTCGGGATATGCCATTCTTGCTTTGGATAGGTTGGAAGAGCGCATTAAACTGGGGGAGAAACTTTGCTTGCGCAAATGAGAGCGACGCTCATTCGGGCTGCGATGGCGGATAGATTTGGGAGTGATGAGGGCACTCTGGGTAGGCTTCCGTCTAGGGGTAGCGGGAGGAGTGGATGGCGAGGTAGACAGGGCGTGGGTTGCTGTAGGGCGAGAGGGAACTTCAAAGTTGTTCAGGTTGACATCTGAGATTGCAGAGGGGTGGACGGTGTCATGGAAAGCAAAGTGATCGACAGCGGCCCCGTCATTCTGCAGGGACCACTCATTACTCCAGGGTTGCGGTGATTGATGGCGTTTGGGAGTGGAGACAGTGGGTGGTAGATCGCCACAGTCACTGGATAGCGAGTCAAGTGGGAAAAGCTGATCAAAATCGGACAACGCCGAATCTTTCCCATCAGCGGCAGTAGTCTCCATGTTGACGTATTGGTTGAACAAGTCATTGAACGAATGGTCGTATGGTTGGGCGAACATCTTGTCGGATTTCCGTTTGCAGCGACAACGTAAAAGTACGAGGCGATTGTGTAGTCAGCGACTGAAGATCCAAATACTTGGATGTGATTGGATAACCAAAGATATGGTCTTGGAATAGAGCTTTGGAAGGTTTGGGAATAGTTCGGGGGGATCGACCCGGATGTCCGAGAAAATGCAAAGGATGCAAATAAAGAAGAAAGTGTTTGAATGGTTTGAATGTTTGATAGATTGTCAATCAAAGAAAACACTGCAGATGATGCAAAGAAAGCAAAGCAAACAAACAGATGCAAGCCCTATTTGAATGGCTGCCAGGGACACCAGCCTCGGAATTTCTCGACACATTCCAAGTGCTCTAAAGATGGACAAGGAATGTGCTATAGAGGGCCCGGTTGGCTCCTGGCCGGCCCCACCAACCACCCGGAAGAATGATTCAAGACTCTCCAAGCCAATCGTAGTTGTGGAAATCTGAACGGCCGGCCGAGCTGTCAATCTTCGCTAACTCCCAAGAGGTTTCGTTCCGGATAGCCACCCGCGGGAATGCAACCCTCCTCCACTAAGCCAGAAGCAGTGAAACAGTCATCAAATTAACTGGTGAAGCGGGTCTGGGGAGGATTTGGGCATGTTGAGCCGATACCTACTGAAGATCGGCATAACTCATACGGAGTAAGAGCACGGCCTTTAGGAAAGGAAATGGGTCGGAACGCTCTCCGAACCGTTCAGGATTGTCCAAGGAACCAGGACCAGCCATACAGCTGAAACAGAAGGATGATCACCCACTAAGTTCCAAGGTTGGTACTTGCAGTGTAAACGTCATGATACCTTGTTATCCCATCATCAACTGCCCGAAGAAGAGTGGACTTGGGTGACAGTATGATCGGCCGCGCACTCTGGCTACATACTTCTTTCATTTGCTTCATCATGATTAGCCAATTGATCCAATTGGAGTGGGGGTGATGTTGTCGATGGGTCAATGTCCCGTTGGTGATAGAAGGTCCGGAATGTGGGTTGGAACGTAGAGGCTGGGCGGAATGTCACCCCCCCCCCCCCCCCCGAACAATGCACAGAAGAGTTTGGGGTATTCGAGAAGGACAAGGGACAGATTTTCTTGGGAAGCCCCAGTATGTATGTGTACTTCAGTGGTTAAGTGGTTGAGAAAACCTGGACCTGCAGGAGATCGCCGTTCTGGGCCCTTATGCGGGAGTGTTTGCTTCGACCCCATGTTCTATATTTGGGCTGCATGAAGTTGATCAAGATAAGGCCATGTTTGAATGCAGTAAAGAACAAGCCTTCTTCTCGGTATGAGATAAGGATCTGACGCGTTCTTTCCCTTTCGAAATAATCCAACTGCCATCTAGTTGTCAAAGTGCAGTGTCCTTCCATAGCGGTGGAGCTTGCAGATGTTTCTTGCATCTCAAATTAGATCATTAGCCAATTTTGTTTAGGCGATTTTTGAATCTGCCAATGGTTTGTAATACGTTGGCAACATGTCCAATGTGTGTGCTGCTCCCTTTGGCATCCATGTCGTGTTCGGGTTCAGTTCAGGTATCACAAACAAAGCAGCCAATACCCAAACAACAAACATAGATTCGGGCCGAGACTATAACCTGGGTTGAGAGTCATCCGGTGGATTTGAGACTGAGATTTGGTATACCTGAAGTTCCGAAGGCTCTGGACCAGCCTGGTAGGCCTACAACCTATCAGGCAGTTGTGGCCTTTTTCTTCAAATGGAGTCTAAGGCGCTAATGCAGAATTCGGGGAGACCGCCGGCCTAAGTGGAATTTTAAAAGAGAGACAAAAACAAAAAAAAGGAGGCATTGGAAGAATCGTAAAAACAATACGCCTTGGTGAGATTTTAGTGATGCGGCAACAGCGGGTGGCCCCGTTCAACAATATTTGTTCAGGTGTATGCAATCAGCAAGGACTTGATAATAAGCCATAGATACCCCTAGAATATGGTAGTCATTCAATCTTATATGTTGTATGGCTGGAAGGAAAGATCGGGGTGAAAATCCTGAGCGTGACACTAAAAAAAGCAACTCCCGGCTGAGACGTATTCGGTACTCCGATATTCCCGAGGCTATTCTCAAAGGCCGATATTACATATTCCGTACCCCGTGCTTGGTCATGGGATGTAATTAGGTGAGGTGATGCATGACAATAGACAATTAAGTCCATTGGAATAATCTAGAAAATAATGCAGATGACATAGAACAAAGAAATTGAAAGAGCCCAATATCCGAAATAGGTCAAGTTCGGGCTGAGTCAGATGACGAGAAATGGGACCGGGGGCGACCCTTCCGAACTCCCAAAAGGAAGGAACCCTCCTCTCTCTCTCTCTTCCTTCTCTTCAGGCCACTTCAACCTGTGTCCTTCGATCCTCAACTCTTTATTACTGTTACTGCTCATCTGCAGTCACACCTTGTTTTTCTCTGCACTTGTCTCATCTAGCTTTGTATCGTCGCCTTCCCTCCAAAGTCGACGTGACTCAACCCGGATTTTGCCCCTCCCCTCACACCCCGCGCGAAACGTGGGCCACTCTTCTCTTCTCGACTTTCATCTCCGCTCTTCTCCTCTTGTCGCATCTTTCTTGCGATAAGCCTTTTTTTTTCCGCGACACCCCGTTGCGACCCTTGCTGCTTTCGCGACATTCCAACGCCGCTTTCATTGCGTCACGCGAATACAACTCCTCGCCTTTGCCACCTTCTTGTACCCTACATGCATCTCGACAAAACCTTTGGCATCTCTGTTACCCGTGACCGACATCAATTTATTTCGAATCACCACAGCAACCAGTCTCGACCATCTTGTTCCGCACACCAGATCGGCAAGAAAGCACCCTTTTACATCTAATCACAAAGTGTCTATCGGAAAATCATGTCTTCCAACATTTGTGCTGGGGGCAAGTTCCCTTAAGCTTTTACACGATTCCCGTGTGCCTTCACTATGCACTTTTCACCGTGCTTTGCAGGCTTTCGATGCCCTTGCTATTCTCTTGATTCACTTTCGACTCACTGATCGCGCCTTTTTCACCTTTTCCAACTCCGTTCTTCCACAAGCCCTATCTCTCCCGCCTAGGAGTGCTCGGTTACGAGCCCAGAGCCTTCTACGTCTCGATATTTTAGGCTGTTCGACAAATCACACAAAATAAACCATCCCACCGCCGGCATGGACAAACCAATCACTGAGCAAATGAGCCCCTCGACCCTCCATCGGGGCTCATGGGGCTCTGTCTCGTCAGCCTTCTCCAATCTCGAAATGTCTTTCTCCCACGACAGCTGCTATGGCTCAGATGAAGTTTCGGTCACATCGAATGGTTGCACCCCAGGTCAGTCAGGTGCATCGACTTCCACTACCAAACCGACTTTGCGTCCTTTCTTGAAATCGATCCTCAAAACCTCAACCATCACCTTCGACTCTGATGAAGAGTCTGGTTCAGAATCGGGCTATAGCTCGGATGGAATTGATTCTGAGTATGATGCACTCTCCGATGAATCTGACGAAGAGGACGACGGTGATGATTCGGACTTCTCGGTCTGGGATGAAACAAATGAGGACGTCCCTGAGACGCATGAGGATCACACAGAGTCGTTTGACGATGCCTTCATCTCCTTTGAGGAGAATTCCGTGCGCTTTGACCCGCAGGTGGAGTACATTGACAGCGTGGAAGTATCGGATGACGAAGGTCCTGATCACCAAATGACCTGCCATGAAATGATGATGCTTGCTCGTGACTCCAAAGGTACCCAAACACTCCTAGATCAACTCGAAAAAATGGACATCGCCGAGTCCGACAAAACCGAAGATTGCCACCCAGAGTTTGTTCGCAAATCTACTAACCAACCAGAAGAGTTTTCGCGTGATGCCGTGGACTTGGACCGCAATCTCTTTGTCGCTTACATGAATGGAATCCGCGGAATTGCCACCCCGAAGTACGAGACATACCTTCGAGTTCAGGTTGACCACATTCGCTTGGGCAAGGACGCCGAATTCGTGGATCCAGAGGGTGCGCCTTCATTGTATCTCGACCTAGTCTCCAACCATGTCACTGGCACCTTCTCCAATCTCCTTGCTGAAGATGAGCTGAACGAGTTGATCAGACTCCGCGCAGAAGAGCAAACCAGCAATCAACTCGATTCCACCTCATCGACCCTAGACTTGGATCAACACCAAGCCCTCTTAAACAAGATCGAGAAATTCCTACTAGACAGACTGGCGAGTGGTCTTGTCGACATTGGTCCTGATGAGCTGAGCTTCTTCGCTGGCGGCATTGCGCACGACCTCGGAACCAAAACCTTGCCTGCACAGGTCTAAGATCTGCTTGCACATCGGCAAAAAAAAAATACCACGACTTTACGATTATGACAAAACGTTTTCTTTCAAATTCGCCCAGTATCTGGCGAAGGACACACAATGGAACGGCTCTTTAGCCAGGAAAAACTTTCAAATTTCTCACAAGTGCTTTCGGAGTCGGATTTGACAGTGGTCATGTATTTTCCCGAACTAGCACTTGATATTCAAAAACAGTTTCAAAACTTCAGATGTTCCCAAGTTCATGATGTAGATGTAGCTTAGCCTGTTTTTCCTGCCATCGTCGTCTTGTATGACTCCGGCCTTGAGTGCCCGACCCATTACGCTACTTCGCCCCCTCCCCGCTCTAAGACACACTGCCCGAGTCTCAGACAAGGCGAGTACATAAAAAGAAAAGGCCACCCTTCACTCAAAATAGCTCCCCTTTGAAGCATAATCCCCCGGTATTACATCAGCCCATGTAGTGACCTCACTGTTCAACCTCCAACAAACCATTCCGACAACATCCGAGTCACATATATACCTGTCGGTACTTGTAAAAGCCTTCATTGTACTCCGTACTGCGTGCTTATATTGTAGATAGATATATTCACAGTGCTATCACGGAGTATATATATATCGTATCACAACCGCTAGAACCACCGGCCCCGAGCCGGATGTTTCAGAAATCCCTCCTAGCCCCTAGCACAAGATTCAAAAGGTTATACAGTCTCTTGCACAAAGTATTTTCTCTTTTTTTTGGGTCTCGTATATACCCAAAAGACCTCCAAATACACACGACAAGGCCGCATAAGCGGCCGACTATTCTTGGCTTGAACTTATGTACCTTTTGTATGGCACACCCATACGAAAAGTACAAAGGATACAAAAGCCTAAACATTCATTTTTCTCAACCGTCGAAATGCACAATATATAATATAAATGTGGTCAGATCGTTCTACCAGTAAGATTAATCCCAGATAATTAATGTAGAGGTCTAAGAAGCACATTAAGAAAACACCATAGACATTGTGGTTCCCTGATTTTGTATCTTTTGTATGAGTGCTCCATACAAAGGGTACCTAATTTACACCAACACAGGGGTTCCTTCCAGAAATTGCCTGACACTTGATACGCCAAGCAAGCCCCTTCATCCGTCATATCTAGCCAGCAAAGGGCCCAGACACTAGTGGGTGTTCCGGCCCGGGGAATTTCTCGTCTCCTTCCTTGCAGGGTAGAGATGGGCTGATGTATTTTTGGACGAGGGGTGCGCGGCTGGTGTGGTGGTGCTAGTACACACTGGTGATTGTACTCCGTGTACTCCGTACTCCGTAGTGCCTTGCGAAGAGACAGTGTGGATACCGGTCGATAGGTACGGCTCAATAATAAGGTCGATTACTACTATACCATCCTATAGGATACTTTCTTTCTTTTTGGTTTGTTTTTGTTCTCCGTTTCTTCATGGGGTGGAACTTTATGCAGCGGGTAATTATCCACTTAGCTGGCCGCATTGAGCTCAGCGGGGATTATTGTCCGTAGTTTCATTGGAAGGGGCGAAAATGCAGCTGGGTGCTAGTTTAATAGTTAGATGATGAGTGTCATGAAATAATAGACTAGGTGGTGCCAAGCTCTACAGGTTACAGGTTCTATGCGCGGGAGTTATGTACTTTGTAGTGCCATGACAGGCGCGGAGTATATCATCTATCTTCATGCAGTGAAGATCACCCCAGGGTTTCGGGGTTTGGCGTTTCGGGGTTTGGCAGACGACGACAACAAAAGCAAAGAAATTCGAATGTGTGTATTTCATACTTCGTGCGCTTGGATCTATCCATGATGCGCCTGTGCTTTGGGGGGGGGGGGGGAAATGTGACCTTTTAAGAGTGACATATCATATAAACATGACTCGCGCGGATCGGAAGGTGAAGTATCGAATCGCCGTTTTTAATTAAATTTCCCGTTGGCCACAACGACGTAATGTATCATATAAAACGACTCGTACATATCTAAAATCGAAGTTTCGGCAGCCGTTTTTGATTAAATCTGTCGATCACAACGGCGAAGAGCACGGACAGCACGGGGAACAAGCTTAGAAAGGTAAAAGATACACTTAAGCATAGCATACGGAGTAGGGGGCTCTCGTTTAAACTTTTTGAACGATGCGGTGAATATGATCTGGCCGAAACTGGCTTTTGAGTTCTCTTTTCTCTGTCATTTTTCTCGTCCTTGGTACTCGATGTCGATCATTGGCGATCACCACTTTCCTCATCCGGAAGATATTCTGCAGCATAGCGTGCGGGTCGACTATCGAGGAGCTAATAATATAACTTATGTACGGAGTAAGGTAGTGAAGTTATGTACGGCCGTGCATACAATGTATTCCGTACTCCGTACTATGTCATCCATTTTGCATGGCTCTTAAGCGTATCCCACGGAGAAAAAGACAGAAGAAGAAATCGCGGAGATATTCGGCCAATCTATCAATCCGAATAATCAGTGCTCTGTCGATCAGGGCAGGATCCTTAGCTTGATTGGAGTCCCCGTACACGCTAGACTGTGGAGCCCTGAAGGATTGTCATGAAGGGTTTGACAGCTAGGGAGCAGAGTGGAGCGTCTTTCTTCCCGTATGGGGTATATTGGCTCCAACGATGGAGTTCGGGGATGGGATACGTACGTTGGTTCTAGGGACAGAGGTCGCTAGGGGAACTAAGTTTTTGTCTGATGGTGATTCCGAATTGTAGTCATAGCCACGCATGCTATGGTGCGATGGGGTCGTTGGGGATGGAAATGGGGACTGGGCCATGAGGAACAGCTTATTCGGGGAATCAGCACAGAATAAGGATGACCAGATTTCAATGCTGGCTATAACGTTTAATGTTTGATTGTGTGATACGGGTGACTCCTGCGTGGGATGGGGTGAAACTGGTACTTGGACGAGGTCCTAGGATGTTGATGCTGTGCCTAGTAAGCTGGCTCTAAGGCTGAGAGGTGGGACAGATCAGAGAATATGCATGAGGATGGGATCTGATATATCATGGATCTATAGAGCAGCCCTGCAAGGTGCAATAACAATTTGTGCACTGTACGCCGTACGTTTGTTCATTGCTTTTTCCGGGATCTCTGGAGGAAATTCATGATATTCTTGCATGACTCGGGCCTTGTCGTGATAATATCTATCCATTGTGATCGTTAGTTACTGCTAGTGCGCGCTATGCCCTGGAGCATCTGGCAATAGTCGCTCTAACCCTACTGTTCATTGCCACATGGGCCCACTCGACCCGAAGTCCTGTCATCTCCGATATTGTATGCTCAGTGGGTACGGAGTACTCCGTACATTCCGTACCTTTTATGCTTCGTATTATCACGTTTTCAGATACAACATACAATCCATATATAATGAGATGGCGTTCTCAGCTTCTTATTCGCTCAGATAGGTAGGCTGGAGGACCTCAGGAGTCTAAAAAATGAATATATGGTGCTTCCACGGGTGGGAGGTCGGCAAAGGAATTGATTGGAGGATCCAAAGTTGATAAACAAATGGTTCAGATCAGGTACGGCCACCGGGACAGGTGCGCGTCACATCGGGGGCCACCTAAGCAGATGCTGATTGGGGAAATTGATATAATTTGGGGATATTTGTCTCAGATTCTAAGGTGTTCCAAGGTTTCAAATTGTGCAATTTGTATACATAAAGTTTCTAGAAACTCGAAAATGGGGACCTAGCATGGCGTTTGTACGCCACAGGCTTATCCTCGTGTGCCCCTGGGACCTGTGGAACGGCTGAGGAACGTGTGGAAAAAGGGTGTTATGCGCTAAGAGATGCACTACCGATTGTGCCCCGTTGTAGTACTCCGTATTAGCGGGTCATAATTAAATGAGATATCTCGATTATCAGATATCATAATTACAAATAATCCCCGAAATACATCTTACTAAACCCATTTACTCCGTACCCTGCGCGCACCTGGGCCAACTTTCTTTTTAAAAATAAATCGAGGCAAAAATCAATAATTGTACCAGAAAGGAATGGCGCTAAAGCCTAATCAAGTCCCCCCGCCGCCCGAATCCATGGAACGTTATTCAATGATTGGCTGCCCACAACCAATCAGGCCTGAAACGAGGTGCGAGCGGGGCACTTTAGCGTGCCGATCGCTGGAACATTGTTCTGTTTTTTTCTTTCTTTTGCTTTTTCTTTGGGGCGCCATTGCGATCAGTTTCTTTCCGAGGCTTCCAAGTTTTTCTTTCTGGTCCCAATAAAGGGGAAGACCATCTTTGAATAGTTCTTCAATAAGATATACATAGTACAATAACTACAATCTACTCCGTACTCCGTATATCTATAGGTGAATAGGGTATGGCATTTAAAACAAAGGAATAACCTAAATAAGCTACAGGGGTCTTTACAATGCAACCCCAAAAGAAAAGTGTAATCAGGTAAGATTGTAAGATTTGTATACAATTGCAGCTGCTCCATAAATTATTCGGTAGTCGACCCCGAATGTTCCTAGGTATCCACTTGACTCGGATGGAATAATTACTCCTGACTCTCTCGCTCCTGGCCTTCACAGGTCATTCTCTCTTATTCTTTTGCTTCTTTTTACTTTCCCTATGCCAATGCGGTATGAGCACTGATTGCATCTCTGATTAAAACGGGTAAGTTGGAAATCCACCTTTCCATTGTCACGGGGGGGGACGTCGGGGCGAGGTTGCGCATGTAGTCGTACAAGCCCCCAATTTCACCCAAGTCAGATTTCACCCGCAGAATCGTGTCAGACTGACGTTCCTGGGAGTACAGGATGATTTAGAAATTTCGATTTCTACCCAGCGCCTTCCGTCTAAATCGAGGTCTGCGAAGGAACACAGAAAAAGAGGCAACCAAAGCCCTCGAGTCCTCGAGCCCTCGACCTAAATATACCTGGGGTACACAATGCAATCTACCAAAGCACCCGAATTCCTGGATACTGGGGCCGCGTCCCGTTCGCGCAGCCCCAGCGTCGTTTCTAGCGATTCGCAGTTTTCTCGAGTCAATCTCATGTCTCCACCGTCCGTGACGCCGTCCCCGGCGTTCGTCTCGCCATCTGCAGCCTCAGAGATCATATCTGCCGACCAGGAGTTCAACGCCGCCGATTTTGTTGCTGAGGATGAGGAAACCGGCGCCGGCGCTACGGCGCTGGTGACCCCGGCCGCGTTATCACTCCTGAACGGATTCCTCGATAACCTCTTGTTTAATATCCTCGCTTCGTCAAAGTCCACGCAGCTCGCATGCATTCGACCCGCCATGGCCGAAGTATTGAAGCCTCGCTTGGCCAAGGAGGTTGTGACCTCAGCCGAGGAAGAGTTGAACGAATATATGGGCGGAGCGGACGATGAGCAGACCGAATTCCGCGGCGGCCAGCAGCCCGGCGGCGATTTTGATCTAGTACGCTCATGGAAGTTAACCCGTCTACGATGCATGGTCTACACACGACTGGGCGACCTGGAAGAGGATGACGAAGACGAGTTTATCGCACAAGATAGTATTGGAGAAACCGATGGAGCACCACGCAGATTTACCAGTCATGTCGACAATATTACACCTGCAGCTTCGATTTTCCTTACCTCGATCATCGAATACATTGGCGAGCGCGCACTCGTCATTGCCGGCGAGACAGCGCGGTCTCGTTTGTCGGCACAGCTCAACAATGGTAGTGATGAGTTCGGTGGATCTGGAGACGAACGAAAAAGAATCGACCGACTTGTGGTGGAAGATCTCGATATGGAGAAGTTGGCCCTGAATGCAACCTTGGGTCGCCTGTGGCGCACGTGGAGGCAGCGCAGACGCGCAACCACTCTTTCTCGAACACTATCTCGTGAATCATTCCGCCCACGTGGATACTCCCTGGCAAACAGCCGAAAGAGCAGCATTGTGACCATCGAGGAACCAGCGACTCCCAATGAGCCTCTCCCAGTGGCGATTCCCCCGCCTTTCGATCCCGCCACTGTCCCCCTGCCAATGAGCGATTACGACGTTCAAGAGATTGAGGTCCCGGGCTACATTGGCGATCTAGATGGAGAGATACAGACCATGGAGGCCGTGGTTGCTCACAAGGTGCGACCGCGCAGTCTGATGGTATTTTCATCGCCCTCGCTTGTACCAAAATCTCCAGGTTCAGCAAACAGCTCGCCCGTGAGTGCGTCAGCTATTGAACCCGGCAAATCAATCCGCCATGTTCGTACGAGGTCTCTACCCAATGGGCCACCCCCACCCGAGTCCACCGAGGAGGAGCCAGAGTCGCCAACAGACCACCCATCACCTACCATATCGGAGAAGAAGCAACTGGAGACTATGTACGAGGATGATGAATCGGCAGAATATGTGGATGCAGCCGAAACTACCCCTGGCATTGCTGTCACTTCAGAACACGAGGAGACGCCGTCATTCGAACCTGCAGCAGAAGCTTCCGAAAATACGAGGATGTCGATCTTGCATGAAGAAGAGGAGGCGCCTCCTGCAGTCGGCGAGACGATTGCATCCTTGCGCGCTATAGCACAAGATGAAGACGCTATGACTGATCAATCCAATAGTGCTCGCGTCTCCCTCGTATCCTTGGGCGATCGGTCGAATCAGAAAGACCCAGAAGTGATTGAGGGCACTGGGTTGTGTGAAAAACCTAAATTGACTTCGACGATACACCGACCAAAACGCCAATCCCCCAGGGATGTCAGTCTACTAAATGCAACGTCGATCTCTGAGCAGACTAGCGACTCTGAAATGCAAGCCGTTGCGGAGAGCCAGCCTTCAATGCAAGGGGTTGAGACCACGCTGGCTCCACCCGCACCCCCCATCGATGCTATCACATCTTGTATCGATCAGGATACGACCGATAATCAGAATAACATGACCGTGGCCACCACCCCGTCGACTCGGCCATCGGAGGAATGCACCGAAGCGGCAAAGTCTTCAACATCTCTCTCCGCCGACACCCCTCGCCCAACTTCTAGTTCAGGCAATTCGCAGCGATCGAAAACTCGCCCCAGACCTGCTCCGTTGGAGGTCACAACCAGCAACCGAACCACTTCCGCATCCGCCTCGGCAGTTGAACGAGCGGCTGTTCAGCGTATGTCTCGGCCATCGATGTCTCCATCTATCATCGGTAAAACGCGTCGGTCTGGGAGCTTCGGCAGTGCTCGCGAGAATACGCGCCCAGTGACTGCCAGCTCCACCACATCGCAGGTGTCTAGCAAGTTGAAGGGTATCATGAGTCGCCCACAGGGTGAATCTAATTCGCCCCGCATGCGCAGCTCGTCTGAAACAAGTCGCGCATCTGGCGGGAGCGTAGACTCTGTAGACAACGAGATTGCCAATTTGGACAAGTTGATCAACAGTGATGAAACTATCCATTACACCCTCACTCCCCGAAGTGTGAGGGAAATGACCTTCCCTGACCAGACCAACCGATCAGTTCCGCGATCAGAGACGGCAGGCGTCTCCGACCTAGCTGATTTCCTAAATACCACTGCACCACCAGGCGAAGATAAACACCGCACTCACCCTTCGGTTTCCTCAAGGGCAACCGGAGAGATGTCTCCAATCTCCCACACCAAGTCCATTGAGTCACCCAAGCACGTCCCACTTACTACGCGCTTGACCAACATGTCATCAACTTCGAGGTCTAGCAAGATGGGGCAGGCGCGGGATGCGCGAATCACGCCCTCGGATTCGACACGCGACTTTGCGGAATTCATGAAATCGACTGGTCCTCCTAGTGGGCCATCTGAGTCTAAGACCTCTATCTCGGCCGAGAGCGCGCGGCCTGTTCGCCCTCCATCAACTCTTTCCACTACCTCTCGTGGAAACCGACCTAAGCTTCAAGCTCGGTCTGCTGAGACGAGGGGATCTCAGACTTCAGACCTCATTGACTTCATCCGCGAGGGGCCTCCTATGCCTGGAGGTGCTCACCGGATTCCTCGAGCAGTTGCACCTTTCCGCAATACCGTCGATTCGGATGATCTCCAGCTGGATAACACCAACACGTCTTTCGTCAGCACCGGTAATGGATCTACGCCCAATAAGTCCTTGACATCTCTTGGTTCGCGGTCCGGGTTGCTGGATTCAAACAGAAACAAAGCTACGGCATCGGGAAGCGCTACGGATTTCGACGAGCCCCAGCCTGTTCGGAAGCAACGCCGTGCTCCAGATCCCTACGCCATCGACGACGATGACGATGACGCTCTTTTAGAAGAGCTTCTGGAAAAGGAAGCGAACCCCAAGCCCAGACGCGAGGAGGAGAGCCTGATGGATTTCCTGCGCAACGCTCCTCCCCCTCCCCCCTCCGAACAACCCCCACAGCCATTTGCAGTTAGTGCCCCTGCGTCAAATGGTCTCTCCGGTGCATCGGGCATGAAGGCCCGCCTGCTCCGTACTTCTCAAAATTCCTTGCGCACACAAAACGCCCCCACTAATGTCCAATCCAACTACTCTGCCAAGGTTGGCCAAGAGCGCAACAATGGCACCATGCCTTCTATCTCAAACCGCCAGACCGACACCGGTGATTTGGCGGATTTCCTCCGAAATACTGGGCCTCCTCCGGGTCCTACGCGGCCTTCATCAACGCAAATGGGATCTAAGCCGAAGGATACTGGCTTCTCCCGTTTCTTCACACGCCGAAAGAAGGTTGAGGCTTAATGGGCTGAAAGTATCCTGACGACATTCTCGACTAATGTCTTGCTTTGCTGAGCGTTCCAATCATCTAACGATCTACATATCATGTCCATCGCTTTGGTCTTTTTTGTTTGTGCAACAGCACACTGCCATCTTTATCATTATTTTCCCTTACCTTGTTCACATAGAGTCATGTCCTCTTTTCCTTATTGTTTACTATGGCTACGACCAGGTGGCTTTTTCTTATTTTCTCTTGCACTTTCATGTGCCACTTTACTGTCTACCTTTATGCGTGGCACTGAACGATTAATACGGACTTCGGGGTTTTCTATTTTGTCTCGTTGAGCTTTGATTGCTTTCGTGGATTTCGAGATACCATGCCAATACTTGGGCTATTTTCAATACCCTGACATTCACAAACCATTTCATTCTTCTGTGAACACCATACATCCAATACATCCAATACATAGTAAGAAATCAGCTCATATAAATGCTAAACAATTAGACCGCAGCAATATTTGTTGTGTGAAACAATAAACTGTCGAAGTATAGATCTTAGCCCGTAACACCGGAACAAAGTTAATCCCGCACTCCCCTTACCAGGTGTCATCAACAGCAGCAAGCATCCGTGTTTACAACCGCCAATTCAACGCCGCAACAATGGGCACCTCACCAATCACTCTGAGGGCCATCTTTGGCTTCCTTTTTGTTTTTGTTCAGCTTGCCAGTGCCCTAAAATTCGACCTCGTCGCCACCTCCGGCGGCGGCAAGAACGAGCGATGCATTCGCAACTTCGTCTCGAAGGACCAGCTCGTTGTTGTCACTGCCATCGTTGGTGGTACGAGGGGTGATGGCCAGAAGGTCAACATTCATGTATGTGGTTATTTCTGGATGTGGATGGGATTTCGTCCTGAGTCTTCTGGGACTTGGATGCCAACCTGCTGAATTGTGAACCATAACTAAATTCCTTTCTCCGTATAGATCAAGGACGCTATGGGCAATGACCACGGTCGTCCTAAGGATGTCGTCGGCGAGACGCGTCAAATTTTCACTTCCCCCGCGGACACGGCTTTCGACGTCTGCTTCGAGAACCTGCTTGTCGGCCACAGTAAGTGGTAGTCCCCTCGAACAACGCGAACAATCCACCGGGGAAAAAAGCTGGGGTTGAAGAGAAAGTCATACTAAAATGATACCACCCCATTAGATACCATCCAGAACCCCTCCCGCCCCATCGAGCTTGATGTCGACATTGGCGCCGACGCCCGCGACTGGAACAGCATCCAGTCGCAGGAGAAGCTCAAGCCCGTCGAGACAGACCTCCGCCGCATCGAGGAGATGGTTGCCGATATCGTTACCGAGATGGAGTACCTGCGCGCCCGTGAGCAGCGTTTGCGTGATACCAATGAGAGCACCAATGAACGTGTGAAGTGGTTCGCTTTCGGGACCATGGGTATGCTTATTGGGCTTGGTGCTTGGCAGGTTGTTTACCTGAGGGCTTACTTCCGGTACGTCAAATTGTGGTTGTGGTGGAAGCTGGAATTGGTTACTGACTATTCGGTTCTTGCAGATCTAAGCACCTTATTTAGATTTACTAGTCCATGGAATGGTTGCATCTTTGATGGTTCTTTTTTTGGTTTTGCAGCGGTTGCATTGCAAATCCTTTGCTCTAACGTCGAGTGGCATTCTGTTCAACAGTCATGATCTCAATGATATAAAATGTACACCATGCTTTCTGCAGCCTGGCGCTAATAATATTTTCCGTTTCTTGCATGTGATATCTTGGGGGTGGTTGGTAGGTGAGCTGTACTTTACAGGGGCTCTGTTTTTCGACCAATGAGGTATTACCCGGGTATTCATGGATGGATTTATATCTACCCATGCTGGTTAAAGTACTGGCTACATAGTAAGCACATTGTAGGTAGTCCTAGAGGGACCTCGGGAGCTTTAGATGTTTATGTTAGGTCAGTGTATACATCTAGTTCTGCATCTTGCAGAGGGATTCTGAGTTTGATGAAACAAAAACATCAGACGGGCCAAGACAGCAAACAAAAGGTAGCCAGTTTCAAGCCCCAAAAGGCCCCAATAGACACACAGAACCTATGGAACTGCGCCGTATCAAGAAGTGTGTAATCCACGGCCTCTCAGTGGAATGTTTAGTGTTGCAAACAAAACAAACACCGGGCATTACAGGAGCTTTTCGGTTCCCCGGGCTATTACACCGGATGATGTCAAAGCCGAGCATCAAACGCCAACTCCTCATCCCTAGAGGAAAGAAAGCCACAACTCTCTCTCCATAGGATACTGTACAGCAGGATGTCCGCCCCGCGTATACTCCATCGCCTCGCGCGACCAGTGCCATCATCCCTAAGCACAATCACAAGACTAAACCGCCAATTCGGCGCAACAGCTCTACGCCTCAAAGATGGCGACGATGCTGCCCCGGAAGTAAAGGCGCACCGCGCAAACCAAGCCAACAAGGCCCCGAACCAATTCATTCCAAACACAACCTCCACCATGACAAATGACTTCATCAATGTCGGGCAGAAGCCGCCGCCACCGGAGATGCTGAACTCCGTCGACCCCAACTACAGACCGTCTGATCCGTACCCCGGAAGGATTGAGCATTTCACCGGAGGTCGTCAGGATAACGGGGCCCAGAAGCCCGAGCTTGGCGTTGGTGAGATGGAGGGTATTACGTTCAAGGTTGAGCCTTTGAAGAGAGTTGGGGAGGAGCTTGCCACGAAGAGGGCACGTCTGCTATGTTCGTACCCGTTCCCATGCGTGCTTGCACCTCGGCCCCAATGTTAAAGCCGAGCATCCGGTGCATCAATATGGCAAGAACCATTCAAGCTAACCAACTCCACCCTAGACCAAAGCCGCAAGCGCGGAATCCTGGAGTCAGACCTGCTCCTCTCGACCTTCGCAGATGTCTACCTGGGAAAGATGGACTACGACCAGCTCGTGGAGTACGACAGCTTCCTCGACGAGAACGACTGGGACATCTACTACTGGGCAACGCAGGACCCGCCAGAGGAGATCTCACCCTCCGCTCCTAAGGAGGATACCATCACCGAGAACTGGAAGGAGACCGGTGCCAAGAGCGGTGAATGGGCGCAGACTATTGGCGCTTTCAGAGCGGCTTACCGGCCTGTTCCGTCGCGCTGGCAGGGCTCTGAGGTTCTCACCCTACTCAGAGAGCATGTTCGCGATAAGAGTGCTACTGGCTTTGAGAAGGCCAAGAATAAGAAGACTGGCGGTGGTGGTTTGGGAAGAATGCCTGATGTTCAGGTGTTTAACTCGTAAGGGCCTTTGGAAGAGATTGAAGTCGGGAAGTTTGTCGATTTCAAAACTGTACTATAGTTGTCATAGTGATCATATTGTCCATAGTAGAAGGCGTGTATTAAAAATGTTGTATATTTGATGGTACTGGGATCAATGGGTGTGGATTTCACATATTGGGATAGAAAGTAAAGCAATTGTTAATTTCGAATATAACAGAAAGAACTTGAATGCAAACCGACATTCAATTCTTCATCTCTACATCGTAGTCGATGCCCGGAGCTCTGTATAGATGCAAGTCATGTGACCTCTTCGCTTAGTATTAGGGCTCCACGGAACCACACAAGGAGAGCAGCGAAGCGGCTTAGGGCTTGAGCGGGCACGTCTGCCTCCCATCTCGATTTTACCTCACCCCCCAGAGTCAACGACAATCTCCGCCCATCCCTCTCTCTCCTTCATTGTCTCATTCCCATCATGGCTGAGCAGCTGGTTCTTCGCGGCACCCTTGAGGGCCACAATGGCTGGGTTACTTCCCTTGCCACCTCCCTGGAGAAGTAAGAAACGACCTATCCCGATCGGAGGATTGAATTTTTGAAGGGGCAAAATTCTGACTTGAATTCTTGATGATAGCCCCAACATGCTGCTGTCCGCATCCCGCGACAAGACCCTGATCATCTGGAACCTTACCCGTGATGAGCAGGCCTACGGTTACCCCAAGCGCAGCCTCGAGGGTCACTCGCACATCGTCTCTGACTGTGTACGTTTTTCTTCTCCCGAATGAACCACACCCACAAACCATTGGATGCGACAGATGGATTTGGATGGCGCATTTCGCAAAAAAAAAAAAGATGGAATGGTTTTGGCTGACCGATGGTCTTGTCTGCGTTATAGGTGATCTCCTCCGACGGTGCCTACGCTCTGTCCGCCTCGTGGGATAAGTCTCTCCGTCTCTGGGAGCTCTCCACCGGTAACACCACCCGCACTTTCGTCGGCCACACCAACGATGTTCTGTCCGTCTCGTTCTCCGCCGACAACCGTCAGATCGTCTCCGGTTCCCGTGACCGCTCCATCAAGCTGTGGAACACCCTCGGTGACTGCAAGTTCACCATCACCGACAAGGGCCACACCGAGTGGGTTTCCTGCGTTCGCTTCAGCCCCAACCCCCAGAACCCCGTCATTGTCTCCGCTGGCTGGGACAAGCTCGTCAAGGTACGCTATCGATCCCGAATTTCCCTGCAGAATTTCCTCCCCGCCTTGCTTTGCCCGCGTGATGTTTGCATAAACGTATTTGCTACTTCAGAGCCCTTCGGGGCCATGAGACAATTTTTCACCCATTTTGCCTGATGGGCACAGCAACAATTTTTTTGTTTTTTTATTGAACGAGAGAAAGATTGGAAAATTTTTTCCTTGACACTTGACATTCTTTATGAGGGTATCGACGCTAACATTTGATCCGCGTCTAGGTTTGGGAGCTCGCTTCCTGCCGTCTCCAGACCGACCACATCGGTCACACCGGATACATCAACACCGTCACCATCTCCCCCGACGGATCCCTCTGCGCCTCCGGTGGCAAGGACGGTACCACCATGCTCTGGGACCTTAACGAGTCCAAGCACCTCTACTCCCTCTCCGCTGGCGATGAGATCCACGCTCTCGTCTTCTCCCCCAACCGCTACTGGCTGTGCGCTGCCACCAGCAGCTCCATCACCATCTTCGACCTCGAGAAGAAGAGCAAGGTTGATGAGCTCAAGCCTGAGTTCGTTGAGAAGGGCAAGAAGAGCCGTGACCCCGAGTGCATCAGCTTGGCCTGGTCCGCTGACGGCCAGACCCTGTTCGCCGGTTACACCGACAACAAGATCCGTGCCTGGGGTGTTATGTCGCGCGCTTAGATTTGAGTTGTTGTATCGGAGCTTGAGGAGCCTCTTTTTGATCTATTGACAAGGGAATTGAAAAAAAGTTCAAAAGATATGGCCAGAAGAGCATTGGTTTGGGATGTATGAGCCACGAGCAATGAAGCACTTCTCGCCGGGACTGAGTCGTCCCCGGCCTGGAGGTTTTCTGACATGTCTTAGCCTACTTGATCCGCATGGAAAATGTATGGAATCTTGTACGAGACGTGTGATGTTCTAATACCAGTTAAGGCATCAAAATGTTTCCTATTTTTCTTATTGAAAATCTCTTGTAAAGTCGTCGTACCCGTATGTCTTTCATGTTATATGCATGTGTATATATATATATATATGTCTTCTCATCCATCCTCCCTTTAACTCCATGTAGGAGAACGCCACGGTAGCCGCCAGATGTACATCTTCAGGCAGTGTCAAATGATATACAAGAAAGGGTTGAGATTTCTATTTTCAACGTTGGTGATACATAATGTACATCAGGCTGAACAGAGAGGCCTTCACAGATCTACCCATTATTTCTTTCCAAGTCTCTTCAAGGCCTCCTTGGCCATCACACTGCCTTCCTCATATCCAATCCCATCAGCCAATGCCTTAGCCTCGGTATACCGCTGCTTAGCGACCGCCGGCTTCTTTTGCAGCTCAGCCAGCTCGCCCAGGTTATATGTGGCAACCACACAAGTAATGTCACACTCCTCGTCACGTATCGGGGGTTCGATGTGCGCGGCAACCTCAATGGCCTTCTCCGCCCACTTCTGGGCAGCCTCAACAGTCTGCTCCGCTGTAACAGGTTGTTGCGGTTGAGACTTGGCGGGCAGTTGAACCTGGCCAACCAGAGCGGTAGCGACATCGTTCAGTAGCACCACCTGTTTGCAAGATATCGAGGTTCCTTCAGCGGCGCGAATTAAATCTAACGCACGCATATACAGCGGCATGGCCAACTCATACCGCTCCTTGGCGGTATATGTAGCGGCAAGCTCAGCCAACGCCGTCGCGATTTCAGTGAGGTTCAGCCATGCCTCGCCATCTGAACCCTCGCCACTACTAGAACTTCCAACAGGGAGTCCCAACCTCTGGCGACGGTGCATTTCCTTCAGACAGATCTCCACAGCAGCGACCTGCGCAGCCTCCGCTTTCTTCTCATCCTGGATATACTCGCTAGAATAAAGTTCGCCAAGCTTCATCGCAATGCCGACGACCTTCTTGAGCGCTTTATCTCGCTGACGAGCCTCATACTGCGCCATTGCTTTCAGATCCTCCTCGGTTTCTTTAATCGCCTCGGTGTCAACCTGGACATTGGCCGGGGTCTTCTGCACCTGCGCTTGCGCTTGCTTCACCTTCTCAGCCGCCGCCGCAGCATTCCCTGCTGTGACTTCCTCTACCCAGGCGAGAGTCTCGTTCTTCGTTCGCTCCAACACATCAATCGCCGGCTTCATAAGCCCAGCCTTCTCAAGCATCATAGCAACCTGCAGCTTGATTCCAAGTATCTCATCCGAGTATGGGTGTATGCCCATCTCAAATGCTATATGCAGCGCCTCTCTGTACGCCTTCATCGCCTTGGCTGGATTGAGATCGATCTCGGTGTAATAGATAGCTGTGCGGAGAGCGTCGGCCACCGGTGGTGGGAATTTGTGGTACTGTGGCCCGACCCGTGTCAATTCCACGTAGGAGATGTAGGCGAAAATGAATGCTCCGCCGACAACGGAGAAGATTGCTAGAGGCATGAGAACCGGGTTCTTGCGCCAGATTCCTTTAGATGCTTCGCGGTATTTGCGGCCGATTTTCTGCATGATCGTGAGGTGCCGCGTGCCGGAGATGTAGGGGCTTGCGAGTGGTTTGCCATTGTTGATTCGGGGTTGGAGTGTTGGTCGGGTGGTACTGTTGATGTATATTGAGCGGGCGAGACTCTTTGGTTGCTGTTGTAGAAGTTTTGCGGCATGCACGCTCGTGCGCCGTGATGCTGCGCGGAACATTGGGGGTGTGTGGATGGGTATTCGATGGAGATTTGAAGTTTTAATTTTGATTGAGCGGGTTATTGTCTGAAACAACCCCGGGAATTGACGTAGATAATGGAGAGGGGGGGGGGGGGGGTGGGAGAGGGTATATGGTGAGTTGATGAAGAGCCCGCCCTCGGGTTTTAGGTGGTCCAAGCTCCGCTCCGCCATATGACGTCGCCCGCTGGAGTATGCACTCACTTTCTCGCCCCTTTTATCCGGAAAATGCACTGGTTTGATCCAGCATTGATTTTGGAGACCTGACTATTGAATCAATCTAGTGGTTCGCACTGATAATGTGTGGGCGATACGCGTTGGGCGTGGTATGTTATGGTTCCTGTGTCTAGGCTGTCCGCCAGCTGACGATCCCAAGCGCTTGGCGTACATTCAACAACGCATGCAAGAGCAAGGCATGCAAGTGGATGAAGCACCAGACGACGATGCAGTCAGAGAGACTTACAACTTTGCACCGGGCAACTTCGGTGCTGTCTATCGCGCCGAGATCACTGACAAAGATGGCTACAATGCTCAGCAAGATGCTGATAGTGAGCACCAAAACCAAGATTTAGAAAAGGGGAAAGACAACACGGTTACCAAATACAAGCTACAGAGCATGAAATGGGGTCTCATCCCATTCTGGACGAAGCGCCAGCCGGATTACGGATCTATGATGCGCACAATTAACTGTCGCGATGACTCGTTGATCGAAGATAGGGGGATGTGGACTACCATGAAGCGACGAAAGAGGTGCATTGTCATCTGTCAGGGCTTTTATGAGTGGCTGAAGAAGGGGCCTGGGGGCAAAGAAAAGGTTCCGCACTTTGTCCGGCGCAAAGACGGGGAGCTGATGTGCTTCGCTGGATTGTGGGACTGTGTTTCCTATGAGGGCATGTCTAGGCTTTTCTGATATAAAGCGTTGATGGGGCTGACGATTACTTTGCACAGGTTCTGACGAGAAGCTCTACACGTACACGGTGATCACGACGTCTTCTAATTCCTACCTGAAGTTCCTGCATGAACGTATGCCTGTCATACTGGACTCCGGGAGTGAGGCGATGAATAAATGGCTGGATCCCAGCCAAAAGACCTGGTCGAAGGAGCTCCAATCACTTCTCAGACCATATGAGGGCGAACTTGAGTGCTATCCAGTTCCCAAGGAAGTTGGGAAAGTCGGAAATAATTCTCCGAACTTTATTGTTCCTGTCGACAGCAAGGAAAACAAGAGCAACATCGCAAACTTCTTCGCCAATACGAAAACAAAGGAGACTCTAGAGACGTCGCCAAAGAAGGAGAGTTTGTCGCCGAATGTGAAGATGGTTAAAGACGATGACCGCCCTACTAAAGATTCGGAATGGAGCGAGGACAACGCCCCAAAACCGGTGCCAGCTGTTAAAAGGGAGCATAGTCCAGAAACTGCTAGACCTGTGGAGGAAAGCAAGAAGCAGAAGATCGATTCAGATCTAACGGGGATATCGCCGCAAAAGAGGAAGTTGCGTAGTGCTACCCATAATAGCCCTATGAAGAAGTCCAGTGGGACGAAGGCAGCAGATGGATCGCAGCGAATTACTAGTTTCTTCAAGAAGTGATGGTATATGCAATGAAGCAAATGAAACTTGCTCTTTCTATTTGGTCGGCCATTTTTTGACAGATATATATATTTTTCTTTTTATCAAAGCGGAGATGAGAATTGGGGGGGGGGGGGAAAGTAGAGCCTTGAGTGGACTGCTGGGTGTTGATACATATTTTACATAGGATTCTGTGGGCGATGTACCCTATTTCTCAAGCTCTCGTAATTTCTGAACCAGTTTTTCTCTGAGGAAAGGACTCAAGCCGAAACTATACAAATCAATCAACATCAAATACTAGTATGACAGAACGTACAAGAGGGGGGAGTACTTACATTCCATCTCGGGTTAGAATACGATATGTGCCTGCTAAGTATCAGCTTGGCCTGTTGAGTCTCATAGTTGAAAAACATACCACTTGGCTGATAATTCCCATTCTCTCCAACGAACTGACCATTGGCATCCACCTCAAGGCTTCCGAACATATCCTCAGGCCTGAATGGCATTAGTATAACTTTCGTTTGAAATAAGATGTGCTTGTGAAACACAGGTAAGCCCTTACCAAGCAATTCGCCCATAGTCAGGCGGCCGTCTGCTGTCAGAGACATGAATCCAACCACCGCGTCCACCCGATCCTGCACCACCTTGACCACTAGCGCCACTGGCTGAGTCGGCTCCACGACGTCTCCCGCGCTGGCCGGTTAATAACACGCCGCCTGAGTTCAGATTCGCTCCAGCCACAGACACCATGACCTGCGCCTGGGACTTGGCGTCAGGATCTTCATGGGCATATTTTGAGCACACTTCTTGCACTATATTCAAGAATTTCGGGTTCTCTTTGAAGGTGTCCGTTGTTGGTGGCAGTTGAGTCGCGAGTCCGATAGCCAGGTCAGGGTTGACTGGCTCGGAGGGTAATAGTGACAAGATGTGGGTTCCACTTGCTGGTCCATCATCTGGGAACACATACTATTAAGAATTTAGCTTCAATGAGGGCTCTGTGAGGTGCAACAATCGCATACGATGTGCGGAGACCCTTCCAATGTCGATACACAACGGAATTGAGTCCATTTGGGAATAATGTGGGCCTGTCGGCCAAAGATTCTTGCTGCAAACATCGGGAGTAGATGTAACAGGGTATTGGGCAGTGAATAATTGAGCAAGTAGCCTTAGATGTAGTAGGTTAGAAGTGATCAAATTCGAGAGAGCTGGATCATAGCTCGATGGAAATGGCAGGCGGTTACAAGGGCGGTGAATATGTGTCGGAAGAAAAGTGGATCTGTATGTCGATTGATGCCAACTTTACCAGGCACAAAGCCGGGTACGGGATTAACTTTCCCCGGGGCCGTCCACGACAACAATATATATTAGTCATCGTGTCCATAACCAGCCCTGGGAAAGGCTGCCTTTCCATTGACTCGATTTGAGTCGATCGCATTCAAGCATAACTCTTACATCGTTTCCTGTGCACATATTGATTACCACCCGCACCCGCCCTAGGGAGGAGGTCCCCGTGGCGTATTACCCTAACCCCCGGGATAAGGAGGAGGAAAGTGATGTTAACCCTGCGGTATCCTGTACCCCTGTCGCTGTCCCTAAGGTATAGAAGGATGATAGTCATACAGAGGAGGGAAGGATAAGGAGGATCCGGGTCCGGGTGCGGGGAAGGGCATTGTTAGTATATACGGGGGAGGCGGGGGCTAAGAACCGTAGTTGGGTATAGGTACTCAGGGATAACTATTGGTGAGACCTATAGGAGGATGGGTATACTGTCTATTGGAAGTACGAGTAGTGGGGAAGGAGTTGTAGGGTGTGGGGGGTGTTGAGGTTGGTGAGGGGGCAGGAAGTGTGAAGTGGATGGTTCGCGAGGTGTGTTCAGTTATTAGCGCAGAGTTGCACCTTATATGTGTAAGCTATCTACATGGAAGTGGGAAGTCACAAGAAGCTGTCGTGGATCCCGATTGTGGTCGGGTCCTGGTCTTGCAAAGACACTGTGCAAAACGCGTTCGATCTGGATCGTCGGAGTCAGACGCTTCTTCCGATAATACAGGCAATCATTGAACCCCGGCCTAGTCTTCTCATTATACAATTGACGTAGGTATCTCCGGCTTGTCTTGTGGCTGATGGTCGGTGGCACCTGGTGGAGCGGCACATAAAAGTCACCTGCATGATGTGGAAGGTATCAGATGACGGCACCAGGAAGGAAGCATCCGACAGTTGAGAATCTGCTCGAGCTCGCAGCAGGATAAAGACCACCAGACTCGGTATTATCTCAGCCACGATCGTCTCTATATCGTTTTCGAATTGCTGCCCGATGTGATATTTGTGGATGTGGAGTTGTTCTTCGGGGATTCTGTGGTAATAATACTAACCCCCAAAGCTCACTAGGTCAACCTCACACAATTTGTGAAGGACCAATGATCAGGCAGCCTTGACGAAGCAACAATTTGCTAGTGTATTTGCTGTGAAGCCCCAACTCAAGCTGCGCGTTTTCAAAATGACCTCCTCATGGCTATCAGGATGATTTCCTTCCGTTACCTTGGCGAGAATAGGAAAGTAAACATGGTTCGGACAATGACATCTGCTTTCTCGTGTCACTTGGCATCAAAATGTCTGCTGAAATTGCTGGACGTTTTGTTCGTTATGATGGGGGGCAGATAATGGATATCCATGCAGGGTGCGCACATGTGGCGTCTTTTGGTTGAGCTGAGGTATGGGACGAAATCACACAAGGACTGTTCTAGCTCTCCATGCAGGTAGCATTCCCAAGGAGCATGAATGGTCTCATTTCTCCGGTGTTGCAGTGGACATATTTTTCAAACTCAAGTTCTTATGCAACGTATGGTTCATGACACCTGCCCAGGTGGGCATCTCAGCGTTAATAATAAAGTTCGGAATCGCGGGGATCTCCCGTCCTAGTTTCCGCCCTAGTTCCCGGGGGTTTCTTATCTTTGAATTTGCCAAAACAAATGTCCTTTTAGTATCTGTAAGAAACTTTAGATATGGACGTTGCAACTCAGGTGGCCAAGTGAATTACATTCACCATCTAAGGGAAATATGAGGCTATATTTACATGGAATGCAGTGTGAATTCAACTTATTTGTCCAGAGGATCACTATCTAGCGCTGAAAGTCTATCTCCCGCCCCACATCCAACACATAGTGCCTGCACACAGGCTCCGTGAAGGATCTATTGCACGAGCCTCTCAGAGTGCCCGTTAACCCCTGATAACTAGACATTCCCATACTCCAGTAATGCTCTGCGGGACAATCCGGAGGCTAGACGGCGTAGTCGGTCTCGGTGAAGTTTACCCGAAGTTGTCGTTGGGATTCGGTTGACAACAACAATGATATCTGGAATCATGAATGTAGGGAGCACTTCTTTCAAGACAGAAAGAACATTGTTTGCCTTTTCTCGACTCCCGATCGTTGGGGAAGCAAATATTTCATCACTTTCGTGTTGCATATCACACTGAGGGGGCTCCATATAGACGAAGCCGACCAACATAGCGCCATTATGGCCGATGTCATCGGATGGAATGATAACATCCACAGCCACACGAGCCGCGGTGGGATACTGCCGCGCGAGATGTCTTTCAACGTCCGTAAGGTCCATGCGCTGCCCTCGGATCTTTACTTCAGTTACATCCTTTCGGCGGATGTACTCAAGCGTCCCGTTGGGGGAGTAACGAACAAGGTCCCCTGTTTTCAAGCAGCGATAACCATGGGATGCCGTGGGCCGAATCTGCATGAGCCATGAAGGGGCCGGAATGTAATTTTGGGCCGTACGGGCTGGATCATTGAGATAACCACGTCCTAGACTGGGACCTTCTAGCAGCAGTTCGCCTACTCCGCCAGGTGGTACCAGATCTTCAACATTGTTGGTGTCTACAATCCAGCAATTCCACGTGTGAATCGGCACTCCGATCTCCCGGTAGTTTGAGTTTGGTTCAGTCAAATCGGCAAGCAAGGAGAATGCTGCAGTCTCCGCCAATCCATACATGCATTTCAATTGCACTCGTCCTTGCCATTTCTCCAGATCGAGAGGGCTAAGCGCCTCTCCAGCTAGCACTACAACTTGGAGTGAGGGGACCTGGCTGGGATCTAGGAGACGAGATGCGGAAGGGGTTAGGATGATGAAATTGGCGTTCAACTTCTGAATGGCTTCCGCTGTATCATTCCCTGGGCCCAACTCTGAAGCTATACATAAACAAGCTCCATGAATCATGGCCCCAAGGTACTCAGCAACGCAAGCACCAAATGCATGGGAGCCAAATTGCAAGACCCGAGATGACGACGAAAGCATGAGTTGAGTGGCAGTAGGTTGCGCCCAGGCAGTGCATACCGCTGCATGGTCTATGACGACGAGTCTAGGATCCCCGCTGGACCCGGAGGTAAAAAGACCGTGGCATGCATCCGATGGTTGTACGTCAGCGCACTGGAAATGTGTATCTTTTTCCTCATCGGCAGCCAACAATGGGTTGTCTCCGACCACTAGAACAGGTAAACCCAGTAATCTCGCGCGATCATTTTGACGGCCCGATGTCAAAACAAGCGGGGCTTCGATCTTTGTGCAAATCTGTTTCACATACTCGTCCGCGAACGAGATGTCCATAAGAAGAAACGCGCCCCCAGCCTTCAAGATGCCGAGGATGGCTACTGAGATCCACACAGATCTCTCCATCAAAACAGGTACTATTTTATCAGGCTGTATCATCTTGAGCTTTGTGAGCTGTGTTGCAAGGCGGGAGGAGAACTGGTCAAGCTCATGGTAGGTCAAATGGCCATCCCAAGCAGCGATAGCTGGTTCCGATGGGCGCGATTGGCATTGCGCGACGATGAGATCATGCACACGGGCATGGACCAATTGGGGAGGTGGCTGGACTCCCCTCTCCATCAGGTCGGCCAAGCCTTGGGGACTGACAGACCGGAGATCGCCAACAAGAGTGCTCCGAGAGCAACGACTAAGAGCAGTCCGGAAAGAATGGCACAGCTGGTGCAACATCATGCGTGTGGTTTCAACGCAGATTGCGGAAGGATCCACCAGGGCCTCCACATCTACACCGTTTGTTCGGATCTCACAATTGATTGCAAGAGGCACTTTGCGCGCTTCGATGCTTTGGAAGGTACTAGGATCCTTTGGTTGCCCTTGTCTGACGTTGAGTATGTTCATGAACTGACACCCTGCTGCTATGTCTCCACCGAGGTTTGATAATTCGAGAGTTGAGGATACGCCGAATGTAGACCGGTCCATGATCTTGGCTTCGGTGTTGTTAAGCGCGTCCACCGCTAATTGCTGAGGGTCGACCAACAGCCGCAAAGGCAATACTGGTGTATTGGAAAAGTCATTGCTTTCTGATTCAAGTCCGAGACCGAAAACAACATCGTCGTTCCCGGTGTACCGAGAGAGAACGAGGCCCCATGCTAAGACCAACGCCGCCCCAGCCGAGACAGCATCAAGCTCGCCACATGCCAGATCAATATTTTCTGTGAGTATTGTGAGAGTCGATTGCTCGTATCGCGAAGAGACGATAGGGAATATCGTTGCGGAAAAGTCCTTGAATTCACGTCGCCAAAACTGTTCGGCCCGATCGAGGATATTCCCAGTTGATGTGGTATGGCTTCCATTGACTGCCATAGTGAAATTCGGGTGAGAAATAAGTGAAGTTTGGGCGAGAAATAATTCTCAGCTTTCTGTGCACGTAACAGGATTAGATCGCGGGGAAGCTGATAGAATGACTTGGGGTATTTTCATCCAGATAGAATAAGTGGTTGGGTGTTTGACCCTGTAAGGCGTTGGGGGCAAACCTTAGCTACAGGTTGGGCCAGATTCATCAGATTCATCAGATGCTGATCTACAGAGTACATGCATTCCATGGGGGCCACAAAACAGCCATGAGGGGTTGATCTGCTGTAGGACAACATTCATGCATCTTCCTTGGAAGGTAACAGGCCCTACATGCCTTGAAAAACCCCTACAAAATAACCTCGAAAAGACGAAACAAACATATTGAGAGTAAAGTGAAATGAAATGAAATGCAATTCAATTCAATAACATGGTGTCTTGTAATCAAAATATAATTCAATATTTTGTGGGATAACCGTGCCAAGCCCCCAACACCATATCACCTGGTATTGGTGCGCCCTAGATGCAAGATTGTCACGGTTATCGAGTGTTTTTCATTGGGCTATGCATGGGACCAATTAAGCACCTTGTCTTGTACACATAAGGCGTATGTCGTATTGTTATAATTAGTTAGATGGAATAATGTAAGAATCTAGATGTCACCTTTAAAAGAGTGATGCATGCCCTACTATACTCAATATCAAGATTATACAAGCGTTTCGCCCGTCTGATTTCCAAGGTTTCCTCGGTCCGGCCCGGGACGGCGACTACTGAACTTTCCAAGTACTTTTAGTCAATTCTATTTGCCATAGGAACATGGAGATAAACATAAGTATCATAGTCTAATGATCATTTATCAGATACCAAGCCATCAACCTACTATCATACCTAACTAGGTACCTCGTGAGGTCTATGTTGTACGTTACACAGCATAAATAATGTATTAGTAATCATTTTCTTAGGGACAGAATTGCCGAGGCTGCATTATTACTGGTCATTGGTGATGGGAACGCATCCCTAGTAGCGCATAGCGCAGTTCCGGCAGCCTGCGATCTTTAGTTGCCCAGGCACCGACCTAAAAATGAGTGACGAACCTATCAACTTCTAAATCGGCTGCTTATGCATCTTGGTATAAGGGATGTCACCCTCTGCTGAGATGGGCTGCCTGATCAACACGTCTGCTACTTATTGGGAGAACCAATGATCCCACCTGTTGTTAATCCATTAAAACAATGCAACGATAAAAGTCAGGGCGTGAATGCAACACCAACGCAGGTGCGATCAGTAAGGGGCTATACGCCATAGTACTTGGTAGTATACTTTATACTCTTTCCGTATTAGCTCCTTTTAAGTTATGCTTCTGGTCTTGATCGTTCTATTCTTAAACCGAGAACGACATTCGAGCTTTGAGCGAGCGGGCTTCATGGTAATCTGAGCGTGAATCGACCCTGAGGTCCCTTGCGAGTTATCAGAATGTCGCCAACTAGAGAGGCGATTGGGCTTGAGGAAACGCCACGGCGGTGGTCATCAAGGTCAGGCTTCCAGGCTTTGAATGGATCATCTAGTTCTACCAATAGGACATCCGAAGACCCCACCAGTCCGGTAGAAAGCGACGAAAAGGAAAGTGTGAGAAAGCAGAAGGTCGCTGAGGTGGCCCGCAGTTTCTCCATTCAATCAGGCCAACAACGGCCTCAGATGCTACATGATGATCCGCGCAAATCCAACCTTGATCCTCTTAGCTCCGACTTTAATGCGAAGCTATGGGCAAAGGAATTCTACAATGCACGACACTCTGCAGAGGGTAGCACCTCGCGCCGACTTGTGGGCTTTGCGGCCAGGGACCTGGACGTTGGTGGCTATGGCCTCGGAGTCGACTATCAGATGAGCGTTGGAAATGCCCCCGTGAAGCTGCTAAAGGCAGTCGGTGACTTCCTACGAAAGCACACAGCACAGGGACAGAAAGTCAAGATCCTCCGGGACGTTAATGCATTGGTTCTCCCCGGCGAGCAGTTGTGTGTATTGGGGCCACCAGGATCAGGCTGTTCAACATTTTTGAAAACAATCAGCGGCAATACGTACGGGCTCAACGTCGGACGGAATTCCCATTTGAACTATCATGGTATTACTGCGAAGCAAATGGACAACGAATTCCGCGGAGAGGCTGTCTATACCGCAGAACTTGACCACCACTTTCCGACACTGACAGTTGGTGATACGCTCTACTTTGCAGCCCTTGCTCGCGCCCCTCGTACAATCCCCAGTGGCATGAGCCGCGAGGTTTACGCTCGTCACCAGCGTGATGTAATCATGGCCATGTTTGGAATTAGCCACACAATCAATACCAAGGTTGGCAACGACTTTGTGCGTGGTGTCAGTGGGGGTGAGAGGAAACGGGTGACCATTGCAGAGGCAGCTTTGAGCTACGCCCCGCTCCAATGCTGGGACAACAGCACCCGCGGCTTGGATAGTGCTAATGCCGTGGAGTTTTGCAAAACTTTGCGGATGCAGAGTGATGTCTTCGGTATTGCCTCATGCGTTGCCATCTACCAGGCGCCACAGGCTGCCTACGAGGTAAGAGATACAAGGCGGTTAACTTTCAACTCATGCTGATTAAGTCTAGTGTTTTGACAAGGTGACTGTTTTCTATGAAGGCAGACAGATCTACTTCGGTATGGCTTCGGAGGCAAAACAGTACTTCGAAAACCTTGGGTTTGAATGCCCAGAAGCCCAAACCACTCCTGATTTCTTAACTTCGATGACCAGCCCTGTCGAACGCATTGTCCGACCTGGGATGAGAAATGTGGTGCCCCAAACCCCGGACGAATTCGCGGAATGTTGGAAGAGTAGCAACGAGCACAAAGAGCTCCTGTTAAAAATCGAGGAATTCAATACCGAGCATCCATGTCATGGTGATGATTCAAAGCAGTTTGCTCTGTCGCTGAAGAACGACAAGTCACGCTGGCAGCGCGAGAAGTCCCCATACACGATCTCATATTGGGCCCAGATTCGATTGTGTCTATGGCGAGGCATGCTGCAAACCAAAAATGAGATTGGCGTTCCCATCTCCACGCTCATAATCAACATTGTGCAAATCTTGCTTGTCTCCAGTCTTTACTACAATATGCCAAACGACACTTCTACCTTCTTTCTCCGCGGCTCATTTATCTTCATCATGATTCTCCTGAACACTTTCACTTCCATGCTTGAAATCATCACCCTCTACGCAAAACGTGATATTGTGGAGAAACACAGTCGGTACGCGTTTTACCATCCCAGCGCTGAGGCGCTTGCGGCCATGATAACCAACATCCCCTATAAAATCGCCCTCTCTATCTGCATGAATGTGACCGGCTATTTTATGGCCAACCTTCGGCGCGAGCCTGGTCCATTCTTCTTTTACTTGCTGGTCTCATTCACTTGTATGATGAGTCTTTCGATGGCATTCCGGCTGTTAGGCTCTATCACCAAGACCCTGGAGCAGGCCATGGTTCCAGCATCAATCGTCACCATCGGACTAACCCTATATACAGGGTTCGCCATACCTGTGCCTTACATGCGTGGCTGGGCATCGTGGATTCGATGGATCAACCCTGTATTTTACGCATTCGAAGCATTGATGACGAACGAATTCCATGGACGAGAGTTTCCATGCGCTGAGTTCGTGCCATCTGGACCCGGTTATGACCATATTCCTCCATTCCAACAGACCTGCACGTCACATGGAGCAGTTGCTGGTTCCGGCACCGTTAGCGGCACAGCGTTCTACCAGAGTTCCTACGGTTATTCACATGCACACCGCTGGCGAAATGAGGGCATTCTCATCGCGTTCACCGTTCTGTTTGCTGTTATCCACCTTTGGCTCTCTGACGTTATTAGTGCCGAGCGATCCAAAGGCGAGGTGCTCGTATTCCAACGGAGCAAGCTGCTCAAGACGAAGGCGAAGCCTCTGAAAACCGACGAGGAGCATCTGGGATCGGAGCTAGTTCCATACGGAGCAACCAATGATTCTGACTCGAAAGGCAACGTCGAGAAGCAACAGTCTGTGTTCCATTGGGAGAATGTTTGCTACGACGTCCAGATCAAAGGCGAAACTCGACGGATCCTAGACAACGTTGATGGATGGATTCAGCCGGGAACGTTGACTGCACTCATGGTAAGTGTTGGAACACCACCTACATCATCCCCAGCGAGAGAACCCGAGAAGCCCATCATCAATCAAAACTTATCGTTATATTGAATGAATACTAACCTGGGAAAATTGTATCAGGGAGTTTCCGGAGCCGGCAAAACCACGCTTCTAGACGTTCTCGCCAACCGGGTCACGACAGGCGTCATCACAGGGGACATGCTTGTAGATGGCCGCAATCGTGATGAGTCGTTCCAACGGCAAACAGGCTACGCCCAGCAGCAAGATCTCCATCTGCATACCTCCACTGTGCGTGAAGCACTAGTGTTCAGTGCCCTCCTTCGCCAGCCGCCAAGTTATACACGCAAAGAGAAGCTGGATTACGTGGATCAGGTTATTGGTTTGCTGAGTATGGAGGAGTATGCCGACGCTGTCGTCGGCGTGCCTGGGGAGGGACTCAACGTCGAACAACGAAAGCGCTTGACAATCGGAGTTGAGCTTGTCGCACGTCCCAAGTTGCTTATTTTCCTCGACGAACCCACGTCGGGCCTGGACAGCCAGACTTCATGGTCCATTTGCAACCTGATGGAGAAGCTAACTCGGAACGGACAAGCGATCCTCTGTACCATCCACCAACCGTCAGCGATGCTTTTCCAGCGTTTCGATCGATTACTCCTCTTGGCAAAAGGCGGTAGAACTGTTTATTTTGGAGAAATTGGCCAAAATTCGAAGACCCTTATGGACTACTTCACCCGCAATGGTGGAGAGCCCTGTCCAGCGACGGCTAATCCCGCCGAGCATATGTTGAAAATTATTGGAGCTGCCCCTGGAGCACACACTGAGATCGACTGGCCCGCAACTTGGCGCGGAAGCCCAGAATACCAGAATGTTGGAAAGGAGCTTGTCAAGCTGAGAGAGCTCGCCCATGAACCTTCGGTTGTAGTAAATGCGAACGATTCCTCAAGTTACCGGGAGTTCTCCGCGCCGATGGCCACGCAATTCATGGTGGTTGGGCGTCGTGTGTTTCAACAGTACTGGCGTTCGCCTGGGTATATCTACTCCAAAGCGCAGCTCGCTATTTTGTCGGTAGGTCCCAAGTCACCTTCTACGCCCTATCCAAAACAGATGCAAATCTAACCTAACTGACCTGTCGTAGGCATTGTTTATTGGATTTTCCTTCTTCATGGAGGAAAGTACTTACCAAGGGCTGCAAAATCAGATGTTCGGCGTTTTCATCATCTTGCTTGTCCTGGTGCAGCTGATACTCCAGACGCTTCCCGCCTTCGTCACTCAGCGGACATTGTATGAAGCCCGTGAGCGTCAGTCAAAAACATACTCTTGGCAGGCCTTCCTTTTGACCAACATGTTCGTTGAGTTGGTGTGGTACATGGTAAGTGTGGCCGAGCAGCCCTTCTCTCTCTCGCGCAATATATCCTTTTCGGCATATCTTTCCTCCACCCAATACTAACATGCAATACTGTACCCTTAGTTCCTGTCCATCTTCACTTTCCTGTGCTGGTATTACCCTCTCGGCTGCTATCGGAACGCCGAGGTAACCGACTCATTGCATTCTCGCAACACTCTCATCTTCCTGATGATCTGGGTCACGTTCATCTGGGCCAGCACGTTCGGACATATGATGATCTCGGGTCTTGGTGCCGTCGAAATTGCCTCCACCCTTTCCACTCTCCTCATTTTCATCTGTTATTGCGTCTGCGGTTTACTCGTTCCCCCATCCGCAATGCCGCACTTCTGGAGTTGGGTATACCGCGCCAACCCCTTAACATACCTCGCCAGCGGATTCCTTTCAACCGCTCTTGGCAAGGCACCCATGCACTGCGCTGATAACGAATACCTGACATTCATTGCGCCGCAAAACCAGAGCTGCGCTCAGTACATGCGCGACTATATCAACGACAATGGCGGCGCCCTCGTCAAACCTGGCGCAATTGGCAACGGCGAAGACTGCCGGTACTGCCAATTTACCGAAACAGATCAGTTCCTTGCAAATCTCGGGGCTGATTATTCGCAGCGATGGATGGCCTTTGGAGTGCTGTGGGTATATGTTGGTTTCAACATTTTCATGGCGGTTTTCCTCTATTGGCTTCTCCGTGTGCCGAAGAAGAGCAAGCGCTAGGGAGCGCACCTGTGTTTGTATGTGGGAGGAGTGTAAGCCCGGGTATCAATTGTTACCCAAAAAGCGAGCTTGGAAGGTTGCATTAGAAGATGCAAAATCGGGATAGTGGCTTTCTTATGCCCACACATGTAATGATATTGTCTTTCGGGTTCACTAATAGGTGGAATATGTGGTTTGTTAATTGTTATGGATCCCTGCAGACATCGAGAATAATCATATCACCAAACCTCCGATGTCCAGGGTAAGAAGGGTCACATCTTGTTTTTGATACAGTATCCTGTTTCTTTAATATTATAAGTTGCGATTGTTTTCATAGTTCTCATGGAAAATGACTTCTTCATGCAGTAGGTTGGATGCAGAAGGAGATGACGATGGAGACAAACAGTGTAAACACACGTGATCACGTCTTTCGACGGAGCTGTCTGTTTGGAATGTTCTCTCGGAGAAATGAATGGTGCTTGTTAATTGCAGTGTTCATGGGAACGGGGGAGCTTCGGATGCGTTATGATACTTGATCTGTACAATCATTTGACGGTTTTTTCTTCGTGCACCCACCAAACTGGCACTTGCGCCGGTGAGAATTGAGTTGCATTCAAAGATACCCGGCTTCCTTGCGTTCTGTGCTTCAATACTTTTTATAATACCCAATTTTTTTTCTCACGGATTTGACTGTCTCTAATCTTCAATAACTCTTCGCACCCTGCTCTGGCGATTCCTTTCATTTGACCATGGCGACTCCCTCAGCCAAACCTGGCGCAACGCCAACCCATCTCTCCTCTCCCCATCCACCCTCCGCTCCTCTCTCTCGGTCTCTCGCCCATAAATCGCCTTCAATGAGAACACCAACAGGCTCAGGACCTGCCAATGCGCATCACACGAGTGCCTCATCCCACCAATACGCTACCCCTCTCGCTGTGCCTAACGGGGTCGACGACACTGTCAATTTCAGTTCGCCTTCGGCTCTCTTGGCGCTTGGTGGGTATACTGGCATCAGTCCTTCTCCTGCGGTGCATGATGGTCTTGTTGGCGCGGGCATGAATGAGAGCGACATCCAAAACCTCGGCATGCAGGGAATCAAGCTCGGAGTCGCGCGCGACAATGACGAAGAGCAGAGACATCGCGTTGAGGAGGTCGTTCAGCTTCTACGGGCCCGAGTATCTGGTAGAGGAGTTTCACGCGAAAGCGTGGAACGGCTGAGTCGACTGGAAGATTTCGAGTCCATTTGGCAGGACGATAATCTCAACATCGCCGGTAACTTTGTCGATCTTGAGATCGATTTCTACCCTGGCCAGGATGTCGTCAAAGACGTCAGTCTGCGATATGCCACGCCTGAATACACGGAAGGTGTGCGGCGCGAGGAAGCTACAGCGGTCTTGAAACGTACCCTCGCCCAGTCCCCGGAAGACGCCGAATGCGGGAAATGGAGGTCACTCCAAGAGTTCCACGAAAATCTACAATGGCTTGCAAAACTTGACAAACTCAGCCAAGAGGTTAATTGCTTTGAGGCCTTGGAGAATCTTGAAGAGAACTTCAGGCGAATCTGGGTGGAAGAAAGCAAGAATGGGAAACACGGCGGCGAGTATCAGCATCTTTGCGCAGGTGTGCTTGGACGTCCTACCATGCATAAGGGGTCTCGAATCGGGCTCGGATTGGAGTACTGGGTTGAACAAGCCAAAGTCCTGGATGCGAAGCAAAGCCTAATATCTCCGGATGCCATGGAGATTGACCCGCAACATGAGCAAGGCTCAAAGAGCGAGCTGGACGACCAAAGCAGATCATGGACTGTCATGATTGAATGCGAAGAGGGCTATCCATCACTGCGCATTTCAAAGGAATGGGTTGGAAGTGAAGTTTTTACTGCAGGTGAAAGCACTGAGTTACTTCCATCAAATGGTGCCGCTGGGTCTGTGAACTGGCTTGAACCTCCACAGACCACGCGGTTGACCCATGGCAACCATGACCCCATGGCGTTGGACTCTAGCATGCTGGAATCATCGCCACCCAACCGCCGGTTCGTCGGTAAACTTGAGCCTGCACTCGACGTTCCTATCCTTGCAGCCTCCGAGATCTATCGTCAGCTTGGTATGCAGCTACCACAGGAGTTTAAGATGATCACATACGATGCGCTGTTAGTATCGGAATCTTCAGCGTTGACGTCGCCGGTTTCATCCCCTCAAATTGGCCGTAGAAAGCGCCGGATGTCAGTGCATGCTGTTGACTCAAAGGGCGAGCAATATACGAAACAACATAACTACACTTTCCAATCCTTTGAGTCCATTACCGGTTGCACCATCCGCGACCTACCCTTCTCCCACCCCCGGCAGCTCGCAGATATCCTTCCGGTATGTATGTTTTCGTCCGATATTGTCTTTCACTAACCCGGTTTAGATCCTACGGCAGTATGCCGTGTTAGCCAATTTGATTCGGAAGACATTCCATCTTCCTTCCAAGGATCAGGCCAACACAACCGAGTCTTCAAACGCAACCCCCAGAAATACCCGCACTCCTCCTGTTCAAACCCCAGACCTCTTCGCTGGCCACGACGGGCCCATAATATTGAACAACGATGATCCGAACGAGGAGAGGTTGAATCTGCTACTGGGTCTGAGTACCTTGGATGATAGCAAGAATGACTCTGGAGTTGGAATTTCAACCCCCTCCACTGGAGGAAAGAGTCCCAACCAACTGTCTGTGGACGACGTCAAAGTCGATGTGACATTGCGTATCCAACTCGGCCAAGCGCCTGCTCTGATGTTACTCATTACCGACCAAAAGAACTACAACAAGAGCTGCCCCGGTACCACTCAATCCATTCAAACCCCAAGACAAATCGCGATTTGCTTTGAAGTCGGGCTGAACGGGCAGATCTCAGTTGTGGAGACTGCTGGGTTAGTGGACGGCGAAGCAGGTGGCGACACTGAAATGCAGGGTATGGATAACCTTGATTCAGGGCTCCAGGATGTACAAAAGAAGATTGCCAGAGTGCTCGAGGTCTCGCAAGACTTGAGCATCTTGGTTGAGTGGGTATTGCGTTGGATGCAACAGCGGGCCGGCAATGGGTGAGATCCAGTGGCACTGAGATACAACATTCTTGCATTCCCATACAAAGGCAATTCCTAGTCTTGCAATTTCTCTTGACTCGCGCTTGACATTGATATGCAACCCGCTAAAATGCAGTTGTACATTGGTCGCAGTGTACACTACAGTTAGTGTAGGACCTTGCTAGCTGGAGTAACAGTTTGGGATCGGGCTACTCCGCCATCCAAGCTGCTCCAGGACTCTTGTGCCACGCGGCTCATATAATGTGTGGGCTACTGGTTGGCTACCCTGTCACCGGTTTCTACTCAATTGAGACCTGAATATCTAAATTCTAGATACGCTTAAGCAGATACTGGATCACACAATGTGACTGGTGATATATACATTCATCATCATTGATTTCTGAAATAGGTTGGAACTTCCACAAGATCGCCCAGGTTTTCTAGCTCTGTACTTTCTATATTGGTAGACGAAATCACCGGGTTGGAGGGAGCCTCAAGCTATATGGCGAAGCCTGCGGCCATCCCCAGCTCAAACTGTTCTACCCCAAGGCTCAGTATTTCGACGTGGTCCTGGGGCCATGGCGTCTTCAATTCTCCGACAACCTTGATGGCGGCATTGGCGTTAAGCACGACTACATCTGGAGCTCTTGCAGTTGCGATTTGTGCAGATGAATTTCCCGCCTTGAAGTCCCCACATCGTAGGTTGTGGCCCTGCGATTTGAGGCAGGAGGTTACTGCCTGACAAATGCGTTCATCCGTTCTCGTCTCCGACTACCAGCTGCTCTCACCACCATTGGAATCAACATGCTACACTGTGCGTTGGAGTTTCCCGAATGAGCTTCTTGACGCTCTCTTCGTCTTACCCAACGTGCCTCGCAAGCTCTTTTCCCGGCGGCGTAGAAAGAGCCTGCGGGATGGCGGGTAGAGCGAGCTGGCCGTGTTAGCAATGCATACCGAGATGTTCATATCTTAGAGGCACTTACAGAGGTGCAACGTCGCCTCCCTTCACTTCCAAGGAACGAATTCGGACAGCTATGTTCTGTATCCAATAGGATAATTGGAACACGTATTGGCTTCCTTCATTCTGATATATCCACTATTCGAGCCACCCAGCGAAGCCGGGAACACATCTCCTATTTGGATATCATATACCGGGAGGAAACCACGGCGAGGTGCAATCGTTGGATCGAGTCGCCTTGAGCTGACCAGCGACAATCAGGTGGCAAGACGATGGTCTTAGGTTAACTCCGTATCAACAGAAACCCGGGAATGATACTGTGGTTCCACGAGAACACTTGATTCCACCTGCGTCAAAGTGGCCATTGTTCCCTCGCATCATATGCCTGCTTAACTACCCGCCACATTAAAACCATGCCAATCAACTCAGCAAAAACCTTCAAATCAGATCATTCCAATCAAATTGACGAAAAGGTCTCAAATTGATCTTTGGCGAGCGCTTTAGTGAAGCCGTCTGCCGCATTCCTCTTGGTGTCAACACGGCGTATCTCCACATAACCTTGTGCGACAGCGTCCTTGACGAAAAACCATCGTAGATCGAGCCATCTATTCGCCGATTTACCTCCCTTTTTGGCGAGGAGCAATTGGGAATTGATGTTATCTGTATAGATCTCGATGGGACGCTGTTCCGGCAGCATAAACGAGCGAGCAATCTTGCACAACCACATGGCATCGCGAGCCGGCTGATCCAGAGCGCACCACTCCGCGGCAGTTGTTGAATTGGCAGTGATGGTTTGTTTCTTCGTGGTCCACATAACTGGGCTGCCGGCGAGGTACCATATACTTCCCTCGGTCGACTTGCTGTCTTCCCAGTCCGCATGTGAAGCGTCAACATGCGCGTGAAACCGTAGTTCATCAGTGCTACCAAGGACGATGCCAATGTCTGGTTGATGTCTTAGGTACTTGATAACGTGTTGCATGGCGTGTAGATCGTCAAACGTGGGATTTGCTAGGCGATGTTGCAAGCGGGTAACAGCGAAGCGAATATCTGGTCTAGTTTTGACCGCTAGCCAGTTTAACATACCGACAACAGACACATAATGGTCGAATGCCTCGTCGTCGGAGTACATTAGATGCATTAGCAGGTGACTCTCTCCATGCAGCTGGCAATGGAGTATCCTTCCAACCAGAGCCGACATTTGCCGTACGTAAAACCTTCTGCACATACGCTTTCTGTGACATCGTGATCGTTCGCCTATCGTAATCTCTGTGCAGTGCTCAATTCAGGTATTTCATCACCTAGATGGAAATAGCGCCGCTGGGGCATATACGAGAGAGAGAGATATATATATATATATATTATATATTATATGAAGATTTCAGGGAGTAGTAGATATTGAAGATAATGATGCCCAAGATACTAGGAAATTATGTATGAAATGAAGAGAGTATGTGTGGAAGACAAAGTCTTTATACTTAGGCAGATAGCAAACGCCAGCGAATATGATATGAAAGCATAGCACCCAGGTGTTGTTTGATATTTGCCAACTGCAGCCTATTTTCTTTGATATAAACACAAAAATGGCGCCAGAGTTGTTACGCTTAACTATTATATGTGAACTACAACATACATATCTGCTTCATTTGAAAATCCACCACTTACCTTCAACTTTCATGTTTTGATGTAAAACAATTCTTTTTTTCTACCTATACAACATACCTTGAAAGGATCTTTCCAAAATAACGCAGATCTCTCGCATGGACGCATCTAGGTACTATGCATGTAGGTGTACCTAAGCAAAATGTGGCATTCTGTTTCAGGATCAGATAAGTCTAGGCCCTAAATATGATGTGGGGTTCGCGGACCCGGGCCATTGTGCGTCACTTCCAAGTTTTTATTGGATTCATACTTTCGGAGGGCATAAGCAGTTACTTGGAACATGAAAATATAGATCGGGTGGAAATAGGGCAGGTTATACTAGACCGACGTTGACTGGATGATGCGAGTGAATGCGGAGTATCCGTATGTGTGCCTAGATGGATCAATGCCGTTGTATCTGTATTTTAATATAGTTGGGCGTCAATAATAAGAGCCCGTGCCGATCACGTTATACAATGCTGTGCAGTAGACGCGTTGGCTGTCTTTGTTTTCTTGAGTCGGCTGAAGGCCCAGATGTGGTGTAATTTAGACCTTAAAATGAATGAGGCATTAGATCTCAGTTTACCCGCTAATGAATCTGCTAGGTGCAAGGGATATCATGCCGGTACCATTTATTGGATTATGACTCATGAGGCATTATTGGAACTTCGGTCAAATTGTTGTACGTCAAAGAGTGAGGGTTTAGCGCCGACCATTGGTGTGATTGACCATAAATGGGCGATTTGAAGGTTTTACTGTGACCCGCTATGGTAGTGTAGTTATAGGGAGCTATCTATGTCATAGTCCGCGACTACCTCTTGGCGATCAACCAGCTTTTCTGTTCTTATTATACAACATTTATGTATTTCTATTCTCATTTTGTTCATATGCGGATCTCAGAAGCAAGTTATTTAGGATCTGGGTGACTGAACGTGGTTACAGGCTGGGCAAGGTGTCCGATGCCAGTATAAAACCTTGGCATGGGAGCCACTCTATTCCAAACCGCCTGGTGATCCGTATCGGAAACAGTATTTTGTTGAAGATCCAACTGATCTATGGAGTATCCATGTGTCATGTTCACCCTTAGTTCCGCTTTCGAACATTCCGATGAGGCATTTTCAACATAGTTTCCCTATAAAAACGCTCAAAATATGTTTGTTGGATAGGAAATTCGGTTATTCTAGGTAAGATATGGAACATCTGACCTGATTTAATTCGATCCAGCAAATAAGAAGAAAGCAATTACGTGAGGTATCAGTTGAATGTGCGATATTCTAGTCAGCGCGGTTTGTCACTGGCGCTAAGAGCCAATGAGAAGGGTGCGATAAGAAAGGGGAATGTCGATCTATGGGGGTTTTGATATATTTCTTATTTCTCTCATATTGCAAATGATATGATTATACTCCATATGGATTTTCTTTACATTCTATCTTAGATGAGACTCAACATTTGATTCACAAATATGTAACCTATGTATATTGAAGTACACTCACTACATACATCACTGGTACACAGTACCACGCACAGCCCCCCCGGACTTGGCCGGTGACTAAGCCCGAATCTAGATGTCTCAGTATCCATGGATGCTATTAATATACCTGCAGTTGAAGGCAAACTCTTCAGATTGAAATATGGCTAGCTAGATGACTCTTGAAGCTAGATGGGTTTGGTATTGCACTAAGACTATATACGAAAACCAAAACCTGGAGAAATAAGGAGCGCAGGGCTGAAGATCGGAACCTTAGCCACTCAGTCACCTTAGATTCCTGAAACTCCCGACATTTGCCAGTCTTCCATTTGCCGGAGAAAATACGGGGGAAGGGAGATCTCGTCGCCACTTTATTATTCCTTGGAGAATCCCTGACTTAAATCTACCTAAATCTCCCGAGATGCATCTCTTTGTGCACCCACATAATAATATTAAACTTCGGTTCTTGAGTGCTCTTACCTAAGAAAACACATCCAAAATCACCCACGGACTTGTGACTCTTACAGTACATAATTGAAATCACACATATGAATAACCGAAATGGCCTGTCGACCTGTAATACTGCCTTGATTCTCTTATCCATGGCCGGTGTCGGGGTGGTCCCAGAAAATGGATCTGATTGGTCTGATTGATGAATCGACGGGGGTTTCGAGAACGTTTTGCCACGGTCCACCCCACTGGCCTGGCTATGACTTGATATCCCAGTCGCGGCGTGGCTGGCTTCTCCAGTAAATGGAGTTTGTGCGGACCTTGTATTACACAGGTATACTGGATGTACTGTGTACCGGTCCGGCTCGCGTGATTCAAGTAGCAGATGTACCCGGTGGGTACTTGTTCATCTGCAGGAACAAGATATTCAAATGATAACGGCGCGTATAAAAGGTATAGGTATAGGTACAGAGGACGGAGTACTTAGCAAAACAACGTTCTAGCCATCTAACATGGCCATGCGATAACGAATTGCGCTATTATCATTTGGTGATAGCTCCGAGGACTCTCAGGAACGGCGGAGTACTTAGCCGTTCGCGTTGTACTCCGTACAGTTTTCGATAGCTATTCTCGCGACGCGCGCATGATTGAAATTGCAAGTTTTTTTTTTTTTTCTCCTAGCGGGCTCAAAGAGTTCACCTAGAATTCACCTTGCTTTTTCGTCTTGAATACACTTCCCTATGCACTTGCGGGATTTGCACCTGATATGCGCTCGGCCCGGGGGTCCTGGCGCCAGTTGCTAAGAAGCGTGACCAATGTATCACTATCTGTTTAGCATGAATATTTACATTTGAGGCTGGAAAGATGTGTATCTTAGAGGGATACACATAAGCTGATAAGACGTAGAGGTGTTCTATTTCGGAGAGAAGGCCGGATAAGAACACCAGATCTGGGAAAGGCCATGCGCTATATTCGGCTCTACAGATTAACATCCCCTGTAATCCGTGCCTATTCTTTATATCTTATCGGTCCAACGGGAGAAGATGGATTGCTCATATTATTGTATTCCATAAAGAGTTTCATTACAAGGTCAGACCGCTGATTGGGCGCTAGTTAGGGCTATCGCCAGTCAGCACACACACGGAGACTTGACTGGTTCGGGTAAGGGGAGCGGTTTGGTAGACATCTCGAAGATGCGGAGGTAAAAAGTCTGGAGAAGAGCTACATTGTACGGGAGTACGGAGTACGGAGTAAACGGATAGAATGAAGTGCTATAGCAGTACTCCGTACTCGCATCTAGATTCGAATATAACAAAATCAAACTGGTATAATAGTAGATCCCTCGGCGAGGACCGGCGGGTGTTTCTAAATGATGTGAAGATGATGACACGGAAGTTAACGAGTGGCGTTGAATTCGGTAAAAAAGTTGAAACTTCAACTTTCACAGGCTACTGCGTTTCCCTCGGCTGTAGAAGAAAACAAGAAAAGGTCCTTTTGACATATGAGAATAGTAAATGTTCTATTTTGATATTGAGGCATTAAAAATGTATTGAAATGTACTAAAATAGAGTGAGGCCTTTTTTCTTTTTTTGTTTCCCCAACGACAACCGGTTTCAGGAGAGGGATTGCCGGCTACGCGACTAAAATGTATGAGGTACTTATCGGTACCCCGTATGGGGCCAGAGCTTTACAGTCACAATACAACGCTTAACCTATTTAGGGAGTGGCTGAGCCGCGCCTTCCTGATTTTGCCAAGAAAATTAAAAAAAAATCAAATCAAAAAAGGAAATTTCCCAAAAAAGGAAAGTCAGTGACTAAATTTAAATTCTTTTTTTTTTGTTCTAAAAGGTTATCATCCCTCCCTTGCCCCTCCACATCTTTAAAACTCATTCTCTCCTCCTTTGGATTTTCTCATCCATATTCAATTTTGCTTTCTTCTTGAGGTCCCTTTCCGTGTTTTCCTTCCTTCGGGACTCTTACCAAAAGTTGCTTAATTGCTCATAAACCGGTTTTAAACCACATCACACATACCCCATATTCATTATGGTACGAGTCATCTCTTTCATCTCTATTGAATCGAGCCTAACCTCCTCTTCTTTATAGGCGTCCGAATCTGCAACTGTCGTCTCCAACACGGGGAATGTGCGTTTGATTCTTGATTTTGGATTTCCACAATGGCCTTCGAGCCAGAGAGGAATGACATATACTGACTTGACATGGGGAAACAGCTCATGAAGTACATGAACCTCGACCAGCGTGGTCGCATTCAGGCTGAATACGTTTGGATTGATTCCAACGGTGGCACTCGCTCCAAGACAAAGGTATGACTCATCTCAATCTGTTCTCCAGGTTTCTTATCTCCTGAGCTACACACTTGTGGGGCGTGGTTGCTGCATGTTCTTATCTGGAATCCCCTCTTGGGCCCTCGATAAGCCCTGTGCACGGGGATTCCTCGATTTAGCAAGCAACGCAGCCACCCGCTGTCACGTGAGCTAGCGCTCCTTTAGAACATCTCACTAACTGGAATCGTTTCACAGACTCTGTTCAAGCCCGTCACAAGTGTTGATGAGCTTCCCGAGTGGAACTTCGATGGTTCCTCCACCAACCAGGCCCCTGGTGACAACTCCGATGTCTACCTTCGCCCCGTCGCTTACTACCCCGACCCCTTCCGCCAAGGTGACAACATCCTCGTCCTTTGCGAGACCTGGGATGCCGATGGAAGCCCCAACAAGTTCAACTACCGTCACGAAGCCAACCGCCTGATGGAGACCAACGCCGACGAGGGCTTCTGGTTCGGTCTGGAGCAGGAGTACACTCTCCTCGGTACTGATGGATGGCCTTACGGCTGGCCCCGTGGCGGTTTCCCCGGTGCCCAGGGTCCCTACTACTGCGGTGTCGGTACCGGCAAGGTCTACTGCCGTGATATCGTCGAGGCTCACTACCGTGCCTGCTTGTACGCCGGTATCAACATCTCCGGTATCAACGCTGAGGTCATGCCTTCCCAGTGGGAGTACCAGGTCGGCCCCTGCCCCGGTATCGATAGTAAGTTTTGCCATATCTCTGACAATGAAATATCCTGAGACTAACTGTTTTTTTCAGTGGGTGATCACCTCTGGATGTCCCGTTTCCTTCTCCACCGTGTCGCTGAGGAGTTCGGTGTCCGTATCTCCTTCGAGCCCAAGCCCATCAAGGGTGAGTGGAACGGTGCCGGTCTTCACTCCAACGTTTCCACCAACGCCACTCGTGCCGATGGTGGTATGAAGGTTATCGAGGCCGCCATGAAGAAGTTCGAGGCCCGCCACGTTGAGCACATCGCCGTCTACGGTGAGGGTAACGAGGAGCGTCTCACCGGTCGCCACGAGACCGGTAACATCGACAAGTTCTCTTACGGTGTTGCCGACCGTGGTGGCTCCATCCGTATCCCCCGCCAGTGCGCTAAGGACGGCAAGGGTTACTTTGAGGATCGTCGCCCCGCCTCGAACGCTGATCCCTATCAGATCACTGGTATCATCGTTGAGACCATGTGTGGTGGTCTCTAAATGCATAGGAATCATTTGGTCTTAGCGCTCCGATACCCTCGGCGTCAACCTGGGAGTCGGACCAGAGCGGCCTGACTGCGTGAGGGAGCCCCCATAGATGTTCTGTGATCTGCCTTTTTCTCTCTTCCTCCTGTCTTTCTCCTCGTGTTCTATCCTTTTTCTTTCTCCCGGTTCCAGTGTCCGCTTATTGCGTTACTGCTGGCCCTCCCTCGTTGCACCAGCCGCACTTATTTTTTTTTTTTCTGTTTCTCTCGACTGCCCTTCACAGGGTAATGTGACACGTACAATAGCATAGAATATTCAAGGATGGGAAAACCACACCATCGTTTATCGAGAGATATCATACTGATATCATTCCTCTGGAGAATCGACAATTAATACCAAGTTCAACATTTGCACTGACCCTCACCTTCTTGGAGTAATTTTCGTCTTTGTCAACAGCACTGCTTGACAATTGAATTCTTGTACCTTTCGTACGTTAGTCCCATTGGTCTTTGCTGGATCGGGTCGGGTGTCTCGCCAGATCGTCTTCGTGCCACATAGAAGGGATCTTGAACTCAATCTAGTATCACATTCTAGTATCACATTCTAGTATCCAATGGAAGTCTTCCCTTCTATAGAGCATCGATTGTATGACAGTCTCATATAGCCGAACACGACCTCCAAGAAGCATGGATCTAGAATACTTCTGTTCATTCTGACTAGTTTTGCCTTATGAAATAGGGTATTCTCCGAAAGCCACCTATGCCCAAAATTAGATCGTATTCATTGCCTTCTATGCTTCTATCGTTCTATAGAAGTCCCATACATCAACCCAAGCAGCAAAATTAGAACTTTTACCGTTTCACTACGGCCACACCCCCAACAACAGACACACAAGTCTATCTATCAATCACCTTCCCAGCTTCAACCACCGCGTAACACCAGCCCCAAGGCCATGCAAACCACGCTGACGCACCTCCCGCCTCGCAGCCCCATCAACCGCGCCATCATCATTCTCATCATCACGATACCTCCCATCAACAAATCGCAACATAACCTCCATAAACGCCGCAGAAAGAATACTCGCCGCCAGAATACCAATCATGACGAGATTACTCTTTCTATACTTCTCCCGACCAGGCGCCTCGTAGTCACTCTTCCAACCAGAATACAGCGCATACGTCGTAAGGATACTGCCCAGATTACCGAGACCGGAGACAACAGCCGACGCAGCAGCTACGCCGACCTCGCCATGTCGAGGCTGGAATATCTCCGTAGTCCAGGTCATCGTGATTGGAACTGTGGGGCCGAGTCCAAATCCAACGATTAGAAGCCCGCCGTACCGTGGCCAGGGGTTTGCGTCTGTGCCCGCGTAGCTTGTTAGGAGGAGGCCGAGGATTTGGAGGAGGACGGGGATTGAGAAGAAGATTGCGCGGTGGCGGTGGAAGCGGTCTGAGAGCGGGGTTACGAGGAGGATGGCGATTAGGTCCATCTGTAGGAAGGGGAAGGGGATGTTAGCGAGAATAAATGGAGATGAAAAGTGACCTCGAAAAGCAGGGGTGGAAAGGGGGCAGAGCGAAAAAAAGAAAAAAAAAACATACAATCCAAATAGGAGCCGTCAACAGACTCAAGGAAATATCACTCAAAGTCGGGTCAATAGCCTTGATAATCACGTTCGCATACAACTGCACGCCGATACCAACACCCACAACACCAAAGTACATAACCAGCAGCGGATAGAGTCTCCAATCCAAGAACACCGCGAGCAGATCCCGCATCGTCCATGCGGACGAGTGATAAACACGCTTCAGATCATGGTAATGCACGACGGCATCGGCGCCCTTCAGCGCGGGTGCGGTGGTAGGTACCCAGCGCATCATCAAGGAGCGTTTTGGGGCTGGTTCGCCCGGTGGCGTGGGTCTGTCTGGTAACCACCATAGCAGGCCGAAGCCCAGGGCGACGGTGATGACGCCGTAGACGAGGAACATCCATTGGAAGCCGACGAGGCCTTGGGCGCCGTCCATTTTTTGGAAGCCGGCGGAGACGAGGCCTACTACGGCGGCGGAGACTTGGGATGCTGTGAAGTATTGTCCGATTCGTTTGCCGATGCGAGACGGCGGGTAGAATAGGGTTAGGTAGTATGTCATGCCTGGCCACATGCCTGCTGTGACGATGCCGAGGAGGAGGCGGAGGAGGCTTGAAGGGTTTGTTAGATATTCCAAATATGGGATAGAATGGGGAGTTCCGGGGAAAGGGCTTGAACGTACTAGAAACTCCATGCTGCTTTCATTGCGGCCAGACAGCTTCCTATTAAGCCTACGCTGATCACGATGCGGCTCATCCAGACGTGGGGGCTTAGACGGGTCATGATTAGGTTTGAGGGGAGATCGAAGATCACATAGCAGACGTAGAATAGGGCGAGACCGGTTGAGATCTCGTGTCGGGTTAGGTGGAGTACGCTTGCGAGGTCGTGGCCGGAGTCTGTGTTCATTGTCTGTGCCAGGCCTACGTTCGAGCGAATGGCTGAACAGAGGAAGTAGAGGACCCAGAATGCGGAGATGATGCGACGATCCAGTTTTCTGGTGGATGTTAGATTTTGAGATTGGATTGGTTCTCGGGGATGCGATTTACCTGTAGATCCGTTCGATGTTGGCCACGCTGTGGTCCAAGGAGCTGTGGTCCAAGGACTCGGTGTGGTCCAAGGACTTGCTGTCGTCCGAGGACGTTTGGCTTTGAGCTGCTTCTGGCTGCTCGGAGATATTCTCAACGGCAGGTTGTTTGTCAACGCCGACAGAGGCATGTTGATTTTCGGTGGACATGTTGTTCACTTTATTATGTCACTTTATTATTATTATAAGTGTATAAACTTTTTATTTGGCCTCTTTGCGGCCAAACAGTCAATTGACTGTACCAAAGCGCTGGCTAAAGCAGTGGTAATTGAGTTCTGTGAATTATAAGTTAGTGGAATTCATTTTGTATATTCCAATTTCCTTCGGAAGAGAAGAATCCTTTACCGAGGTCAGAGAGAGGTACACATACCTTGATGTGAATCTCCGGAAGAAAAAGGAAGATCCCGTTTTTGGATCTGATAAAGAGAGGGGTGTGGATCTTGGCGGAAAACACTGACTCCCGATATATAAGGAAGGCTTATCCGATATATAAGGCAAGGCTATATAGTCTGCACAGAATCGCGTGACTCATAAACTCCAACATCCGAGAATTAATAGGATCCCCGTTGTTGAGATTAAGATTGAGGGTTGAGGTTGAGGGAAAATCTTTCGGTGTTTTGGCCCCAACGAGCTCTTCACCGAGGATAACCTTAAATCTTTTTTTCCCCGAGGCTATCCTTACCTCCTATGGATCTTCGTCCGTATATTTTATGTTTTATGTTCGCTATGTTTTAGGTGTCTCTATGAGTATATATTTACTTTGGATCTGGTCCCCTTATAAAGCTATCAGCTGTTAGCTGTCACCTGCTAGCTGCTAGAATGCTATAGTTAGACATACGATTAGCCCATATCCAACAGTCAAAATAGTATGCCAAGCAATGACTCAGAACCACTCCTAGAATCTTTGCAGTTGTTGAACTCCCAGTGGAGTTATCTCTTTTATGTGATCTCATTATCATCGTCATCTCGATCGCCGGTCTCGGGGATATCACGTGGTCTATCACATATCCGAATCGGGGTAATATTTAGGGCTCGGGTACAGGTCGAAGGGTGAAAGCTTGAGAAGCTATTGAAAATCAATTTGAAATTGAAATGGAAGGTCGATATGCGCAAGAGATAGAGAGCCGGGTTCTGTCTGTAATGATGGCTATCAATGTACTATACCAGAAGATTGTGTATGTTGTCTACAGAGCTTGATGCCTGGGGATAAGAGTAGCATATCTAGTATTCTAGAGCAGAAGACAGAAGGCAAGGAACTAAAAGGAATGCATATATGTCGTTTATTTATCTACAACTCGCCAGCTGGGTAGCTCCCAGATTACTGGCAATGTCCGTTTGTTTTGTTTTCTTCACGTCACAATTTCATCTACCAATACCTCTCGTCTTCCATGTGAAAGCTAATCTGTTTTCGCCTGCAAACATGTGCCTTAAATTCTGGAGCTCAGAAGCCTAATAGTTTCCTAAACTTATTTTCTTTACCCAGTATCTTCACACCCAGTGCTTTGACACACGTCCATCCACAATCACCTAAGAGGGGGAGAGAGAGAAGCGAGAGATGGAAGTGAGAGATGGAAGGTGGGGGGTGCACCCATGACAATCATTATGTGACGATTTCTTATGTATGGGATTTGGGTATTATGGGTTTACGGGTTATAGGAATGGGCTGATTCCGCGCTCTTTACAATCAGCATCTGTATACTCTCTGGAAGCAGTGCTTCTAACTCGGCGTTTGGCTTCGAGTTCTTGCTTTGGAAGAAGCGCCTGCATAGTAATACGCAACTAGTTAGACTGCAACAGGTTAATTGAACTTTGATTGATTGATTGATTGATCCACCATCACCTGCGTGTCAGCCTGTTCTCTTTCAACAATACTTGTCTCTGCAATATCCCCATTACTCCTCCATCAATAACATCTATGAGCTTGTCCTGAGACATTTCCCACCACCAAGACTCCGGTGCCCGACATTACTCAAATTGCTTTGAGCACTCCGACAGTGATCATTCAGTCGTCGGTTAATCTCGCCTAAAACTACTCATATCCTTTATTCACTCACAATGTCTTCAAACGTCGCGGGAACCGGGGCCGACCCCCAACCCAAGAAGCGTTTCTCCGTTCGTCCTATTCGCGGCAACTGGTGTCAAAGAATCAAAAGGCTCAAAAAGATCTTGGCCGATCTCCGAGCTGACATGCTTTTCGGCCTTTCACCCGCCCGCTCTGATAGCAGCACCCGTAAAGAGGTCCCGATTCAGCATATCAACCAGCCAGAAGATACCAACAGGCCAGAAGATGCCAGCAAGCCAGAAGATACCAACAAGCCAGAAGATACGAACAAGTCAGAAGATCCCAACAAGCCACAAGATGCCAACAAGACACAAGATACCAACAAGTCAGACGAAGACAATGAACCCCACAAAGTTCCAGGGGCAAGCTTCATCGAGCAGACTCCAAAGAAAGAAGCCGAGTCTACCCCAGGCAAACACCCTAACCGGGATCCCAGTCAAGTCAGGAGTGGAAGTCGAACCACTACTGCCGGCAAAAAGTATTACAAGCATTTGAGGGTTCCGCCAAATTCCCCGGACAGAGACAGTTTCGAGATGACTTTCAAGGGCGGTACTAGGGTTGATGTTATCCCCGATAAAAGCTTCATGCGTCCGTTCATTGGTCGAGAGACCGAGCCAAGTTGGCAAGATGAGTTTAGCGGTTTGATCGACGCAGGGAATTACAATCTTATAATGAAGCAACGAATGTACCACGAGTACATGATGCGTCGATCTCGCTCCAGGACAAAGAGGCCTAAAAGTTGCCCCCGGGCTACGTCGCTTAATGAGTACTTTGACTTGCACATGTATCTCCGTGGCCAGTGCAATGAGCCGAAACCAGGTTATTCAGGCGCTGGAACCAAGGAAGGCTCCAGCTAAGAGAGTGGCAGCCGGAAGGCAAATGAGACCGTCAAGGAATATGCTATCGCGCAAGAAAAGAAGGAGAATATCGATGAACAGCAGGAGCTACCCATCAAGGAAGATCTAAGCCTTGAGATGCACGAGATGGTCCGGAATGCCCCTAGCATGGGTTCCCTGAGGGTTCGATCCTACTCACAAGCCAAAGAGAGAAAAGAAAAAGCCAAAAAAAGAGAACAAAAAACAAGTATGTTGAAAAGGAAATAAAGCCAAGATCGAAACAGCAGAGACCCCACTGAAAGGTACAAAAATGATTTGATACACGATCTTGCATAGAAAATGGGAAAGTCTGTAGAGATGGCCTAGGCATAAATTGCTTGATTGTGGAGCTTCATCGTTTACTTTAATGCCACTTTATTTCTATGTTTCACGCCTAGCCATGTATCCAATGTCGAAGATAATAAATATGTGTGCTCTATGGCAGCCATGGCAGTAATACTCCGTGCCTAAAAGGGTCCAAAAGGAGAGGGTATTGTTTGATTTGGGAAAAACATGTGCTCCTTTTCACAACGTGGACCCTCTCCAATAATAGAGCTCGAACTCTACGAGCGCGCGGAACTGAGCAATTTCAATATGCTGGTCTAACAGGATCGACAGGACTGATTCTGGTCTCGACAAAGAAACATTCGAGTCTAACCAAATGTAGTAGAACGCTATCACGAGGATCGCTAAGCCCTAAAGCCAAGAACAGTTCAGACCCTGAACACCCACGCTATCAACAAGAAAGCAGCCTAGTACCAAGCCTAAATGCCTAGCGCAATTCCAAGACCCCTCTTCTTGGTCCCATATAGCGAGAACCTCGTAAATCAATCACAAAAAGCGGCTCGAGTCCGGCGCCAAGCGGCACCATCTCGTATTTACAAGGAACACGTCCCGCGAATACGAACAATAACCTTGACCAGCCTCGCTAGCATTATTTACCTTGTATCAGCCGCGTCAATGTAGGAAGATGTCCAGGGGACAGCAACGACATAAAATCACCGTTCCGCCCCCAAATCCGACGACAATTTCCAAAGCAGAGCACAAGCAGGGTGTCCATACAATTCTCACAAACTGTCAAGGCTCTACTCTATACCACCATCCCTTCTCCAAAATGCTCTCCCCAATCCCAATTACAGCCCTAGCCCTATCCCTCCTCCTCACCAACCTAGCAACAAGCACAACAACCAACAAAAACGAACCCCAACTCCTCTCCAACATCTCCCTCCTCACAGACGATGCATTCTCCCTCTTCAGCTCGAACCCAAGTCTAAACGCCCGCGCCTTGGAATGCAGCATCGGATACAGCGAATGCGCCTACAATACCAATCGCTGCTGTCCGTCCAGCGGGAAATGCTGCGGGAACGGGTACTGCGCTGATATAGGCGAGACGTGCTGCACAGGCGGTGGTACGTGTTCGGTTGGATTCAAGTGCTGTGAAGGGACCACGGGATGCGCGCCGCTAGGCGGGGAGTGCTGTTCTGGTGGATACTATTGTCGGGCTGGGAAGAAGTGTCGTATCTATGATGGGGAGAAGGTTTGTTGTCCGTTGAGTGGTTGTATTGGGGAGAATGATGGTATTGGGTCTGGGGGTACGCTTACGGTTCCGGATGTTACGTCTACGGCGACGGAGACGGAGATTGAGACGACGAGGGCGACTACCACTTATCTTGAGGTTGATTGGGATTATTATTATACTACTGTCTACTGGTATGTTACATTCTGTGGGGATTGGGTTGGTTTGGTGGATGGGTTGCTGATTGTTTTTATAGGACTTATTGGTTCTATTACTGGACTTCTTATGCACCTTATACTGTTCAGACGGTTACTTCTACAACCACCAGTACCCGCACTATCTGGTCTGTTTATGCGACAGACAGGGCGGACGCGACGTCGTCGCTTAGAAGGAGTTCGTCTCGTTACTCGTTCTCGACTCCTTACGAGGCGACTTCTCTTAAAAGCTCGACAGCACCTGTCACCTTGTCAACCGGCGCTGCTGCTCCGTCTGCTACTGCGTCTGATTCAACAGATGACACTGTTGCAGCTGGTCCAGTTATTGGGGCAAGTTCCGCAGAGAGTGTGAGCGTTAGTGGGACTGGCATCCTGGCTGCTGTCTTGGTTGCTGCGGTTGGTGGATTGGCATTTGGGCTGTGAACGGCTAGGGCAGGTTGCGGTTTTAGGGTGATTTGACGTTGAATGGGGTCATTTGTGACTGAATCTTGTTGTTGACACCTTTGACATACATGATGTTTCTATAATGACTGTATGCCATAATTTTATGAAATGCCGATCTAGCATTCGAGACGTATACTGAATCGTAAATCATTGATTGGCATAGCAAAATATTTAGCTAATATATTTGAAGAAGTCAAAATATCAGTTCCTTCAACATTCGATGAAGTGAGATCACACCTCGCTCAAGTCCAGGAGAACCCCTCCACGGAAAATGAAATAAGAATCTGCCTTCTCAGGGATCCTGGCTGCTGTTAGACGAGCTATCCTTGCGGTGCTCAACATGGGTACCCTTTCCAGTCTCCATATCGTTTATCTCATTAGCCAGTTTGGCCTTCTTCTCTGGAACATAGCTAGAGCGACGCAGGTGCTCCTCGGTCTCCTCGTAGTTGATAAGAAGCTCTCCCTTCTTGCCGTAGCGGTGGGGCTCGTTACGGGCGACCGAGACGACATTGAAGACGCTGGATGTCTTGTGGAAGATTGTGTCCATCTCCTCCAGGGACCGATAGGCAGTTTCGGGGTAGAAGAAGTAGACAACGGGGAAGATAAATGCGTTGCTATTTGGAATATAGAGTTAGTCGTGCACCAAATACATTTCGCGCAGAATATACTCACATGACAGCAAAAATAATATATGTCTTGTATTTGATTGTATCGAATGCAACAGGCGTGACCATGACAACCATAAAGTTGAAGATCCAGTTGCCCGAAGTTGCGAGTGCGTTGGCGGGAGCACGGATTCGTAGGGGCACCTATCGCATTGTTAGTGGGGGTTTGGTGCAAAAGAATAAAAGAGATGAAAAGCCTTACGATCTCAGCGGGATACAGCCAGGTCATTCCCAGCCAGCCAAAGGCAAAGAATGTGTTGAAGACAAACAAGAACACGGCAGCGGCAATACCAGGCTTTGTCTCGCCCTCAAAGCTAGTGGTGATGGCCAAAACGGCCATTGAAATCGACATACCAGCGGCACCAACCAACATCAGAACTCGTCGGCCCACCTTCTCAATAACGAAGATGGGAATCAAAGATGCCAAGAAATATTCAGTGCCGTTGCACGCGGCTAGGATGCGCGATGTTAGGCCATCCATACCAAGAGAGTTCTCATAAATGAAGGCCGCATAGTAGGTAATCAGGTTGATACCAGAGATCTGCTGGAACATCTGGTTGACGTAGGCGAGTACCACACGGTGGAAGTGGCGGTTTTCATCCATAGTAAGCAAGTCACGGAAGCTGACACTCGAGGCAGCCAGGACAGCATCTTTGATAGCGGAAAATTCCGAGTGGACGTAGGGATCGTTCTCATCTAGATCTAGGATCGCAGCAAGAACATCCAATGCTTCCTGTTCGCGGCCCTTGAGGATCAGCCAGCGAGGCGATTCTGGCAGCGGCAGCACGAATATTAAGATGATCAGTGCGAAGACGTTTTGGAAGGCAATTGGGAAACGCCACGCAACCGAGCTAGGGTCAAGGAAGGAGAATCCAAGATCAAGCCAGTAACTGATCGTGATTCCAGCAGCAATCAACGAACCCTCAAACATGACTAGTTTTCCACGGTGGTGGGATTTGGAGCATTCTAAGTAATATTAGCATCCATTCTCGTCTCCGATGGAGCCAAATACTTACCAGATTGCCATGTAGGGACAGTAGAGGTGTTCATGCCGTTGCCGATACCGGTGATAATACGGCCGACAATGAGATGCGGCAGGGAATAAGCACTGGCTTGTAGCGTAGCCCCGATCACCATGATGATGGAGCCGGTGAAAATTGTCTTGCGGCGACCAAGGTAGTTTCCAATCCAGATGCAGAAGATTGCGCCGAAGAAACAGCCCAAGTTATAAGAAGCGATAGTGATTCCTAATAAATTAGTACGGATGAATAGGAGGTTGCCATTGAGTTGCCATACCCTGGGTAGTCGCGTTGTTACTGGTCGATGAACTCGATTTAGTGGTGTCGATATCGGGGAAGACCGTAACGAATGAGTTTAAGGTCAATAGACCTCCCATCACACCTCTGATGAGCGTTAGCAAAAGAAGCACACTAGACTTTTCATGTATAGCTTTCGATAACATACTGGTCATATCCGAATAGCCTGTGCAATTCCTCGTTAGCGCTGCGTACTTCGAAAGTAGATCATTGAAAAAACCAACATACAAGAAATCAAGACCAGCAATAACACCGATCATGACATTCAGGCCCGTGCCTCGAAGGCCGAAGAATGGCTTCATGGCGGCGGATGTGGTGTATAGGTTAGGTTGCAGAAGGAGGACAGACTGTATACAGTCAAGCCCTAAAAAACAAAGATACTCCGACTATTCTTGTTAGCCGTAAAGAAATGGACTTGAATTGGACAGACTGCAAAGCAGAGAAGAGAAGATTTCAAAGCAACAGCCAGGTCCGGGGAAGTGCAGATTTATGAACCCCCGAATCAAACAAGGAAGGTACCCACAAAATCATAATTTAGAAAGAGCAACCTTCGAGACAAGCCAATGAAAAGTAATAGTAAGGTTGCATTGGTGATGGTCTATACCATGGCCCGATGGGGACTGTACGTCTTCACGGGCTGAGACTTGGATGATCGCCGGTATTCCTCCAGGTTTTCACGGGACGCAAATCGGCCCCAAGAGGTGTTGCGCCCATGCGAGGGGTCTCGCATGAGTCGGTCTCCGCCCGGGATTGGTCACAGTATTGTCTCGGTACGGTAATATCCGTGGTATCAAATTGAATGGAGCACTCGAGACTCACTGGGTACTTTTTCTACTTTTCTAATTCTGTTTCCGTCGAGATGGAGTGTATGACAGCTGCAAAGTTCATGGTTCACGGAATCTCACGTGGGTTCAAGGTACTTTTGTCCTGGGATTTGAAATTGGAGTGGTATTTGAGTATTTGACCAAAACCTGGAGATTCTCCATTATTCCCCCCCCCCCCCGGACTCCCCATTTTTTCTCCGCTGATCTTCACTGAGAGGGACTACTAGTATGTACAACATACTGTGTACTTGACTTTGGGCCTTAGACCACGCACAATTGCTGCTTCCCACCTTGCGCTCATTACTTAGGTACATGATTGTTTATATTTTCTTTGACTTGCCAAGCATACTTGGCAGGGATGCCATGGAAGGGGTTCAAGAACTTTCCATATAAGCCGCACCGGCATCAGGGCCCGAAAACTTGGTACAGCCGAAGTCAGACTGGATGACATCATCGACCAGGCCACTATCCAAAACAGGTAGGTGGTTTTCATACTTCCCTACGTAGTACAGTCTCGGTGTTATTTCATTCTTTACCGAGTATTATTCTGACGGTTCTTACTGTTCTGGCACAAAATCTGCTCGGCACAGGCCGAAGCACGGGGTTCCCGAGAGTACGGGATGCCCGATTCGGATAAGCCTATTACGTATCAAACTGCAACTCCGGTATTTACACGATACTACCTAATTATGCAGTCCGTCGCCTTAAATGTCATGGAGTAAATAGACTGGTCCATGAATAATAACGATGTATTATTCAATGCAATCCTGCCAAAATTTGCCAGTCCACGTAGATAGGGCACTGGAATCCCGAATTCGGTCAGTACATCAGCCCGGTAATGACAGCGTAAATACCAACTCAATGACAATGTCCCTGACCATGCAACTGCTAACTAGTACTAGTATTACATACATTATACATATATAGTAGCAATAACGACGATCAACCAAGAATCAATAGTCAATGATCGACAATGTGGAAGGTTATTTCTGCTTGGTTTAATGACAGAACCAGAGCATCCGAGCAGCCTTCCACTTGTCCTTGAAGTTGCCGGGCTGGAGCCGACCTCGGTGAATTTGATCAGGTCGAACTGGTGCCGTCATCCCCTTGGGGTTCGGGAATACAACTGCAACCTAGCGTTCGACTTTCATAGGATCTTACACTAACAGTCTACAACGAGTCAAGAAGAATGCACTAAATGGATGTTTCATTCAAATTGAACTTGCCAGCCAGATGAGAATACCCCCAGATTAGAGCCTCCTGCCCAGACCCTCTGTCCTCAAGTCCATTCGGACCTGCGGCCGGTCAGCAATCATTGTGAATATCTGGGGAAAACTATTGGCTAACATCAAACACATCGCAAGATTTGGAAAAAAGTAAAAAGCAGCAAGAGACCCCATATGTAACATCGGGTTTTTGTCAGCCGTGGGCCACCGTGAGGCATCCCAAGAACAGTCAACACCCGACAAGTCTTCACATGGGGTCCATCATAAAAGGGGAGAAACAAGGGGGAGAAAGGGAAGCCAAATTGCAGTTGCTTTTAGGGCTTCCCAGTCGTCCCAGTCTGGCATCGAGGTGTAAAGTTTACCACAAGTCCTCTTTACCACAAGTCCTCATTGCCATCATGGCGCTTGAATTCAAACGGTTCCTCGCTGGCCTCTGGGCCCAGCAGGTCAGGTTCTTCGCGCGCGGGAGAGCCGGGAGAGAAAGCGGGTTCGTCCTGAGGCTCTTCGTCCTTGGGCGGCTGACGGCAACGGACAACGGTGTGGCCCACTAGAGAATTGTTAGCAGACTAGCTCGAGTATTAAGAACGTGCCGGTGATCAACTCACTTTCTCCGCAGTTCTTGCACTGAACCTTCGACCAATCTTTCGGCTGGTCACAATCACGGGAGTAATGTCCGGCTAAAACAGTAGTTGTCAGTCCTGTTTCACAGTGCATAACGGCCAAAGAGTAGGAAAGTTTTCAGGGCATGCATCACACTTACTCTTTTCGCAGTTTCGACAGGTAACAGTAGCGAGGTTACGAGGCTGATCACAATCGCGGGCGATGTGGTCTTCGGATCTGCATTTATGTTAGAACCAGCGACAATCCCAGGGCTCCGATTTTGATATTTTGACATACCCGCAATTGCGGCAGGTGCGAGGGCCACGATCAGCAACATTGGGGCAATCTTTGGCAAAATGGCCAGCTGAAACATAGATGTTAGCATCTTGAAATATACAAATCATCTTGGACAAGGTCTTGTCATACTTTCGTTGCACTTCCGGCATTCAACATCACCTGCAGATCGGGGCTCGGGGCAGTCAGAAGCAATATGTTCCACAGATCTTCATAGAAGTCAGCATTATCCAGTTCGTTGTGTGCATCACAGTCACATACCCGCAGTTACGGCAAGCATGCTTGTTCTTGCGCTGCTGTCTGCAATCGCGCACGCGGTGTCCAACCCCATCACAGTTTGAGCACCTGATTTCCACACGCTCGTTCTCCGTGCGCTCCTCCTTGCAACTGCGCGAGATATGTCCCAGCTCTAAGCAGGATAGTTTAGCAATGTTCTGAGAAGTCTACAATCAAGGTAAATACCTACCTCCACAGTTCAGACACTTAGGCACCTTGCGCTCGTAGGGAACACCAGCGTTGTTCATGCGTTCGAGGTTCTCCTCGGCATCCGAAGGCCAACGGTCTCGGAGGTGACCACGCGACGCCTTGGGGCTAAAAAAGAATCCAATCACGAACTCGCGATCAAGCACTCCCTGGAGATCGATAAGGCTGATGACATCGTCAACTTCAGCCTCCTGTAGTTAAAATTCATTCATCAGTAATTCATATTATTAAACTGCAAAGCGACAATGATTGATTACCATAGCAATGATGTAGATGTTGAAGTCGTCTTCGCGCATTTTTCTCTCGATATCAGCCCAAGTGGCGTGGGGAACTGCCTTGGAGTAAATCTTCAGTGCCTGCACATATAGAGTTAAGTCAGCCAAAGCTCGAAACTTGCAAGGTACGTATGGATTCCTGGTACCTCGCGGAAATCGTCAAGATCCCTTTCATCGCTAGCCTTCTTCATTGCCGCCCAGCCTTCGTGGGGAAGCATATCAGCAACTCGATTGAGGTCGAACTTTCGGTTCTCCTTGCATTCCATTGTTTTGTGGCCTTCAGCCTGGCAGTTCTTGCAGACATCAGGGGGTCGCTCGGGGCAATCAACAGCCGGGTGACCTTCCTTCTCGCAGATACGGCAGGTACCCTTGAACACACGGGGCTTAGGGCATTCGGACTTGGAGTGGCTGTATTTAAAATCAATTAGCAAGTTGAAATACAAAACTCTCAGTAATGACTCACCCTTCATCGCCGCAGTTGAAGCACGCGCCCATCTTGCGGGGCTCGGTGCATTCCGCCTTGGAGTGACTATTTCAAGAGAACAATTAACGCCGTAACACACAAGATGTTCAATAAGACTCACCCCTCTTGACCACAGTTGAAGCACGCACCGGTCTTGCGAGGCTCGGGACACTCGGCCTTGCTGTGGCTGCATTCTCATCAGTACAATGGAGCAAGCACATAGAGGTCGACAACTTACCCTTCTTGGCCGCAGTTGTAGCAAGCACGGTCACCACCACCGGCGTATTCACCATATCCTCCGCCATTGTCGTCGCCGTAGTTGCCATAGGCGTCGCTATATTTCAACATTGGTTAGATGAGCTGGCAAAATATGACATGGAAAGTGCGGGACCAACTTACCCTGCGTTGCTGTCTCTCTGTCTCAGAGGGACCGAGTCATTCGGGCACTGGCGAGTCATGTGGCCAGGTTCACCACATCTGGAGTTTGTGAGCGACTGATATTCTTGGGGGATTTCCCCGAGCTGGGGAAGCTAATATCTTTGAGGGAGAACTCACTGTCCGCAGGTGAAATCATCGTTCCGGGATCCATGGATATTGGACTCCATTTTGGGCACCTTGGTAAACATGCCTGTTAGTCAAATACCGCCAAACAGTCATGTCATTGTGGAAGAACCCGTCACCAGGGTGAACGGCTGAAGCGGGACAGATAAGAAAAAATGCGGGGAAGGGCCAGGGAGGTGTGAGAGAAGATAGAGGCAGATGAGACAAGATCACCAAGGAGAAGACGCGACCTTTTCACGTAGATCGCTCTCCTAGGATCATCGAGAGAGACAGTGCAAGCTCGACACCGAGAACGACACTTACCAACGTGGTTTTCGACGCGCGGTAGACGCGAATGTTGATTGTTGACGATTGAGGGCAGAGGGAAGAAGAAAGGGAAGAAGAGGAAGAGGAAGAGGAAGAGGAAGAGGCAAACAAAAAACACAACCGGTAGGTGACGCTGAGGTGGAAACTGCCTCTTCGAGGAAGGAGCGATGTGTCGACCTACCTCAGGCAAATGCTCAATCTCTAAGGTAACTTACACTAGACGGGGTACTCAATCGCATTAGAGTTACAGATGAGACTCCACTTATTTTGAAAAGAGATTGCATGCATTTGAATGGTAACTGGTCAAATATGCTGCTAAAAATACAGAGCACATGCAAAAAGACCGATGATATAGGGCCACTAACCGCAAGACAGACATTAACCTGCCTACCATTACCGGAATAACCTGCCCAGCAGGCCACCAGCGATGTTGTTCACAATGCCACCACCCAGAGCCGAGTTGGCATATGTGGAGGCCTGGCCAAACTTATCACAGCGAGAGAAGGCCATGGTATTCGTAATAGTCAAAATGAGTGCAATAACTAAACCGAAGTCAATACCTGGTGCCAACGTATATCAAAGTATTCTGGGAGTAACTTACCAATCAGACTGAGCCAAATAACACCGACAAGTCTCACAATAGCCAATATCGCAAGGCCCACCCACAGAGCTGGTGTGACATACAAGCTCAGCCAGAAGAACCGCTTGTCAGTGGCTGTCACAGTGCGAACGTTGGGGTCGGATGATTCGAAGACCCACTGGGAGTCGCCGGTCGAGGTGTCGACCTCGTTCCACCAACGTAGGCCGACCAGCCGGCGTCCCGCAATGTTTTTGAGGTAGTAGAAATCCGCGGAGAGGAGAAGAAGGGTGAAAATGAAGACGAGGATACTAGATAGACGTTAGCGTCGCAGGTTAACAAGCAGGTAGTTCAATGCAGGGTCCGTACAAGTCATCGATGAAGAGTACACCAAATAGATACATCAGTAGCGCACCTAATCATCAAGTTAGTCAAATCATTCTTGCTGCTGTTATTCGGGGTGGCGGAGTACAAACCGATCCGAATGCCCAAGAAGACAAGTAGCGTGATAGGGTGCGCGCTGAGGCGCCAGTTGAGCTCGCCTTGACCTCCTTGTCCTTGGTCCATAGTTTGCAAGGTGGGGGGTTTGATGTTATCTGAATGTAAAGGACCTCTCGGTCAGCAGATTGGGTCACTTTGATCCAAGTTAGGTCTGTTGTTGACTGATGATGCTCCTATGTGGTCGAAACACGGGTGTAGGCGGTTTCTTGTGGCAGAATAATAATGCTACAGTGGAAGCATAGACCAAGTGGATTTGTTAACGATGTGGTAATACTTGCTTAGCAAGGGCTGCATGATCTACTTAGCATATCCTGGAAAGCCCTATTATTTCGGGATTATTAAATAGGTTCTATAAGAAGATCTAATCATTACCCCTACTTCTATACAATGTTCAAAATCACTCACATGACTACACTAAGTGGATACCTCCCATCAGCCACACGTGCGGTTATTTGTTATTTGGTTCCAACGTAAGTGGCGCTAAGCCGATAAGACACAAAGTTTGATCTATGTAAGAACAAGAATCGCATATGTCTTTGGTGGTTTTGTTTTTGTATGTTTTTCAGGTGTACACGAAGGCGGTGAAAAGGCATACTTTTTACTTCCCTATATATAACCATTGACTCTGCACCAAAATCACATAAGGAGTCACATCGCAGTACTAAGCATGCAGAGGATGAAGTATGGACTTTTGGATTCCTGTGGTGGTTCAAGTACCAAATATAGACCGTACCAGCCCAGACCTTGGGAGGTAGGTTGGCTCATATAAACAAAACGAATGATTGAAGTGTTTTTATTATTACTGTGTGAACATATTTCCAAGAAGGACCTCGGTGGTACAGGCCATACTCGAGTATATATACATGGATTTGCTTTCCCCATTGTCTCTAGAAAATATCGACCTACCCCCCATATCTCTCAAACCACTGCACAACCCGGAAATCACCACAAGACAAAGCCGCCTGTACCAGGGTGCCGAATTCCTCACTCACTATATTAACGTCGGCTCTATAATCAAGAAGAAGCTGGACAGTCTCTGTCTGTGCGTGCGCGGAGAGGCAGATGCCACAAGCCGCGGCATGCAAGGCAGATGTATATCTTCCCGCGGGGAGATCAGGATCAGCGCCGGAATGAAGCAGCAGTTTAGCGATTTCGGTGTGTCCTCGATAACAAGCCGCCTGGAGGGGTGTGCCAAAATGGCCTCCTATCGAGTTGATGGTGCTCGTTTTACTCGTTTTGAGAAGCATTTGTGCAATGCCCAAGTGGCCTAGACTGGACGCAATATGTAGAGGCGTTCCCGCTGAGCATTGAATGCAGGGGTTTGCTCCGCTGTTCAGTAATAGTTGCACAATTTCTTCGTTGTCAGTGGTTGAGGCGATGCAGAGTGGTGTTCCGTGTTCCTCATTTGCAGCGTTGATGTCTCCCTGCTTCTGCTCAAGCATTAACTTGACAATTTGAGTGTAGCCGTCTGCTACAGCTGCGTGGAGCGCAGTGCCATATAGTTCATCCCCAGCCCCTGGGTCCGGCCCGAATGCCTGAAGCAGGGCATATATCTGAGCAAAACCACGGTCAGAGGAAGTCTGGAGAGCAAGGTTGTAGGACTTGCTGAGCGGATTGATCTGCCGTTGATCAAGGAGTAGCCCAACGATATCCAAGTTTCCCAAGGTACAGGCTGTGTGAAAACTACCCACATAGTGTCGTCCCGGCTTAGTGATATCGGCACCTCTATCAAGGAGGACCTGAACCACTTCGACATGACCTCCGTAGATAGCAGCCTCCAGAGGATTGCCAAATTCGTCGCTTCTCGCGTGTATGTCTGCGTTATTGTCGAGAAGAACGTGACAAACTGCGGCCTGTCCTTCATATGCTGCGGTTTGTAAGGCGATCCCGTACAACCCTGTTGTGTCAACTGGAACGCCAGAATCCAGCAGCAGCTTGACCACTCGAGAATGACCTTTTGCCGCAGCCGCATGGAGAGCATTGCCGTAAACTCCTTCTGCAGTCAAAGTTTCAGGCTCATTGCTAAGGATGCAGGATACAACGGTATCCAACCCTACAAGTGAGGCGATATAGAGTGGCGAAGGTAAAAAGGGAGTAAGTGATACACCAAGTGGCTTGGTTCGGGTCCTCCACGGCTCATCAAAATCATGGATTCTTATCCAATTCGTGAATACGTTTGCGTGAAACACAAATACATCCTCCATCAGTAGTTGCAGGCGAGAGCCCTCTTTGGCCAAAGTCAATCGTGCATGTGATGGCCAAAACTGAGCAGCATATTGAGCTAATGGATAGTCGCTTTGGAGTGTAGAGGTAATTGCACTAGGGGCGTTCAACTGTGAAAGGTACTGCAGACAGGTTATAGCAATAGAACGGTGAGCTAGACCCTCGTCTAGACTATACCACTTTTTTGACCCATCGGGAGAGCTCCCACAAGAAATAAGGTAGTCCTTGACAGATGCGTGGGCCAACCTGACCACCAACTGACCACTAGAGTCGTCTGGCTTGCCACTGTCCTTGTCCGTCACAGTTATCACCCCGGGACATATCGACAGAATGTCTTGAGGCTCTAGAACTCGTCTTCGCGGATCTAATCTTGGCGAACTGCCGTGAAATCCCAAGGCAAAGAGTTCAGAGGCTTCTTCAAGGAGCAGTGGCCGCATGGGGAAAGTAAGCCACATGAGAAGACATTGTGCTTGTTTTCGCCGCGTTGAAGGAATCTGATCGAGCATCTGGTCGTACATGTTACCGAGGCTGGTTGGAAGTGTATGGAGTGCCGCCTCAAGGTCGTGATAGCTATAACATCGTTCGATTTCGCGCAGCTGGCATTCTGCCAGTCGAAACCTAGAAGCTTGAGTATGCTTGAAGTGACGGGCCGGACATGAGATGATGACTTACAGTCCCGCTGCTTTCAGAACCAACGACCGATGGATTTGCTTCTTGAGCTTTTTTGGCCAGCGCCTAGAGAACTCTTCCTTGCCGTATAGTCTTTGATGAGTGTAGGTATGCACGTCTTTTTCTATTCGAGACATCTCAATCTCTATTCTGCTTGCTCTCCTAGTCGAAATTGCTCGCTGTATACTTGGCCACAGGCGACTAGTAATCAGAAGATTGACTGTTGCCACCGAGTTGATAGAGATTAGAGTATCCAAGAATGCCCCGATGTCATCGCACTCGTCAAGGCCATCTATTACCGCGAAACACCGTTTCAGTGGCTTGAGGATTTCTTTCAGAACGCAGAGAATTGACGCCATCGTTGGCTGAGTAGATATCCTCCTAGCCCTGACGTAAAGAGGGGGTGTCAGCTTCTGAAACCACAGAGAAATAAACTTGCAACCGGGCAGCACAAATTAAGATAAATTCATTTCACCATGTCTGTCATGGAGGGCTCATCCACGCCCAGTCAAAGCAAGTATCCGCGTCGAGATCGAGATCCTACAAAGCCGCAGGTATCCGATGTGTACATTGCAATAATGGGCGTGATCGGAGCCGGAAAGAGCACGTTTATATCACAACTGGCTGATTCACATGTTCCTGTAGGAAGTGGCCTACATGCTTGTTAGTGACATGATCGTTCAGTGCCTTCCAAGGTTCCTTTTAGCTCTTTACTGATCACTACACTCATAGGCACCCAGGACGTTGCAGTATATCGATGCAAGTTCAGCAGCCCCGTCAACATCTGGCTCGTTGACACACCAGGGTTCGATGACACCCATCGGAGTGATACGGATGTGCTCCGCGAGATAGAAAATTGGCTGATGGAATCCTTTTCTTCTAAGAAAGTTTTGAATGGCATCATATACCTCCACCGTATCACAGATATCCGAATGCAGGGATCTGTAATCAAGAACCTCTTCATGTTCAAGAAGCTCTGCGGTCCCGATGCTCTCAAGAATGTGATTCTAGCTACCACCATGTGGGAGAAAGTCAGTCAGGAAGACGGTGAACGTCGCGAACAAGAGCTAGGGCGCACGTCAGATTTCTGGGGCGAAATGATCATGCGCGGCGCACAAGCTAAGCGGCATCAGAATAACGCAAATTCAGCCTGGAGTCTAGTCGATATTTTTGCCTCGAAAAGCTCAACGAAGCCAAAGGCAGTTCTTACCATCCAGCAGGAGATGGTAGTACAGCACAAACCTTCAGACAAGACAGATGCAGACATAGAGCTCGAAAGTTCATTGGTCCAAGAGCGAGAGAAATGGTCACGGGAGCTGGAAAGGAGTCGAGACGATATGCGTGAAGCACTTGCAGCCAAGGACAAGGAATCGCTGGAGCAGCTCCGCGAGACAGAGGCCAAAATGAACAAGAAGATTGACGAGATCGAATGCGCCCGTGAGGAGCTAAAAATAGGCATGCAGCAGCAGTACGAGAATCAGATCTCGGAGCTGCAAATAGCACTAGAGAAGCAGACTCTAGATGCTGAGCATACTAAAAAGAAGCTGCAAAAGATGGAAAAGACCTTCGATGAGATTCTCAATCAGATACAAGTGATGGCCAACAGCAGTGGACAGCAGCTTCACCACCGTATTTAGCATCTAGCGATGATACCTCCGATGATACCTCCGATGATGAGCCTAGCCCTCCAGCAGTGCCGCAGCATATCATTGAGGGAGAATCTTACAAAGCCCCCCCCCCCCACGGTACTGGAGAGTACAATCTGTCCATATCAGGCAACGAATACTTTTTCTGTGGACCCAGGTATCAGACCTGGTACGTCGTCCCCCCCGTAAACACCGGATAGCAACTGAATCAAACAGGAGAATGGGGAAGGAACATATATCCGACCATGTAGGCTTTGTTGTGATGTTGCGGTTACACACCACGACGTATGTATGTTTCGGGAGTAATGGCTCCTGGTACCATCACTGCTATCGCACAAAGGAACACAACAGCAAGTCTTTTGTGGTGGTTCCACAGTGTTGGAATGACTATTAAACATCATCATAGATCTAAGCTCGAACTTCGAGCAGGAGTACCCGCGTCTGTACAGGAGACTCAAAGAGGATATCGGGGATGACCGCCCTACGGCTGTCGCCTTGGGGGTTCGTGGGCAATATTTCTTCTTGGGAGATAAAAGAGTGTTCTGGAATCTCCCAAGTGAGATCGAGGCAGTTACTGCGCCCGCTAGCATCGAGCAGCTGTGGTTAGGCCGAGACGACGCCTTTGTCCTTGTAAAAGATAGTGGGACCATCTACTTCGATCTAAAGGGTCACTATTCTAGCCTCTCTGAAACACTGCGCAGAATAAAGGTTAACGGCGAATCCATCAAAGTAAGTGACTTCTACTATTTTCGGCATCATGAACGCGACTAACGTGACAGGCTCTGGCTCTGGATCTGGAACACGATAGGTTTTTCATCATGTATGGGGGGAACCAAAGCGCCGTGCGTATAAACTCCCAACCATACAGTCATTTTTTAACGGAAAATCGTTGGATTGTGTAATGTACTCGGTATCTTTACCTCAATGTCATACCTACAAGTGTGTATCGTGCCAAACTCATGGTTAGTCTAAGTTCGTGTCACTGCCTAGTAGTATTTAGAGGAGGGAGTGGAAGCCTGTTAAATTAGAGGCTGTAAACTAATTTGTTATAAGAAAAAAGTGTAATCGTCTCTAAATATATGTTGCTGAGAATGATAGAATGGTCATGCTGAGTTCTCCGATTTAACCAAACCTCCTACAGGAATAGTACGAATAGCCATTTCTAACAATCTCATAAATTCCATCTGCTCATAAAAAATGAAACGGAAAAGATCATTGAATCGACTCTACCAACCTTCTACGTGGGACATAGTAAAGCGGCTTTACGGATAGCCGAGTCGGCTTCTTCCCGACTCAACTCCATAAAGACCTCCACTCCCCAAGAAACACAGAACACAGTACACAGTACACAATACACAACTCTATACCATTTGAATGAACAAACCACAAATCACCACCTAAACAATGGCAGCCCGCAATACTCTCCGTCGTTCCCTCCTCTACGGTAAGCTCTCAAGCTCCCTTGCGACGCTGCATCTTCCCCGCATTTCACTCCCCAAGCTCCCAAAAAAAAAGCCATCCAAGCTAACAAACAACACCAAATAGTCCCGGGCTCCTCCCAACGCTTCCTAGACAAGTCGCGCTCCCTAACCGCCGACTGCGTCACCTACGACCTAGAAGATAGCGTGACACCACACATGAAAGCAGAAGCGCGCTCACTAGTGCGGAGAGCAATCGACCAAGCCGCGCCACCAGGAATCCGGGAACGCGCCGTGCGAATCAACTCCGTAGACAGCGGACTGGCATTGGGTGATTTGACCGAAGTCGTGAGTGGAGTCCTGAACACACACATACACATACACATACACAAACACATAAATACTCCCACCCCCTACATACAACATCCAACTAACTAACCATCCCAGCTCCAATCCCCAAACCTAACAACAATCGTAATCCCAAAAGTCAACTCCGCCTCCGACCTCACATTCGTCACAGACGTCATAACCCACACACTATCCCAACAACCCCAAACAGAACGAACCCCAATTTCCCTCCTGGCTCTAGTCGAGTCCGCCAAGTCCCTAACAAACCTATCTCAGATCTGCGCCGCGTCACCTTTACTCCAAGGCCTGGTATTCGCAGCCGAAGACTTCGCGCTAGATTTAAGTATCACGCGGACACCCTCGTTGACGGAGTTCCTGTTCGCGCGGTCTGCGATAGCGACCGCTGCGCGGGCGGCGGATCTGCCGTCGACAATTGATCTCGTTTGTACGGCGTACAAGTCTGAGAATGGGGATGGGTTGCCGCCGGCTGCGCTGCAGGAGGAGTGTCTGGATGGACGTCGGTTGGGGTTCAATGGGAAACAGTGTATTCATCCGTCGCAGGTGAAGGTTGTGGATCGGATATTCGGGCCGGATGCGGTGGAGACGGAGTGGGCTATGCGGGTTGTTATTGCGGATGAGAAGGCTGCGAGGGCTGGGAGGGGTGCTTGGACGCTTGATGGGAAGATGATCGATGTTCCTGTTGCGCATAAGGCTAGGGCTATTGTTAAGAAGGCGGAGGCTTGTGGGGTTGATGTTGATGCTGTGAGGGGGGAGTGGCAGCATCAGGAGCCGGAGTAGGTGGGTTAGATGTGTAGCGCTGTGTATTATCTACGCATGATATCCCTGTATATGTTTGTTATACATTCTAGTACTTATGTTATGCGGGCATCATTTCTTTGGCTGCTTATGGATCGTATTCGGTTGCCTCGCTAGTTCTAAGAGTCATACTGAGACCACGTAAGTATATAGAAGCATGTAGCCAAGAAGAATCTATCTTTAAGAAAAAAAAGGTTGCTCAAAGAACTCGATATGCTCGCCTGATGTACTTGCTGCATGCTGTGGTTGAGTCACAGTTTTGGACCAAAAGGTTGAAAAGAAGTTGAGTTATCAAAGGATTCAATAGATAAATTTGGTAGGGTATCATGCCGCTTTGACGCAAATTGAGTTGAATGACACGCCGGGTCATTGATCTTGAGTCTCTATTTCTTCGCGCTTGAGTAAATGGATTTTGCCCATAGTTAGGATGGGAGGCTCTCCGCCAGCGTTGGCCTCCATCAATTCACTAGCCAGCTCCTTGGCTGCTGACTTGTCATAACTGGTTGGATCGATGCCGAGAATGCCTCCAACATAACCGCCTCGCTCACCGGGTACACTGAATTCCCGGAATAAGTACCGCCACTCGTTTAGCCATGCTTTAACAGCCTTGCCGATCTTATCTTTGCCATTCTTTGAGTGGTGACCAGTACCTGTGATGGCATACACCACTCGGAGGCCTTCTCGAGCATGTTTGAGCAGGATCTTCTCGAGATATTCGATAGCCTCTTCTGGGTGGAGACCGTGAAGATCAACGTACAGTTCTTCGGAAGATTCATCCAAGCCCTTGTGAGAAAGGTGCTGATTACGTTCTTCATAAAGCTGGCGTGCAGCCTCCCGGTGGCACCTGCGCATCGCGTCGTTCTCGGCCTGACCGCGCAACGACAATGCTTTGGCAGCTCGTGCATCATTGCGGTTCCATGCTTGGGCAGCGCTAGTAGAGATGATCGTTAGAAGTGTTGGAAGGTAATAGTACTGGATGAAAGCTTACCTCTGGAGGAATTTGTTTCGCACAGTGCCGTGGCGAATAGCCTCTGTCCGGTATTTGATGTATTGTTGATTGGCCCGTGTGCCTGTCTCCAGCCAGGGGATATGTTGCGGGGGTGGGATCGACTGAGCTGCAGCACTGTTCTCGCGACCCTTCGTGTCTTTGTTTCTGGTGCCAGATTTGGTCTTCCCGGGGACAGGAGAGGGGGTCATTCGAACCACATCTGCCAGAGAGGAAGGGGTGCTTTCCTTGCTCAAGCTGGTTTCGCGGTTATTATGACCGCCCCGTTTCCCATGATGCTTTTTCCCGGAATTCTTCGAATTGACCGCGGCAAGAGTTGGGAAGGCATCTGGATCGTCTACAGACGGTGCAGCAGGGTTCAACTCCCGATTCTGATGGCGGCTGGATGGACGGGAGTTCGGGCGTCCGAGATGAGTTGCGCTTCCATTTCTTTTGCCCATTCCAGGAAGAAGGCCAGGAGGCGCATACTTGCTGACTTGATAAGCAGAGAGATGGGCAGGGTAGCGGCCCGTGTACTGATTTGCCCATTGGTCTCCGTTATCTGCCGCTTGCAGGGGTGGAAATGCATCAGAACCGCTGTCTACCTGGAACAGGGAGGGCGAAGCTGGTCGACTACCATCCGTGACACTAAGATTGCCGATAAGCGCCGAAGGATCGTGCGAGAAGGGACATCCATCACCAGCTAGACAATTTCCCATAACCCAATACCTATTCATATTTGTTAGCGCAAGAACGATTGGCTTGTCCGGAATATTTAAAAACACTCACTTGCACACATGTGTGGTTAGGTCATGACTGAAACGACAGTCCGCTCGAAGGCATTGTCCAGTGGACAGCCAGTATTTACAGACCACAGGGCTGCGACTGCTACCCAATGGCGTGACCGGGCGCACTTGGTCCATTGTCATAGACTTGCCAACCAAAACACGGCCGTCATCGTGTTGTTTTGCAATCGCCTCGGATTCTATCTCCTGGGAGAGCGAAGCAATGGTGGCACCGAGATCATAACTATTAGCCTCCAGTGCAGCTTCTATTTCATCATTTGATCGCTTGTCACCCAGCACCGTGCGCAGGATATCATGTGGGCTCATATCTGGAACAAATTCCACCGCAGTGGCACTGAGTGCCCCCGGGGTGCTGAGACCGCCGGCGGATGATGTTGTACTGTTGGCATCATCTGCGACTAGCCAGTCAACGTTGTTATCGCCCCCAAGGTCTCCATAGAAGTCAGAAATCTGACTTTGGTCTGAGAACTCGTATGCGTTTAGATTTGGGGAATGAGGAATAGGCTGTGCAAGGGCAAGCCGGGGCGATGGGCGTGGAGAGGTAAATGGAGAAACAGTAGACGATAGCGGAGGCCGCGCGAAGGGCCCACGGGAGCTTTGCATCCATGAGGAACTCCCGGGGCTTGTTCCTAGAGTCGAATGAGGGGATAGCGGTGTGGATGATCGGGCCATCTGCCATGGCGCAGGCGATGAGCGACGAATCACGGTATGACGGACTGGAGGCGATGCGTCTGGCAAGTTTCGATTGCGATGGCGCCAGAGGATGTCCAATACCGCATTCTCTAAAGGTGTACCCGTCAACGACGTGTTTGCGCGCAAGAAGTCCTCCACTTTTTCCACCTGTTCTTCCTCATCCAGTGCCTGATCCTGCAGGATCTGGAGACATTTTTCAAGAAGGTCGTCGGAAATCATGATGTGTGTTGATGTGTTGATTATGGGTAATGCGCGCGGACGAAAGTAATCGGGAAAACTCCCTAGCGGCGAAGGGGTTGGGTCCTGGATGGGGCGAGTATCCGAGGCTGGGGGTAATAAGCACGAAGGTGTTTGCCGAGAGTGAGACTAGAGTTGAGGATCAGAGGCACCTCATGCTTTCTCTCTATATCCAGGTGATCGGGCAAGTGAAGGACGATAGGGGGTTTCAGATTGGTCTCAAAGTTGTAATGCAAGGTGATGAGAGTTGCGAAAGTGATAAGGGACAAGCAGATAATTACATCGCATCGCCGTTGTGAATGAAAGTTGAATAAAGGGTGAAGTGACAAAGAGGGGGAGGCGGAGAAGGAGATCAACACTGGGGCACAGCTTATCGGCTGAGCTTCAACCTTGGAAGTGACACTAAGGTACCTCTACACAGAGATATTTATTATTTGTACAACAGGATAATATTAAGAAGAAGAAGATAGGTAGATGTGAAAGAGGAATATAAAACTATCTGTAACAGATAAAAATGAACAAAAAAATAAAATTATAGGACCCATGCACCAGTGGGGTGTTCCCTGCACTTTTATAGCATTGTCAGCAATTTTCCAACATCGGGAGACATAGATAGATACAAATATATACTTAATGAGAGTTATATATGTACATTTTATACTATAAACCGCACCAAAGAAAAAGTAAACAACTCTGGGGAAGATGTAGATCGGTCAACCACCTGGGCACTCCCGAGCTCAAAGTCCGGCGGATCCGCTGACTTGCAATCTGGACTTTCAGGGTCAAACTGATTTTCAGCCTAAAAAGTGCTTGGCTTCTCCTCCATGTTCGGTCCAACTATCAGGGCTTTGACACGCCCTTGAAAATTCTTTGGATTATTCACCTATTGACCTTGGTATCGCACTTGCCGATCACTGTTTTAGAGCGGTTCATCTCCCACCCCGGATTCGACCATCCTCCTACCAAACTATTGATACGGGACTACACACGTTTCACAATGCCTGCGGATTACCAATCCACCGCCAGGGCATTGTCTCTTTCACCCTCTTCTCCGGATCCCATACCTTCATCTCCTAGCAGTGATGCTCACCCGCCCTGGAGTCGCGCCGGCAGGCGAAGCTCCGGCCGGTCGAGCGGGCAAGCTACAAGCTATCGCGAACAGATAATCCAACGCGGTACAGAGTTGTATGTTCGTATGATTACGATATGGGAGGGGATGACTACATTGAAGAAAATAGGGACTATCTTCGCTGCTATATTCGTGGGCGTATCCGGTATCGCGTTCATGGTGTTAACTGGGAAGTTGTTCATCTGGCTTGGCCCGGTCGCTGAAAAGTGGGAAACATCCTGGTTAGCCGCCTTTATCCTGTGGCTGTGTGTCTTTTTTGTCTCATTCCCGCCTCTTGTGGGTTGGTCTACATTCGGGACTGTGGCTGGTTTTATATTTGGTGTATGGAAAGGGTAAGAGACCGATTCATGTTACTTTATTTTGTGGAAAAAACAGAACGAAATGCTAACTCGATGTTCTTCTATAGATGGCTGATCTACGCGTCCGCAACAATTCTGGGGTCCACTGTCTCGTTTTATGTTTCGCGGACAATTCTGTCTGGATTCGTCAAACGCCTTATGGAACATGACAAGAGGTTCGCTGCATTGGCCCTGACATTGAAGTATGATGGGCTCAAGCTTCTTTGTATGATCCGTTTATGCCCGCTGCCCTACTCAATCTGCAACGGAGCTGTGTCCACATTTCCTACGGTGCAGCCATTGATGTATGGACTTGCGACAGCCATCATCTCTCCCAAATTGTTGGTCCCTGCGTTCATCGGTAGTCGGATTCGTCTGCTCTCCGAGAAGGGCGAGGAGATGAGTGCAGGTTCCAAAGCTGTGAATATCTGCAGTATTATCCTTACAGTCGGTATTGGAATCTTTACCGGGTGGTATATATACCAAAGGTTTGAGCCCCTAAAATCATCTGTTGTCAATATCTTGTCGACTCATGCTGACCATTTTTCTCTTTTTTTTAGAACTTTGGCTCGCGCAAAAGAGCTGGAAGCCCAAGAGCGTGCGGATATCCGGGATTCTCTCCAAGCTGATCATGCGGCGCACCGCCCTCATCGTCGGTTTTCGGAAGATCCTGATGTGAACAAAGCCTCTACTACGCTTGCAAGAGACGAAGAAGAGCGACTTGGATTCACTGATTTGGACGATGACAATGTTGACCTGATCTTGGGTGACGATAGCGACAGTGACCAGCCGGGGCCTTGGAAAAACTCGACCAGGAGATCATATCACGATGAGTTCACCGATAATGATTCGGATGGATTCGCAGAGGAGGATGAGGCATATGGTCTGCACACTCATGTTCAAAACTAGATACCCCAAATAAATAAAGTAGATCCCTTGATCTTATAAAGTTGAAGAAACGGAGAACAGCTGTCGTTGACGAACTTGCCGCAACCTGCCGGACTGAGAAATACGCCCCGCTCCGAGGGAATCAAGCCAGGGTTTTTCTACTCTGGTCATCACACTGTCTCTTCCATCAAGTTTCACAATCCAATTACAATTTCATTTAATTCATTTCAAGTCAAAATATTCTTCCTCGATTTGATGGGCCTTATTCTCAATTCTTGAGGTTTTTTTGTGGGGGGGAAACTCGATGTATGTCCTGATATCCGTGCTTCCTCGGTGTTCTTCACAGACTATTCTCTCATACTCCCTTGGTCTTTTTAACCATATTACATCTCATCTAACATAATCCCAGTTGATCCATTCGTTCAGCTTGTGTTCCTTCGGCTTGCCGCAGATCGAATTCCTATGACCGTATCATGGGTGAACGCCTGAATATTTGATATCCACACATTCTCGGGATAGAAAGGCCTGTCGACATCACATCTTCAAGTTCACAAACAACCTACTTGTTGACGTGGAATTTTCTTTCTTTTTTCTTTCTGTCGTCCTCGACACACTCTTTTGACGATCTACCTGCAGATACCCGTGTATCAACATGTATGGTGCAGCGTCCATGAGGTTCCAGGCGGCTGGAATCCCCCCGGATCAAGGATCATACATGAATCAATATGTCCCAAAGCCCGAGATCATGGTGCAGGGCCAAGAACACCTTCTATCTGAACCGACCGCAATATCTGAACCTCCTGCGAAGCGACTGCGCATCACGCACAAGGCTTACGAAGCAGCTTCAGCATCAATTGCCCTGGGAAATCTAGAACACAACAACCCAAACTCGCAGACCTTCCTATCTGATGGATCCCACATTGTTGGCTCAACGGAGAGGATGTATGCCGGTGGCAGCAGTAGTACCCCGAATGAGTCAACAACCTCAACCGACTTGACATCTTCCTTTGAACTAAAAGCATCTACATCGCCTCCTCCCAATCCCATACAGTCTCTTCCTACAAAATCAGTTGTGTTTGGACCGAATGTATTGGAAAGCGGGAAGGTTGATTTGTCTAAATGTCGACCTCGATCGTCCATCCCATCTAAAATCCACCCCTCTGTTTACGGCGGGCAGTGCGTTAGAGCAGCGTACGCATCACGGCTGAACCCATATGCTCTCCACCGACAAGAACAAGAATTCTTACAAGACCACCTTTGCCACGTTCACGTCACAATCTACCTCAACATACGAAATGGAATCCTGCTACTCTGGGGAGAAATCCCATGGTGGCTGTTACCAGGGAAGAAGCACTCGGATGTGCCAAAGATTACCGATGGATGAATCTGGCTTCGTTTGCTTACGACTGGCTCGCACGAAATGGCTACATTAATCACGGATGCGTGGAGGCTCCATTGGCCCCGGTGAAACCCAAACGCGGAAGACGAAAGGAGGGACCTACAATCGTTGTAATCGGTGCTGGAATGGCAGGTCTGGGGTGTGCACGTCAACTGGAGAGCCTGTTCCGTCAATATCGTGATTCAAATGCCATGCCCCGAGTCATTCTCCTCGAGGGACGTCGAAGAGTAGGTGGACGCATTTATTCGCATCCGTTGCACAGTCTCAAGTCTGAAACCCTGCCTGATGGGCTTGTTCCAAAGGCGGAAATGGGTGCTCAGATCATTGTCGGCTTTGACCATGGCAACCCGCTGGACCAGATAGTTCGTGGCCAGCTGGCACTTCACTACCACAAGATACGGGATGTTTCGACGATTTACGACATTGATGGATCACCCGTGAACGAGGTTCAGGATGCGATGGCAGAAAAGCTCTACAATGATTTGCTCGATCGAACCGGATTCTATCGCCACAAAGCAAAGATTATGCCAACCGCCCAGGGAAACCGCGACATGATTGATGCTGGCCGCGAATCGGCGGTGGATGATGGACTCACCGTGCGACAGTACGAAGAGGCGAGGGCAGCTGGGACAATAGATCTATTGGTCCCCACAAAGCGAGTTCGACGAGGAATAAAGCACAAGACTGCCGAAAATGAGCCATCCGTCGATGTGGCAAGTGATCTAGCGGGAAATTCGGAAGATGACCCGGCAGCATTGACCTGCCAGACAACTGGATGGAAGCTTAATCCAGGATACACTGTTAACGACACCATTGAATTAGACCAGATTGCTAAGGCATCTCAGGCGCAGACTCTCGGTGCGGTGATGGACGAGGGTGTCAAACAATATCAAAACATGCTTCCAGTGACAACAAAGGATATGCGGTTGATGAATTGGCATTTCGCCAATCTCGAGTATGCGAATGCTACCAACGTGAACAGACTTAGCCTATCAGGATGGGACCAGGATATCGGAAACGAGTTCGAGGGTGAACATTCCCAGGTAATTGGTGGCTATCAGCAATTACCACACGGGCTTTACATGCTGCCAGAAAAGCTTGATGTTCGCACCGGCAAGATCGTCACCGGTATCTCTTACGACACAACCGAGTCCAACAAGAAGCAGAATGCAGTTGTCCAGTGCGAGGATGGAGAAAAGTTCCTGGCAGATCATGTCGTCTTCACTGGTTCCCTCGGGGTCCTGAAACAGCAGAAAATCAAGTTCGAGCCTCCTCTTCCGGACTGGAAGCGCGGCGCAATTGACAGACTGGGATTCGGGATAATGAACAAGGTCGTTTTAGTGTTCAAAGAGCCGTTTTGGGACACCAAGCGAGATATGTTTGGTCTACTCCGTGAACCGAATAACCCTGCTTCTATGGTTCAAGAAGACTACGCGGCAAACCGCGGCCGATTCTATCTGTTCTGGAATGTCATGAAGACTACCGGGCTACCATGCTTGATTGCTCTCATGGCTGGTGATGCAGCCCACCAAGCAGAATCAACGCCCGACGAAGAGATCATTACGGAGGTCACTGGTCAACTTCGAAACGTCTTCAATCACACTACAGTTCCCGATCCTCTGGAGACTATCATCACCCGCTGGGGTCAGGACCCATTCACATACGGCAGCTACTCCTACGTGGCCGCTGAAGCCTTCCCAGACGACTACGACCTGATGGCCCGGTCAATCGGCAACCTCCACTTCGCCGGCGAAGCCACCTGCGGCACCCATCCAGCAACCGTCCACGGAGCGTATCTGTCAGGCCTTCGCGCAGCATCAGAAATAATCGAGCCGATATCCGGACCCATCACAATGTCTCATCCCCTCGTCCCGGAGAAATCAAAAGTAACTCGAAGCAAATCCTCCACGCCAAACGGCGCAACCCTCAAGAAATCAAGAACGAGAGGCAGTTCATCCCTCTCTTCCACCGAAAGCCCAACAATCACCCAACAAAAGCCCCCCTCAACCTCCACCTCCCGCAAACCAACCTCAACCGAAAAAACACGCCGCGACGCCTACGACCAAGCCCTATGGACAACAATCTACGCCGAACTCGGCTCCGCACCACCACGCCCCGTAAAATCAGGTCTAAACCCCTTCCTCTTCTACCAAAAAGACTACTGGCAACGCTGCCGGGACCAATGCGACGAAGCCCGTCGCGCAGCATCAAACAACCCCAATGCAAAGGCTCCGCGTGACGAGATCCGCGCCGCGCTGGGCCAGATGTGGCGCTCTGCAACGCCGGCTGAAAAATCCCCATACCTTGAGCAGACGGAGGTTAACCGTCGTGCTAATGCCGAGGCTTGGGATAAGTGGAAAGTTGACGTTGCTGAGTGGGAGCGGAAGACTTTTATCGTCAAGGATCGCTGGTGTGCAGAGAACCCGTTTGATGATTGGGTTGTGCCGGAATATCTTACTGAAAATGCGCCGTCGGTGCCGGTGCTTGCCACTGCCTTTACGACTGCTGTGCCTGCTGTGAAGTCTGAGAAATGAGCATCTATCGGTGTTTTACGGCGCTGGGGATTTATCGTTAATGGGTAGACTATCTGCGTAGACAAAGTTAAGGGAAAGAAGGTAATTTCGTTCTCTATGGAGAGAGTATTTGTGATGAGTATCTTTCAGCCTTATTGATATCAATGAATGACAGTTTTAATTCAAAATGGTCTTATGTAGACAAGTAACAGAACCCTGCAAGGTTGTAAAGGTATGAAAGATGATATGGGGGCTTCTCTGTTTCTTCTATTTCTATCTCTATGGGTAATAGGTATCCCAAGCAGAGCAACTGATATAAAACCGCAGACCACTTGACTTCCTCATCCACAAGACACGGGTAACTGGAACAAGGAACAAGAAAAAGAAAAAGAAAAAAAGACGTAAGGAAATCCCATCGAAAATATGCACGGGAATTTAGAAATGAGATATCGCATAAAACAGATACAAGTCTAGAAGCAAGAAGAATCCTTGACACACCGGCCAAACATCATGTTTTCATGTATCATGGCAATGAGAAACGGGAGAGAAAAGCGGGAGAATAGGTGTATATGTATTTAGAGAGCAGGCTTGGCCTCCTGGTGAGTCTCGGTCTCGGAGAGGAACTTTTCAGCCTCGAGGGCAGCGACACAGCCAGATCCTGTTAAATTGAGTTAGCAAAATGCAATTTATTATAATTGGAATGGTGGAGTATGAACATACCGGCACTGGTGATAGCCTGGCGGTAACGCTTATCCTGAACATCACCGCAGGCGAAGACACCCTCGATGTTAGTGAAGCTGGTACCGGGCTTGGTGACGATGTAACCCTCGTCATCGAGCTCAACCTGTCCCTTAACGAGAGCGTTGGCGGGGTCGTGACCAACAGCGTAGAAGAGACCGTTAGCATCAACGACCTCCTCGGTGTTAGAGACAACATCCTTGACACGGAGGTGTGTCATGAGACCGTTAGGCTTGTCTTCACCGATGACCTCAGTGGCGACGGTGTTGAAGCGAACCTTGCACTTGGGGTGAGCAAGGAGACGGTCAGCCATGACCTTAGAGGCACGGAGCTTATCCTTGCGAACGAGAACAGTCACGCTGCTACCGTACTTGGCGAGGAACATGGCCTCCTCGGCGGCGGAGTCACCACCACCAATGACATAGAGGGGCTTGTTACGGAAAATGGGCACGGCACCGTCGCAGACGGCACAGGCACTGATTCCGTTTTGCCAGAAGGTCTCCTCGCCGGGGAGGTTGAGACGGCGGGCGTTGGCGCCTGTGGCGATGATGACGGCGTCGGCGGTGCGGACGGGCTCGCTGCCCTCGTCGTCGTTCCACTCGGTCCACATCTTGAAGGGCCGGGAGGAAAGGTCAAGCTTTGAGATGGTCTCGGTGATAATCTCGGTTCCGAAGCGCTCGGACTGTGCGCGCATGTTGTCCATCAGCTCGGCGCCGCCGATGCCGTTGGGGAATCCGGGGAAGTTCTCTACGTCGGTGGTCGTAGTGAGCTGACCACCGGCGGCGGTGCCGTTGGCGAGCATGCCCTCGTAGAGGACTGGCTGGAGCTCTGCACGTGAGAGGTAGATAGCGGCAGTGTGGGCACCAGGGCCGGAGCCGATAACTGTGGGGGGAAATGGTTAGAACTTGGATATTGGGAATTTGGGTAATTTTGAATCATTCGATCCACTCAATGAACCACTTACTGACTACTTGAGAGTGCACCATTCTGGCGGTGTTTGAATTGACGCGCAACGGCGTCGGAAACGACTTAGAGAAGACCGAGGCCGAAGGAGGAGATTGTTGGTGAACGGTAGTGGCCGCAGTGGCAGTCAATCCAATGGATCGAAGGGAGGGAAAACGACGAAAGGCGGAGGAAAACAGCTTGAAGGTATTTCTGGGAAGTGGAGGAAGAAGGGGAGAGGGAGGGGAGTTATAATATCTTTTCTCGGAGGGGCAGTGGAGACCGGGATTATTAGGTGATAGGTGATGAAGTTGATTGATAAACCGGCAATGAGATCAGAGAGACTGGACCCTCAGGACGGGATGCGATTGGATTCTTTGTCTTTCCGAGGTTTCCAGACCACAGAATATTAGAGATAATTCGTTTAAATTAGGCGATTTAAGGGCGATTTCAAGACAATTCAAGTCGGCTGAATCAGGTTGCGCATCGAGGCTCCGGGGCTTTCTAAGCAGATATCACGTGAGCGGTCGAGACCGCTGATGTAATCTCGTCAGTTCACCCCCCGAGGCACTTCTTCCGGCCCGAATTTGTATACTTCGGCTTTACTTGAGAGATCGATTGATAGAATGAACATCACATGTCAGTTTGAATCTCGCTAGACTTAGGGGAATCATATATCAAACACAAAAACACTATCATACTCAAGTCATAAAAATCCATACAAATCATCAGATCGCAAAAAGGAAATGTCACCAGCCAACGTCAATGACACAATCATGTCAATATAGTACATTAGATTACGCCGAACCACTTCTTTCGTGGGCGGCTATGCTCCTCGGGACTGGGAGAATGTTCAGCCATCATATTCGGTGGCAGACGTTGAGGGACTTCTCCATCAGAATCTCCATCCTCCTCTTCACTCCCAGGATATCCCTCGTACTGTGGTTGGTGTTGTTGGCTAGTGGCGGCGTTAGCCCGGGTATTATTGATCAGGTCATGGTCTTCGTAATCGTCTTGTTCGTCGTCATCACTGTAATCTTCTTCTGCTTCAGGCTGTGCATCTGCTTCTCCGTTGTTCTTTTTGCGGCGGGGCAGGAACTTTCTCCAGCCCTTGACAATCTGCGCTGGGGGCGGGTCGTACTCGGTGCCATTGTAGTGAAGTGCTGGAACGAGCACTTTGTAGGGTGTGGTGACACCCGATGGGTCTTGCGGGCTGATCTCTAAGTTCAAAGTGATGGCGAGCCCCCCTTCGAGGTTGATGTAGACGCCTGCGCCGTCATCGCCCTGCTTCGCAGATTTCTTTGCCGCTTTTTGGCTGAGATTTGTCAGTCGTCGGTGGAAGTTACCGGGTCTTGGAGTTGCACCGGCCCCAGTTCCTGGGAAATAGCTGTCTCCGTTCTCGTGAGGCTGGACCGGCCCGTCAACACTTGTACGTCGATTGAAAGCGGCCTCGTCGCCTCGATTGAAACTCATGGTCCTCGTAGGAGGTGGTCCACGAGTGGAAAGGCGTCTGAGAATACCAGGCTTTTCGGTAGACCCCTTGTCTCCACGACCTAGCGACAATGTTCGCTGCAGCATATTTGGCCGAGGTGGTGGGGTCTCTGTCATTTCCGACTCAGGTGTATCAGGTGGAGTGGATCCGGGCTTATATTCACGGATCGAACACCAGTTTCGCCGAGGTAGTAGTCGTTTGTTGTTTCGGGCCTTGCCATTCACATCTTGGGTAAAGATGGGGACGACATCCTCATCTGTGTTCGAGTCCATGTGGTGGACTGTATTCCGCTTGTTGAGCATATCCGCAATGAGATCGGTCTCCGGAATGTCTGCAATAGCAGACGAGATGATATTCGGCATGTATCGATAATCCTGGTCTTTGGCGATATTCAATTTAGGATTCGAATAGAACTGCCCGACTGCAGCGAGGTGGACATCACCACTGAAGAATTGAGTTAGTTTCATCGTTTGGAAATCTGGTTTCCGTTGAGCAAATTGCCTGGTCTTACCTCAGTATTGTGATCCGGACTGATTTTTCTGCGGCCAGATCCTGAAGATCCTCAACCAACCATGTGCGCTCGGACTTGAGGTGTTTGCCAGCCCAATGGTCATCAAAGACCTCCACGTTTCCACCAGATCGATTTACAAGCCCACCAAGTACTCCAGCCTTGCCGAGAGACTTACGGCTGTTCATGAAATTGCGGAGCATTGCCTGAAGTCAACGTTAGTTTTGGGTTTGGTCAAAGACAGAAGAAAGCAGATTACATACCACTCGGGGATAGGCAACAGGAACACTTGAAAGGACGATCAAGTGCTTTGTCTCTCCTTTCATAATCTCCTTGTGGCAGCGGTCCCACAATAAATCACAGGTCTCTTCGCTGAGAACCTCATTGCTCTGGAAGAACGTGTTAGCATAATCCACAAGTCGGAAATCGGAGTAAACATACCCGTCGCTCAGTGCGGCAGTCAAGACCCAATAATGACACTCCTTGGCCAAGAGACATGAACAGGTTTCGGCTTTGCTGTTCAATATATGGTCCAGGATGGGCACCAAGAAGCCAGCTGGGTTCATCTGCCTCGGTTTCCTCGGGGACACTGTGGTGCTGAAACAGCAGGTAATACTTGAAAGCAATCTTTCCAATTCCAGAGATAACAGCAGTCTGCATGAAATCATCATGGTAAGAACCAAAGCCTTCAAAGATTTCATGATCGTTCCACATGTTGACCATAGGAATCTGAGAATTCGCCAAAGAGAAGAGGCCCTGGGAGAACCATGCAGCATAGCGCTCGAGGTAGAATTGCTCCAATTCAGCCCGGAATTCGGCAGTGAACGACGCTCCGTATCTCTCGGCAGCGTTTTTAATCTTAATCCATTCTTGGAAGAACGCTGACTCTGTAATACCCGCGTCATTGAAGATTTGATCACCTCCACCGATCATCACATGGAACGGACGAGTCTGATGCTCGTTAAGGATATCTCGCCAAAGCGGGTCGGGCCCGCAGACTCGATCAGAGTCCGCAGAGGGGGTGAACCCGTTACCACTGTGGAACATTATGTTCATGGATTCTCCAACCGGAGGCACCCAGAATCCCAAGGCGGGTCCCTGGTTGATCCGATAAGCGATTCGCTGTTGTGTGGTGCTAAGTTCAACCTCTAGGTTGAATCGCCAGAATGTCACATCTCTTGCGGCATCAGCGTACAGACGGGCTCCTGGGATGTCTCGATGCAGACTCGCCGTCTCACCGTCGACGGCATGCATCCGGTTGGAAGGCATAGGTTGTTTGACGCCTTCGCTGGTATAGTCAATCATGCTAGGTGAGAGCTCGTAGATGCCATCGTCATTCTCGACAAAGGATAGATCGACTTGTTCCTCGACATGTTCAACTGGTTTCACATAAAGGGGCCGTCCGTCACGGCCAACTTTCATGAGCCCGGCTGTTGGGTCGACATATTCGGGAGCCAGTTGCATTCCATCTTCATGGCTGATCTCCACTGGTGGAGGAGGAAGAAGATCCATCGGCTGCGAGAACAGTCTCAATGTGGGTGGAGTCTCGTATGATGAGCGAGAATCTTTAGTCACTATCATGATAGATCCTCGCCATATATCTTTTTCAATAGGGCCGCTGGCTCCATCGACCTTAATTCGCTTGATACCTGTGTATCGTAGCAAAGGTCCACATCGCAAGAAAAGGTTGGGTTGGAAATTCTTGTGCTCAGTGACTCCTAGCGGGCGTTAGTAAATGCACTTGGTGATTTTGTGACAAGAAATGTGTAGCTTGGAAACCAGGATCGCGGAGGACCTTACCTATCGATTTCTGAGCAGGAGACTTGTAGTTCTTAGGAAGAGCCCTGCTCTTTCTACGATCTTTGTTACCGCCACCTTCCCACCACGCTTTGCTGCGCTCCATGTCAAAATTCTGGAAATCAAAGTCAGGGGCCGCAAGCCGCACAGGCTGTGCATTCCTCCACTCAAAGATTGGCGGGGGCGTAGGCGGCGGAACATTGAAAGACACAGACTGTTTCTTGGGCTTGACCTGCGACTCGGCACTATCCTGAGGCGCACGGGGTGCTGTTAACAGTTCATTTGTTGTCTCCGCTCTTAAGGCACCAGGAGCTTGCGTAGGTCGAGGACCTGCTTGAGACATCGAGCGACTGTGGTTGATATTGTTGGCAGATGTTGGTTTTGCGGCAGGTCCGCTCACTGTGACTGATCGTCTAGGCACATTGCCCATCTTAGCTGATGATGGGATAGCGGCTTCCGCGCGTGTATATTGAGGATCCTCGGGGCGGCGGATAGATGGATACTGAGCATTTGTAGAAACTGTCCTGCTATGACGCACAGCTATGCTTTCTGGTTGTCGCTGTTGTGGTGGTGCAGCCCCATGTCCATTTCGTATGCCATCCCCAATTGTAGCTTCCTTCCGCTCATTCCTTTTGGCTGCGCCGGTTGGTTGATTTTCTGGCTGCGTACGTTGTGCTGGTGGTTCGCGAGCTACTGCTTCCATCAATTCGGCTTTCTCTTGTTCGGCTTTCTTGCGCGCCATTCGCTCCCGGGCTTTGATTTCCGCCTGTTGTACTCGTGCCCGCTTCTCTTCCTTGCTGATTCCAGTCAAAGTTACTTCCAACTTTTGAAGAGGCGATCGCTCTGATGCCCAATCTCGCCGCGAGTCACTGGCGGAGACCGAACGTGTGGTGTTGGACCGAGTCGGGGGCGAAGACACAGCCGGTGCAGGCGGTGGTGACTGAACATGAATCTCAGGCATGGCTGCACTGGGTTCTGGAGAATAGGGCTCTGTGGGAAGACCTCGAGGTGTGGCAGACTTTTCTGATAATTTGGAGGTCGATGGAGGAATCGGCTTGCGGGTTGTATAGTTCAGGTTTCCCTCAGGCTGGTTTCGGGCTCTGGCTGAGAAAGACCTGTCTGTCTGCCCTGACGGATGGGCAGCTCTTTCGTTGGTGTGAGATGTCTCTGGCTCATCATATTCTGCCTCGTGTTCATAGCTTTCCGTGGAAGGAGCCTTTTTGCGATTGCGCCTTTTTTGAGCTCTTTGCGCTCCGTTGGCAATGTGGGGGTTCGAGCTGCCGTTTGCCATATCGGGCGATCCACGCATTGCCGTAGCAGCCATGATATTGTGTATCTGCGCCCGAACTCAAGGAAATAATCGAAAATAAATTGTGTAGATAGGGCGCCAAGTATGTGCAATTGAGAACCCAACTGGAACCAATATCGTTAATGTCGGTCCCAAAGGCAACGCGAGCAGATTTAGGGGAAATTGCCGTACTTGGTTTTCCTCGAAATAGATGAAACGGGTTCAATTCGATTTGATCTGATGCCTAACGCAGGGTCACTACACCATGGCCCGAGCTGATTTCCAGGCAACAAGCCAAGTTGGGCGGGGGGTATAGCGGCGGTGACAGGAAAAGGTGAACGGGTGCCAGGATAGGGGTGTCAATGGAATGGTAGAAGATGAGATGAAAAGGAAGAAAAAGATTTCAATCAAGTCCAGCAAACCAAAAAAGAAAAAGAAAAAACAAGGCAAGGTCTATACATCCGATATCCCGGTGGCTGGTTATCCCCAGCCTTCGCGCGGGGCCATTGTCATACGAAGGCTTTATCAAGGGCTTGGATCCCTGGAGAAGCAATACATATGCACGATTGTACGTTAGAATATAAAATATCCAAAAAGTACTAGAAATAAAGAAATAGAGAATATGTAGAATTAAGCATAATCCTTAAATTTGGTACGGGGATTGGAATGAGCTATTGTTAGACCTACATACTTGTTTACTACGGAGTACGAACACATGTAGAAGTACCTAACTAGATCCTAGGGAACTACGAATATTTCACGGTTACCTAGAACATGATTATTACATATAAGTAATCTATACTAGTTACTATTAGTACTCCGTAGTAAGTAGCTCGATGTTCTGTTGTTTGGCTATCCTATTTCAGGTGCCGCTTTTAAGTATTCTCAGTGACTAGGTAAATTTCAGTCCGGACTCAAGCTACTGTGTAGCCCCAGGTCGTGCTCAGTTCTACCCACAATAAAGCGGCAAGAGGTTGGAAGTGAAAAGGGAACTAAATGTTGTTTATGCAAGGACTGGAACTATTTGATTCCTACAGTTGATAATGATGAACTAAGAAATACTAAGCAGCAGTCGAGGCATCAATTTCAATTTCAATAATATCCTTTATGCCAACCGGGATATGTACGTATGTTGTATGCCTCCAGGGCTGGCCGAGGCCGTACGTAAGCTAAGCCATCTGCCCAGGTGCCCAGGTGCCTAGACCCAAGTAAGTAATATACATAACTAGTACAAAGTACGAAGTAGAAACCGTGGCCTTAGAACGTTCCAAAACTTCTTTGATAATTAATAAAGAAAAAAAGACATATGTTGTCCGAATAATACACAGTAAGCTAAAGCTCAATAGACCTGTCAGGAGCCTGAATAGGATCCCGTGTGGGTGGCCTCTGACGATCCTCCTATTTGCCTACAACTTGGTGCCTTGAACTGTTACAACCTCGTCTTAACACAACTATTCTGAAACCTTGGAAATAGCCTTGTTGGAGTTTATTTCCTTTTTGTCCGCCTAAACCCCTTACTACAACTCATCGAGTTGCTATTCAATGGTCCGGAACTGTTGATGGCAACCGCATGCTAGATACCTCGACCCTCACAACCCTCCCTTAATCCCTTTTCTCGACCGAAAACAATTGATTCCTCATCATGCGCATTGTCAGTGGCATCACCGCCACCCTGGGCCTTGCTGGTGCAGTGTCCGCAAACCTGCACCCTCGCTCTCAAGAAACCCGCGACTTCTTCGCCCTCCACCTCGATGATACCACCTCCCCCTCCCACATCGCACAGGTCCTCGGCGCACGCCACGAGGGCCAGATTGGCCAACTGGATGGCCACCACACTTTCTCATTACCGCGGGAGCAGACGGCTCAATTTGACACCTTGTTGAATGATTTACGAACCAGGCGAAAGCTCCGGCGACGCTCCGACGGTGGAATCGATTCGCGTGGGACAAGTGATGATCCTCTAGACAAGATCCTGTGGTCGCATAAGATTGCTCCGGCAAGACAGCGATTGCAGAAACGACTTCCGCCGGTATCCGTACCCTACAAAACGCTGGACAAGAGGGAAAATGCGCAGGCCGTTGCTTTCCAGAAGACGGCCATGTCATCTCTGGGGATCACTGACCCGATCTTCAGAGAACAGTGGCACCTTCTTAACACATTGCATCCCGGAAACGATCTCAATGTGACAGGATTGTGGTTGGAGGGGATAACCGGCAAGGGCGTTGCCACTGCAGTTGTCGACGATGGGTTGGACATGGATAGCAATGATCTCAAGCCCAACTACCTGCCAGAGGGTTCTTGGGATTTCAACGAGGGACTCCCGGATCCCCGTCCTCTTCTCCTTGACGATAAGCATGGTACTCGATGCTGCGGCGAGATCGCGGCGGCAAAGAACGATGTGTGTGGAGTCGGTGTTGCATACGATAGCAAGATAGCCGGCATCCGGATCCTGTCCAAGCCTATCGATGATGTCGATGAAGCGGCGGCTATCAACTTCGCCTACCAAAAGAATGACATATATTCATGTTCATGGGGCCCCATCGACGATGGTGCTACTATGGATGCCCCTGGAATCTTGATCAAGCGAGCCATGGCCAATGGTATCCAAAAGGGCAGAGGGGGTAAAGGCTCAGTCTATGTTTTTGCCGCCGGTAACGGTGCAGCCTCCGGGGACAACTGCAACTTCGATGGATATACCAACAGTATATACAGTATTACAGTGGGTGCCATTGACCGGGAAGGGAATCACCCTTCTTATTCCGAGTCATGCTCGGCCCAACTTGTGGTCGCATACAGTAGCGGCTCGGGCGATTATATTCACACTACCGACGTGGGTGCTAATAAGTGCTTCTCTGGGCATGGTGGCACCTCTGCGGCTGGTCCGCTGGCCGCAGGCAGCGTGGCGCTCGCGCTCAGCGCACGTCCGGAGCTGACCTGGCGTGATCTACAATACTTGATGGTGGAGACCGCCATCCCCGTGAGCGAAGATGACGGTAGTTGGCAGGTCCTGCCCTCTGGTCGCAAGTTCAGCCATGACTGGGGTTTCGGAAAGGTTGATACATATACCATGGTCCAGCTTGCTAAGACTTGGGACCTCGTGAAGCCACAAGCGTGGCTCCACTCGCCATGGCTGCGAGTGCATCAAGACATTCCCGAGGGTAACCAGGGGTTGATCAGTCGCTATACGGTCACTGCTGATCAATTGAAGGAGGCCAACGTCGCCAAATTGGAACATGTCACTGTGACTATGAATGTCAATCACACCCGCCGCGGTGATATCAGCGTTGAGCTGCGCAGCCCTGGTGGAATCGTCAGCTACCTGAGCGTTGCTCGTGAAAAGGACAATATGCCAGTCGGATACGAGGATTGGACTTTCATGTCTGTTGCTCATTGGTATGTGCTGTCCTTCCAGTTCTATGATATATGCTTTTGCTAATTTATTCTTAGGGGTGAATCTCCTATTGGCGAGTGGTCTATCATCGTGAAAGACTCCGCTGTCAATGAACACTCTGGTACATTCATTGATTGGCGACTCAATCTGTGGGGTGAGGCCGCCGACGCAGCTATACAAAAGCTTCACCCCCTGCCCGATGAGCATGACGACGACCATCCATACGAGGATGCTTCTGTAGCCACGACTAGCATTACGTCGGCTCCAACGAAGACCGCAACCCCTGCCAACCCGGATGATCATCATGACCGGCCTGTGAACGCAAAGCCAAAGCCAACATCCACGAAGCCCACACTAGTTGAACCCACGCCAGTTGAAGATTTGAAGAAACCCACCAACACCACCGGTAGTGAAGCTGAAACCTCCTCCCCTGCCTCCGCCGACTCAGGCTATATATCCTCTTGGCTTCCCACTTTTGGTGCTTCAAAGCGCACACAGATTTGGATTTATGCTTCCTTGGTCATGATCATCACCTTCTTCATTGGATTGGGTGTCTACTTCCAGCTGCAGAGAATCAAGCGTCGTCGCACCACTGCTCACGACGACTACGAGTTTGAAATGATTGAGGATGAGGATGAGATGCAACCGATGACTGGAGCAGCTGGTCGAACACAGCGTCGTGGTGGTGAACTGTATAATGCGTTCGCTGGAGAAAGTGACGAGGAAATGTTCAGTGATGATGATGAGCCGTATCGTGATGGGTTGGCCAATACCCAGGAAAAGGACGGACAAGATGGAACGTCCCATGGTGGCCCCCATCAGGAGAAACCTTAATCTAATGTCGATAGTCATTTTGCATGTCGTTCGGTGTTGTTGATTGCTATATTGACTTGGTTGTTGAATTGGAGAGCATCGGTCGCTACTAGAGTCTGTATATCTACCATTTGACGGGAATCCAAAAGCGTGCTGTGCATACTACAAAGATCGTTCTATCCAATTTGAAGCAATCCTCAAGGAATTCTAGAATAGTCGGCCGCTCATACGGCCTTTGTCCTCGATAATGGATGATCTATTTAGGCCGGAACGATATCGGGGACATTATATGTAAGAATACACCGATGTGTTTTTGTATGTTCTTTTAAGATGTCTTTTTAGGTGTATGTGAAGGTAATAAAAAGCATGAACTGTGCAGACGACCTACATAATGTATGACCTTTGACAATCCAATCTTTGCCAGGGACCGCGATGATGACGTTCCGCTTCGGGAACTCCGCCTTGGGGAACGGCGATCATTGAACTCAGCTCCAACCTCCAAACTTCCCCCTCCATTCCATCTCTTTGACCTTTTCAGTCCCTATCCCTCCTTGATCAAACATTTCCTGCAAATATTGATTTCTCGGCCTTACTGGGGTTCCAACAACTATCAGCCGGTTGACCACGGCCGACCGACAACTCCACGATGGATCAACATGATGACTTTGATAGTGTGTCTTGGAAGCACGACCCAGACAGTGATCTCTCACGGCCAACAACTGCAAGTACAGATGCTGCAGAACCCAGTGAAACTCATCACGACTCCAATGGCAAGCGGAGAATGAGCTCCGCCCAAGAAGAGCCCCAAGCCGGCCCGCTAGCTGACGCCGTCGACCTGGCGGGCATCGGCGATGGAGTTCTTGAGTGCCAAGTTGACTCTCCGCTCAAAGAAAATGACGGGACAAAGGATGCATATATCTCGTACCTGGTTACCACACATGTATGCTTTCTTCTTTGCATATATTGTCGGGGAGTTGAGATGCAACTGCTGCCTTGACTTCTTGACATCTGTATCTTCTCAGAAAGACCATAACTGACATATTTAGACCGACTTCAAATCATTCCAGAAACCCGAATTTACTGTTCGGAGGCGGTTCACCGACTTCTACTTCCTATACAAGACGCTCTATCGCGAATACCCGGCATGCGCGGTGCCGCCGCTCCCGGACAAGCACAAGATGGAGTACGTGCGGGGAGACCGGTTCGGCCCGGAGTTCACAACGCGACGAGCTTGGTCGCTGCATCGATTCTTGAAACGTTTGACGCTTCACCCTGTGCTTCGGCGGGCGCCTCTTCTCACTATCTTCTTGGAATCGCCGGACTGGAATGCGCATATGCGCCTGCACTCAACACGGGTATCAACAAATACCGGGTCGGATGGTGCAGCTACTGGTATCTTCGATAACTTTACTGATTCCTTTGTCAACGCCTTCTCTAAAGTGCACAAGCCGGACCGGCGCTTTATCGAGGTGCGAGAGAAGGCTGATAAGCTAGACGAAGATCTGTCACATGTGGAGAAGACCGTGGCACGGGTTGCGCGGCGTGAATCCGATCTGGAGACAGACTATGCCGAGCTAGCGACACAGTTCCGCAAACTCGTCCCGTTAGAGCCTGCTATCGAGATGCCACTGCAGGTCTTTGCAGCTTCAGTGGAAGAGACCGCACGCGGGATGCGCGGTTTGAAGGACCATACCGACCAGAACTATTTGGGATCGCTGCGCGATACTGAGTCGTACATCATGTCCCTCAAGTCTCTGCTGAAGACACGCGAACAGAAACAGCTCGATTTCGAAGCCTTGGTCGATTACCGCAATAAAGCTGTCACCGAACGTGACTCTCTAGCTGCCAACCCAGCTGCTTACTACGCCTCCAACCCGCTCACCTCCTCCCCAGCATCTTTCATCCGCTCCAAAATGGAGGACATGCGCGGCGTCGACCACGAACAGTCCCGCCGCGAGCGTGTACGAAAGCTTGAGCTTCGCATTGACGAATTGACTCGCGAGGTCGAGTCCGCCAAGACTACATCCGAGATGTTTGACGAGGAGGTCATCCGCGAAGTCGCAGATTTCGAACGTATCAAGGCGGTCGAGTTCCGGGATGGACTCGGTTCCTTTGCCGATTCGCACATCGAGTTCTACCAGGGCGTGCTCTCCACATGGGAACGGTTTGTAGCAGAGATGGAGGGCGAAGCTGAGCCCGGGCATGACTCTGATGCGGCTGCTATCGGAGCCATTTAGCTATTTCGGCCTGAACATGCTTGAGCCATTATTCGCACCGAGTCTGATATAGCAGTTTATGTCTGTTGCTTTCGCTAGCTTATTCCGCATTTCATACCCGCAATACCATCATAACTCTTCATTTATTCAGATATGCAGCCACTCGGGGAGTCAGGTTCACAGCAGATGAAGTAGAAATCGCGATTAAATGCAGTTTCATACTTTAAAAGGGTCAAGAGTCATTAAAATAAGAAGAGATAGACTCACCTCAGTAGCGTGGACATAACCCCGGAGCTGTATGGATAATATTGTTTGTACTGTTTGCACTGCATGTCTATCTTCGATCATCCGATTCAAACTCCAGATGGATCACCAAACACAATGCGTCCAATCTCCAGAGCCGTCCTTCGGCCGTATGTTTGCCCAACCTGCCGGCATGGCATTAGCGCCGGTCGTCGGCAATTTGGGTCTAAATCAGATTCCCCTGAGCTCTACGATGTGGTGTGTGTTGGAGGCGGGCCCGCGGGCCTAGGGCTATTGGCCGCACTTCGTACGTATAACACAATGCAGATAAGCAGGACATCTACTGATACAATTTTACTACAGGAGCATCACCTATCACCTCAAAGCTCAAAGTCGCCCTCATTGAGAGCCAAGATCTCCGCAAAGCCAAAGCCTGGGACCTCGAACCGAACCAGTTCTCCAACAGAGTCAGCAGCTTGACCCCCTCGACCGTGTCATTCCTGCGTAGCATTGGCGCATACGATCAGCTCGATGTCAATCGCGTGCAAGAATACCAAGACATGCAGGTCTGGGACGGCCAAACCGGATCCCGAATATCATTCGATTGGTCAATGGAGACATCCCCATTCGAAGAAATGCGCACCGTAGCAACAATGACCGAGAACGCAAACCTGGTACGCGCCCTACTGCGCCGAATCGCTGACTCGGGAGACGAGAACCTCTCCCTTTTCTCAAACTCCACAGTCGCCTCCATCGAAAACGGCTCAGACCTCAAACCCGAAGGTCCCGACCTCTCAGCCTGGCCAGTCCTCACCGTCAAGCCCACAGGCCCAGCCGCGGAAACAGAGACACCAAAGCGCATCGCCGCCCGTCTCCTCGTCGGCGCAGACGGGATCAACAGCCCCGTCCGCTCCTTCGCAGACATCCCCACCCAAGGCTGGGACTACGGCCGCCACGGCATCGTCGCATCCCTCGCTCTCGGAGAGCCAGCAACCCAGCCCTTCCCAGCCTCAAAGCGCACAGCCTACCAGCGCTTCCTCCCCGCTCTGGGCGGGCCAATCGCTCTCCTCCCTCTGCCAAATAACCACGCAACCCTCGTCTGGTCAACAACACCCGAGAACGCAGCTTATCTAAAGTCCCTCCCAACCCCGGCCTTCCTCGCCATGGTCAACGCAGCCTTCCGTCTCGACATGACAGATCTAACCTACATGATGGGCATGCAATCCTCTTCCTCTTCTTCCGATTCAACCCACTCCCACCAAGACGAACTCACCTGGCGCGTCCAGCACACCCCGCTCCCATCCCAAATCCCTCCCCCAGCAACAGCCGTGCAGACAGGAACAGTCGCTTCCTTCCCACTGCGCTTCAGACACGCAGCGCAGTACGTCTCGCCGCGTATTGCGCTCGTCGGCGACGCAGCACATGTCATCCACCCGCTCGCTGGACAGGGTCTGAACCTCGGCCTGGCGGATGTTGCTTCGCTATCGAAGACTATTCAGTATGCTGTCTCGCATGGTATGGATGTAGGTGACTTGCTTACTCTCGAGCGATACTCGTCTGAGCGGTACTTGCCCAATGCGAAGATCGGGGGTGCTTGTGATCTTCTGCATAAAATGTATAATGTTCCCGGTGAAGGGCCTATTACTTGGGCGCGCAGTCTTGGACTAGGTGTTGTTGATCGGTTGCCTTTTGTTAAGTCGTTCTTGATGAAGAATGCTGAGGGGTATTAGGGTGATGTTGTTGAGGGTGTGTATATGTATGGTCTTTTTCTTCTGTGTATTGTACTTCTAGTCGTTTTTATTTGCAAGCCTTTTTCTATACTAAGTTGTGATGTGCCTTTGCTTTCAAACTTGACTTGAATCGTCTTGGGAGAGTCAAATATATGCTGTGTGGCTATGTATAATATACAACCTGTATCAAACCAAAGCGAAGGGAAATGCAATGAATTCAAAGTTGGGTATTTTGGTAATTCCTCTAAAGACATCAACCCTCATATTTGAAAAATATATTTCGTTCTTTTCTCTCAACAATAACCCGCCCCAAGTCCTTTTGATAGGCCGTCGAGCTCCAAGCCCGACAATGCAAGAGATCTACATAATTTTAGGGTAACATAGCAACCCCTCTGAAAAACACGCTCTAAAAGGAAAAAAAAAATGAAAAAAAAATGCACACCCACAACTGATTGATCGATTAAACACTGGTGCCCTGCAGCTGCTGTGCCAGGGAGGAGACAGCACCTTGCTGCTTCTTAGCAAGACGAGTTTGAAGCTCGGGAACCAGGGAGGTAAGCTCGACCTCGACACCTTCCTTCTCGGGGTGTCCGTCGGGCAGACCCATCTCCTTGATACGGCACTTGCCGGCAGCGAGCTCTTCCTCGCCAAGGATGATACCAAAGGGAATAGCGCCTTGTTCGGCGGCCTTGAACTGCTGGGGCAGCTTGGGCTTCAACTTGTAGGAGAACTCAGCCTGAAGACATGCATGTTAGCGAACTATTCAAATAGACCATTATCAACGGAAGTGGAAGGCTTACCTTGATACCAGCGCTCCACAGCTTCTGGCAGATTTCCATACGCTCCTTCAACATTCCGCCGAAGCCCTTACCACCGAAGGCCATGACGTAGGCATCGACCTCACTGCTGCGAAGAGCATCGGATTTCTGCTCGCGCTCGATGCGTGCCTTGGTGATAGAGAAGATACGGTCCACACCGAATGAGATTCCGACACAGGGGATGTTCGCTCTGGGCTGGAACATGCTGACCAGGTTATCGTAGCGACCACCGGCAGCGACACTGCCAACGCCGAGAGTGGGGTCGTTGGATCGGTCCTCTTCCTCGGCGGGCTGCTTGGACTTGCCCTTCTTGGACTTCTCGGCCTTCTGTGCCTCTGGGGAACCGGCCTGCACACCAGCCGAACCCTCGGTGACAACCTCGTAGATGACACCGGTGTAGTAGTCCAGACCACGGGCAAGGGATATGTCGAAAGAGATCTTATCCAACACGCCGAATGCCTCAAGGTAGTCCATCATCAAAGCCATTTCCTCGAGACCGGCCTTGGCGGAGGCATTGGCGTTCAGGGCCTCGTCCTTCAGGAGAGAGTCGAGCAGCTCGCGCGAGCCCTTGTTCATAACGTATTTCTCAATACGATCCGCAACCTCGGGGTCAAGACCCTTATCGTCGACCATTTCCTTGCGCACATCCGCCCACGGCATCTTGTCCAACTTATCGACTGCACTGGAGATAGGTCGGAGCTTGTCCTCGGGCACACCACAGACGGCAAAGACACCGTCCAGGATCTTGCGGTGGTTCAGCTTGATGGTGTAGCGGCCGCTCCAGCCGAGCTCCTCGAAGACCTCGCTGACGATACGCAGGATCTCGGCATCGGGAACCATTGCATCGAATGTACCGGCGATATCGAAGTCACACTGGTAGAACTCACGCATGCGGCCCTTGTTGATGGCGGGCTGGTCGCGGCGGTAGACCTTGGCGATGTGGTAGCGCTTGATGCTGGTGATGTGGCTGTTCATGGCGAGCCAGCGCGCAAACGGCACTGTCAAGTCGTAGCGCAGGGAGCAGATCTCGCCACCCTGGTCCTTCAGGTCGTAGATGAGCTTGGAGTCCTCGCCATATTTGCCGGCCAGGATCTCGCGCAGCTCGAAGACGGGAGTGTCTAGTGCGGTACCGCCGTGGCGCTTGAAGACGTTGGAGATGGTGGTGAAAATGCGGTCTCGGAGGAGGGCATCGGAGCCGGACCAATCCTTGGTGCCCTTGGGGGTCTTGAGGTTGAATGTCGTACCCTTGTCTTTCCCCATTGTGATTGTGATTATTTGAGCGGAGCGATGGGAGGAGGAAAACTGGCGAGTGCGGCGGGGATAAATTATTTGGTGGGGGATGGTGGGGGCAGGGATATTATTTTTATTCGAGGTGACTCGACGGTTCTGCAGGGAAGGGCAATGAGTCAGAGGAGAAATGGGAGTCCGACCAAGTGGATTGGCGATTGCTCGTTGTACGGAGCGCAAAGGAGTAGGAATAGACGGCATAAAAAAGAACGAAGAACGGCGCTGCAAAACACAATTATTTGGGTTCATCCCGGACATCTCCTGGTCTCCTGAGGCATCGGCTGGTTCGGGGGTTCTTTCTGTTTAGGGGGTTATTTATCCGATGGGTTTATCCGGACAAGCCCTTCAAATGTTCCATCAACTCATCTCCGTCTTTTCTTTCTTGCAAGAAAGGGTTATGATGTGTCAAAGAATCCCTTGGGAGGTATGCAAATGCCCCTTCTGTGATCTGTCATATCTCTTTATCACCGAACTATCTATGCCTACTATGTACAGAGTACAAAGTAGCCCACTGACAAACCAGACTTTGCAAAAAAAAAAAAAAAAAAATCAAGGACATTAAATGCAGTTCTATCCCCTGTTATAGAAGACGGGAGATATTAAGCCTTAAGGCGTTGTGGCCGAGTTCTAGACTTCCCCGGATCTGCTTGCAACTTGGAAATGAAACCCGTCTTTTATGCGGGAAATGCTCTTTCCTCTTTGGGACGAGGGGCCCAGGCACCTGGGCACATTCCAACGTACAGTCATCCTCGTACAGCCCTTGACGTGAGATCGTATGCGGTATGGAGTATATGGTACATTGTTCATACATTGTATCTTGTAGAATTATAGAAATAGTGACATAGCCAAAATAAATCGCTCAACCGATCTACTCGTCTGTAACGTCATTTGATCAGAACTGATTGAACTGATTAGACTGATTAGACTAATACAGTACGGTGTGGATTGCTTTCCTATCTCAGTGTCGGCAAACCCACCTACATGCGTCTTTTTTACATACCCTTGAAAGAGGTCAACTTTGTATCGCCACCCCCACCATGCACTCCGTATAGATTTAGTAACGGAGACTCACATCACCTGTTTAATTTGCCTTTTTCATGATGTGGTCAGATCATGTTTTCGATCAGACGTTGAAAGGCAGACTACCCACCGATTAGCCAGAGTGCCCCATCGCGGGAACGTGCGTTGTGGTACTGAAAGAATGACTTGGTATTGTTGCCGCCTATTGGACCCCCGCAAGGGGCAGATTTAAATTGATTTATACCATTGGAAGTATAGGCTGACGTTAGCCCTGGACACGGAAGCATCCCATGGGAAACCAGATGGCTTCTAGATGGCTTATTCCCGGTCCCCCTCTCACATTTCAAGAAAGAGTTCAGAGGCATGTAAGGAACAGTCACATTTCAACTTTGGAAAGGGGGGTCCACCGCCACCTTTTCTTTCCCCACGACAAAGATGATCATTGGACGTTGTGGCTACGCCATGCGAGGGGCGGACACGGGCGGACACATGGCCCGTGAGCGAGGGCGGCTTAGAGCCAATCACCAAGACGGAGTTCTTGGTTGAATGAGAGAGTCTCTCTCCCATGGACGTGGTGGGGGAAGGAGAGCCACTCCGCTGGGGAAAAGCGTTGTAGCCAATAGGTATAAGATGGGGCTCCGGTATAGCCGGTGTTTCTATTTTACTAAAAGGAAAGGTTCAAGAGATGTTATAAGGATTGTAAAGACTAGAAATTCGGCGATTGGACCAGTACCTGCCTTAGGTCTCCACGTGGAGTAGAGAGGCTAAGATGAATGGGGTCAAGATATGGCTCTTAGTGAGATATGTGTGTGGAGGTACGGAGTAGGTTTGGAGTTGCTTTCTGGATGATTCGGTTACTTCTATTGTATATATGTAACTAATTCAGTGTATGTTATATGTTATCTCTGTTACTACTTTTGTATGTTAAAATAATTGGGTCCATTCCGGACAACTCCCCTCCTTGTCTCTTCTACTTTTGAGTCTCTTAACTTCTTTAATCTCTCTTTAATCTCTCTAATCTCTTTAATCTATTTTATCCCTCTTAACTCTCCCCTCAATCCCCTCAATCCCCCCAATCCCCCAAATACAATATTACCCCATAACTCGGACTTCATTCTCTCCCGCCCCTCTCATTTCCACCGGACCCCAGAAACCTTATGTGATCAAAAACGACACCCACCTTATTTCCCCGGACGCGCTTCATTTCCTTCTTTCTCCCTTCTTCATATGCCGATCACCTGCTGTGATCTCTAACCTCCCGAACACTGTGACCCTCATCAATGCAGAGTGCGACCGGCCATTAAGCCATCATGAAGCTCTTCTCCAAGGGCTCAAAGAATGGGGTGAGTGACGATACATCCCTACTGCCATGCTTCCTCAACCTGGTAGCACAGCAGATGCTTCGGGCACCTCGTGAGACCATTCAGATTGGGACCGCCACTGACTTGCACTTCTTTGCGCAGGCTGCCACCCCCCGGCTACGGCGCCACCCGTGAAAAAAGACCTCCAGGTACCGCAGATTTCGCCACTAGAAAAGAGGTTACAGGACATGGGATCCATCCGTGGTGATGGGAGTGACAAGTTCTATGGAATGGAAAATGTGAGTTCTCGGACTTCCCCGGAGTCTGTTGGGATCGCAAAAGTCACTAACCGCAATCTCCCGCGCTCGTCTAGTATGGAAACACTTGTTACTGCAACTCAATCCTGCAATGTCTCTACTACTCGGTCCCCTTCCGGGAAGCCGTCATCAACTACCCACAACGCACACCTATGGACAACCTCGAGGCTGCGCTCGCAAAGAACCTACGTTATCAGAACCCGAATGCACACCTTGAAGCCGAGGCACTAGCTGCCAAACAAAAGGCTTCCTCCCCACCATCCGCGCGCCAGGCCGGTGTGCCCCCAAATCCAAACCAGAAACCGGAGGACAAGGACTCACCGGAATACAAGAAGAAGGTAGCACTGCAGACCCTTCCGATTCTGGAGACCAAGAATAATGCGACCAGTTATGGGATGTCCGAGTCCCTTTTCACTTCGCTCAAGGATATTTTCGAATCGGTGGTAGCCAGCCAAGCGCGCATTGGTATCGTTCGCCCACAACAGTTCCTGGACGTTCTACGACGAGAACACGAAATGTTTCGGACCGCTATGCACCAGGATGCGCACGAGTTCTTGAATTTGCTCCTCAATGAGGTGGTGGCCAATGTCGAAACGGAGGCCACGAAGCAATCATTCATAGAGAAGGCGTTGCCACCAACGGAAAGTGCGGATTCGCTGGGAATGATGCCATCGAGCACGGGTTCGAAGTCACCAAACACTACAAGATGGGTTCACGAGCTGTTCGAGGGAACTCTGACGTCCGAGACCAAGTGTCTCACTTGTGAAAAGGTCTCGCAGCGAGATGAGGTGTTTTTGGATCTATCGGTAGATCTCGAGCAGCATTCGTCTGTGACCTCTTGTCTCCGAAAGTTTTCAGCGGAGGAGATGCTTTGTGAGCGTAACAAGTTCCACTGCGATAACTGCGGTGGATTGCAAGAAGCGGAGAAGCGGATGAAGATCAAGCGTTTGCCCCGTGTGCTGGCTTTGCATTTGAAGCGTTTCAAATATACTGAGGACTTGCAGCGACTGCAGAAGCTGTTCCATCGTGTCGTCTATCCCTACCATCTTCGCCTGTTTAACACCACAGACGATGCTGAAGATCCAGACCGGCTTTATGAACTGTATGCGGTGGTTGTTCACATTGGCGGAGGGCCGTATCACGGCCACTACGTTGCTATCATCAAGACCGAAGACCGTGGATGGCTGCTGTTCGATGATGAGCTTGTGGAACCGGTTGACAAAAGCTACGTGCGCAACTTCTTTGGAGATCGACCTGGATTGGCGTGTGCCTATGTTCTATTCTATCAAGAGACAACTCCCGAGGCTGTCATGCGAGAGCAGGCGCAAGAGAACCAAGCTTCCGCGGCCGCAGCAGCTGAAACAAGTGAGGCCGGAAAGTCGAACGGATCTCCCTTCTCACCACCACTAGCCCATGCCCAAAGTGCATCCCAGGTGCCTCCTGAGAATACAATCCCCTTTAGTCCCCTCAGCCGAATCCCAACGGCACCCCCACTGTCTACCTACCCAGAAGAACCCGTGGCGCCCCATCAAACCTCGCCGCAATCCGCTCAACCGCCTCTCCCTCCGATCCCTGACGAACCAACTCCCCCATTGAGCCCAAAGAAGAGTGATCACCAACTACGGAAGGAGCGTCGGGCGATGGAGAAAGAGAAGGATAAGAACGAAAAGAATCGTCTGAAAGAGCAGGAGTTGCACAACCGAGAAATGCAGCGACGAGAGGCAGAGGAGTTGAAAAGAGCCATCGAGGCCAGCAGGGCCGACACAGTCGATTTCGCCGCTGAGAATGGATCACCGAGGAAGTCGAGCAGTTTCGGCTTTTTGAAACGAGGCAGCCGCAGTCTCAGTCATCGACTCAGCAAAGACAAAGAACCCCGAGTCTCAACATCGGATCTCTCGACAGTGCCACTTCTTCCAGAACTTGTGCCAGAAGCACCTCTCCAGGAGGCAGAACCGGCCCAGCCAGTCACCACACCAGCTCAGCCGACCAAGCCAGTTCAGTCACCGGTTTCCTCCCCGAGAAACTTCCCACCAATCTCCAACCCTAAGCAACCCAAGCAACCCATCCGAACCCCCGAGCCCTTGGCCAAAGACTTGGCTAAAGACCAACACACCAATCATACAAAGCCCGGTCATACCCCTCGGTGGAGATCTTTCAGTTTCAAGAAAGTGGCATGAACTAGAATCGGTGTTTTTTTCTTCTTTTGCTTCTTCAGACAGCACTTGCTTCTGTTTTCATCTCACATCTTCAGCCCGACTTTCACGGAGATACCCCCTATCATCTTGCACATATGAGCGCAATTTTTTGCTTCTGCACATAGCTTCCTTGCATGGATGTACTATCATGTTCTTATGATCTGCGCTTCTCCATCTTCCCATTCTCCTGTGGAAGTCCTCGCTCCCGGGGTATTTCCGCAGCCATGTCTTCCTAGACTTTGGATCTCAGATCCTACCGGTTCTATTCTCTTCTCCTTGCTTTTACCATTTTTCCCACTGTATCTTGCTGTTTGGTTTGTATTTTTCTTTCTTTTTTTTCTCTTGCTGTCATTGCTTTTCACACCACTGCCACTTCTTGTATCATGTACAACGGCGTGATACCTACACCGACAGGATCTAAACCTGGCAGGTTTGCGAAAAGAGGCGTATCGGGTTTCCTTTTTTTGCTGGCGAGCGTGGGTCTTTTATCGGATTTGGGCGTTTCGAACTATTTCTTACATATCTCATTTGAGCGAATCTTCTTTTTTTTTTTAGCATGTGTTCGGTCTGTTCCTCCAACTTCTGCGTACATGCAGTGATTCAGCCTTCGGCTTGTTTGCTGTCATATCCCGGTCCTCTATACATGGCGAATGGCCGGTCATGAACTCGAAGAGAACAAATACAAGATACAGGTTTGCTATGCCGTTACGGAAAAACAAAAACCATAAACACAGCCTCCTAACTCCATGTAAACCACGTCTCGATCATGTATCCATTGCGGCTCTAACATTTTAGGGGGTATATAGATAGGTACAGGCCGGAAGTAATCAAAACGAACTCAAGGGGAAGATAGGTTTGTTCGCACGCCACCATTGTGCCTGTCACCCTCAAGCAATGACCTAGCGCAACATAAAGGAGATGCCTGGCAGCGGTGTTCCGGTCCTATTACACATAACCTAGTCCCACCTCTGCGCCCCAATATGCTCCTTGCTCGTGTGGATCGTGCCGCGTTTCTCGCTTAGGCGTCATTAATGATATAGGATGTCTGATTCTGAACGGCTCGTCGGAAGGGGGAGGTCACAGCGCAAGTCGTAGTGAACAGCTGTGTAGGTTGGCAGGCAGCAGGGTATGTGGCTATGCAGCATGGTCGCAACGGATCCGTGAGGGAGATCGACGGCGTGGAGGAAATAGTGAAAAGACGAATTTAACCAAGGATCAGCTCGTAGACAATGATGACTGTGTTGATGACGATAAGGGGTACTAGATTGTTGCATGTGTTAGCTATTTCCGTCGGGCCATGGCTGGTATGTCTCGTTTTATCGGAGCAGAGCAGAGTGGGACTGGTTCCAGGTTGATAAAAGCTATCACACAAATCCAAGAAAAAGATTGCCTTGGTGATATTGGGCTGCGGGGAGTTGGGGATTTGGGAAACGTACTCCGCATGACAGTCCGCACACTGGCGATTAAGTTGACAGACTTGGCTTTCACGCTTGTGCTATCGTATGTCGCGCCGAAACCTGGATCTGCTTGTGTGCGACCCCATCCGACTGTATATTTCCGACATTCGTTAGCTTGTCGTTCTGGACGGTGTAGCTGGGGAGGGACATACCGCGCGCTAGGAAGCGGTCCTCGGAGAGGACGGCGATGGCATTGATGATAAGGATAATGACTGGGAGTTAAGATATTAGTATAAGCTGTAGAACGAGGATAACAAGTTACATACCATAAAATAGCTTCCCAAGGCCGAAGAAAAACATCTTTGCGGGTTGAGGAAGATGTTAAAAGGTGAAGTGCTGAAGTGCGGGAGGCGCCAGATCTCCCGGATTAACACTCTTTCTCGGATGCAGTCACCATGGGATATAGTTCGTTCGCTCTATACAGGAATACAAAGCAGATAAGCTAACTGGGGACCTTTTTTATAGCATTTGCGATTCTCGCTCTTCTCTTCCCAACCTTGATTATCCTTCATCTCCTCGTTGCTCCATACACCAAAGTCGAGGAGTCGTTCCACATCCAGGCTGTACATGATATCTTGGCCAACGGGTTACCAAATGGCTTTAATGACCTGACTCTCAACCGCGCCGACTATGACCATTTTTCTTTCCCCGGGGCTGTTCCCCGGAGCGCTGTTGGCGCTGCGGCGCTCGCTATGCTCTCGAAGCCCGTGATCTTGTTGAATGAGGGGATCAACCGACAGATATTAGGTACGACGTGGATGTATACCTGCTATATATGTCCAACCAAGCTAACACCGACATCCAGCTCGAGCTATCCTGGGCTTAGTCAACGCCTTCTCTCTAACAGTTTATGCAAGAGGCCTACGCCGTAGCTTCGGCCAGCCAGCAGCTATCTGGTATATCCTACTCCAAGCAAGCCAGTTCCACTTGATATTCTACGCCTCAAGGCCACTATCAAACATGTTCGCCTTCAGCATCACAACACTAGCAATGTGTCTACTCCTCCCAAATCCCCGTTCAAGAGTACAAGACCAAAAGCAATACAGCCTTGCACTAGCCCTCCTCACCACCGCAGGCGTAGTCTTCCGCTCCGAACTAGCCCTCCTAGTCGGAACACAGACTCTCTTCCTCCTAGCAACAAGACGAATCAACCTCACACACACCATCATCGCAGGCCTAATAGGCCTAACAACCGGCCTAACCCTAACAGTCTACCTCGACAGCACTTTCTGGCAAACCTTCCCCCTCTGGCCGGAATTCGAAGCCTTCCGCTTCAACGTGCTAGCAGGCCAATCCTCCGAATGGGGCACAGACCCATGGCCATTCTACTTCCTAAACTCCCTCCCCCGTCTCCTCTTCAATCCCCTCTCCTACCTCCTCGCCATCCCAGTCGCCCTCCGACAACCAGCAACGCGATCCCACGCCCTGGCCCTTCTAATCCCGGCGCTTTCCTTCGTCGCGCTATACAGCTTCCAGCCACACAAGGAGTGGCGTTTTATTGTTTACATCATCCCATCTCTTACGGCAGTAGCAGCCCTCGGCGCCGCGTATCTCTGGACGCATCGCTCGCGCTCGCTCTTCGCCCGTCTGGCAACTCGTGCTATGGTTATCTCCACCCTCGTCGTGTTCTGTCTGTCGAATTTCGGGCTCCTTCCTGCATCGGCGGCAAATTACCCCGGTGGTCAGGCTATCGACGCTATGCATATTCGACACTCTATCCTCCATGATGCGGACTTGCTTTCTGGGAATATCGACGCTCCTGTCAATGTTTACTTAGGTAACCTCGCCTGCCAAACGGGTGTAACGCGCTTCTTGCAGCAATCCCCTTCGTCGGGGTGGGTATACGACAAAACCGAAGACAAGGACGTTAAATCCACTAGTGGGTTCTGGGATCGGTTTGATTATGTCGTTGTCGAGGCGGATTATGAGGCGGAGTTTATGGATGCTGATGAGACGAGTCTCCGGCGTGCACTCCCTGCTTCGGACTGGGAGAGGATGCTGGTTGTAGATTCGTTTGCGGGGATTTCGGTTTTGAGGCCTGGGGTTCCTGCTAGTGGAACTGCTGAAAGACGTGTTATTGGTGCTGTTGCGGGTGACCGTGCTGTTGATTTGTTTGAGCGTCTGCGTGAGTATGTGAGGAAGACTGTGTTGCATGGGTGGTGGGTTGAGGTTAGGATGAGGCCGAGGGTTCGGGTGTTGAAACGGGTGAGGTAGGGATTTAATCTTTAGTGAAGATATAGAAGTGTTATATTCTAGTCTGTCTAGTGTAGTGTCTTTACACTTATGTTACAATGTAGTAAGGTGTTATTTTAAAAAAAAACACAGGGCCATCTGATATGGAACTGATATTAACAATTGAAGATAACTACAATATGCCCTCAACATTCGACGTACATGCAAACTGGGTATTATTCATCAAACCTCTGTCCCCGGGACAGGGCAGATCAAGAAAAAAAAAAGGTAGACACAAGAAATGGATTACAATGCCGCGGGACCTTCCAAACGCGCCAGACGAGACTCCAAGTCACGCACCCAGGGCTCGACAGTTTCCACATTAGAGCGCAGAGCAGCTTCACCCTGCTGCATCTTCTCTTCGACGGTCGTCAGACCGTCACGCCACTGCTCGATCTCCGATGCCATCTCGGCATGGCGCTTTTCGAGCTCGTTGAGCGAGTCCGCAGCGTGGGCTGCGCCAGCGTGGCAGGCGCGCAGAGAGCGCAGACGCTCGAGGACGCTCGGCAGCAGGGGGTGCAGGGACTGGATGGTTGGGAGGGTTGTGTAGAGGGCTTGGATCTTGGCGGCGTGGTCGTCGTCCGTTGATGCTTCTAGTGCGGGGACGACGTCGGCGTCGGAACTTACTAATCGGGCGTTGTGGACGGCCTTTGCGGCTTCGAAGGCTTTTCTGCGGGCTGCAGTGAGTGCCTCGGCGTCCGTCGTCAACTTTCGGACTCGTGTGGAGAGAGCTTCCAGGTGTGGGGTTGTCATTCCTGGCGCGGCATTGGCTACTCCTGGCGTTGCAGATGCTGGGTTCGTGCCGACGAGAAGGCCGGTTAATGCTGAGAGGCGGGAGGTGAGCTGGTCCAGAGCGGGGAGGACTGGGTGGGATGTTGACTCGTTGATGCCGTCGGCGATGAAGGGGTTGGAAGCACTTGAGATACCGATGGAGCTTTCAAGAAGCGCTAGGCGGCTGTCGAATGCTGCCGCGTGAGAGAGGATTCCTGCTGAAGAGGCAGCTGGGGCTGGCACAGTGGAGACTGCCTTTGACGCATCGGTCGAGGATTGTGTCTTTGCATCTGTAGCAGAGCGAGTCTCAGATCCAAGCTTCTGGGACAGCAAGGCCGCAGCCGAGTGCGACGAGCTCGCCGCACCTCGCGAAGCATGCAGATTGTCCAAAGCGCGGCTCAACTCCGCAACGCCATCGCCCAGATTCTCTCCTGACTTTTCAGCTACAGCAGCACCCTGCGATCCATTCCCAGTCTCTGGGCCGTCGGTTTTGTTGGCCATTTCCACCTTGAGATCTTCGACCTCCCTCCGCAGCCGTGCAAGCCTCCGCTCAAGCGACTCGTCCTCGCTGTCACTCAGGTCACCAACCTCCTCTACCCCATCCTCGCGTCTCCGCCGACGACGGCGGCTCATGCTCTTGCTTCGGTAAGCCTGGCGCTTCATGGAAATGCTATCTGAGAAATTGACGTCGCGGGCGTCCACGGCCGCGCCCATGAAATGCATACGCGCCTGGTCCGGGTTGACACCCTCGCGGTCAATGTCGGAGTTTGAGCCTGCATCATCATGGTCGGAGTCTGTGCGGATAGTGGCAGTCTAGGTAGCATCAGTGATTAGGCCCAATGACGTCTCGTTGGGATGGAATTGGTGGACTCACGGGCAAGGTGGATGCTTCGTCGGTCAAGTCGGGGGTTTCATAGATATCCGGGGATGGGTCCTAGTTCAGAGTTAGTGGAAATGCTAGTGGATATTAACGGCATTGCTCACTAGATCAGGAAGACCGGCATATTTCTTATTGAAAGACATGATTGGATTGTAGTTCTCCCAAAAGTATAGTAAACACCGAACTCTCCAGAATCACATGTACAGTCAGCAGATCAGGTGACCTTAGCCTCGGATTCGAGAACAAACACATGCAATTGACGCAATTGGCCTTGAAGCCTTGATTCTCCAAGACAACTATATATATTAGTGTGACTTCGCTTGGTTTCTATCTTTTCTTTCTTATATCTCCTAGAAGTTCAAGTTTCTCTTCAACCGCCCTTTCGTTGCTCATCAACTTCCCCCCACCATCCCCGCATTTCATCAACTACTATACAACCCTATACAACAACATCAACCTTCAAGATGGCCGCCCCTGCTGATGTTACTATCCAGAACCTGAGTGGAAAATGGGAGATGGTAAGCCCAACCAAAATCAAAGAAAACAAATCGAATACTCACATATATAACAGGACTCAACCCATTCTAACCCATCAGACCCTCTTCTCTCTCTGGTATGCAAACCCCCAAGCCCTAACCGGCCTTTCCGCCAAGTTACCCCAGCCAAGCCTCTCACAACCCCTGACCCGATCTCCCCTCCAATCATACAAATTCATAATAACAACTATTATTTATCCCCATCCTACACTATCCCATACATACATAACCCCCACTAACAAACCAAAAACAGCAAGGTGTCGGCTGGGTCACACGCAAGGCCCTCTCCTACGCCACAGTGACAGTCAACGTGCACCAGTACACCGACAGCGAGAACCCCACTCTCATCCACGTTGACGCGCAGCAAGTAATCACAGGCGGCATCCAAGGCACCAAGGAAGAGCGCAAGCTCGACTGGACAGAGCGCGAGCACGTCGACCACATCTTCGGCACGCTGCAGGGTCGCTCGCGCCACATCGCTGCCGCTAAGAGTGAGGACGGCGCTGTGCGTCCTGTCATCGAGATCCAGACTAAGGTCGGCTCGGCTGAGGCTGATGCTAAGGTGCAGAAGTTCCTTATTGGAGAGACTCTCATTGATGGATCGAAGAGTGAGGGTTTCCTTGCTGAAGAGGGTGAGGGTGCGTTCTTGCAGAGCTTTGTGAGGAATGAGAGCGCTGGGTGGACTGCGGAGCAGGTTTGGGGCTTTGAGATTGTGGATGGTGAGAGACGTCATACTCGTCGGGTGGTGGTTGTTAAGGATGGCAAGGTTGCGTCTGCTAGACTTGTTTACGCTTTCAAGGAGCGTAGGGCTGAGGAGTAAATGCCTTTGATCCGTGTATTTTTTTGATCGGGTTTCGGTTTCTTTGCTAGAAACCATAGGTCAATATAACATCCAACCCGGCCAATTGATTTTAATTGATGATTCGTATGAACCTTAACTCCGATGGTGAACAAATGGACAGCTGGCGATGCTGGTGTTTTGAGTCTCCTTCTGCTCTGTTTTTCTTTTCTTTTCCAATGGCCTCACAATCTAATTCATCATTTCATTTCCGAGAATCAATATCATTATAATGCTACATCCACTACAGCAGGGTTTAGATGCCATCGCGCCAACCGGGCTTTTGCCAGGCAGAAAATTAAAAGGTTATATATAGAAAAGTCTCTACCTTCGTATATACCATAAGAGCATCTAAAAAGAGCATCTAAAAAGAGCATCCAAAAGAGCATCCAAAAGAGCATCCAAAAGAGCATCCAAAAGAGCATCCAAAAGAGCATCCAAAAGACATGACAAAGCCGCATAAGCAGCCGACTATTCTCGAAATTAATAATCTATACCTAAGCTGAGGAATCATATGAGTCCCTAGGGTTGAGTATATAGGTGAGAGTAAACAAATTATATGGGTTGGCGCGATGGCGTCCAAAACCTGCCGTACATCCACTGTTCAATCTGGCAATCCATGTCCATGTTCATATAAAAGCAAACATATGGTTCAGATACATTCATTGAGATCCATGAGGCGTATTTTTGTTCAACTCAAAAAGACAAAACTTATCATGCGAGTGATCGGCTAAAACAAAATCAAGAAATAAAAAGAGGCAGAGACCAATATATTTACGAGTGAGTGGGCATCACGACGTGAGCCTTGGTGCTAACCGCATCCTCACTCTTCCAATGGCTGGTCACAGTCTTCTGCTGGGTGTAGAACTGCAAGCCGGGCTTGCCGTAGAAAGTGTTGGCACCACCACCGGCAATACTCTTCTTGTTACCGGTGAAAGAGAACATGGGAAGAGGGACGGGAATGGGCACGTTGATACCGAGCTGGCCAGCCTCGCACTCCTTCTGGAACTTGGAGGCGGTCGAGCCGGAGCGTGTGAAGATGGCGGCACCGTTGCCGTATTCGTTGGCGTTGATCGTGTCAATAGCGTCGTCGAGGGTCTCAACGTTGAGACACACGAGAACGGGACCGAAGATCTCCTCCTTGTAGCACTTCATATCGGTGGTGACATTGGTGATGATGGTTGGGCCAACCTGCGGGGACATAATTAGTTCGAGTTACATAGATGTAGGTCATTTTCTGTAGTGGAACTTACAAAGTTACCGTTGGGGTAGTTCTCGGGCTTGAAGCCACGACCGTCCAGAAGAATGGTCGCACCCTCTTCCTCGGCGCTAGTAATCAAGTCCTCAATGCGCTTCTTGCTCTCGGGGCTGATCACAGGGCCGAGGTCAGCACCCTCCTCAAAGCCACCGTTCACCTTCAGGGCCTTGGCCCGCTCGGCAATCTCAGGCAGCCACTCCTTAGTCTCTCCAACCATAACGCAGGTGCTCAATGCCATGCAGCGCTGGCCAGCAGCACCGAATGCAGCACCTGTTATGGCGTTGAGAGCATGGTTCTTATTGGCGTCGGGTAGGACGGCGGCATGGTTCTTAGCACCTAGGTTGGCTTGCACGCGCTTGCCATTGGCAGAGCCACGGGTGTAGATATATTCGCCAGCACGGTTGCTGCCAACAAAACTGATAGCCTTAATAGCAGGCTCATCCAGAATGAAGTCAACAGTGGGAGCGGACCCGTGGATGATGTTAATCACACCCGGCGGGAAACCAGCCTCCTTGGCAAGCTCCGCCAGGATCATTGCAGCACCGGGGTCCCGCTCAGATGGCTTCATGACCAAGCAGTTACCAGTCACAGTAGCGACCGGAATACACCAAAGGGGAATCATGGCAGGGAAGTCTGGGCGACAATTAGCATCTATATGGAGGGAATTGGAATTTGTTGACATGAGCTACTTACTGAAGGGGCAGATAGCTGCCACGACACCGAGCGGCTCGCGGTAGCTTCTTGTCTCCATATCCTTGGCCACCTCCAAGACCTCGCCGGTCATCTGGGTGGTGATACCACAGGCGGTCTCGGCAACCTGAAGGCCACGGAGAACATCACCCTTGGCATCGGCGAAAGTCTTACCCTGCTCAAGGGTGATAGACGCGGCCAATCGGTCCCAGTGGGTACGAATGAGGTTGGTAAACTTGAAAATAATCTGCTGGCGGGCCATGATGCTGGTGGCTCTCCAAGCGGGGAACGCCTTCTCGGCCGACTCCACAGCGGCCTTCAGCTCCGCATCTGTGCTCTGGGGCACACGGGTGACTAAATTGTTGGTGGCAGGGTCATGGAGATCAATCCACTTGGATGCCTGTGATGACACAAACTCATTGTCAATGAAGTTAGCAGTGTCAATTGGGTTGGCGATCTTTTGGTGGCTTGTTGGGTATTCAGTAGGGGTGGAGACGGCCGATGTTGTTGCGGGGACGAGCCGCTGGGCTGTTGCGTGCAAGCTGCGAGTGGCAGAAAGCGATGAGGAGGGCACAGCTGCTCTACGAGAGACCAGACTGGCGAGGGAAGTGGTAGTGAGAGATCTGGAAGAAGCAGCTCTAGCAGTTACCGACACCGTGCGGGGAACTGCGCGGAGAGCGGGGATGGAACGGGCAATCGACCGACAAGCAGCCATGATGGATTGAAGAGAGGGAGTGACAGATGAAATCCAGATGGAATTCAGAGATAGGACAAGCCACAGATTAAGTAGAAAGAGAAATGTAGGTGATGGAAGGACCTCGGGAATCATATACCTAAGGTTACCCCAGGCCCGAGGGAAAGCGCCTTAGTCACCAGCAATTCCCCACGTTGTACAAATGAACCCCCCAGATAAGGTACCTTCTCGGTATTTTCAGCCAATGACAAGTTCACAAGGCATTCTCGAATCGCCGACACTACCTAGTCCGCGTTTAATCGCTTACAACATATACTCTTTTTCGGGTTATCGCGTACTAGACGTTGTAGGCAAGGGATCAAGTCAATTAGGAAGGTGATTCCCTTTTCAAGCTTGACTTTATGTTTTTTGTATATCGTACGGGGACAAAAAGGTCATTTATAACACTACTGATAGGCAAGTACGTCCGAGAGAGAAAAAAAAGTGAATACCGAGTAGAAATAATAGAGATAGAAGTATACAAATCGGGCCTCCAATCAATGTTCTTCATGAACCTTCTGACTACTACATCGGCCAAGACACAACAAGAAGGGGATCACGGCGGGAACTAAAATGCAAAATCTGGTCGCTGATTGGGTTTATGGGTAAAATTCTTTTCTGCGTATAATTGGTTTCCAATTATCGCGTTTACTCGGCGGAGGATCGGGTGGTGCGCTTGGTGGCACCGCCCTTGCTGGTCTCAGCTGACGAGGTGACAGCCTCTCCCTTCTTCTCCTTGGGAGCACCGGCGGGCTGCTTACCCTTCTTCTCGACAGGGGCGGCAGGGCTGCTGGCGCTAATGGCACCCACAACGATGAGGATCATGGTCAAGAGGAGCGCACCGAGGCCACCAGCCACCTCAGGGAGGGTCTTGGCGGCGTTGATCGGGTCCTCCTTGGCCAGCTCAACGAAGTGGTTGACCTTCTGGCGGACGAAGGTAACAGGATCCTCCTGGAAGGTGACGGTTGTACCCTCCTCGTTGACCTCGGGCTTGGGCTTGGTAGCCTCCTCCTCAGCCTCCTCGATGGGGAACTTGACATCGAAGGTCTCCTGGCGGAGCTTCTCAGCATCCTCAACGGAGTGACCAACGTAGACGTTGTCAAACAGAATGTCATTCTGCATGGTCCAGATCTCGAAGCCAATAGCGCCCATGGGCTCAAGGTTGGATGGAGTCTTGTCCTCGAAGAAGGCGGGGTTCTTGATCTTACGGGGAGCCCAGACACCCTTGTAGGCAGGGTTGTCGATGAGAGGAGCCTCCCACTTGCCCTTGTACTCGGGGTTCTTAATCATAGGACGGGTCCAAGTGCCACAGCCGGAGACATCGGCACACTTGGGGTTGGGGACAGTGGGAGCGAGCCAGTCTCCATCCTCCTCGTCGTCCCAATCCTCGGGCTTCTCGGCCTCGGGGTCGGGAATGCTCTCGGCCTCGTCCTCCAACCAGTCGGCGGGCTGAGTGGCCTCCTCATCGAGAATCTCGAAGGGAGCCTCTTCATTCCAGTCGGCGGGCTTGGTGGCTTCGGGGTCGGGGATCTGAACCTCATCGACCCAGTCGGCGGGCTTAGAGTCCTTGGGGTCATCAATCTCCTTCTCAGGGTTGACGGGGGGGTTGAAGTCCTCGAGGAGGCTGCCCTTCTTGGCAGAGTCGCCGTTGATGAGGATCTCGAAGGTCTGATCGGGGTTGACGATCAGGGTGTAGAGGGAGGTGACCTTGTTGGTGCGGGCCACGGGGGGAGTCTTAAGGTGCTTCTCCTCGTACTCGCCGGTCTTGGGGTTCTTGTGGCGGAAGATGAAGTGAACCTTGTTAGTGGCACCGCACTTGTCAGGGCCGAACATGATGACATAGGGAGTGCCGTTGGAGAACTCCTCCTGGTGGAGCTTCTTGTTCTCCTGGAGAAGCTTAAGGTAGGCACCGCCGCAAACCAGGGAGTCTAACACAGGACAATTCCAGTCAGCACATAAAAACGCGAGCAAATGTAGACAGTCGCGACTCACTCTGCGGCTTAACCTCGTACTGAACCACCAAGGTCTTGCCCTTGTTGTCAATCTTCTTGGGGAACTTGGCGGAGATGGCGTGGTGGGCAGCAGCGTTCTTCACGACCAGACCCTTGTCGCCATCGATACCCTTGAAGACGGAGGGCTCCTCAACTGCCCATTCACCGACGTAAGCCCACTCATCCTCGGACTTGTCATCCTTCTTCGCGTGGGAAGGCTTCCACCGAGACTCCCAGTCGTCTGTGAACTGCTCCAGGAAGGGAGCTTTGAGGCTAGTGGGCTTTGAAGAAGTTAGCAGGAGGGAATTGAGAGGGTGTGTTTACATATGCATACAGTGAAGGTAGGCTTGTCGATGACGGTGGTATCCGCAGTCTCCTCCTCCGCATGGGCGTAGCCCATGAGGCTAGCGGAGGAGACCAGAGCCGATGTCAATGCAGTGTTAAAGCGCATATTGTAAACAACAGAAGGAATGAAAGTGGAGCGCACAGCACCAAAATGAAGAAAAGAGGAGATGGTTTTATAGAAAGGGCACTGGGGGGGGGGAAGGTCCAGGTGGCCTCTTCCCTAAGCTCCCCAATCGGGACTAGGGCGTGTACACACGGGTTTCGATCTTGTTCTACAAGCACACCTAGGTATTTGGTCCTCTTTAACTAAAAAAAACCAAAGTAATTTATGTGATATTATTGTTTTTATTTACTGCTCTACTTTAAATAATAACAACTTTATTTAAATAATAACAACTGTAGGTATTACATTTTATTTACATTTCATGTTTTTCCCCATACCTCCTTGATCGGCGGATATCCATCAAATGGGCGGAAGCTAGCTGACATGTACTACTACTTCCAACCTTGGAAAGTAACCTTGACTATTTAATAGATCGGAGGTATATACTTGAATTGTACGTGCCCAGGAAGATTTTTATGACTTCAATAAATGTACCTCTCTAAATTCGAGCGACAATTAAATCCTATTATGTATTACCTTTGTATGCCTCCCCGTAGATGACACAATGCTTGCGCTGTGGATGCTTAGGCTTAACACCACTTGGGGATTCATATAGTTCTCCCTCCCTCTCACTAGTCTCTTTCCTCTTCAATCGACTTTGTTCCTTTGATCTCTGTGGAGCTTCGACACTGAAATCTCCAAACCAACAGTACTACTTCGCGGCAGGTTTTAGATGCCATCGTGCCGACCGGGTTTTTGCCATGCAGAAAATTAAAAGGTTATATATAGAAAAGTCTCCGCCTTCGTATATACCTAAGAGTATCTAAAAAGAGTATCTAAAAAGAGTATCTAAAAAGAGTATCTAAAAAGAGTATCTAAAAAGAGTATCTAAAAAGAGTATCTAAAAAGAGCATCCAAAAGAGCATGATAAGGCCGTATAAGCGGCGACTATTCTTGTTAAGAATAAATTGATAATCTATACATAAGCCGAGGAATCATCCATATAGGTAGGTCCCTAGGGTTGAGTATATAGGTGAGAGCAAGGCGGTAAAATATACGGTAAACAAATTATATGGGTTGGCGCGATGGCGTCTAAACCTTGCTGTACTCCTCAGTTATGAGATGCGAGTAAACTCCACTCTATGTTTAGAGGTACGAGTATCTCTTACGATGAAGACTCCACTTCACTGATGAAGTTGCGAGCAGATTCCCCTCCTTTTATTTGGAGGTCTGAGTGATCGTCTTAATATCCTCTGAATGTGTGATAATCAAATTTCAAGAAGAGTTACTACTTAATTTCTAGTTAATAGTAGTACCGAAAAGCTTATAGAGAAAGCCTTCCAAGCTTTTTCGATTAATATAATTACTAAAGCGTCGCTTAAGAAGTAGAGCGCGTGTATAATATATATACGGTAGTATTCGAGAGGACGGAATCTGGTATTATATAAATACTACATTAAACGATTTATTACCTCTCTATACTCTAGATTAGGCTTCGTAAGGAACTTAGCTAGGTAGTTTACTACCCAGGTACTTTCGCTATATTAAAGCGAGTAATAATAGTAAGGTAGAGAGTAAAGCTCAGCTTTTACTAATAATTGTAGATCCCGAGGTCTACTCTTTATTTATAATTCCGGTAAACTTATATAATTTATAGGAAATAGGCTTTTATATTTATAGTTATAGGTAAGTCTACACTTAATAGTTATAAAAGGATAACACGCAGCTAGGGTTTGTGTATCAATCTACCGCCAACAATGGCATGAAGTTGCTCATCTCTTTTGGCTTCAACTAGCGGAAGACTCCCTGGGGCAGTGTAGTGTAGCCAGTGGAAAGATTTTCAGTGCCAGGTATTCTCCGGTGCATATGTTTGTATAGAAGTTCCAGATACGTTGAGAGTGAACTAGCGGGGAAGACTAAATGTAAAACTCGAGTCACTAGCAAGGGCCAAGGCATTCACCTCAACCAACATTGGGAGATCAACACGACCGAAGAAGAGCTCCACGTAGCGTTCAACAAAAATTTTAGCAACGCAAGTTTCGTAGCTGTACCACTTTATTGTAGAGATCAAGTCCAAGTCCGTCGATAACCATCTTTGCAATGGTTGCAAAGACGACAAAAAAAAGTATTGAAAAAAGTATTGAAAAAAGTATTGGAGAGTCCAACGTTCAGGCCCAGAGGGGCCAAACCATCGAAGTGGGTGGTTGATTGAAGGGGCTGGGTTTCATCTGTCTCTTGGATATTCTTCTTCTCATTCGTGCAACCTGGTCTTCTTGGATTATTGTCAACTATAGCCACATTTACCAACTCCTGTCCCTCCCCATCCACTTCAATGAACCGTCCACTTCAATAAACTATCCACTTCAATCATCCACTTCAATCACAACCAGTCTGACCGTGGCGGGCTCCGGCTTCAGGACAATCGGCAGACTGGTCAGTCAACCTTCGATGATCCACCTCGATCAACTTCCCACTTCGAACCCCCTTCCACTTTGAACACCTACATCAACTAGTCTGACCGTGGCGGGCTTCGGCTTCAGGACAATCGGCAGACTGGTAACACGCTTTTCCGATAAAAAAACCCCCGGATCTTGGTCCTTATAGATCTGCTTAATGTTAAGACTATTGTCGAGCATCACGTTACAGATCTCTCGAAATATAGCCTTAGGAGCGTTATCTATGACATTTAACACATACCATTCACCATATTCCTTAAACGCTTCGCCCCAAGGCCTAGGGATCTTAAATGGGCTTAGAGATTGTAAGGACCGCGAATTAGTAGAGGCCTATATAACTATAGAGGTGGAAGACTCCGAGAGTAGAATATTAATATTAATAGTAGGATATGGTGCTCTATTTCTAGTGACGTGCCCTCCTTTACGATTATTCTTTTCCTATCTCTATCCTTCTTCTGCACATAATTCTTCGTATACCGTTTCTAGTGTATCTCTATACCCGTCTAACAACCGGTCACCGAGACAGAAGTGGGAGATACAATTAGGAAAGCACCACGAGACAAAGCACTAGGATAGGACACAATACTCAACAAGGCGTGGAGGGTCGGTTCGTATTTTATACCCTCTTCAGAGTGCTAATCTAAGACCGAAGTAGATGAGGTCAATGATTCGGGATTTGAATTTACTCGACTGAAGCAAGAATTCGAAGCCAAACGCCGAGTTAGGGCCATACAGTCATGTCTATATATAGGAAATAAATATACAATAACATATTACATGTCTCAGCCCTTCTCTCTCCACTCCCCTCATCTCTGCGGCCTCTCCCGCCTCCTCCGCCTCAGTTTCAATTGATGGTGTTGTTCTCCTGACCAGTTGATTGGCCGTGAGGCCTGTTCGTTCGTCATCGTGGTCCTCCTCGAGCCTACCATGAAAATGTTGGAGGAGAACTTTAGGGTAGTGGGTGGCTTGCGGGGTTGACATGATCATGTCTCAGTCAATTTCCTTGATTCCGATCCTATCAAGTTGTCTCCATAGTCTGTAACGGAGACTGACTAGTAGATTGTGGACTCTGCATAAAAATATGATTTACTGTTTATGAGCCCACAACTGCACCCGTCTGTCTACGCTGCTGGCCAGATTGCCGTGTTGAAGTGCCGGCATAGTCATTACATAACTAGTTAGACTGCAACAGGGTAATTGAACTGTGATTGATCGACACGTTGGCAATCTGGCTAACCGGCTTTCGGAGCAGAATTTCACATTTAATTCCGCTGAGTCATATAATTAAAGACGATATTTGTAGATCTTCGTCAGTATCTGGTACTTTTAATCATTGAGATATTCCGATTGGATCTTCAGATGATGTAGCATCACCCTTATGGAAATTGAATCAGCTAAAAGTTGAGGATGATGGCATTCAACCTCGCGTTATTCGTACTAATGACCACTCCGAGAACCCATACTCTCCATATATAATGCCTTGTCTTTCCTAGACAATTGTTCTACTAAACTTGAGTAGGTTTAATTTGATAATACCATATCTTAGCAGCCATCTCGAAACATGCTGTTGTCCATCTCTCTTTCAACGCTCATCCCCATAGCGCTTGCAGCCTTTGTACTTCGTCTTATTATTTCTACAATCAAATTTCCAGCTCGTCTCTACCTCCCAGGTCCAGTGCTCGGCCGTTTCACAAATCTCTGGTACCTATGGCAAATGAAACGAGGTGATTTTCACCAAACGAACATCAAACTGCACCAACAACATGGTAAGTATAGTATTATTCCTGCAAACCCCATTCACACTTACTCATACCATTCCCACAGGCCCGATTGTCCGTGTAGCACCGAATTGGTACAGCATCTCTGATCCAACGGCCGCAAAGTTGATCTACGGCCATGGCTCCAAGTATCAAAAGTCAGAATGGTACGATGCCTGGAACCCAATGGACGACTTGAGTTTGACAAACTTGTTCTCAGTGAGATCCTCCACGAAACATGCACAGGATCGCAAAAAGGTTGCATCGTTATATTCAATGACTTCCTTGGTGGCATATGAGCCATTCGTGGATAATTGCATAGAGATTTTCAAGCAGCGACTAGATGAGTTTGCGACAAAGGGACAGCTTATCGATATGGGACATTGGTTGCAGTGTTATGCTTTTGATGTTATTGGAAAGATTACTGTGAGTACACTGCGTTGTGACCTTCAAGGAGCTTACGCTAACCAAGCCAGTTTGGTGATCGGTTCGGATTCCTTGATGAGGGCAATGATGTAGGAAACATGATCGACTTCCTCGATAACTCCTTCAGCGCATCCTCCTACCTTGGGCTATACGTTTGGCTCTATCCAATGTTCATGAAGCTATCCAAATACCTAGGCATGGATCAAGCCTATGTGGCTAGCTTCAGCTTCAGACACATCCAAGAGACAAAAGCAACAATGAAGAATTATCACGCCGATCTTCCATCTCATATGACTATGAAGGTTGTTCAAGCCCAAGCACAAAATCCAGAGAAGATTTCCGACTATGATATACTAGTTACCGCTAGTTCGAATGTTGGGGCAGGAAGTGATACCACGGCTATCAGTCTAAGCTCAGTTCTGTACCACTTGCTTCATACCCCTGCCTGTATGAAAAGATTGCGAGAGGAGATGAAATTGTCTGGGATTACTGGCAACCCGACTTTCAAAGAGACGCAGGCAATGCCTTATCTTCAGGCTGTTATAAAAGAGGCCTTGCGTGTTCATCCTGCTACAGGATTTCCGTTGTTCCGTGTTGTTCCTCGAGGCGGGGAGGTACTTGCTGGCCAATTCTTTCCAGAAGGGGTAAGAGCCCCTTATTATGAACCTTGGAAGCTTAGTAGGTGGAGCTAATATGACCAATAGACAAATGTCGGTGTGAACAGTTGGGTCTCACACTACGATACAAACATCTACGGACCGGACGCAGCTACCTTTAGACCTGAACGATGGCTCGAAGCAGATGAACAGCAGTCCAAACTGATGGAGCAAAACTTCATGGCGTTTGGTATGGGATCAAGAACTTGCATTGGGAAGAATATTTCATTGCTGGAAATGAATAAATTGATCCCAGTCTTGGTGCGAGACTTTGATTTCGAGTTGAGCCAGGATAACAAGGTTGATGGATGGATGACTAGGACCAGGTGGTTCGTTAAACCGACAGACTTTAAGGTGATACCTACGAGGAGAACATAAATGTGTACGAACCATACGATACTAGAATTACAGTTGCAATATGGATGTGTTTTCTAGGTTTATTAACTGCTTAGGTATCGTATACAGGTGTAAACATTGAAGTGTAATAAAGATCCTTACTGGGATACCTTATTTAGGAGTAAATTGTCAGCCGGAACGACCCTATCCCGTATCATTTCATTAGCTTCTTTTTGTATAGTTCCAAGGTTATATAGCGTATTCAATCTAATGGCGTTTCGGTTGAGCTATATGGGTCTAAAATTAATATGGTTGGGGTGCGCAGCTCGCTTACTGTAAAGGAAAGCTCGAGTTCGAAAACCATAGTGATATTGATATGTGCTATGGACAACAGACAGTGCTACAATACGCGAACAGTGGTATTCGGAGTGAAGCGGGAAATAGTAGAAAACACAAAGCTTCTCAGCTTGCTAGGCATCATCATCAGTTGCAGCATGGCATAAACAAACATCGCGAAAGGGTTGTCCCATAATGAATACAAGCCAAGACGAGATAAAACAGTGCTAGTTTCGGGGTTGTGAAAAAAAGGCACACTACAGATTGGGGATATCAAGCGTCATCCTCCGCGGCCAGTAGCCTGGATTCCGGGCCCGGCTCTGCGGGCTCTGTCGGAGCGGGTGCATCGTTCGCCTCAGGAGGTACATAATACGGAAGTCCATCCTCGCCAGCGTCTAGACGTAGGAGGAATGTCTCCCAGAGTTCGATCAACTGTATTTGGGGGTTAGCTGGGTGACATAAACCCGCAAACGTGGACAAGTATTTACCTCTTTTTGAGCCTCGACTGCGCTTTCAAGGAATGTTTCCACGCCGGACTTGAAGTCCTCCACCTTCTCCTTCTCAAACCGTTGTAGCTCGTTTCGCATAAGCCGGCCCATATCCTCGAAGAGCAGTCGCGTTTGGTGGACTTTACGCTCTGCATCTGCGACGTCGGCGTTGATTTGGTTCAAGCGGTCTTGCTGAGTCTTTCCCTGGCGGAGTAGTTTGTCTTGGTTATTCTTGCGCTTCTGGAGGTCGGACTCTGCTGCATGCCAGGTGTGGAAAGCCTTTTGCCGCTGTGTGAAAGCCATCTTGACACTTCCAATTAAACGGATATATTCATCGATCGTGATTCCAAGCGTCAGAACATCCTGCTGCGCCTGTCGGTCATAAAGTTCCCGAATGCGCAATTGAAGCTCTGACAAGCCCTCCAGTGGATAGGAGAGGGCGGGAGACAGCTCGACGGCAGATAAGGCATGCAATGAGCTCGAAAAGTCGCCTGCGGCCTCGGCCAGGCCCTTTCGTTGTATGACCACAGTATCCATGGATTTCAATAGAGCCTTCAGCTGGTTCTCCAATGCATCCAAGTAAACTTTCCGGTCGTGGAACCACTATCTACATGTGAGCAGGCGAGACCATTGTATCAGAAACGATTCACTTACATCGTCATGTTCCACAAATTTGGTTCCTCCACCAACGGAGATACCAAAGGAGCTCAGCATTCCCTTGCTTGGGCCAATATCTGGCTCTCGGTTTTCCTTATTCTTAACATCAACGGTGAAAGCTTCACTTTCCAGGAAGATTTTCAGATCGCCATCATGTTGAAGAATAGGATGGCCGGCAATCTTGTTAAGCATTCGTTCCAAAGCAGCTCTCCTCGACTCTACAAAGTTGGTATCGAAGCGGCCAACTGCTTGCTTCTCGGGCGGAGGCGCAACAACCACTCCCGGGTTACTGCTGTGCAGGGAGTTGTAGAGCCAGAGGAAATCACGGTATCGACGGCTGACAGTGAACTCGGGTTGGCGATAGGCCTTAGATGTTGTCTAGCCATACCAATTACTGTCAGTTTCTTCTTTTCCCAATCTGCGGGTTTCATGTCCATGTAGTCCAATTACCTTCGTCGAAACTTGATAAACAATATGACTGCTTGTCAGGTCTCCCACTTTGTGTGGATCTCCGACATAGATCTGGAAAGTGGGCTTCGCAGCCTGCTCCACGCTCATACTAGGCTGCGTCTGTCTTTGCGGTCCATCCGCTTGCATCGGCGGTTGCACAGGAGGAGGTCCTCGGAAAACCGCGCTCTCCTCTTCCACATTGGCCGAGTCCACTGCTCCCACTCCGCCGGATGTCTGGGAGGGAGAGGAGAGTGGTCGCGCGCCACGTCCGGCGAATGGTTCCTTCTGGGGCGGTGCTGGTGCCTCGTCTGTGGGTGTTGGGGTGGCCTCGGCGGGCGCTTCTCCCAATGGACCGAGGGGGTCAACGGAATCATCGACGGATTCGAGTTTAGTGGCTTGTGCGCTGATCTTGCGTGTGCCTCGGGGGCCTCTTCTTCCTGGTACGCGGACAGCGGGCGAGCTGTCTGACGCGGGGGGTTGTGCAGCTGCTGTATGGTAGAGTGCGCTTAGTGAGAGGTCGTGGAAAAAGCTAGCCAAATAAAAACATACCATCTCCCTGAGTGCTGGGTTTGGAGGAGCCATCGCTGGGCTTGAACTGTGAAGGCTCATCTGCATCATAAATCAGACCGCGATTCAAAGAGCTGGGTGGTATCATGACTGCCTACCGCCCCACGGGGAATCTCCAGAGTCGAGATCCATTGTTACCGGTATGAGATCGAAGCGAAAGGAAGGGGATAAAGGCGAGAATACGAATCAACGAATTAGTATTAATGGTTCAATCGGAGCTTCGAGGATGCATGGAGTTGGAGAGGGAGCTGGTTGGAGTGGACGCCGATCCGCATCCTTAGTCACTCACGGGATCCGGAGTGCCCCATGTGGTGTTTCGTCTTTGACTTGTTCAACTACTTTTTGCCATTGGCACTGCTTTTTGATAAATTGAAGACTATTTATTTATGCTTATGTCGAATACAGTTCACTCGTTGCCAGCCATTACCCGATAATCTCTGCCCAGCCCCTGGCTAGCTTGTTCTAAATGTCCTGTGTCGCAATACGTCACATCATTTCAATTGGAGCTTCTTACATAGTAATGCCGGGGTAATCTATCCACGATTTCCCAGCTCAAATCACCGGCATAAAACAGGTCATTAATACCACGCAGTATCTATTTGACCCACGGGAGGCCCAGCTTGTGCATTTCCACAGCCAGCTGGAAGATGTAATCCAGACTCTCACACTGAGTCTTCGCCTTGGCTGTGTTATCACCCCAGACGTAACTGCAGGAGGGACCAGCATCAGTATACCGCATCAGTATCACATGAGTGAGGTTGTTATCACTTACATTCCGTGCCTGCGGACAAGCACCGCGTATGTGTCTGGGTACTTGTTCATGGCTGCCTCCAAACCACTGGTGAGGTCCTCTTCAAAGGCGGTGTTTTCAATGATGGGGATCTTCAAAGTATCGAAGAATCCGAGCATGCCCTTTCCTTTGCCACGGGGAATACCCTTGATCTGCTCGATGTTGCTGATCTCGAAGCAAGCATCAGGACCCTTCTCCCGCTCCACCAACAGAGTGACTAGAACCGCCCATTGCGAGTGAGTGTGGATGCAGCAGCCAGCACCCTGCTCAAAGGCAGTCAGGAATAGCGGGGTACAGGCGGAGGGGTTGAGCTTGAGGGGCTTGCGGATGTAGTTGCGGTCCGAGGCAGGGTACTTGGGGGTGGGCCATTGGAGCACGAAGATGTTGTTGGGCTGCATCAATTCCTTCTGAACTCCAGACGGCGCGATGAAGATGTGGTCACCTTGGCGGATCGAGGTCTACTTTTCCATCAGCGGAGTACTGTTGTATTTTTTTTTCCCTTGCAAGTAGAAGCTTACACCACCTCCAGTTCCGGTAACCCATCCCCAGTTGTAGAATTTGCGACAGAGCTCGGGGATAAGGTTGGCGGGATGTTCGGGGTCCTCAGACTGGACCAAGTGGTCATTGTTTGCGACGGTTTGGTCTGCGGGGCACATGATGGGCTGCGACAGATTAGCTTAGGCTAAGAGTAGATAACTCCGAAAGTTGGGTGAGGACCTTGGTAAGATTTGCAACCAATTTTGTTATTGTCCGAGGTTTTGCGCCAAGAGTACCGAGTAACCAATGGACGTTTAAGCGGGGGAGTAATTAGGGAGATCTGCCAACAATCATATTCAGCCCGTCATTTAACATGCCTCAACTATAAGATAAATTATATTAGTTATCTTCTCTTATTGGATAACCCTTCTTATTATCGCCGAAAGAGTCGTAAAGCATCCTCCGGGTCATTACAACATATATGCAGCCTCCCCCGTCTTATGTTGACAGCTCTCCTATCAAGTAGCGGAATGTCCATGAACTTGGTACTTTGCGGGCTGGGTCGAGTTGTTGCTGGGGTAAGGTGATGGATGCTAATGCGTATTTGATTTTACTTTTCTTGGTCTCTAGGCCGTGGGCCTTGGGTCTGTTGGTTTGTGTTATTTATATATTTGGCTCTATTGAGACCAACGAGCAGGATGGACCAAGTGCTATATCGCAAGTCATTGAATTAGCCCTATCTCGGAAGATTTGGAGAAACAAATACTACAACAAAGTCCCATGGCATCAGCATAGACTTGACAAATATATAGCATGGATGAGAGAAAAAGATGAATTCTTGGTATAATACAGCAGGCTCATACCAGACATATGTATATTGTACAAGATCAAAAACACAAAAAGACACAAAAAGAAGACAAAAGAAGATCCCAACTCCCATCCAAGCAGCTCAAACCAGAAAGACTCTCTGATTCAACCCAGTCAATCCAAAGCCCACTATTTCTTCGTGAACTTAGGAGTCTTCTTCTCAGGCGGCGGCGGCGCCTCATTCTGTCCGAAAGCACTAATCAAATCAAGCAAGTTATCCTCTTCCTCCTGATCCGCCTTAGCCTGAGCCTTCGCCTCCGCCTCCGCCTGCTTAGCAGCAACGGGATCCTTAGCCGCCTCTTCATCAACAGGCGCGCTGGCATCAAAGCTGCGACCGAATCTAGCACGGAAAGCCGCGAGACGACCGGCCTCATCCTCCTCGACGTTCATCAGCTTGCTGCTAGACGGGTTCCAGAGGAGGGAGTTGCGCGTGTCGCGTGTGGAGCGGTAGATCGGGGCCGGCGAGGTCGTGCGGTGCGTGAAGGTGCTGCCGTCCGAGAGAGTGATGAGCTGTGTGAAGGTGTAAGGGCGCTTGGGGCGGCGGAGAAGAGTTGCGTGTCGGCATTGGGAGCAGACGAAGGTTGTGCCGCTTGTTTGCGTGGGGAGTCTTGTAGGGAGGATGGTGGTTGTTGAGTTGGTCATTGTGGCCGCGGTGCGGCGGAGGGAGGTGTGCATTGACATGTTGGATGTGGTTGGTTCGGCAATGCCGATGAAAATAATAGTGGGATTGTCGAGGTGGGCGGAGGTTGACGGGGTCGCAATGCTATCGGGGAGGTTGCGGAGGTTTGTGAAGTTGATGCTATAGCAGAGAAATTATCGCGGGTTATGTAAGCGGGTCCTGGAGATCTTTCCGGGATTTTTCACAACTTCGATGTTGAGCATAACTTCGTATTGTCCTGTGTCTCTGTGAGTTCCTCTTCTTTTTTGCTGGGGATTTAGACATGAATTGGCAGAGTCTGGATATCTGTGATTTTGTGTCCTGCGTGATTCCCTGAGCGCCTTTCAAAGCTCCGTCAATTCTAGGCCGGCGGGATGAAGCTCGCTTTTCCAGTCGCGCATGGGACTGCTCGGACAGGACTCGGAGGTAGGTTGTTATGGTGTATACCCAAGTGCTTCTGTCAAGTGTACTAACCTGAAAAATTAGAACTACTATGCATTAAGAACTATACACCCCGGTTCCTGGGAACATCTCCTTCCCTCCGAACCTCTCCGCCTGTACCATATACCCAATACCGATCACGATACGATCAACGACGATATACCAGCAATGCCACAGCCCCTTTAAAAGAAAACGATTGCACAGGGAAGACCAATACCCCATCCCATGCAAGCAACGTACCGCAACCGCCAGCACTCCCGACATCTATATCCGACCAAGTCCGCCTCCTCATGCGTCGAGTCCCATACCCCGTCGCAATCATAACAGCGACCGATCCCTCCGGTCCAGAAGACACAACCTCCTTCCGCGGTATGACCGTCTCCTCCTTCAGCACGGTCACTCTTACCCCACACCCTGTGATCTCTTTCAACGTGCGCCGCCCATCGGAGACATTGAATGCGCTACTTGCTTCGGGCCGGTTTCTGGTTCATTTGCTTGCACCGGGCCAGGCGACTGCTACTCTAGCTAGGGATTTCTCCAAGGGAAATGTCACCCTCGCTGCTATGTTGAAGGGACATGGGGAGTTTGAGTTCGCGGCTTTGCCTACTGAGAACGAAGAGGGACATCCTCAAAGACCGCTTCCTATTCTTAAGCGGAGGGCGGAAGCAGTTACTACGAATGATGGGGTTGACTTTCCTTTTGTTTTTGAGTGTACCCTACATCCGCAGAAGATTGATGTGCATGATCACTCAATTGTGCTTGGTACTGTTGTTCGGGCGATCGAGGGCTCTGGGTCTGCTTCGGTGCAGGGACACGATGGCAAGGTGTTGGATGAACATTCGCCTGAACGGCTTTGTTTAGCGTATGCAAATACCAAGTTTTGGAAGATGGGGGGTGAGCTTTGAGCTGGGACAGTTGTCTGACTTGCCTGGTTTCATCTGAGCCATGAACAAAGCTTCATCGCTTATGCCTTCCGGCAAAGCACTGTATATATATTTGGGAACATGGGCGTTTGGGCTGTACATAGACTTTTAATTAGACATATGGTATCACCACTTTCAACGACCTATCCACTATATAATCCTACAGTAGTAGATATGGAGAAATGAAGATGAGAAATGCTTTCATGATATTGATGCGTCTACGCTTTTTGTGTGCGAGAGAGAGTATACAAGAACCGAGTATAGAACACTTTTTGTTTTTCGGTGTTAGGAACAGAGCTGCCATGTACCTCAATTCGATCGAATCCATAGGGTTGCTATCTCATCGCGAGATGCATGCCACACAACCACAATGACTCAATAAACAAGGAGCCATCATAGTGAAAGCCGATGAGAAAGAGATTGACTTGCACAATGCAGGAATCCAACCGGACAGAACCAAAAGCACGGACGCACAAAACTTGAGGCTACTTCTCGGAAGACAAGCATGGAATTGAGATCGAGCACCGGGTTGACAGCGCGGCTAGGCATGAGACCACAGAAACAATCGCCACGAGAACTAGTCTCGCGACGAGTGCGGACTGCCAGTTCCACTGCCACTACCACCACTACCACTACCAGTGCCACTACCTCGACTTACTGCTCGCTGGAAAGGGCTCAAAACTGGACGGCCACCTTGATGCAGGAAACCATTTCCATCGGACCCAGGGCGAGGCTTGGTTTCACCAAGCAATTCGGCCAGGTCAAGCTGGAGAGGTGGCAAGCGGTTCGTGTCCAAGAAGTCAGAGCCATATTGGCTGCTGCGAGTGGAGCGATTGGAGAACGAACGATCTCGGTGGTTGATGTCCGACCCGAAGTATGAGCCCACGTTGCCGACGGGAGAGGCTGGAAACTGTGGGAGGAAGGGAAGGTCTTGCGATGGGCTAGTTGGATTTGACGGCATTTCGTGCACTGGAGAAGACGAAATCTGTAGTGGACTAGACCTCGCAGGAAAGCTGAGACCCCCCAACAGAGATCGAGCGCTAGGTGCACTGGACGTAGATACGTTGAACGACGGACCACTGGTCTCAGGCAAAGGATTGGTGCCTGGCAAGTTGCCTTCGGGGGTGAGAGGACCAGACTCGACGAGCATCTGCTGTTGTTGCTGCTGAATGGACTGCTCAATTGCAGATGCCTGCTGCCAGAGTTGGCTCGTGCGCAGCTGGAAATCCTGTACAGATTGGCTGATGCTCGCGAATTGCTCATGGAAATTGGCCTCCATCTTTGACTGGTCCTGCTCTCTGGCAAATTGTTCGGCAGCCCGACGTTCTCTCTCGTTCAACCCTTGTGCATTGGCCGAGATGATACGCTCATACTGCTCGTTCACCCGAGTGCGGCGGCCCTGGAGACGCTCGCGCTTCTGGATAGCCTGAGTCAATTCCAACTCCAGTGCCGCCACCTGCTGAGCTGCAGCTGCCCGGGCAGCAGTAACCTCTTCCTTCGTCGAATTGAAAAGCTCTACCTCACGTTCGAAATCCGCTTTGTGCGCCGACCACTCTTCCATCTCCTCCTCAGGGACATTTTCCATAGTGTCGAGTTGTACCTCCAGCACTGCAGTGGCCTCTTCGGTTTGTCGGATGTTTCGTTCCAACTGAAGCGAACGCTGCTTCTGGCGATTCTCGTCACCTCCACTGTGGAGGCGAGTATTGAAGTTCTCGAGTTCTTTCCGGATTTTCGTGATAACAGCTTTGTGGTCGTTCTTCGTCTTTTTCAGACGGTTTCGCTTTTCATTCAACTTGGATTCCGCATTGCTGATAGAGTTCTTGAGCGTCGTTGTGGGGGATGATGGACGGTAGGTCGGCTGCGGGGGTGTCGATACCGCGGAAATGACTGTTCAAGCAATGAGCTTAATGAAAAAGACATGTTGTTATTTAACGTGAACTTACTTTGCTCTGTGTCAGTTGTCGTAGGCGTCTTGACACTCATGGCACAAATTTCCTCGTTGGTATCGCTTCGTACAAATGCACAAGTGTAGGCGCAATTGGGGGCCAGTCCAGCGATCTCGCCCCGCCATTGGACAACGCTCGGTCCCTTGGCATCTGAAACCCTGCATATCGAAGCCGTAGCCCAGAGCGCACCGTTGACGCAGACGTAGAACGGCTCCATATCTCCTCCCAAACGGCCGGCTTCAAAGGAACCCGACACAGCGGGGTCATCGGTAAATTCACCTGCGGCGAATTTGATCGAAGAGCTATCCACGTCCGTAATCCATATTAACCCGTCGTCGAGAGAAACACCCTGCAAATCCTCCTCCGTCATTGTGAGATTGCGGGCTGTTTTAGAGGCAGCCCGCGAATGTTCATATTCCCTCATCACCGTGACCTTTGTACTGGCGAGCGCAGCCCAGAACGGCTGTCGGCTCCGAACTTGATTGGCTTGCCGTCTGCGTTTCTTGGCTGATGTGAAGCGATCCTTTCCGTCTTTCAACTGACCATCAGGTCCCACGAAAGAAGACGAAACACTAGCAGCAGATTCCAGAGCAGAATCAGCTTGTCCTTGTGACCCCGCAGAAGCCTCCGTATCTCCCCGCTTGCCGGTCCGTAACGGAGTCGGTGACCGATTCTTGGCCATCGAACGTCGTGCCATGGCGGTTCCAGCTTGTGCTAGGATATGCACAGCAAGAAGGCTGCGGAGCCAGCTCGGGGATGTTTGTGCTTCGGGCCGTCGGAACTCGGCGGGCAGCAGGTGCGAATATTGAGAGAGGAGATCGGGGCTGAGCAGTTTAGCGGAGACAAGATGACCCAAGACAAAGTCCTGGATGCCTTTACTGCGAACAAGATGAAGAAGCAGAACAATTCCGACACAGAGAGCATTGACCCCACCGTTCTTCCCGGAACCTCCGCCACCCAACGTGATAGCAACCTGGACATGAGCAAGATCGATGGCAAAGTTTTGCGCCCATGTCCACATGAAGAGGCCCCAGAGAAGTATGCAAAAGCCATCCATCGCAATCATCGTCCCCAGAGATGGCGTCCCAGCCGGACCCTGAAAAATATCGAAGTTCGACGACAAAGAACCGGCCGCGGCGCCACTCGGAGGCATGAAAGTCAAAGAGGCGAACAAGAACTGAACCAGAGTCAAGACCATTGGTGGAAGCTGTAGCAAAAAGATCAAGATGGCGATGGTGTCGTACATGGGGCACGATTTGAGAATGGTGGATGCGAGCTGGAGCGGGTTAATCGAGGCATTGGATCCGGATCGTTTCGAGGTTCCGTTGCGACAGGCATGACCTGCTATGCCACCATTCTGGGCGACATCGTCGTTTTCTTGCGCGGTTGCCATTTCTCCACCCTTGCTATGTCCATTCAACATCCCACGCACATTGCCATCTGCCTTCGTGCTATCTCCCCCTTTGCCGGAAACTGTCGGAGATGTCACGGCCGTATCGCTAGTCGACCGCACGGAGGATAAATCGAAGTGAGCGGACGCGCCCGGACCGGTAGCAGAGCCGTTGCCCGAATTGCCGTTGAGATGGCCGCTTGACTTTTGCTTGGTTACTTTCTTGCCGGGACCGACAAGGCCATTCTCCTGCCGATTGCTCTGGTTCTTCCTAGATGCAGCGGAGCGTGTCATGGACGAGGGAGCCCGAAACCCAGGTCCGAGTCAGCTTGGCGGGATGAGGCCAAGGACTGGGACCAGGAAAAAGGCGAAAACGGACTAAAATTGAATATAGTGGGGGGTGGGAAGGAAATGGTGCAGAGTTGGCTGGTATGATAATGAAGATGGGAAAAGAAAAAGGAAGTAAATGTATAAGGGAAAAAGAGAAAGAGAGAAAAAGAGAGAGGGACAAGAGACGAGGCTCTACGTGGAGGCGTGAAGGGGAAAAAGTGCCCAGGTGGAATTGTATGAGGTCGAAAAGAAACAGAATTGGTATTGGTATTGTCATTTAGTGTCGATCCCTGGTGCTTTTCGGGTAGGCGGTACCTAACTTCAATACCATCCGCCACTATTTCATTTCGGTACTGTGTACTTGGATGCAGATTGCAAAGTTTTAAGAGAGCTCCTGGTAATATATTCCCGTGGCTTCTTTTGTCGATCTGGAGTTTCTGCATGGAAAATCTCCCAGCACAACCAACCCACTGCCAAGCTTTCGTTCTCTGAACATCTCCATACAACATACATATGTATCTTACGAATACTCCAGGGTTTCTTTGACAGGTCACGCCCCCTAGGAGCTACAACGGCTGCAGTTGCCAAGTCCTGCAACGCGGATACCTACACATCGGCCAATCCTAAGCGTATCTTCGCTTTTATCCAGGCAAAAGCACAATACCGAGTGGTTTCCGTTGCCTCGGCGCTATGCGGACTTTCTTCCAAGCCGGGGTTGACTAGTGCTGATAAGCTAGTGATCATGGAATACAACCTACGATGTACTTTGTACAGCTCAACTTGGAAGCCTGTTCGGGTCATCGGTCCTTATTCCAAGGTTTGCTGTCAAACTGACTAACTGGATTGACGATCGACCGTTTCTTGACCCGTCTGCTGCGGGGTCATCCTTGTGCCGGGCTTATGCTGTATGATATGTGTTACAAATCCTCAGATCATGGTGTGGTTACTACCTATTAGGAGACTTGCTTTTGCAGGTAAATGCGCCTGCAGGCATGAACACGTAATCCCGAGCATGGCGAGCATCATGGGGAGTAAGTATGGGGGATTTTAAGCTTGTGTGTCTCAAATTTGTGTATCAACAGGGTTGGCCACATTCTTGCTTGGGATCATCACATGCTCGGCTATCTCGTGCATCTTCCTAAAGGGCTCCGCACAGGTTTTGCTGTACGAGTACGAATATAGGTCTAGATCTTGAAAAAGGTGATGTTTGAGGATATGACTGAAACAAACTACCTATTTACTATGTACACTATAAAGATATCATTTAGAAAATATATGCAATTACACCGTACAGCCTTTGCCAATTCCGATCCTCCCCCCTCCTATTACGATACCCGGGTCTTGGCAGCCCTGGAGGGTTTTGTAGATCAGCCACAAACTTAGTAACGATCGGCCCGACGGCCGGGCTTGGTGATGGCTTAGGTTATTTATATGCATGCGGTGAGCCCTACCATCGTAGCACTTATTTGTACTCGGTACACCTCCATCACTTCTTTGGTATCTTAAATTTTCAAGTTCCTCCATGTTTCCAGTTCAAAGTTCAGAAAAATAAGGTACATAATTCTGGAGAAATTGCAGGCACTTCCACTAGCGTGCCCCCCTAGTCTCTTTTAGAACCGGGTTTTGCTTGGGCCCGATAAACTTCGGCTTTTTAAGGTCGATCTTTTCGCTTTTCCTACTGGTTCCGGCTCTCACCTCCTGGTGTGGCAGGGTCTCCGATCGTAATAATGTAATTCCAAAACCGTAGCTAAACTTACGAAGATTGCTGGGTTTATATAAAGAGCTTAATACTCTCACTCCTACGAATGCCCACTTCGGACCTTCATAGTCCAATCAATTGATCAATCTAATCTTTTGTGGTCCACGAGGCAAATATTTTTAGAGTTTACTCTGGCCGCATGTAGTTAGTGTGTATCCCAATTGAATGCCCTCCAGGGCTGAACCACCAGGAACCTGAAAGCAAAATATTATGTGTACAGGTATGTATGCACATGGATACTGCGTAACTTATAGAGTATAGCTTATAGAGTATAGCTCAAAGCAGAAATGTATCAAAAAGATATGGCCCATATACCCGAGACCCGCTTAAGTTATCTGAAACGATTCATCCAGTAATGGCTATAGAGATTGAGGGAAAGAAAACCATACATACAACAACCAAGGAATGAACAAGGGATTGATTCTATACTTGACCCGAGGCTCACATTCCATCCCCCGCATACTGTTAACTTTAAATTGAACCAAGATATTTCTTATTTCTTTGGCTGATCTTGCCGGTGAGGTTATCAAATTACTACTAACTTACACCTGAACCCTTCCAAGGTTGAAACTATGTAGATACCTGTGTACTTACATACGTACCTAGCTATATCCGTAGCCATGCTGTGGCGTCAACAAAGCCTCATACGACTAGGCTCCGTATAAACTCCATTGTTGTATACAAGTGAAATTATGTGGACCGAGAACAGATGTGCGATTATATCATTGTCATGCGTGTGGAATAGTGGTGGTCTCATAGGGAGCGTTTCCTAAGAGCAATGTCCAGGGCGAGATGATTTGAAGTTCCAATTCAAAAAGGGAAATGGGTTAAAATAATATGATACGGTAGTTAATTAGGTTAGAAAACGAATACCTGTCAACCTGGATCTCTGTAGCTGGGCAGGCCAGGGCTCCGGGACCGGGGCCAACAGCACATTAGTCATCTTGTGTCCCGCGGGCACCTGCCCGCCATGGAAGGTTGCAATCAACCGGGACAATTCTGACAACCTACGTCCATTTGTAGGTAGTGCTCAGGTCTTAGCTACTCGCATATTCTGAAAAGCTAAGGGGTCAATACATCCATGGATAAGATGCCACAACGCAAGTCTACGTTTCTCTCACGGGAGCCCTTGGTATGTGTTCATAACCTAACTATACTCTCAGCTACTTATACCCTTATAGACTTCCGAAGAAGCCAAATGGAAAAAATTAGTCAAAACAAACTACATCGATCCCAACGGAGTCAAAAGAGACTGGGAGTCCGCTGAGCGCCAGGTACGAATTTTGAGTTTATATATAAATCTAACTGTAACGACCTAATCAAATTGTAGACAAGACCAACAGACTCCCCTGTCGATGGGGTCAACATCGTCGCTTTTCTGAATCAGAAGAATGGCTCTGAGATCCTCCTGGAGAAGCAATACCGACCTCCAATTGACCAAGTCGTCATAGAACTCCCTGCAGGATTGATCGACGCAGGGGAGACAATTGAGCAAACTGCAGTTCGAGAACTGAAAGAAGAGACTGGGTACATTGGTGTAGCTGATGAAACCACTGGCATCATGTATAATGGTTCGTGACCTCCTTGTTCGTCTTACTGCTGAATATTAGCTGACTTCAAATACTCATCCAGATCCCGGGTTTTGCAATGCTAATTTCAACATGGTGTATGTTCAAGTTGACATGTCTCTTCCGGAAAATCAGAATCCAAAGCCTGATCTCGAGGATAACGAGTTCATTGAGTGTTTCACACTTCCGGTGTCGGAGCTTTCGGCTGAGTTGCAAAGGTTGGAGAGTGAAGGGTATGCGATTGACGCCCGGGTAGGATCTATTGCGGAGGGGATTGAGATTGCAAAGAGGTTGAAGCTTTGAGGTGTTTGACCAGCGGAGTTGAAAGGTGGTTTACTGTCTTGCTTTCATTTGTAGAGATGCGACCCTCATGTTATATATGTGGTAGACTGCGCCGTAGACGAACGGTTTCTCGGCGATACGAATAATATCAATGATACACGCCAGCTGATGTTTGTACAATATCGGCCCCTAAAACAACGGTTGGATTCAGTGTTGGTGCCTGGGGAGCAACCAAGAGAGCAGTTTGACCATGGATTAGGCCGTTGTTGATCACAGGTGAAACCAAGATAGCTATATGCATAATGTGACACCTTCAAGCCCACTGCTATCTTGTACTACTTACACCTGGGTTAAGTCCCAAGCCAAGTTGGCCCATAATCATGTTTGAAATAAGATGTTGTTCATTGCTGCTGCTGCGGTTAACAATATGACCATGTTCCCCTCGTCCGAGATGTTACCAGCTGGGTATACTCGAGACTTAAAATGCGTATGTACAAAGCGCAGAGAGCTGCAGCCGTCAGTCCAGTGTCCGAAATGATAACAAGGAAATATAGTCATCTGCAGCCGCATATGATCCACTCTTCAATGTTTCTGCCCAGTTGTAATCACTGTGACGCAGACCCATTGTCCTCCACAGCATCAGCCCGATCCCAGCTTTCAAGCTCAAGATTCCGGACCCGATTTTCAATATCAGCAATCCGCTGCCTCCAGTTCTCCTTCTCCTGCTCCTGCTGCTTCCACATGGTCTCAAACTGCTCCATGACAAAGGGCGGGATGTTGACAGTCTTGCGATTCTTCTTGTAATCATAGATGACGATATCCTCGAAACAACGAGCAGCAGGGCGTTGGTGAGCTTCAGACAAGATCATGACTTCGAGTCGGAATGCCGATTGGGCTGAAAGATGTCTAGAAGGGTCTGGAATCAACTTTTGATAGACAGTAATTTTGTCTGGAGATTCCATGGGCTGCATGGTAGTTAGTTAGTAAATAGGCCCTCTTAATTGCTGTCCAGCGGTGTGGGGTTTGGGTCTCAGGGATACAGTACAAATTTGTAGTCCACCTTGATACTCTTCAGGATGAGCCCGATTCCCGTATTACCAAGCATGTTTATCCATTCTTTCTTATTTGCGGTATCGATATAATTGCCGATATTGCGCGTCCAGTTCACACGAGCTGTTTCGGCGTATCGAACATAGGTAACATTGTTGACGTGACCTTGGATTAGTTAGTACAGTATGACCTATGAATTTGCGAGGAGTAGATCTAAAGTAAAGGGACAGAGCATACCCTATTATCGAGGTTAGATTTGGTCCAGAATCCAAGATAGCCCATGCAGTTAGCGCAACAGGTAGGGGGGACGAATGTTCTCACCATAATATCCTAATCCACCACGAGCAGACTTAGCATCAATGACTCTCATCCATAACACAGACCAAGCAATATAGCCCGAACTCATACCTGTTCTCCCCATACCACGTTATGGCGATACAGACTGCGCCGTTTCTTATCCGTGAGGAATCCCTCACTTCCAGCGAGCAGTTCCCGCCATTCCTTGGCCAATTGCTGCAAAATTTTGCCACCCTCGTCAATCTGAGCTGGCTTCATCCCAAACATCATGCACTTCCCAACCCTTCGCTTGGTCATTGTGAGCCATCGTGGATTGATCGGAGTTGAAACCGAATCGGGGACGGGGATGTTTTGGCCGTTCAAGCCCGCAGAAGTCGCAGAAAAGAGACGACGTGTGCCATTTGAGTACAGAGAGATTGAGGCAGATAGCTGCACTCGAAAAGCTGGTTGAGGAAGCATGTTGTGTAGTTGTGGAGAGACAGTTCCCCCAAGACTGGGGGACAGCTCTCCGATAACCGATAACCAGAAGCTTGGGCCAGTATCCCGAGGTCAGGTCGGCTAGAACCCCGCGTGACTATAGGGGTGTATTGATACTATTTCAAATATTGTCTTACTCTGGCTTCATAAGTATAGAATGAATATAGAATGAATATAGAATGTAAAGCAAAATATCTAAATTGCCCCAGAAGTAGGTAGTACATAGCGTATGGCCTCGGAAATCCACGTTATGGAGCAGATGACTCCTCTAGGCACGTCACCGATAACCGATAACACCCGAAGCCTGGAAGCTTCTCAGCCGCTTACCTTCATTGCACCACATCTCTACCACCATCAACTCTCTACCAGAACAATCATTGTTGGATGGAGCAACAATGGTAAATCTCGAGCTGCGCCGACAGGTCATTAACGTCTATAAAGGTACGAAGCCGTACGCCTCATGCAGCGACTTGCACTCCCCAGGAATTTCCTTTCGGTTTCCATGCTAATAACCCGAGATGTAGAGCTTCTGTTCTTAGGACGGGAATACCCTCTTGGCTACCAGTATTTCCGGGATCGCCTACACCGTGCGTTTGCAAGTCAGACTCACATTACCGACGATGAGCAGATCCGCAAGGGAATAGCGAGGGCTGAGTTTGTGAAGAAAGGTGAGTGCTGTCTTTTTTCGCTGGGGTTCCTATCCCTCGGCTGCGGTTAGGGATGTGATGCTAATTGTTTAATGCAGAAGTGGAAGCGCTGTAAGATCCCTACATCCCTCCTTTCCCTGCCTACCTTCTATATCGCATTGTCGCATCCGACCGTCCTAGTTTCACTGCCGATATTGCTGGATTACAATCATTCGTACATGTCATTCTCTCTATACATTGCACCCATAATGGGGTAGTGTCTGGCTAGATACACTGTGCATAGATTCACTCCTCATTATCATGGCATCATGCAAGAACTATTTTGACCTCCATCACAAGACTTTTGCGTTGATGGCAGCTGACAGGATAAAAAAAACCCAGGTACTATTTGAAGCGGTACCGAACGCTGAAAAAGCGATATGGAAGTGAGGCCTAATATTCCAATGGCTCTCACTCCAGAAATATTCAGGTCATATGCATGTTAGAAACCCAGAAAGACAGAAATAAAATTGGGGGTATCACCAATACAAAGTGCAGAATGGTCGCTACTTGACTTTTGCCCACCGGAACTCCAAATTGACTCAAGGGGTTCATTTCTTTTGACCCCACCAGGCGCTCACTTCAAGGCACTCGCCGCTGGCGAGTCCGCCTTTCTGCAAGAGGTCGGCTGTCATTGCAGCCCACCATCGGTCCCATTCGTCGCGACCCTTTCCGCTAGACTCCATCAATATTGGCTCTAGTCCTTCAATCATTTGAATTGTGGTGAGGAGAGCCGTGCGTCGGATGGATATTTGCTCTGGAGTTAGAGCCTTTCGTGGTCGGTTCTTGGAATCCTTGCCTTGGCCGTCTCGCTCCCAGCGCAAGTCGCCCAGGGGAATTGCGACGCGGCGACTGTCGACATTTTCTAACAAGTCCACTTCGGAGTTGAAGGATAGACCGATCGTTGCGCACGGGAGCGCTGTCAATTTCAGACGGTCGAACGACTTCTCCACCCAGGAGTTATAATCAACAATGAACTTATTCTGCGCTCGTGTGAATGGTGTGGCAGAGGAGAATGTATAAGTAGCCGTTGCATCGGCGATCTCCTGTTCTTTCGAGTTTGTTTTGCGGGCCGGAGCCGGATTGGGCAGGAGCGAACGGAAGCTCCAATCCGAATCCCAAACCTCCAGGATTCCCCCAGACTTCAGCACGCGCAGGGGCTCGCTCAAGCCCGATGCAGATTGCGCCGGACTGGAAGGACACATGCCGGCATCTTTAATGAATACGAAATCAAAATAGTCGTCCGGGAAGGGTAAGCGGGGTCGGCGTAGATCATGACGTTTGAATTGCCAGTTCATACCCTGCTTGCGCAGATCCGGCGCGATGGAGATAACATCTATCCCAGCAAAGGCCACGTCGGGATGGCCCCTGCGGGTGAAGTATTCGTGGCACAGACCAGACCACAGCCCGGACCCGCATGCGATCTCCAGAATGCGTTTGGGCGGCCGATTGGCTAAGTGGGGGTTGCAAAATGGGCCGCCGAGGACACGGAGCAGCATCAACGTGCGCAGGCTTTGGCGGTGGATCTCGGGCAGGTCGCAGGGCAAAGGGTAGACGTTCTCCGGGTCGCGAAAGTAGGTGCGGTCACCATAGCGCATGACAGGGTATGTTGAGTAGTCCGTGAGTGAACTCAGGGACGAGGAGGAGGTTGCGGCCAGTGTCGAGCTTAGGTTGGAGTGTACGTCGGTGCCGGAGGCGGCGGCTGAGAAGCCCAGTGCCATCATGTCCATCTCACTTTCCTCAAGTATGTCGGTTGGTGTCCCCTATGACTCTGAAGATGGGTTGTGGGTTCGGTCGCATTCTCGGCGCAAGATTGAAGTTTTCATGAACGAGGCATGCTTTTTTTTCTTCTTTTCTTTTGGAAGGCTTTTCTTTTTTCTCGAGTGGAAGATATTTCCGAGGGAACTCGGAATTAAAGTAGAATAGAAGAAAAAAAAATACTCCGTAGAGTCGAACCCGAAAAGTGACGGGGATCAAAGCGGGCTCGGAAATTATCCCTAGTGCAGCCGGGCGTAAAGCTGAAGAAAATTCTTGTTCAACGTAAAAAAAAAAAAGATTGAAATTGTAGATAATCTTTTAGTCTGGCATCCAAGGTAGATCCTTCGCAGTAAATTATTCGAGAAGGTCGAGAAGAAAGGAGAAGAAGAGAAGAAAAAATAGCAGAGCTGACCCCTGGAAGTAGAATATCCACTTGAGTCTAGTTTAGTCTCTTCACGGTAACAATAACAGTACTTTACTCGAAATATCAGTATTGGGGTCAATATGTATTCTTGTCTTACCCTTGACTTTGACTGTGTTGAAGTATTCCTAATTTTTTATAAGCATTGACATCACGACTCTCTTTAATGCCATGGCTCAACGTCCGAAAAGGGAAATGTTGGCCAAATGCGGTAGAAACTTATATAGTTATGTATGATATTGCATAGTTCATTATTGCTTTTTGGGACAATTTATGGGGATTATTGAATACACAATGTTCAGACCTCTGATAATCGGAGGAGTATAAGGTAACAATGTCAAAGAATCCCCAATTTAGGGCACTCCTTTTCTTCTGATTGATAAGATACATACATCCAAAGTATAGCAAATTGTGTACAGAAGAACTAGTATGCATGTACTCCGTACTACATATCTGCATCATTCAAACGGTAAAACTGGATACACAGTCGGAGATCCCTTACCCGTCATATCCATATTAGGGGGGAGGGGAGTTAATAATTGGATCCGCAGTCTGGGCCCCCAACTCCGAGACTTAGCTCGCCATCGTCACTCTATCTGATACCTTGGAGTCGTTACCCCGTATAAGTCCCACGCACTGGTCTATTCTATCGGCTATTCCACGCGATCGTCCTAGTCTGCACTGTGATCCGTGCCCTTTCCGTTCGGTATTAAAATTAAACGTACCTGCAGAATGATACGAAAATTTGATCGACGCAATAGCGTCTGCCACGTACTTTTGATTAGGACTAGTTTGGTTTTTCAAGACACGGGAATAAGCGGAGTGGAAGAGGCAAATATGATCGGTAAGATGAAGGCAACTGTTGTATGAGCGTTATGGATGCATCAAGTTGTTGGTATCCCTTTTGTGAAGATGCGAGTATATTAGGTCTGTGCTACCTTGCAGATGCTATACACCTCATATGAATGAATACGGAGTACATATCTCTATATTCGGTAGGGCTTAAACAGAACCTGTGTACGGAGTAAGCGTCATTTGACGACTGAAATTATCTTTACACCCCTTTATCTAGACATCATTTAACATCATTTAACAGTGATTTAATAGTGATTCTTTCTATATCATACTCCGCATAGATACCATGTTCTAAGATGATAAGGCATTCGCCAATGATCACTATGGTAATATAATACCGGCGTTCCAAGGTTGCATTCTGTGTTTTAATCATACGATATGAAATTTGTGAAATTAAGCAAGACTTAGCCCTTTAGTGGCTTTTCTGTCTCGCCCAAGTAGTTCATGCCAAGGGGAAGCTGACTGGAACCACTTTGACACAAAGGTTCTACGATTCTCCAACACCTACTACATAGAACAAAATCAAAAGACTAGACTCAAAATCTAGAAGGTATTAGATATTATTAGCGAAGGCTTAGAATAGATCAGACCATTGTTCATTCTTTCAATCTTCTGTCTAGGTCTGTTTCCCTCTTTGCTAGACCCCTTGGTTATATATCCCCCCTTAAATCCAGATTTCTTTCATATATACCTCCCGTAGCGTTGGCTAGTTTCAAACAAGATGTCTAGGCAGAATCAAAATCCGATGCAGGTTCGACTTGCCAAAGACAGTTGCGTATACCTATGGTTTTGGCAGGCAAAGTCGACCACGTGGCTGTGGTTTTCATATAAACAGTCTCATCCATCGCAAAAGTAACGCAAAAGTGCGCCATAAATGAAGAATACATGATCAATTTCAAACCTTTTCATCAAAAAAAACATCAAACATTTGAGAAACATCGACTGTGTCTTGGCAAGTCAAGCTCAAAGCCCTTGCGGCGATTCACGTGATCCCGTGACTCCCGCCTCGCTGCAAACCACCAGTGTCATCTCAAGACGTCCTCATCGACCTGGAGACAATCGTTCGGTTTGCTCATCTTTGCTACGTCAATCTTACCCCACTGGTTTTTCTTCGACTCCCCCGTCACTCGATCTCTTTTTACTTTTCCGATCACGCCTTCTTTTGACCCTTCCGCCCAATCTCCGCCCTTAGGTACCGCTCCATTGCACACCTAAAGATACTCCCAGTGCCAAAGTCACCGACCTTCAATCGTGGTTTGATACAGGTGGTTTTGCCTTAGGCCTCTATGTGGAAGAAGAGAAGAGACCGTCTCCGATCCTCTCCTCTCCTCTCCTCGACCCAACTCGACTTAGCGCCGCCCACCAACCAACAGGTTTTCCACCAGGGAAACAAAACACGGTCTCGTCTGCCACGTTAAATGGCAGATGGTACCTACAGGTTCCAGCAGCCTGGGGCCGGGCAGTTCTACTTCCAAGCTCAAGCACAGCAGAACCCTCACCAGCGACACATCGTTCGAAACGGGACCAATTCTCCGACGGGTCGACTGAAATTCAACAACGACACCCCCTCCCCCTCTCGATCCCCTGCCCTCAACCAGGCTGCTGCTCTCAGCCCTTTTAACAATATGTACGGCCAAACCCACCAAGGTCAGCATGTTATGATGAATGGCGGTCAAGCCCACCAGCGGTTTGGCATGCCGATCCCCAAGTTCCAGTCGCAAACCCACCACTCTCATCACACACAACAGCCGCACCATCATGCCCACCACACACAGGCGACCCACAACCTCAATCATCAACACAATTTCCCCGGCGGCGCACTGGCCGCTACGACAACTTCTCATTTCACATCGACGCATTTGCAGAACGGAGTACCGACCGCGGACGATGATCTTGATGAATCAATGAATGAGCATTGGCAGCAGCAGCTCCAGCTTGCGGCGGAATCGAGACAAGCCACTTCTCCCCACTACCATGCCCGCGTCATTGCGCAACAAACGAAAGGAATCCAGCTCATTTCCAGCAACACTGACACAGAGAATGGGACGGATGGGCGCAATGGTGCATCTGCAGGAAAACCAGCTAGCCGACAGGGTTGGAATGCGCTTGATTTTGGTGGCCAAGGATTGCGCGCTTTGACTACCTCGCTGTTTAACTATGCCTTCATTGAGAAGCTGTACCTCAACTCTAATAAGTTGAAGGTGCTGCCCCCGGCTATTGGACAACTGCGGAAGTTGAATCATCTGGATCTGTCAGGGAACGAATTGACGGAGCTGCCAGAAGAACTTGGCATGCTTTCAAACCTGAAGAAACTTCTTCTTTTCGATAACAACATTCGCACTCTCCCTTACGAAATGGGGTACCTTTACCGGTTGGAAACATTGGGTATCGAGGGCAACCCCCTGAACGATGTCCTCAAATCTCAGATCATGAAGGACGGAACCAAGGCTCTCATCAAGTACCTGAAAGAAGAGATGCCAGGTGCGTTTCAACTGCTTCTTCCGCTCTCGAGCATATTTGCGTGATATTTTTTTTTGGCTAACTTCATCATTACAGTCCACCTACCTCCTCCTGACCGTGACTGGGTGATCCTCGATGATACTTCAACCTCGTCCAACAGTAATACGGAAAAGATCACCGTACTGTCGTACAACACCCTGTGTGACTCTTCTGCGACCCAATCGCATTACGGCTATGTGCCCTCGCGTGTCCTTTCCTGGGAATTCCGCCGCGAGCTTATTCTTAACGAATTACGATCCCACAGCGCAGATATTGTCTGCCTTCAGGAGGTTGATCAGGGAAGTTACAACAATTTCTTCCGAGAGCAGCTTGCCTACAATGACTACAAGGGTGTGTACTGGCCACGTGGTCGTGCAATGGGCATGCAAGAGGAAGACGCCCGGATGGTCGACGGATGTGCCACATTCTTCAAGGGAAGCAAGTACATCCTATTGGACAAGCAATTGATCAACTTTGGTCAGACAGCCGTTCGTCGACCCGACGCTAAAGGTCAAGATGATATCTACAACCGACTGTGGCAGAAGGACCACATCGCTGTTGTGATCTTCTTGGAAAACCGGCAAACCGGTGCTCGCTTCATCAGTGTGAACGCTCATCTGTATTGGGATCCAGCCTTCAAGGACGTCAAGCTCATCCAGACTGCGATTCTGATGGAGGAGATTACCAAACTCTCAGATAACTACGCCAAATGGCCCGCCTGCACAGATAAGACCGCATTCCGCTTCTCAGAGGCTGAAAGTGGCTCAGAGAGCGCGCCAGTGGTGGAGCCAGCCCCGTCGATGGAGTACACCAGTGGTGATCAGATCCCTGTTCTCATGTGCGGTGATTTCAATTCCTCACCAGGCTCTGCGGCTTACAACTTGATCTCCACTGGACGACTTCCCGAAGCCCATCCCGATCTGGAGAAGCGTCTTTACGGAAATCTCAGCCGGGTTGGTATGACACATCCCTTCAAGTTGAAGTCAGCCTACTCCTCCATGGGAGAGCTGAGCTTCACCAACTACACCTCCGACTTCACGGCCATTCTTGACTATGTTTGGTACTCTTCCAACACTCTTCATGTGTCGGCGTTGCTCGGTGAAGTGGACAAGGAATATTTGCGCCGCGTGCCCGGGTTCCCCAATTTCCACTTCCCCAGTGATCACGTTGCGTTGCTTGCGGAGTTTACGGTAAAGGGCAAGAAGGGTAAGGTGGTAGAGGCAGACTTTGGGCCACAACGGCACTGATGACATGGAGCATTTGAAATCTTCGGAGATGGGGTGTTTTTCCAACCGGTTTCAGTTTCTTTCGTGCTTGTTATTTCGGAATCTTTTTGGGTGGTGGCTCTCTAGCCAGCCGTCTTATGGTGTTTCTTTACGTATTTCTTTTTTTTCCTTCTTGTGTTTTCTCTCCTGCTTATGAACGTCCTTCCGTTTCCTCTCGCTTTATCCTCCTCTGTATCCTCTTGATTTGCTAGCGGGGGTATCTGTTCCTCGAACGATGGATGGTCTTGTCTCGTGTCCGTTGGATGTAGTGAAACGGCGTGGCCAGTCTCCATTTACTCCCTGGCATTCTCTCTCCCCTCCAAGTCCCCCCCTCTTTGTCCTCAACCTCACGCTCTACATCTCCTGTGTCTTCTTCCGTTTAAGTTTCCTGATTTATCTCGGTTTCATTTCACCTAATCTCTAACCTCATCTGAGACGGCTTCATGACGCTTAGGATCGGGGATTGGTGTTCGGGCGGAACAGGTGGTGAAGGGTATCTGCTTTTTGCCCGTGACGAGGTTTGCTTTTCGTCGTTTTCTTTTTCTCAGGCGATGGGAGTTTTGTCTGTTCCTTGTACGTTTTTATTGTGCCCTTCGTCTAATGCGAGGCTCAATCAAGAATAGAGCATGGCTTTGTTCATTTTCAGTCTTCGGCGTTCTTTTGTAGACAATCAGTAGAATTACTGGTAAATGTAGACCAAGATACCCTTGCCATGGAGTGAGTCTTGCGCATATGCTTGTTTATCGTGACACTGTAATACACAAATGGTTCCCCAGATTATCGTGTACCTTGTGTAGTAGGTATGTGCACTGTAGCACGTGGAATATGCCCGGGATTCGGAGAGGCCAATAAGCATAACATCCGCAAAGGACATTTGGTGTAATTGGAAGCGTGACTTGGGGTTTTATATTTCTAATAGGCGACTCCCGTTTTTCAGTGTTATTATAAGACGACGGAAGGAGGAGAGTGATTCTATTCTATTATACATATCTTATAATACATTTGGCCTGGAATGATCTCCAGCTCTGCCAACTACGAGGCTTGATAATTGCACAAGTATATCTTAGCCCCCTCATAACACCCAATATAAAGTCCACTCCCCACAACCGCTGCCACGCAGGTTAAAGTAGATCCCCGAAACAACCCAGCCACCCCCTCCTTCCGCAGCACATATCGAGCAATAGCAAATGCCCCGACACGAGATGGTAAACCAGGTTTCCCCTTGAGACTCGACCGGGTACTGCCCGTCTGTTCACCAACCGCAAGCCTCATCCTCGTCTTGACCACATGGATAGGAACAAAGAACCAAGAAGCACAACCCCCCGCAGCACCAGCACCCAAAACAGTGGCTTCAAGCTGCTGTCTAATATCATTTTTATCTGTCTTCCACCGCTCAAGCAAACCCTCCTTAAACATCTCATACAAACAAAACGTAAGGCACATACTCGGTAATTGACTCGCGACTAACGCACCATACCCAGCCCACAAGCCAGAAGGATATTTCCTAAACTGACGCAGCATCTCCATCGTCGGAGACGGACCCCGTTTGGCATTAACTGGCCGCTGGTAAACCTGGGCATTCTGCTTCAATACCTCAGCCGGGTTCTGGATAGCGCAAGCCAGCAGTTCAGCGACAGCACTGCTAGCAATGTGAATCAGCGGCCGCGGGACGTCGAGCATATATCCAGCGGACTGTGCATTGTCGAATGCTGTCTTTGAGGCTTCGTATGCTGTGAAGAAAGCCGCTGATGAAAGGGTCCCTGCGACCAAGATTGGTCCGAAACCTTGGTACAGCCCGCTGAAGAGGGTGCGGTTGAGTGTGCCGTTTAGGTGCTTGTAGGCGCTGCTGTATATTGGGGATTGCATGCGTGTTATTACTGTGTCCATTGGGTGGATGGCGCCTTCGCTGGCTAGCGCGGCGATTATTGAGGCCTGGTTGGTTAGATGGGGGTTTTGGGTAGGAGTGGGATGGGTGGACTTGCTGTTGTTATTTCTAAGCCATTGAATGCGGACATTTTGCTCTATATCTTTTCCTTAAAGGCACTGGAAGGGATGGTTGTGGCTCTGCGCTGAATGTATAAAGAACGCTGACAGGCCATGCTGATGTCGGGGTCCGCGGAACCCGACCTCCTGTGTTCAGGGATTTTCGACTCCAAGCTCGATCTGTTTAAATTAGATATTATTTTGAATTTTATATTGTTAGGGGGTTAGATATTTACTATTGATATGTTATATTGAATTGATTAGTTTCAAACACTATCGTAGGTTAGGGTTAGGTCTTCTAACCAGTGGGGATATATCCTACTAGTGATATCCCTAAGTAGATATAGAAAAAGTTTATTCTTTATACCGCGGAGGAGTTCTAGTAGATCATAGAGGTCAATATTAACAGTACTTTCTATACCGCGCAGGCTCGTGTCAGCGGCGTCGGGGTGACCGCGAGACGAGGACCACAACCCATTTTGGGTCCAAGATCTCGAGTAAAATTCTAGTTCACAGCCGATCAAGTCGGCACCGCTCCTCTAATCAAATACTATAGCAGCCTTAATGACTGACTTATTCTTCATTGCATCAAGGCATGTCTGCCACTCCTCCAGCTTGAATGTTTTGTTAACAATGCCATCAACTTTAACGCGCTTTCTATCTGCTCAGTGAATTCACCATCAGTAATCGGCAATGGTAGAAATAGTTGGACACTTACCAAGATAATCAATAGCAGTAGGGAATTTATGGGTCTGGCTGAAGGAGCCAAGCACATTTATCTCTTCTTTGAATATCGTGTTCGGCGATAGGGAGACACGATCATTGTCCTTGTAAACACCGTATACCACTAGCTTGCCACCCTTGGTCACCAAATGGATAACATCCTCCAAGATCTTCGCGCTGCCAGTAGCCTCCACAACAATATCGAATCCATATGGGTTATCCATCTGGAGTTTCTTCATTGTATCCGTCGCGGCTGTTGCCTCGCGCGGGAGCTCCACATACTCATCAGCGGCACCAAGAGATTTGGCAAGCTCCATCTTCAAGCCGCCCGGTGCAGCAATGACAGTGTGGCACCCACCATTTCCCCGAAGCATCTGAGCCAGCATTAGTCCTGTTGGACCGGCACCAAATAAAAGCACCTTTGATCCCATCTTAGGGGCAATCTTGTCCAGCCCATGTGCTGCACACGCCGCAGGCTCCAAAAGTGTAGCATCCACGTCAGACAGATTCTTGAATGTGAATACGCGATGTGCTGGATACGCAGCATATTCCGCGAAACCTCCGTCAACCATAACGCCATGGGCAATGAAGTTATCGCAGAACAGTTCTTTGCCCCGACGACAATAGTGGCAATGGCCACATAGCTCGGAGTTATCAGCTACCACGCGGTCTCCAATCGTGAAGCCCTGGACGTCTCTGCCAAATGCTGCAACTACTCCCACAGTCTCGTGGCCGGGCACGAGCGGGAACTAGAATATGTGATCAGACTGATTCAGACATTATCAGGAATGCGAAATTGTGACTTGGCCTACCCGAGCTCCAAATTCACCGTCGTGGATGTGCAGATCGGTACCACACACCCCTGAGGCTTTTACTTTTATCTTCGCAGACGATTAGAAATGAGAAGTTTGGTTAGTCTGCTTCATTGACCTACCAAGACGTCCTGGTCGCGGAGTTTTGGAAGGGCTTTTTCGACAATGCTGAAATTTTTAGCCTCGCTGTACTCTGTAACTTCCATTCTTTGATTAGCTTGATGTACTCTGATCTCAACCCATTAGGGAGTGCCACCGACCTAGAGCCCGCATAGATTGGGGAAGATCAAAGGAATCTGTGCCACTCATGGTGAATCGAATACAGGCAAATCAAAGTAATCCCGGTCCGCTAGATTTAAAAAAATAAAAATAAAAATAAAAATAAAAATAAAAAGTAAAAAGCTTGGATTAGATGGATATACTTCAAAGAAGGATAATCATCTACGTTTAAGGAATTGACTGATAGATGTACGAAGCGAGCCACTGTCCTACTAGGCCAAGTCACTTCTTGTCCGAGACGAGCCCATGTGTAAGCATATTGGAGGGCCAGAAGTAGATTGCTGAACGATGATTAACCTTCAGTCCTTTCCATTTTGGTATGAAGGTGACCGTGACGGGGACTGAGGGATGGAATGTAATCAACGACTAAGAGTTCGGAAACTAGGGCTCAAGACGTGAATACCTGATTCCATCCTGGCTCATACATGTTGATGTTGCCACCGTCTCGGGGATACATTGATCTTCGGCTAAGGGAAGATGACCTCGTGGAATCCCCGCAATCCCCGCAATCCCCACATTCGCAAAAACCCCGGAATTGACAACTTCAGGAGGTTCTTCGGAAACCGAGCAATTAATTGCGCCATAGGTTCCCGTCTCGGAGGCAGCCTGTCTCGTGGAGTAAACAATGGAATAAGCTAAAGCTCGACCCCGGACTATACTTTGGCTCCACAGAATAGATGTGGATATAAATATGGAGAATATAAATATATAGCAGCGACGGTGTCCGTGTCGAAGTGGATTACCAGAAGCATTGGCGTTACCCTGTGCTCAAAATGTTGAAGTCAGAAAAGCCGTATTTTGGCCTCCGAGGCGGATGGCTCACTTTTTGGATCACACTAGCCTGTGGTGCTGATATGACCCTTTATGGATACGACCAAGTTTGTCAAACTTCACAAGCTCTCAGATGAGCAGGACTAACACAGTTAACTAGGGAGTTTTCAGTGGAGTCATCATCTCCCGTGACTTCCTTCGACTGCATAATCTCGAAGGACCTACCAATACAACACTCCTGGGGACTGTGACCGCCATTTACGATGTAGGTTGCTGTCTCGGTTCCCTCCTTGCCTACTGGCTTGGAGAGCGGCTTGGACGCAGAAACACCGTGCTGGTGGGTACGACTATCATGTCCCTTGGTGCCCTTCTGCAAGCCTCTTCCTATAGCCTGGGTCAAATGATGACGGGTCGAATCATCGGCGGGATTGGCAATGGTATGTTCAAGCACCATGAGTTTCGTGTTATATAAGGGCTAATAATTTTCCAGGTCTCAATACCTCAACAGCACCAATTTGGCAGGTTGAAACGTCCAAGGTCGAATGGCGAGGAAAATTGGTCATCCTTGAGAACTGTCTCGTACTCGTCGGCTTTTCTCTTGCCAATTGGCTGAACTACGGCCTCTCGTTTGCCACTGGTCCAGTATCATGGCGCTTCCCCTTGTCTTTCCAATTCATCTTTAACATCATATTGTTCTGCACCGTCCCATGGCTTCCGGAATCTCCAAGGTATATATGGACATGTCTTTTTTTGGTTGGACCCTTCCATTAATCGCTTTATAGATGGCTCATTGCCCACGACCGTTCAGACGAAGCTGTTCAGATTATTTCGGACCTCGAGGACAAAGATATTAACGACGCTTTTGTTCAACTTCAAATGAGCGAGATACAATATAGCGTGGAGTACGAGCGAGCCAATAGTGTCAGCTTTAGCGATATTTTACGTGGGCGAGCCCATGAAAAATCAGGCACAAAAACAGTCCGTCGCCTTATCCTGGGCATGGGAGCTCAAGCGATGCAACAGTTTACCGGAATCAATGTGACGTCTTATTATCTGCCAACTGTGCTAACTAAATCCGTCGGATTGAGTGAAACGTTAGCAAGGCTTCTCACAGCTTGCAATAGCGTTCAATACCTTTGCTTCTCTATGATCGGCATTCCGAATGTCGAGCGATGGGGTCGGCGTATGCTTATGATGTTCGGCGCTATGGGTATGTGTTTCTGCTACGTATTTATTACGGCTCTTATCCGGTACAATGAGATGCCAGAATATCCACATCGCCACGAAGTGGCGTCAGCATCAGTGGCCTTCTTTTTCTTGTACTACGTTTTCTTTGGAATTGGTATGCAGGGGGTGCCGTGGTGTAAGTTCAAGATCCTGGCCTCCCTCCCGCCTGTGAATCTTTTACGCCGACTGACTCTATAGTATATCCCACTGAAATTAACTCACTCACAATGCGGACAAAGGGAGCTGCCCTGGGAGCTGCCACAAATTGGATCTTTAATTTCATGGTTGTTGAAATTACACCCATCGGCATACAAAACCTCGGCTGGCGATTTTATATCATTTGGATCGTGCTGAACGCGGTGATGGTACCTACAGTTTACCTCTTCTACCCGGAGACAGCCGGTCGTACTTTGGAGGACATTGATGACTACTATCGCGGCAATCCTCCCCTTCTGGTCTGCCTTGATAAAGAGGCAATATCTAGCAAGCGCCCTGAGAAATATCAAGCACGTGATGAACACATCATGCATGCCAAAGAAGGTGAGACCGCACAGCACCTGGAAAGTGTGGAAGATACCGAAGCGTGATTTGAGGACATTTGGACTTCGGAGACCCTAACGATTATCGTATCAAAGCTCCTATTGAAGAAGCATATAGCTTCAATTCTGCAAGATTTTAAATTAGTGCCCACTGATCCATTGTATGCAGCCGCTCAGTGTATTTGCAATTCCTTACAACAACGACAGGTTGTTAGGTCCCGCGGTCTATATTATATTCATTTTTCATCGAATAGGAAATCTTCTGTCCAAATCCTGAATTGAACCTCGTAACCAATATATCACTCCTAAGAAGGTGGTGGAAGCCTCTCTGCGTTTCGATATAAACACCCTAACTACCACCCAAGCCAGCTCTTTTTGACTAGGTACTCCTATCTGTTTCTAGACCCCTGTTTGTGTACTTTCCGTCGTTTAATCATCCAGAGAAAAAGTAAAGCCATACTAGCACAAATGTAAGAGATACCACAGAATACTTGGGCGTTTCGATATGGTTGGTAGGACTCTAGACGGCGTAGTTTGAGTGCTATAACTTCGGAGACTATAATTTGATATTAGCTCACGGTCTCCAGGTCCGTATGAGAAGTCCTTACATGTTGTAGGGAGCACAATAAAAAACCAAGACAAAGAGAGGAGTGATTGGAGCTGCTCCAACCCAGCGACCTCAACACATAAAGGTCCCACTGTCTAGTAGGAACATTAGTTCAGCGATCATATAGAACAAGTACAAGCTGTATCAACTTACAACCCAAAAGACCCCGAGAATAGCCCCACTAAGGAAAGCGAAGAGCACAAGGACGCCATATGATGCCGAGGGAAGCCAAATGACAAAACAAGTAACGCCACAAAAGCAAGTCAAGAGGCCGGCGACCTCAATCCTGCCAAAACGATCGCTGGCAACACCGATCAGTGGCCGACCAACAGCAGTCCCCAAGTTTAGGACAGCGTTAACAATTGTGGCTTGGTTGTTAGAGAGTCCCATGGAGCGTGCATAATCCGGAAGTGAAAACAGCAGACAAATATAGCCAAGCATACTAAGAAAAGCCCATGATAGCAATAGAAGCACATCTAAACGATGTAAGAGTTTCACGTCGAATCCCCGCTGGGACGGCTGTATAGCTTCGTTGCGAGTTTGAATTAGTAAAATGGCAATGACCAGTATTGAGCAACTGATAATAGCTGTCAATCGTAGAGCCCAAGCAAGAGATATCTTCTGAATAATTGAACCATCCATAAACGAAAAAATCAAGCCACCAATACCTGACCCGGCTGCACTGATCCCGTTGGCAAGACTTCTTTTCTTATCGAACCACTGAGAGAGAACTGGAATGCTTGGTATATAGATAAATCCAACCCCAAAGCCAATCAAGACTCCCTGTGACAAATAGAGCTGCCATATTCTTTGTGAAAAGGACGCAGAGACATACCCCGATGCCAAAAGCCCCAGACCAAGCAGCATCGGTAACTTGGTGCCGTACTTGCGAGCGATGATTGTAACAGCAGGCGCTACCAACATTGCCATGGAGAAATTTAACCCCCCAATTAGTGCAAAGTCCATGGGAGTAGCCTCAGGGAATATGTTGTTCGAGAGATAGTGTGCCAAGTACACGCCGTATGACTGTTAGAGCATGAGCGGAGTTGCTGTTGACACGACTGATAGAGAGACAACGCACAGAGACTGCACCCCAAGTGAAACAGTTTATAGAAAAGCACGCAGCCACGCACACCCAGCCATAGCCGCAGTCTGGGGGTAGAGAAGTGTTGGAAGAAAGCGACATTGTATAGTATAAACATGAAACCGCGGGGAACAAAGTCTCCGTGTGGGGGTTCCCTCGACTCTCGACTTGCCGAATGTGGTATGTCACTGTTCCTTGGCATCGCTATTTACACACGAATGATTGATAAGAGTGATAAATATGCTAATAGTTTCGATGAACTTGGACATAGATCGGACTGCCTAAAGCTGCAGATACGGGCTAGCTGGTAGAATATAGCTATTTCACCCATTTCAACTCATCATACTCATCCATAAGCCGAGTATAATCCTTACCAGCTGCTGCCCATCCCTTAATACCCCCTTCTAGGACAAGACTCCTTATTTTTGTGTCCTTTTGCTCTTGCAGGTATTCTGCAAACCAGTTGGCAGCACGCACCCCACGACCTCGAGAAGAACCTGCCTCTTTTGTGAGCAAATAATAATCTCGATGAGAAACTCAAATTACACCGACCACAATACCACACCACATTAGCGACTCTGCCTTGCGAGATGATAGAATATAGAGTCGGAATAGTAGGATACAAGCTCTGTGCTGGGAGGTTCAGAGAGCCCCGGATTGTGCCTCCCTGTACATTTAAGTTAGATATGTAAACAGACGGCAGAAGAAAGACTGTGTATACCTCGAAATCGGTACGACGTAGGTCAACTAAAACAAAGTCTTTCCCAATTCTCTTGCCCTCTTGAAACCATCGTAGGAGCTCGAGGCGCGAAATTGAACCTGCTATAGTGCTGGGAGTAGGGTAAGCTGCATGTCGAGAAAGGCACGCGGGTTGAATTTACGGTACTGGGATCATGGTTTGGGCTGATCAGGATATAACGGGGTAGAATGAAAGGATCAGATGGCGAGTAAGGTTCTGTAGATGTAAGTTGATTCAACATCATGGAATATGTTCAGAGTAACCAAGAGCAGTGCTAGCATGTCACTCGCCTTGTGTGATTGGTCCTGCCTGACTAGATGACCGAAATGTGCCAATAAATATTTCAATGTGAATGTAACTTCCCTTTTTTTTCGTATAGCATGCAAGCCTTAGCTAGAGAAATCGTTGAGTTGCCATTGGAGGCAATGAGCTATGTTGCACAATTATATCCTACAAGAATAGTGGGCTGCTTATGGGGTCTGACGTCTCTTTTGGTAATTGATCTGTTCTAGGGTGCCTAGAGTGCCTCTACCGGTCTCAACAACCATGGTGTCGGTGTTTTCCTCTGTTTTTTTGCAACACGCTGTAGAATAAACACCTCATTGGATACATAATATCACCCCTGATGGCATAAAGAAGAAGGGCAAGTTCACTTTCGCAAGGACAAGTTCACTTTCCAACATGCCAGCACTTTCTTTCCCGCGCGTTTGCCTTGCCGCCCCCTTCATACAGCCCTACTTTACCTGGTAATGAATGAATCCTACATCCTATAAGCAAAGGGCATATAAAATGTAAAACATAGACAAAAAAAAGATGATTCCAGGCAGGGATCGATTGAGCTCTGCCCGTTTTTTGGACACCTCCAAGGATGGAGGTCTCCGTGGCGCATTATTGGTCCCCGCACGGTTTGAACCGTAGCCTGTTGGGCTCCGCGCACCCCGCCAGATAAGTGAGTTTTGGTGGGTTGGCGCACCCAGATAGGCGAGATTCCTCTCGAGAGCGTTTACCGCTCAGCATCTGCGGCGGTGAAATATAATAGAAGTGACGTAATTTTAACCCACGTGACTTCTCTAACCCTCTACAGCTTTACAACTCCGGCGTTACAAAACTCCGGTAGTATGGATTTAGCCTAGAAGATGAAAAAGAAAGCAAACAATGAAATTTTCACTCTAGAAAATAGAAGCCTAGAAAAGCGCTCCTTGGCTGCGAGTTACTTCGAGTCATTCTCAAGGTCTTTTTAACTTTCTTTTTTTCTGTATATTGTCCCGTCGTTGGTATTGTATGTAGCATGAATAAAATGAATAAAATGTGTAAATCGATGTATATTTTAGACTTTGAAAGAAGGCAGTAAAAGTATACTTTGTGCAGAGAACCTTTCTATGTATAACTAGGGAATATGTTGTCTTTCTGACGCTCTCTATATTATTCTATGTTTTTCAACTGGATTTCGCGGCAAGCAACTTTGCCTCCTTTATCTTCCTTTCCTCCCGTTCGCTAAAACGGTCACCAAAAAGACCGATGTGAGGCCGCATCAGAATCGTATATTTGACAAACTCCTCCATGCAATCCACCAGACGATCTCTGTTACCACTGGGCATGAGTCGTTGATCTCCCGGTTGACCTTCGTCGGGGAACTGTGTATATGCCTTGGGGATCGAAGACTGATTTGGGATCGTGAACATACGCATCCATCGACCAAGGATACGCAAAGAGTTGACCGCATTGAACGATTGGGATCCACCGCACACTTGGGCAATGGCCAGCGTTCGGCCTTGGGTGGGACGGACACTTCCGGTAGACAGAGGAATCCAATCGATCTGATTTTTGAACACAGCGGTCTGACATTGCGGGAAATCATATAAGTAAATAATGCGCTAAGTGTTAAATGATAGTGAGAAATTACTCACCAGATTGCCGTGCTGTTCCGGCGAAACCCAGACATGTCCATCACTCCACACGCTGAGTTCTCTGAGCTCCTGTACTTTAGGATGGGCGATATCACTCTCGTTCTTCATGGGAAGACCTTCGGGGTCAAAGACGCGTACGTCACAGCCTAGTCGGAAAAGGATACGGGAAGCTTCCAATGCCACCAGTCGGGAATACGATCTTTTGCGAAGACTACCATAGAGTACCAAAACCTTTAGCCTCTCGTTTGTAACACGTAGGTTTTGTTCTGCCATGTCCGCTGCGGTGGTCAAGTCTAAGTTGTTGACCCAGTCTTCAGTTGCATTGTTGTCAAGGATGAATGGTCGATATTTCTGGCGGATATCTGGGGTATCTTCACCCGGGGTCAATGCCAGAGAGCGATATGAGATATCGGGTTGGTGGGTGGTTTCAACTGTTTGGGTAACGGTGGAGGACATCCTTGTTGAGTATTTGGGGCGCAGCAGAGATTGTGAGATTGCTGGCCTAAGTGTCGAGGGCACTCTTTGTATAAAGTAATATAGCATAGATTCCAAGGTTAAAATGTAACCAAAAAAACAAGACGGTTAAGAGATTGACAGTGATTTTGGGATGATATACAACAGCGAAAAGTATGTCACTGGCAAAATGTGATTGGGTAAGATACTTCGACAGGAACCAATAAAATCCTAGCAAGTGGACCCAAAGACCCGTGGATCCCTTGGAGGCTCTTGCCCATTGAAATCGACCCTCGGGTTCATCCCGAGGTCTAAAGGCAGTGCGATCATGGACTTAATACAATAGAAATGAATTAAAAGAAAACGGGAAAAGGGGAAAGGGGGCAGTAACAGTCGAGCAAGGTTGCTGACAATTTTTACCAGAGAAAAGGGGTGCAGAATCTACAGCTGACGTCCAGGAAATGGGATATGGTTGATATTCCTGGGATTGTATCAATTCTATCTTATTTTTATATTACTTTTGTAGAATAATAATTGTGTTAGGATATAATTTTGCATAAATAGGGTTTAGTATAAAAGTTGGGACTTGGTGGATCTAAATCACGTTAATATGTATGTTGTATCTTGGCTTGACATTCCTGCCGAGGTCCCGTGTCCTATCCATATTAAAACGTGCACGACGTCTCTTTTCTAACCATCTCTCAAGCTCCTGTATAAGCAACAACAGCCGAAATGAGCACAGAAGAAAGCGTGCATACTCTCCCAGACGGCCTTGAGCTGTATACCAAGACGTGGAAGGTATGTTTGAATTTGCAACACAGCTTTGGTCCCTCTCTGACTCCAACCCCAACATATTGATTTCCAAAGCTAACAAGGTGATCTACTCTATAGACCAGCGGGTCTCCACTTGCTGTTTTGGCCTTTATCCATGGCTTCAGTGACCACTGTGAGTTTATTATTATGTCTATGAGCAAAATAAGCCAAGACAGTTCATGTCCATACGACAGAATATTGACATAAACCCATGCTAGGCAATGCCTACCACGATCTGTTTCCAACACTAGTGTCGGCAGGTGTTGAGGTCAGATCTTTTGATCAGCGGTAAGTGTTAAACCACCAAGGTCAACCCCTATGCTGGTATATCAATATAAATACCTGCAAAGAAACCGACCCGTTCACAATAAACAAACCCCCTAACTAAATACCCCAAAAACAGAGGCTGGGGCCGCAGCGTCAAGAAACCCCGCGACCGCGGTAACACAGGCCCAACCTCCCAAGTCCTCTCTGAAATCCACTCTTTCTTGCAAAGCCTACCGTCCCGCCCCGACGTGCCCCTCTTCCTAATGGGCCACAGCATGGGCGGCGGCCAAGTTCTCAACTACATCTTCCACCCGGAGTCACCCTACAACGGAGACAAATCCACCCGGCCCAAGTTCGCCGGTGTGCTTCTGTACTCCCCTCTGATCGCCATAGATCCATCCTCCCGCCCCTCAAAGCTGATAGTCGCAGCGGGGCGAGTTGTCGCAAAGTTGATCCCCCATAAGCAGCGGTATTCCCCGCTTGATGCGAATCTGCTGTCCCGTAACAAGGATGTGGTCAAGGAGTTCGTGGCCGATACACTGTGCCATGATACGGGTACTTTTGAGGGGTTGGCTGGCATGTTGGATCGGGGGATTTGGTTGGAGGGGATGTTTGCGGCTGGGGATGGGGCTTGGGCGAAGAGTGAGCTGCCGTTTTGGTTTGGGCATGGTGATGGGGATCTCATTACTAGTTATCCTGCGACCAAGGACTTTGTTAAAGCGTTGACCGAGAAGGGTGGGGATGTGAAGTTTTGTTCTTATGAGGGGGCTTATCATAAGTTACATGATGAGTTGCCTGAGACGACGGAGAGGTTCTTTGCGGATGTGAAGGCTTGGATTTTGGCCAAGGTGCCTGAGACGAAGGGGGAGGTTGTTCAGGATGAGGTAGAGCGTGTCGAGGGTGAAGGTGCCATCGACACTGTCGTTCATGAGGATGTGGAGACCGAGGGTAAAGCGAAGCTGTGAAGTGATCGTTTCTTGTTCTGACATGTTTTAAGCATCTCGTTAATATTGTTCTCACAATTCTCTATATGGTACAAATGGGTTCCAGTCTATATCAGACATGCAATAGAATACAGGTATATAGTACAAGATTTATATGATTGAACAGCTGGACCGAGAACTTAACGGTCTTCGATCCGCCGCCAGACCGCCACGAAACCACCGCCCTGGATACGCAGTCCAACCTTGGGCCGGCAGACCAAGACAGACTCTCCTTCCTTGGGAGGCTCCTCTGTGGTGGACATCTCAGAAGCAGTATCAGAGGCGGCGGACTGCTCGTCGGCCTCGGCAGGAGTGGAAATCTCAGCATCTGAAGGGGTAGCCCAGGATGCTGGGTCGGCGCCGGACTTTTTAGTCGCAAAACGCACATCCCATATGCGGCCACCGCTGATTCCAGAGCCAAGCTCGATCACCTTCTCCTGAACGAGGGGCAGTCGCTGCTCCCGAATCAGTTGCAGACACTCGCCAATCTGTGTGATACTAGGCATGAACACCACCAGGAGGCCATCACGCTTCAACATCGGGGTAACATGCGGGATCCTCAAGTTTGAGGAAGGCATGTCCAGAATAACGTGTGAAAGGAACGGGTCGACAGGGTTTCCCCCAGTCAGTGAAGCCAAGCCAGTCTTTTTCCGCAGCTGCTTCTGCTGGGCAATCCAGTTCTCGACGGGGCCCACATAGAAATCGGTGTTACCTGCATAGATTCCACGGCGGAATCCCCGGATATTTTTCTCGGCTAGCGCAGAGAACTTCGGCGATACGTCGACTGTGTGGATGACGGCGTTGCGCTGCGCTCGCCATGCATCCCATTCCTCTTGTGCTGGGTCCGCAACTGGCTCGGCGGGTTTCTCTCCTGTTTGTTCCGTATCCTTTTCGCTGGGCCTGATAACTCGGCCTTCTAGGTAGTTAATCTGGGATCGCGATGGATGAGGCGGAGGAGTAGTATTGGCTGCGTGAATGGCACGCGCCAGGTGTAGTGTCAAAGATCCATGGCCTGTTCCGGACTCGAGGATTTCCATGGTGGGTTGTGTTTCGCCCGCGGCGGGGGTGTTGACATGAATGTCGAGAAGGGAAGCAATCAAATTGGCATCCTGTGGATAAATCTACTGGGATAGCGTGAGTCCAATGTATCTCCGTGTTTGATCCGTAAGAGTGATGCATACCGGCGTGACCAAGCGAGGGGTCAGGGCGACGTATTCTTCCAATGTTGGGAGGCTGACTCGAAGATTCAGGCCTGAATATATAATGGAAGTTAGTGACATGCCCAGGGAATACCGAAAAGTGGATGTTATTGACCTTTGCGAGACTGTACGGTGTCCCAAACCCGTTTCCCAATGATACTGTCATGTTCCACTGCTCCACGAGGAGTTTGGAGCTTTTCACCTCGCTTCAGTGCTTTTGACAATGAGGGCTGTTTGCCGTGTAAAATGACTCGGTCTCCCTCTGCGAATTTCGTTAGCGCGATGTTGGGAAGAGGCGTAGCAAGACAAGTACCTTTTATCATGGAAAAATTGGTGTCAATGGATCGAGAGCGCAAGGTTCCTGATGGCGGAGTCGCGCCAAAGACGCGCTGCAGGCCCTGGCGCAGATGAGACATGATATAGAGCAATATAAAGTAGTCCAGTAGCCCTGTAGCTCTGGAATAAACAGAAAAGGGAAAATCTGGCGGATCGAGACTAGCCCGCTGCGGTACCGCCCCGACCCACCCCCAGTCACCGAATCGAGGGGCACATCTTTAATCTCGGCACTTGCTTTTCTTCATTCTCTGGATTGTACATACATTTGGGTTCATTTCTATTACTATATATATAGTGATCATGGGTTCCAACGCTCTCCCATACATCGAGACTAAGCCTAAGGTCATCTTCTTCACCGACTTTGATGGGACCATTACAGTCGACGACAGTAGGTGCTTCCCCACAAAGTGCCAGTACTTGAATGCTGACTAGAATCGCAGGCAATGACTTCATGGTATGTCGCAGCACTACTCTTTCTTAGATCTTCACTAACACCACTCAGATCGATAACCTTGGGTTCGGCCGGGAAAAGCGCCTTGTATTGGGCAACCGGGTCCTTGACGAGACTCTGAGCTTCCGGTGAGTGTTAAAGACGCCGTCGATTCCACAAGCAAGCCCTAACGGGCATTTCTTCCTTATAGGGATGCCTTCCGCGAGATGCTTGAAAGCATCAAGACCCCATACGACGAGTGCATCGAGATCCTGTTAAAGAACATGAAGCTGGACCCATACTTTGAGGAATTCTACTACTGGGCCAAGGATAACAATGTTCCCATTGTCATTTTGTCGTCTGGCATGCAGCCCATTATCAGCGCCTTGTTGGAGAAGTTCCTCGGTCACAAGCCAGCCAGCCACCTCACCATCATTTCCAACGAGCCTATGAGCCGGGATGGCAAGGATATCAACAGCGAGGGTGGTTGGCAGATTGAGTACCGTGATGGCAGGTGAGCAACTGTCAATCCGATCATCATTCCCCGGCCTCACTGACAAACAATCACCAGCCACTTCGGGCATGACAAGTCCCTGGAGATCAAACCTTATGCCGCATTGCCCGACGGAGAGCGCCCGATTCTTCTATACGCCGGAGATGGTGTTTCTGATTTGTCTGCGGCTGCTGAAACTGATCTTCTATTCGCCAAGCAAGGCAAAGGTATTCCCGAACCGCCTTGAACCCGGATTCCGAGACACTGAGCTAACGCTGTTGCAGATCTGGTGACCTACTGCCAGCGCAAGGGAATGCCCTACACGACTTTCGAGAATTGGTCCACAATCCTCTCAACTACCAAAGACATCTTGAACGGCAAGGTGTCAGCGGGTGAGGTGGCTGCCAAGGCTTCGCTCGGCCTGTAGAATGGAGGTAGACCGGTATAGACTTGCATCTAGACGGACATGATTATTACCGATGAACATTAAGTTCCACATAAATTTTAAACAAGGATAATGAGAATGTCAGTGAAAAGAGTAAGAATAGGCCAAGTCAATGAATCACCAACATACAAACACCAAACATCGGGAGAAGGCTAGACCAAACCTTCAGGAGTCACCGCCTTCAGGGTCCAAGCGTCGAGGGTGAACTGCGAACTTCAATCCTCCAAACCAATTATACTCCTTTATATCCTAGAGTTGACCAAACTTGGTCCTCCCCTTTGCCCTATACCCCTGCACTTCGTGGGCATCATGCGACAGGGCGTCTCGCTTTTTTTCAAGTCCTTGCCAGGGTGATATCTATCTCATCATGGCTCGCCGGCTAGTATGACATTATTTTACTCCCTGTGAAGCCGTTTGCTAACACCTAATTTGTGTAGGTCCGAGCGAGTGTACAGCTCGGTTTATTCGCAACATTCATTCTCCTCGTCATCGTCATTCTCGACAATCGATTTAGTGTCCTTCCCTCTTCAATCCATGGCCATCTTCCGTCGCATTATTCCGGCTACGTGATCACAGACGTGACCGTCACAGCATGTTCTTCCCTCAATCCATTCTCGAGCTGCAAGCTAGACCCAGAAACCTGGTACCGCGTCGACAAGGACCTCTACCTGCGCTCGGGCTGGACCTCGAGTGCCTACGTTCAATTCAGGCGGAAAAAGGAGGAGGAATTGGGCCCTGATGACAAGGTGGTCATTGACTTGAAAATCAGTCGCCTCACTCCCCCGTCTGAATTTGTGGGAAAGACCGAGATCGAAGCCTGGGAACCCCGACCGGGAGGCATTTGGCTCAAGCGCTCGTCCTCCCGCCATGCTAGCGACTCCGAAAACGCCGTGACCTACATCGATGTCCTTTACGGAGCGGATGCTGTCGATCCTCGTCCCAACTGGGAAGTCAAAGATACCCCGATTCTCCTGGATAGTCGGACGGAAGAATTGGAGACTCGCCTTAGTATTCGAAGAGGACACCCGCCGGCCAAACTCAAGAAACCCGTTCCCAGAATCAACGAGAACGGGAAATTTAAGGTGATGCAGTTGGCAGATCTCCACATGAGCACCGGTCTCGGCCACTGTCGTGACCCTGTTCCTGCAGAAGCGGTGGCTGGCCAGAAGTGTGAAGCCGACCCCCGAACCTTGGAATTCGTCGAACGACTTCTCGACGAAGAGAAGCCGGACATGGTGGTCTTCTCTGGAGATCAGGTCAACGGAGAGACCGCCCCAGATGCACAAAGTGCTCTGTACAAGTCTGTAAAGCTTTTGGTCGATCGCAAGATTCCTTACGCAGCCATCTTTGGAAACCACGACGACGAGGGTGACCTCAACCGAGAACAACTCATGACCATATATGAAGACCTCCCTTACTCTCTTGCAGCTGCCGGCCCCGAAGACATTGACGGGGTCGGAAACTACGTTGTCGAAGTCCTCGATTGGGGCAAAAGCACACACTCCGCCTTAACCCTCTATTTCCTTGACACACATTCCTACTCCCCCGACGAGCGTCAGTTCCGCGGATACGACTGGATCAAGCCGAGCCAAACGCGGTGGTTCAAGAACACCGCCCAAAGCCTGAGAAGGAAACACCAGGAATATAACCATATCCACATGAACGTGGCATTCATCCACATTCCGCTCCCTGAATATCGCGCGCAAGGAAAGTACTTTAAGGGTGCATGGATGGAACCTCCCACTGCGCCAGGATTCAACTCCAGGTTCAAGGACGCTCTCGAAGAAGAGGGCGTCTTGTTTGTTAGTTGTGGACAGTAAGTCCCATGCTTTTCAAGGTTCCTTTGTGTCGTCCCGAAGACTAACTGTTCTCTAGTGATCATGTCAATGACTATTGCATGCTAGATCAAGACGAAAACTCGAAGCCCTCTCTCTGGATGTGCTACGGCGGGGGTGCCGGACTGGGCGGATACGGTGGCTACGATGACTTCGTCCGACGAGTTCGTTTCTTCGACTTCGACAGAGGCCCAGGTCGTGTATCAACATACAAGCGTCTAGAATGGGGTCAAACCGAAGCCAAAATCGATGAAATGATGATCGTGGACGGCGGTGCTGTCAAAGGACCAGATGAAACATCCTAACGAAGTCTACCAATCTTTCTCTCCCCCCATTCTCCTTTCCCTTCCTCTTCCCCATCATGTATCGAGATGTCAGCGTGTCTGTACTGCCTCTGCTCTCACATACTGTCGTTTCCGTTCTTGTCGGCGGCCTCTTCTTTTCATGTACATATATCCTTTTGCCCCTTGCCTGCATTAGGTCGGCGTCTGCGGGGAGTCTTATCTTGTTCTGAAATATCCAAGCCATTTCCCCCAATCTTATCCTGCTCCAATTCTCGTAGGTGTGGACTGTAACGTTGACTATTCATTTATCGACGAACAAAACACTACAATTAATCCTATCTGAATATCTTACATCACTCCCAATCTGACTCCATCCTTACCACCATTTCTCAAAGAAAACTCGCTGCTCCCCGCCATCCCCTAGGATCTCAACCAACTTCTCCACAATGGAATCAGTCATACCAGGCGGTCCACATACATAGCATACTGTACCCCGAGAATCCAACTCACCATGTGTACCCACGGCCGCAGAGCGCAGATCACGATCGGATATCCTTTCTCGGTGAATCTTGAGATCGGAAGGAGACCCAGATGAGAGCAGATCAGGCGACGAGGCCAAGTCCGTAAGGAAAAGGTCCAGCGAGATCCGGAGCCGATGTGAACTCTCTTGAGATCGGACAATCTGGCGCAGACGCGGGAGAAACAGGATCTGATCTAGTACCGTGTCTGCCGATGCTGTTCCCCGATCTTGCGGCAGGCGGCTGGAGTATAGGATGTGGATGGTTGTTGGGTTAGGGGTGTGGGGTTCGTTGTTGTTTAGGTGGGAGAGCATGGATATAAGAGGGCTGGGAATGTGTTAGAATTTCCTCATGAGGGATTGGAACGAGTGAGGTCTTGGTTTGTGCTGGTATACATTTGTAGAACCCGGAGATATCGGATGATGTTTAGGGAGTGTCACTTACTTGATGCCAACACCACCCGCGACGAAGACCACATTCTTAACATCGTTAACATCGACTCCAGTGGGGGGCCAGACAAAGCTTCCGCCAACTCGGATGTTCAGCTCCTTGCCTAGGATCTCTTCTTTTGGTCTCCATAGCCATGCGGCCGATGGGTTACCCGGCGAGTTTTGTACAGCCAGTTCCACATATGGTGGTCGCCCTTGAGATTCTGAAGATGGTTCTAGTGCCTCGCCAGCTAATGAGTCCATAGAAGCCTCTGGCGATGGTAGTACTTGCGCATCTGCCGGGGTGGAGGTGATAGTGAAGCCACCCGCTTGGGCGATGGAGGGAATATGGACATCAAGCCATTGGCCCGGGAGGAAGCTGAATGGCTGTTGGTTGTTATCCTATATAATGTGTCAGTGGCGTCTCTTGGGTGAAAGTGTGTGATAGTAGATGCCAGGTGTGATTGGAACTATTGGCGGTGCGGGGCATATATATCCAACGGCGGTTATTCTCCCCAGGTGTGACAGGCGGGCTTGATGTAAAAGATACGGGAGATAGGGACATATATAAAGAGGCAACAAACGAGAAAGGAAAATAAACCCATACATTATTCTCCTGGGGAGGCAGAGCGAACTGTAGTAGCCGAACAGAGGGGTTGACCTGTTCGATGTGTGATAGTCGCACTGGATGTAGTCTATTCTGCCGGGGCTCTGCAGCTGTGCGCAGCTCATGGGGAATTGAGTCGTCTCTTTTAGAAGTCATTTCGCCTGTGGTTCTTGAGATGGAGCGCAATCCAAGTTGACTAGGCCGGATGATGCGGAGTGGAATGGTTGAGCGAAGAGCAAGCGGACGCAAGGATTGGAACGACTTCATCAAGATATATCAAGTATTTATCAAGCTACAAGGATGTAATTGGCTGGATTTAATTGATAAATTCCCAGTTTAAAAGATGGATTGTAGTCTTTGAATATGAAACCAAGTCAGTCGTAGTTTGGGACCCGACCACATGACTTCCTCTCTACAACACTTCATCACTCGACGACTTCAACGCTTCGAATTCGAAAAATTCGAAAACTTAGGAATTAGTGGTGGCTATGGCTATCACAAACGAGAGACTATCCTTTTTGTTCTCATTTTCCCGACTCTGGGACTAACATGGGTATATGTACAGTCCACTGCATAGTCACAGATGCGACTCACATCACCCCCCACATCAGCGTTTCGCCAGGCGCTACGCACTAAAAGCTGCAAGTTCCCTCGGATTGCCAAGGTTTTTGGTGATCCTGTTGAGGGGAATTATGTGATGAGGGCTCCATGCAGATCAGCCATCCTATCACACCGTCTAGCGTGTGACGACCGGCGGTCTTCCCTCGATTCCCGTCGTCTCATTGGTGTGATGGCCCAGGGTTGCTACTTGCGCTGGCGCTTTGCCGCCATCAAGCATTGGCCAGATGCACCTCCCAGACACACATCAATCCCTCTGCACCGTCTTACCCATGCTGATTCGTGCCCCCTCCTGCATGCGATGGCTTGTGCCTTCGGCCACTCGTTGGTCTCGAGCTCATATCTAACGCTCGTCCTCCGGGTCGCCCAGACTTGTGTTCTTCTACTTTTTTTTGATCTTCTCTACCACACTGAAGTATTTGGCCCTTTACGCGCGACAGACTGTATGTCTTAGCCAGCCGGTCTGGTTAAATCGCATATTACACAGCTTTAATTCTTCCATAAGCGCTTCGGTCGAAGGGTCAGCTTGGGGAAAATAGAGTCGATTTTTATTGTGAATCTTCCGAATCCACCGCCAAAATGCAGTTCATGTTTCCAAAGAAGCATAGGAACCACAAGCTCGTCCTTTGGTTGATGGCCGGGGAGTTTCCGCTCACCATCGTAATGCTGACATTGACGGGTATCGCTTCCCACAATCTATACCAGACATTGTTATGGCAAGATGGAGCAGACAATGGATTCAACAGTGCTCCGAATGAGGCACTGTATGCAGCAGCAAACTACAAACCCTTCAAGCCCCCCATGGTTTGGTCCAGCTTGTATGTTTTACCCACTATGCTCAAATATCCAAGAGCTAGCCGCTGACCCTGAGAACAGTATGACCAACTACAACCTTGTCCTCGGTGTTTTGAGCACTTTCTTCCTCATCACAAAATTGCCTACCCACTGGATGAACCTATTTTATCCCCCTGTTGCGGTCGCTGTTCACGCGTCCCTGATAATTCTCTATATCGTGTCAGCCGCGTACCAGGCTGGGTCTGACACGTCAGACCCCAAACATCCCCAGCCAGGAGCTCCGTGGTACATTTCGAAGAGTTGCAGTGTCGCCTTTAAAAAGTCCAATGTTGGATACTGCATGCAAGCCAAAGCGCTGTTTGCTGTGACCGTCATCATGATGTTAGTTTGACCTTCCCACTACTATTCCTTTCCTCCCCCATTCCGCAAGAAAATAGTTAACTAACAGTCCCCTCAGTATCTACTATGTAGTTATCCTCGGCTTCAATATCCACTCCTGTTTCATCACTCCCGAAGAACGGGAAGCGATCCTAGAGCAGAGGGAAGAGCGTCGCATCGAGAAGGAGTTCGAAGAAGAGATCATCAAGTCTCCCAGCATGATTCCCATGACCCCCGGCTCAATGCCTCAAGGACCAGGCATGGTCCCCCGCACCCCCGGGGTTCCACCCATGGCTGTTGGGGGAAATATCTCACCATTCGCACCTCGCACACTGGCCTTCAACCGACTTGGTAATGGCAGTACTGCCTCGGACCTCCCGTTACGGGACAGCTCCCGCGCGACCCAGCCCCAATACCCGTCGCCGCAGTCGCATGAAGTCAGCCCGGAGAGTTCGACAGGGTCGCCAATGTACTTCCCGCCGCCGCCAAAGAAGGCTGCTAAGGCTTGAATGGGGGTTGAATTGTTGTTCGTGAAATTGCTTTTGTGATACCACTTGTTGTTGCCCATACATCACCTTCATTATTTAACGGGACAATGATGGCGTTCAGATGGCTTAGCTTCATTCCTTTGGCCCTCTCCATGGGCTTGCGTTTTATTGGGACAAAAGTCCACAAGCCCTCAGTATATACTGTCATCATGTTTGGCGTTGGACTTTGATTTGCTCCGGCTTTGTTCAAAATCATTTAATTCCTTATAATCAAGTTTTGAGCTCGAGGAACGTATCTCGCGGAATGTTGTCCCGGTTGTGACCAATTCTCGTGTAACTATCTGTTTAGGACAGTCCTATTGACCGTGTCTCATCTTGTTACTCTCGTCCAGTCTTGTTTCAATGTTTTCCTCTATCATTGTTACCATATTATTAGCTGACAGCTGGTCGTTAGACCACGAGCCACCGTGGCTAGTCCGCCCAGCCACGGGATGATGTACCTAATTGGCAGCCAGCCGCTCGCTAGGGAATCCATCTTCTATTCCCCTCCCATCATAGGCCATACTGTGTAACAGATTGGTAGCACGTCCTGGTACGATCCGAAGGGTTTCCTTCGGGGCTCAAATTTATGTTTTCTTCGCCCCAAGGGGGCGACCACTGGCGCCGGCACGGCGCCAGCATCATATTGACAAGCCCGCACACCCCATCCACTTCCACTGCCATCCACACGGCCAAACAACGATAAACGGATCAGACACCTAGCTATCGGTTCATCCGGCGTATGGATAGTGCCACTCCACCAAACAGAGCATCTCAGCTGGCCCACCAGCTCACAACCTACCGCGCACTGCACCTGCCACATTGGGACGAGCTCGACGGTGACGTCTAGTGTCTGGCAACTCAATGATTCCGACCAACCGATAAGAAGACAAACTGAGGTATGTGAAAGGTCTGATAGATAGTCCTCGATGGACCATGTATTCTGACATCTTCTAGGTAATGTTTCCCGATCCGAAATTACCTGTATCCCCAAGGACTCTCAATCATACGTGGCGAACTTTGGAGAAGATCATTAGCTCCGACACGAAATCCAAACGAAGCCTTACGCCTCGACATTGATATACTACGTGGACACGCTCTTCATGCTCTTTCCCGTATGGGATTTGGACCTGCCACATGATGACTTTTTTCATGTGGAACTTATACTTGCATTTGTCCCGCAGTTAGTCCCCTAGCTTATAGCTTAGCTCTAGAGAATATCATCCTTTTTTCTATCTCCTGTAACAATAGTAGGACGTCCATTCCAACGACCTAGGGAGAAAGAAAGGTTTAATCAAATTGCTCTGCGAAAATTCCTACAACAATTCGCCGTATACCAACAGCAATCGACTAGACGCCGTACAAGATCAACAGCGTCCGACAGCACCGCCCACCCCCGCATATCCACCGGAGCGGGTGGTAGACGGGGCATTGGTCTGTAAACAGTTAATACTAATACTGTTCTACGAAGAGCATCGTCCGACACACCCAAAAGCCGAGGCAAGCAGCAAGCCGGAAAACGCCTGCAGAAGAAGTGGACAGCAAAAGCAAAGGGTGGAATAATCTATAATTTGAACTGTCTAAATAGGTACCTCGCTGAGGACGAACACCCCGCGGAATGGCAATTGGGTCGACCCTATTAAGAATTTATTTCGCGTGAATATAGGGAATAGAACTGGAATATTGAAAACGATATATGCTATGTGTTTTATTTGATTTTCGCAGAAGTAAGTCATCAAGCATGAATTCTTTTCGAAACTGGCAAATGAGATTGTATTTTTCAAAGAAATGTCGTTTATTCGACATTGACGAACTGGAATGTAGGGGTTCCAGGCACGGCATTCTCGCCGGACAGACCCTCACGCTTCTCACCAGTGCCAACAACCTCACCAGTCTTGCCACCCTCATCAACAGCAATGATCTCAATCTCCTTGAAACCGGAGGTGCGCTTCAGACCACCCACCATCTCGGAAAGAACGGCGAACTCATCGAAGGGAAGCTTGCGATCGAAGACAGTGGCGGGGGACTCGCCAGCGTTGACCAGACGGCGCTTCAGGTTCTGAACGAAGGGCATGGCCTTCTTCATCTCACCGAACTTGCCGACCTTTGCGTTGAGCTCCTTGTCGTTGAAGGAGAGGCTCAGCGAGTCGAAGGAATCGCGCACCAGGTCAATGTACTTCTCCTGCCAGTTGGGGTACTTCTTGGCAACGAAGATGGTAAGCTGCTTGGGCTTGCGGGGATCGAAGGTAATGGCCTTGCCCTTGGAGAGCTTCTTGGTGAAGTTGGCCTCCGAGCCCATGATGTTGCTTGCGGTACTACGGACGTAGTTCTGAGCGGCGGTCAGCTCGGGGGAGGGTTCCGGCACGACAGGGAACTGGGCGTAGTGAATAGACTCGGACTAAATGGCGTTAGATTACGGTTGAGCACGAAGGGGTGAAGAAAACTGACCTTCTTAAGAACCTCGAGCCAGATGTGCTCAGCCCAGTGAGGAGTAATGGGTGCGAGCATCAGAGCCTGCAGCTCAATGTAGCGCAGAATGGTGTCCCGGTGCATACCAACGCCAGCAGCGGTGGAAGCCTCGCGGTAGCTGTCACGGGAGCTAGTGAAGTCATATAGACCAGACTTAAGAGCAAGCTTGAAGTTTGTGCTAGATAAAGAGTTAGTTATCGATATCAATGAAGTAGATAAGAGTGCAAAGCAGTGGAATGCAAACTTACTCCTGGTAGTGCTTCTGGGTCTCGCGGACCAGGCTGTTAAGTTCGTTGTTGAAGAGCTTGTCAGCGAAGGCATCGGCAGGGCCGGTGCGCAGGGTCTCGTCCTTAGTAACCTCCTCGATCCAATCCTTCAAGGTGTGGAGACGCAGGATGTTGCTGTTGGCAACAGACTCCTCGAAGTTGGCATCTTCAATGCTGTCACCAGCATCGGCAAATGCAATACGGGTAGCATCGGCGCCGAACTTGTCAACGGCATCCTTGAGAGTCAGGAAGTTACCGGTACTCTTACTCATCTTCTCACCGTTGAGGAGCAAGTGGCCGTTAGCACGAACACCACGGGGCCAGTACTCCTTGGGGAAGAGAGCAATGTGGATGTAGAGGAAGAAGGTCAAGTGGTTCTGGATCAGGTCCTTGCCGGAGACACGGACATCCAGAGGGTACCAGTATTCGAATTCACGGCGCATTTTCTGCAGAGATTCCTTGCTAATTCCACTCTTGGTGACAAGTTCATCGCTAATCTCCCGTCTTGTGAAGATGTAATCCCAGACCTCATCGGTCATCTGCTCCGCAGTCACCTTCAGGGGGCCGGTCGTCTTGCCGTATCGGTCACCGTGAAGGAGGTGAGCAATGGTGTAGTAGGCCATGTAGACGGTACTGTCACTCAGACTCTCAACCAGGAACTGCTTGTCCCATGGCAGCTGGGATCCGAGACCGTAGGTTCTGGCACATGCCCAGCGATTAAGCCAGGACAGGTTCTTCTCGAAACCGTTCCTGCATTCGGCGGAGTAGGTGTTGAGGTTGTTGACAACGTGGTTGAGGGTCTCCTGCTGCCACTCGGCGTCATTCTCACCGTAGTTCAGGAACCACTGGCCCAGGTAGGCAACAACACAGTCGTCACCACTACGGCTGACGACCTTGCCCATGGGGTCGGCGAAGGGGAAGGCATCACCACTCTCATAGAGGTCCTTGCGGACCTTGTCCTTAGCCTCACTGACAGCCTCGCCCTTGTACTTGCCAACTAGCAGAGTACCCTTGTAGAAACCTTCCATGTAGGCCAAATCCTTGGCCTGGGCAAGCTGTGTGACATCCTTGGGAGAGTTGATCTTCAGCTCCTTGACCAGAGCAGGAGCGGTCAAGTTGCCGTAAGTGGGAGTGTCAATGAGGGGGAAGATCTCCAGCTCAGCCCACTCCTTCTGGATGCCATAGTACTCAGCCTTCTTCGCCAGATCCATCAGGGTGGCGTAATCGTCAGGGCTGTCAGAGGGGACAGAGGTAACAACACCAGTACCCTTAGCTGCCGAAACACTATCCATGGGCAGAATGCGGATACCTCCGGTGTGGAAAGACAGAGGTGCGTTGACCAGTGTTCCAACGAAGGCGGAACCCGGTACCTCAAGAACCTGGGGAAGCTCGTCTTGAGTCTTGGGGAACTTATCGCCGAAGAAATGGCCCTGGAAGGCCATGTTCCAAGCAGCACGCTTGGTCACGACAATGTACTCCTTCTCCTTCAGCTTGAAGAGACCGTAGTTGATCTTCGGGCCGACAAAGCAGCTAGTCTGGCCATACATGGTCTCGGGACGCAGGGTAGCGGGAACGAAGTATACCTTAGCGTCATCCTCGACCTTTCCTTTCACGAGCTCTGCCATTTTAGGCGACCACTCCTTAACCTGGAGCTTGATCGCAGAGTATTCCTGGGGGCCAATGCCCTCGCCCTCGGTGCGGTCGTGGTCCATGCAAGGCTGACCGTCCTTAGGCGAGTAGACGGTGTAACGGTTGCCGTACATGATCTTGCCGAGCTCGTGCAGGCGGTTCATCTGCCAGCGCACGAAAGCATCGTAGTAGGGGTTGGCGTCGGTGGTGACGAATTGACGGCGCCAATCGACACGGGCACCCATGCTGTCAAGATCACGGATAGCAAGAGGAGGGAAGTGGTCGAGCCAGTGAGCAGCGTCAGCAAATTTGTGAATTTCCTCCAGAGGAACGCCAATTGCCAGCATGATCTGGAACTGGTACTTCATCTTCACGGTCTTGGCAGCAGCCTTGCTCTTCTTGCCGGAGAACTTCTCGGCTGCCTCGGTCTTGACTTCTTGTGTGGGAGCTGCGAGGAGATCCTGGGCGGCCTCTGCCTCCTCATTGTATCCCTCGAAACCCTGGCCGAACTTCTTCACCTCGTTGGCGAGCTTATCGGCACAGGCCTTGATAGGCATACCGGTGCAGTGGAAGCCCAGAGGGAAAAGGGCACGCTTGCCCTCCATGCGGGCAAATCCAGCCATGAACTCCACCTTACTAGCAGTGAAGCTGTGTCCGGCGTGCAGAGTACCGTTCATGTAAGGGTAGGCCATAGTACCGAAGAACTTAGGGTACTTCTCACGGAGCTCCGCGGGGGTCATGGCGCCCTGGGGGGCTTCCTCGAAGGAGGGCGCATCGACTTCGAAAATCTTGTTGTCCTTCCATTGTGCTTGGTACTTCTTTTCGATTGCGATTAGAGTGTCTCGCTTTTCGGTCTGGAATGGGAAATGTCGGTTAGTAAATTAAAATCGGCCATGGTGGGGGAGGGGCATATCAACATTTTCCAGTTTGAGGGTGTTCTTTGAGCTGTTGCTCGGATCGAGCTCAGCTGCGGATGCAACTGCGGCAGCCATTTTTTCTGATTGTCAGAATTGGCCTATAATTCCCTTGAAGAGCGGAGGGGAACAAAAGAAGCGCGGGGCGATGATATAAAATCTGTTTGTTCAGTTTGTGAGTCAAGGTATTGCGAGCGTATTGTATTTTACGGGGGGGGAACTCCACACTGCAGATGTCCTTTAGAATGTGGTAAAGATGGTTTGGTATGGAAAGAAGATGAGAAGTAAGAGACCTTGACTACCGATACATACCTACTTAGGTATGTGTAAGGTGAGTCATAAGATGATTCTTCAGTCCTTATCTGTCTATAAAGTGAGATTTAACTAAACTTGTTCTTTGTGACCTGATCAATACCATCTATAGATTGTATAGCACGTGACTATCACGGAGCAACTTCTTCGCCGACAAGCGCATCTGCGATAAATTTCCCCGATCAACAAACTCGCAATTCCGGTCATATACTACTTATTCTTGAGCAAGAATCTTGCCAATTAATCTTGCACTCTCGACTTATCCCTATACCCTCACATCTTATCGCATAAGGGCCAGTCCCTGTGCGGAACAGCCTTTCATCATGGTCAACTTGTTCAAGCGGCTTCGCAAGCTGCAAACTGTATGTATAGCTTCTATGAGCTCTCCCTCTCCGGGCTCTCCAAAGTAACGCGGAATTGATGGACTAACGTATAATTGTTCTCGTCAACAGAGAGTAAGCCGAAACCCCGTCCCTTGAGATCTCCGATCCTGCAACCTCCGAGGCCGAACTCGCGTTGTCTCCCACGGTCTACCCGACATGCAATCAATCCAATCAACTGACTCGTTCTTTCACTGTTCCAGATGCTCCAGACCAAAATTGGCACAGGTGCAGCCATCTTCCCCAACCTCGCCTCCGCATCAAAAGAATTCCCAGCCGTTACCCGACTCCACCTCACATATGCACGCAAGATCGACCAGGGCCACGCAGGCGCGCGGCATTTCTGGCGTAACTGCCTTCCACGACTGAAATATCACAACCCCGGCGTGCCGATGACTGTGACACAAACCTCCAACCAGCAAGGACCCGCAGCATTGACAATTTACTTCGCCGAACGGGCCGGCAGCGCCGCAACAGCCCTCGCAAACGAAAAGAAGGTCATCGATGAGCTTGCCCCGGCTCCCGAGGCCAACGAGCAATCGGCTGTTCTGGATATCAAGAACCGCACGTACCAGCAGATCTGGGATCGTGTGCAGGCCATGACGAACGCGAAGGTGGTCCCTGCCAATAGCGAGGATATCGCGCTGTCAGAGAAGTTGGCGGAGATCCAGAAGAGGTCTGGCCCGGATCGTCAGCGTGTGCAGGCTATCCGGCAGGCGAAGAAGGACCAGGAGCGTATGCTCGCTGAGGCTAGAGGCCAGGTGGATAAGCAGGTGTAAGATAGTGCAGTTTTGTTCTAGTGTTGTCTTTGGATTCGATTGATCCGTCCAACTGGTTTCTTCGTCTTGAGAAATCGGCTGTCTGTAGCATAGCATCTTTTTTCCCTTACGACTGTGTACTATTTCTTGGGAATATTTTTTTAATGCGCATGTTGCATTCTCTTGTTATTCAGATTTCGTTCACGCTCAAATAGATGGAGGCGCATAGGTATCAAAAAGCAATAGCAATAAATTGTAAATTCAACATCATTTGATAATATCAACGCCGAAGTATGCTTGTTTTGAAAACGGCCTGAAACATATTGGAGAAAGAGATTACCCCAGGCAAGACTATGTAGCCAGTAAAATGTCCGAACAACGACTGGAAGAAGAGGGTGCATTTGTGAGAAGTGTTACATGACCTAGAACATTGTTAGCAAGAATAATTACCTAGAGACCATTAAAGACATACCTCAGCGATTGACTGCCGCTCAATGATCGATTTCTGCCTCTCGTTGCGCGAAACACGGTAGTAATAGTCACTGAAATCACCGCATTTCATGTGGCGCAGGAATTCTTCATCGTGCGTGATGACAATCAACTGGAAGTTGGCCTGCTGCTGACGGGTGCGGATAATATCATGCAGCGACTCCGCCAGAGAGCGAATATTGTCTCGGTCCAGGTTCGTGGTGGGCTCATCAAGAGCAATGAGACCGCAATTGACACCGAAACATTCCGCAAGGGCAAGACGAATGATGATACTAGCCAGAACCTTTTGGCCTGCACTGCAACGGCCTCGCATGTCCATCTCGGCGCCCGACTTGACCATACAGACGCGGTAGTTGTACGATCGATTGCCCTTGGCATTCTCGTTGTCGGACCGGATGAGGATTGTGTCGACGTCCGTTCCGCGATATGTCTTCTGCCACAGTTCGCCAGCGATGGCGTTGATTTCTGCCATCTTCAGACCGTGGTATTGCATAATTGCTTTGTCAAGAGCGCCACCGTATCGAGCCAGATCTTCGACGGCGGCTTTGGTGGTCTCGACCTTGATGTGGGATTCCTTATATTTCGAAGATGCATCCTTATAATCTGTGTTCCAGTCCGCCAGCAGCTGCATCAGCTGGTCGTCCTTGGACTTCATTTCGCCCATCTTGCTCGCCTGTTTGGCAGCAAGGGCATTGTGTTCACGAGTCCAGCGTTCTGACTCTTGCTTGAAACGGCCTCGGTCCACTTCGGCATTTTGCGCTTCTAATTGCTCAACTTCTTCAACAACTGTGTTGAGAGATCGAGTGGCTTGGCGGTATGTCAAGTTGTCGGAGTATTGCCGCTTTGTGTTTTCACTGTCCTTGAGTTGGGTCGAGATTTTGTTGATCTCCCTTGTGATCTCGCTTTGATCAGCTTCGAGTTTGCCAATTTCAGCTTCAATTTCTTGAAGTTCCTGCTTGCTTCGTTCAAGCTGGCCCGGACCTCCCCGTTGATTGTACGAGTTGATATCGTCATTGGCAAGGTCAAGCTGATGGATGTTCTCAGATAAGCGATTGATCTCGTGCTGCAGATCTCGTTCACGCTCGTCGGCTCGCTGGCTGATATCATCATAACGGGCTTGGGCTTGAAGCAATTCCGGCGTGAGACTTTCGATATCTCGATCTGCCTTCTCAATTGCGTCCCGCTGCTGATTATTGAGTTTCTTGAATTCCTCCATCCGGACGGTCAGGTCCGCTTTCTTTTCCAGCTGGAATTTGGCATTGTCAAGGTTGCTCTTCACATCTCTGAACTCAAGCTCGAGCTTGTTGATCTTTGACCGCGTCTTGTCTTTCTCATTTGTTACTTTCGTAAGAGTCTTTTTCAACTCCCGCGACTTTTCATTGATGGATGCGATTTCCTCCTGGATATCTTCCAGGGTACGAGCAGTTGAAACGTCTTGCTGTTTTGCAGAAAGCTCTTGAATTTGTGATTTGATCGTCTTGATCTCAACATCGTAACGCGCGATAGTGCTCACTGTCTTAGCAAGCCCCTCGACGTCACGCTTTCTTTCTGTCTTCTCGCTGACCTTTCCATCCTGGGTTTCCAGCTTCTCCAGAAGCTGGTCACGCTGGGATTCGGATTCTTGCTCTTCTTGTTCAAGCTCGGGGATGACAGTCTCTGACAAACGGACCCAAGTGTCGTAGGATGCACTAGCGGCGCGCGCAGTTTCGAGATCCTCTTCAAGGCCCTTCAGGGTCTCGTCTTCGGCATCAAGGCCAGCCTTCTTGACTAGGGCGTCCAGCTTCTTTGTGAAGGTCTGGAGTTCCGCCTCGTTTTTGAACGATCTTTGACATGTTCGGCACAGCTTGGTGCGCTTGGCAGCATCGAGACATTTGGTGAGATACTCCCCCATTCCGGCATATTGATCAGCATCTTTGCGAGCGAGATCGTACTGTCCCTGGCGTTCCTTCACAATCTCAGGGTATTCGGAAGGCTCTGCGTCGACTGCTTCATGAATTTCCTTCACGCACTCATCAAGTTCCTTTTGGCGTTGCTTGAGGTTCTTCTTGGCTGTCTTAAGCTTGAACTCTACGTGCTCCAATTCTCGGCTCACGCTGTCGCGCTCTCGCTCGGCATCGGCCACCTGCTTTGATTCACTATCGAGAGCTTGTTGGAAGCCTCGCTCCAGTGTCTCAGGCTTCCAGTCTGGACCAACGACCTTCTCAAGGCGATCACCATGGGCTCCTTTCATCGTTTGTAGACTGCGTTCACGGTCCTTCGATTCTTTCTTGAGGTGGTCCAGGCGAGCCAGCTCCCCAGCCTTCTTGGTTGAATCAATGAGCTCGGTGTTCAATCTCGAGCTTTCATCCTCAAGACGACTGATTTCCGCATTGGTATCCTGAATATCTTGATCCCAGGAAGCAGTTTTGGCTCGCTCTTTTGCGTGCTCAAGGTTTGACGTGATATCCTCGACCTTTGACTCAAGCGCAGCTTGGAAGCCCTCATCAACCTCGATTTCATTGAGCTTTTTTTGATAACTTGTTGCCTCCTTGTCATTCGCTGCGATCTGTCGTTTTGCCGCGTTCTTGGTCTCTTGGAGTGCAGACTTGGTTTGCCCAATCTCATTCAATGTTTCTTGAACCTCACGGAGCTCTTTCTGGGCTTCACGCTTCACACGATCCAGAGATTGGTTCTGGTCTCTTAAGAGGCGTTTGATCTTCTGCATGAAGGCGTCAATTTCAGACTGATCCATTTTCTCGCCAAGGCCACGGATGCTGTTGGCGCGAGCCATCTCATTGATCATGTTTTGGCGCCTTTGAGACTGGCGCTCGAAATTGGCCTTGTCGTTCTCAAACTTTCCATTCTCAGCTTGTTTCAGGCCAAGGCGGTGCCGAGTCTGCTCGATTCGCTCCTTAATTTCCATATAGTTCTCCTTTTGTGACTCTTCTTGTTGCTGGTATTGGATCTGCTTCGTTTCGAATTGCTCCAGAGTAGATTCAAGCCATTCGTCAGAGTCATCAAGCTCAACCAAATGTCTCTTGAGGTTATCAATGGTGGTTTGGATACTTTTAGCTTCGATGCGCTTGCCTTCAAGAGCACCGAGGACCTGGGCATAACTTTCTGATTGCGTCCAAGCCTTATCAGCAAGCTCCGCGACGCGTCGCATCTCTTGCGACATCCGCTGGGTCTCTTCGCGCAAGGCCTCAATTTCATCTTGAAGCTTAACGGATCGTTTTTCAGCACGGTCTGCTTTATCTTTATCTTCTTTTGCATGCTGCTCCATGATCTTAAATTTCCCAAGCTCCTCGTTCTGCTTCTTTCGCAGTGCTTTGATGTTGTCAATGGCCTTGGTGTACTTCATAGCCTCAAATATTTCGTCAAATCTCTTTTTCAGCACAGATGGCTCACTCATTGGCCACAGACTTTCGTCTTGATGGCAGAAAATGACCGAATCCAGCACGGCCTTTGACACGCCCAGGTACTGCGGCATTATTTGGTCCAGCTCAGCCACTCGCGATGAGATAGCCGTGCGTTCGCCATTTTTGACCATAAGCAGCTGGCCTTCTAGAGTCTTCTGCTGTCGTGTGGTTTTCTTGACCGTAAGTTGTAGACTGCGCGTGGCAACCATTTTCGCCCCGGAAGTGGCCTTGAACGACAGTTTCACCTGGGCCAGTACCTCTTTCTCGCCACATAGTTTCGGGTCGTGGATAAAAGCACCGCCTTTGCTGTTCGGAGGGAGATCGCCCGTTGTGGCATATTTGAGACACTCGATGATGGTCTAGATCCACGTCAGTTCCCTGCTGGTCGCAATTCCTAGTCGCCCATTTCGCCATCTCGTACCGTCTTTCCCGAGCCATTGTATCCGACAATCAATGTGAGGGGTGTGTGGAACTGGATTGTTTCGCTGCGCGTATTATCGAAGGAGCGGACTCTAGAACAAGCGCGGTTTGATGAGCATGAGTGTAATTACACTCCGCGGTGGTTGCACGCAGATTAAAAACTTTGAGAGACTTACCCCAGGATAGAGAGCTTATCGATCTTCGCTATAGTATGTTAGATCACCGTCGGATCCTTCTTTTTTTTCTCGCCGAGGTATAGAGCTGTTGCACTTACACCTAAAACCCAGTTAGCATCGCGACACGAGGCGGGGAATGATCAGCACGTACATTTTGAACAAAAGGGCTGGGAGGGGCGTTTGAGCCCGTTTGCCGTTAGCTTTATCGAATACAATCGAATACAAGCTGAAACAGAGAGAACTGAGAAATGAAAGTGCTCGGATCGCCGTTGAGGATGATCGATCACATAGTCTCGCGTCAAGGCGACACGAAATCACGTGAATTGTACTAAAGTGCAAAAGGCCCACAGGGATCGGCGGTATTTTATCAACCAGCAATGGCCGGCTCTTATTTCCCCAGTTATCTCCTTTCAGGGAGATCCAGACCCTCATTGAGACGATGTGTATATTCTGAGAGGCATATTGTCAAACCCCCTCTTAGCCAAATGTACCAAATGTGCCGCCTCGAATTTGGAGAATGAGCAATTCCATCCTCAACGCTGTTACTATATCCGTCCGCTCATACGGCCATTGTTCTTTAGGGAAATCCCCTGGCTGTTTATGAGAGACTTTGGATTCAGAAGCACTCAAGCCTATCCCTAGTGCCATTGAATCTCCCTCGTTTAATATCTCTATACCGCACTCGGTATGGCTCTGAGTCGCACACAACCTGATGAGGGTATGCCTCTACCCGCCTCCCAGATGAGATTGGCCTCCAATGAGGGGCATACAGGGCACGCAATGAACCAACAGCCAGCCCATGGATTCTGTGGCGGAAACTACGGGGTGCAAGGTGCTCAACACGGGGGATACCAGGGCGTACAAAATGATGGGTTCTGGACAGAGCGAGTCTTGGATGAAATGAAGGACATGCTACTTCTCCTCACACCCCAGGGCCGGATCACCTATGCCAACCCGTCGTGCAAGGATATTACGGGCCATGTCGCAAAACAACTCGAGGGAAGTCTTCTGGCACAGTACATCCATGAAGACGACCAGCCAATCCTCCAGAGAGACATGGACGATTCGGTTGCCGCGAACCAATCGTTCCGTACCCATTTACGATTCCAGAAGACCAACGGCACCTATTGTCTCATGGAGGCATATGGGCATTCACATATTGCAAACCGGGAGGAGCGTCAGGCAGGGAGAACCACAACCGCGAATGGGCCCTGCACGGGCTTTTTTCTCGTGTGTCGACCATATATAAACAAGGTCTCCCAGCTCCTTGACTCTTTCTTAGAACACAAGATTGAGAACGCACGCCTGATCCAGCAGATTACGAAATTGAAGCAAGAAGAAGATGAAGAGGTGACCGCGGCTCGGGTGCCCTCTTCTAGGAGCGACCAGGATAACCGCGGCCCCGTGACCGAGAACCAGGGCCAACGATCCGCTCGTTCAGGCGAAATGTCTAGTGATCCTGACACTACGGACACAGTGGGGCCGAATTCGGAGGAATCCGACACGAGCCAATCGATGGGCTATGGCCCAGGATCCAATACCCGCGAAATTTACTCACATATCGATGGCATTGAGGTCATGACCGGTCTTAACTATGCAGAGGGCGAGAGATCGCAAGGCCTCAGTACAGGTGTCAGCCGTGGCCGTCTTGTACATTGCGATATCGACATCACCACAGCTGCAGACCAAGAGCGCAATGCTCAGGAAGGTGACCGCCGTAAAAGGCTCAAGGCCCAGCATGTCTGCACCGACTGCGGAACGGCAGACTCGCCAGAATGGAGAAAAGGGCCTAACGGACCTAAGACCTTGTGCAATGCTTGTGGCTGTAAGTTTTGTCCACCGCCTCTTGTAACCCCGCTCAGCTTGCTTGTAAGCTATCTACTCTTGGCATGGAACGAGCTAACCTATTGCGTCCTTTTAGTGCGCTGGTCTAAGAAAGAGAAGAAGCGACAGGAGTCGGCCTAATTTTCTGGCTTATTTACTGGCCGACCTTCCAAGGTCTCTCTCCATTGTCTTGCATGTTCACGTTAAGATTCCCCTAACGTTAACCTATACTCCCTATTGAAGTGTCAAGGCTAGTGTTCATAAGTGAGGCGACTCGTAGTTGGCAATGAACTCTTCCTTTGTCATATCCCCGCTGTCCACGAGCGCCTTGCTCTTTTCCATCTCCTCCAAGGCTTCTCCATACATATCCATCTCCCTCACCTTTCGCGCCGCGAATTCCATCCACGCCTTGCCCAGTCAATAGCCCCCAGATGTGCACGCAGCTGTGTAAAAAGAAGGCTGTGTTCGTCGTTAAAGCCTGATGAAAGAAGCATATCGTTATGGGAGATGGAAAAAAGGATGATATTCTCTAGAGCTAAGCTATAAGCTAGGGGACTAACTGCGGGACATATGCAAGTATAAGTTCCTTGTCCCAACTTCAGCATCGATCATGTCTTTCTCATTCGGTGTGACAAGACCGCTGCGTTCCCAGTCACTGATGCACTGCATGTTCTGTGCCCATTCTGTAACGCTCCTACCGGCACGTACATCGCACCACGAATAGACCGATGCCGGTGCCATCACCTTAACAATCGCCTCCGTTGCGCGCGGTTTAAACCGTCTTTCGAGCGTGGCGTACCAGCCAAGTTGGAGCGAACGAACACCCAGATCCTGCCTTTCTTCATCCGACAGTTCTGCGCTATACCAACGCGCGGCTGCCTCACGTAGGCACGATGGCAGATTAGCCAGCGTTGAATGGAATTATGAATCAGGGCAGGCATCTTCAGACAAAGGACGTGGTCACGAGAGGTCCAAGACTGTCTATACTTCCTATCGAGGAGTCAGTCTTCAAGGGTCCGAATGACAAAATTAAGAGTATCGGGCTCGGACTTGCAAGAAATCACTGAGAATGACTTTGAGAAAGGCTCGAAATGTTAGAACCTGCCCCTGGACTGGCGAGTTACAAACTAGGCCAAAAAGACCACTATATCTGAGCGGTATGCTCAAATAGTCCAGGCTCCGATATATATAGTGCGTGACGTGACACGAAAGTCAGACTCGTTCCAGTACTAGGCGGCAAGAAAGTCGAATCAGAGTCAATGGGTGAGAAGGTGGTCAGGGCCTGCGAGCCAGACGCTGAAGAGCTTGAATTGAACAGAGTTGAATTTGAAGGTGCCATATTGAAAGAGACGAATGAAGTAGGATCAAAGGTTAGAAATCGAGGGGAGTGTGAGAGTACAGAGGAAAGAGCGAAGGTTAGCTACCCGATGGAAGGAAGCGTTTGAATTTCTACCGTACCCAACCCGGATCAAATATATCTTTTTAATAGTCTTTTTGATAGTCTTTTTAGTGGTCTTCTTAATAGTCTTTTTAAATGTTCTTCTTAGATGGGTATGAAGGAGGCAAATAAAGCATACTTTGTGTAAGAGACTGCTCTATGTATAACCTTTGATGACAGGTGCTATGGTAGGACTTCCACTGTAGGTAACTGACACACCTGGTCAAAAGAATTGGTCTGTTAGTGAATGCATTGTCCTTCTTCCTTTCTATGACATACCTTTCCCGAATCATTAAGTCTTGGTGGTGACACGGAGAACACTTCACGCACTCGACTTTAGAACACCCAATAACCTATAAACGTCGCAAAACAACCCATCAATCAAAGCGACCGGACCAATGCACGGGAGTAATAAGCAAAGGACTTACCTGTTAAGGCCTTCCTTCAATGTCTCTTCTTCCTGTGAGAAAACCAACCGAAACCATCCAATATCCCTCGAATGCTCTTCACCGGGATGAAAGAAGACACCAGCATCGACAAGCCTTTGTGCAAGAGCAAATTCCCGATTTTGCGGGGAAAGACCATCGTCAGCGGGGAGATAAGGTGACAAGTCGATGTAGACGAAGAAGCCAGCATTTCTGATGGCTGGGTTAGATGAGGATTATAATAATGTCTTCGTCCGAGTTTGTATACTCACCCGCCCTTGACATAGTTGATTCCCTCCTTGTTGAGCACCGAGGTTGTAATCCGGTACGCTGAAGCGAGTCTTTGTCTTGCTTTGACTGTGAAGCTTGACACAAAAGCTTGGTCTTCTAAAATCGTGGTGCCAATTGTCACTGCTGCTTGTGAAGCACCGTGGAGTCTCCTATATAGAGTCAGTTTTGCAATAAACGCTGTTTAGCTTTTGGTGATGCCAGATAGAGATCTCACAGGATTGCTTTGCAGGCTTGACGAAGCTGCTGGTTTGGGGTTACCAAGAACCCAAGGTGAAGGCCTCCGGAAGCAAAGTCCTACAATGATATTACATCAGATTCGGTATTTCTATTGAGATTGTCCGATGCCTACCTTGCTGAAGCCATATAACACGTGGACCAGATCAGGATCTATCAATCCCGTAAAATCCAGCGAGAGGATCGAAGTAAACGGGACAGCGTCGGGGTCACCGGAATCAAACACACAGGAAGCGTAGACTTCGTCACTGATGAGGTGGAGCTTATGTCTGTTGCAGAATTTGGCAATAGCCTTGAGTGTCTCAACTGGATAGCAACGGCCTGTCCGTAGCTAATTAGTCAATTCAATGGATGAAGCGGCATACTTAACTCACCAACAGGGTTATGTGGATTGACAAGCAGCACAGCTCGGATCTTCTGACCCTGTTCCTTGGCAGCCTTCAAAGCTAACTCATACTTTTCCACGGAAATAGGAGAGAATGCCTCTTCCGTAGCTGTGTCAGCATAGACCATTTCAACGCCAGACTCAACGCCGTAGTCGAGCTCAAAGCGGCCGTATACAGGTCTGCTGACGAGGATCCCATCCCCGCATTCTGCGAGACTGTATCCTAGCATACTGCCAAGAGAGGTCGGAGAGTCTGCAACGAATACATCCTCGGCATTAATTGGGGTATGTGGTTTGAGGATATTGTTTAAATGAACTGCTGCAGCGGCTGGTAATCTTGCAGCTGTTGGTGCACTTGAGCGGTAGCTGATAGAATCTTGTGTAAAGACGACCTATGCCAGGTTGTTAGGGTGAGATTCTTTCAGTCAATGGGTAAATGTTGACATGAAGGCGAATATGCACCTTTTCGTTGATATATTTGGCTATCTCTGCTCTCATTGGTTTCTAGATGGAAGTTAGCTTTTGTATTTCAAGTTGCGAGGGGGTATAGATACATTCTCCGCCATGCCAAATGAGATGAGCCCCGTCGGGTTCTCCTCTGGGTCATAGGTCTGGGTTAGACTAAAACGCCAGGGTTTGGCCAGTTCCTTGACATTTTCGCTTCCCCGAGAAGATAACATCATGGGATAGACGAGCGTGAATGTCGATTTGCTGCCTGTCAAAGAACAATATATATTTTGAAATCCCGACTGGATATTGGAGCGACTTCAACATCGGACGAGTTAATTGCGCAATCAAACAAACCGGGTTTAGTGACCCGAAAAGGAAAATACTTACCGAACAAAATAAACAGGGATTCGATATAAGCAGGGATTCGAAATACAGTCGTGGGAAAGAAGTTAAATGAATTAAGGTGTACGGCTAATCCCAGCCCCCACCTGCGGGGACCTCGGGGACGAGCACTTTATTGTGTAACCATATGAACCCAACTATGGAGATCTTTGATGCTATGCGCAGAAGAAGTGGTAGCATAACAAGAATATTGTACATAATGTATAAGAGAGGAGAAACGCCGAGCTATGCTAAATGGCCTAATGTACACACCCATATACCGAAATATACCGAAATCACAATCAATATCTCGTCCGCGGCTGTTTGCGCTTGTCGATTTTCTTCTTCTCTGCAATAAAGTTCCAACATTCAATTGGACGCCGGGACCCAATATGCTTCCCGTTGGGAGTGAAAACCTCGACCTGCGGATAGGAAGGTTCGTCTTCAGCGTCCCGCTTGCTGCGGATTTGTATACTGAGCTCAATCCAGCCGCAGCCCTCGATGAGAATATCTGCCGACATCACGCGGTATGGCAATGAAGGGACTGGGATTCCCCTGTCCTTGACAGCTTTGGCGAGCGAGGTAGGAAGATTTGAGGTGGTGGTATCCCACTTCAAGTCGAATATACCGGCTGAGGCTATTGTGCTGCCGGTTCCTTCTTTCATAATGACAGTTCCCCGGTAAGGGATTTCCTCAGCCTGTGTGTCAATTGCCTTCTGTGTGTTGGTGATATGAGACTCGAGAGGCAGGAAACTGGCGGACATGACTGTATCTTGGGGGTTCACCGGGGTAATGCGGATAAGACCACCACCAAGCAGAAGAGACTGGCCGGGTTTAATGGTCGAACGTTCAGGCTTGATCCGCTTCGTCATGATCAAATCACGCTTGTGTTCATCCTTAACGAAGTCCTCTAATAGACCACGCTCTAGGCCGGGCAAATCGATGACCTCGCCCTTCCCACGACCGAATGGAATACGGATAGGCGAGACTGTGGTGCCTGGAAGGGAAGACACGACTGGGAGCACAGGATAGAGATCCTCGCGAGGGGCAGGGGGCAGAAGGCTGTCGGGGTTAAGAAGTGTGTCATCTCGCTGGTTTGGAATCTCATTTCCATCACGGCGGCGTTGAAGCCACTCTTCAATTTTCTCCACATTCCTGGAATCCTTGGGGAAACAAGCTTCAATGAAGCTGCTCTTTCCGACGTTTGCCTTGCCAACGACCCAAATGCCGCCGCCATGCTCTCGGATCTCTTCCTTGACTTCCTTGGTCCACCAGCCACGATGCGCGCTAATCATGTGCACGTTGCCCAAACGGGCCTCCCTCCCTGATCTTCCCAAAGCTGCGCGTAGCTCTGTGCGAATGTAATCCATTTTCGAGTCTACCTGCTCTTTCGTTGCCGCCAAAAGGTCAGATCGCGTGATTATAAACGACAGGGATGGGAGTTTTCTGCCGCGTTCATATTTCTCATTGGTAGATCGTCGGTTCCGCGAACGTTGTTCCTGCAGCATTAACGCCCAATGAATGCGTGGAACGAGAGACATTGGGAAATCTGCGGCATCGATGATATGGTAAACACGGTTGTATTTGTGCGGCGATTCTTCCAGATAGTTTCGTATAGACATAATAGTCGGCTTAGGCGAAGAGACTGCCTTGTTGTGGTGTATCAAGTCGTGGCAACGGTCGCAGACTTCAGTGATTCGACCCGGAGACCCAAGGAAGTTGTTCTCGGGATCGACAGCTTCGTCCGGAAAAGCTCCATCTTTGTATCTAGTCAGCAAATGGTGCGCTTGAGGAATAGTCTAGATGTCCTACCTTGAATGGGCTTGGGTGGCACTGCCTCCTCGATGGCATCGTTCTGCTGTGCGCTCAAGTCATCTCCCTCGGTTGATATAGCGTTATTTTGTTGTGGATTATTGTATTCAATTGCTTCCTTCCTCACGGCCAGTAGCTTTCGAATCTGCTTTCGTGATGTACCATAGTATCCTGGCTCGTTTGCCTCAACTGTTTGGGAGAATGCGCCACATCCTGGGCAGCACACAGGCAGGGAATCGGCTAGGGTGTCGACCTGAGGCTCAGCTTCGGGCTGTTCTCGCTGGAAGCGAGTTGTTGAGAAGCATCGGCATTGCCTGCGGAGGTCCGTAAGGAATTTGGATTGTGGCGCGGCGCGTGGTGAAAAGAGCGTTTGTGCCTGAGATCGAGGAATCGTCTTTGGAATTAGACGTAACAGGTTTAATTTCGGGTTTCTGAACACTGCGCCTCGAGAGCAGAGCGACATGATGGCGTGTGAAATTGCGGAGTTGCGGAGCTTTTTTTCTTTGGAGACAGTTATGTTATCTATTATCTATCGATAGCGCACATGGCAAGTTCGGGCCGCCGTACAAGTAAGTATAAGCCAAGGCAGCGCAACAAGAATCGTTTATTATTTTACACATTAGTAGACTGAAATGAGGGTGGAATTGGTGACAGTGGACAACTTTTGTATTGAACACTCCTATCGGAGGCTGATATTATTGACACAGAAGGCGCTGAAACATAGATGCGCTAGAGAATCCCTGAAAGTAGTAGTAAAAGAACGCCGTCGTGAACCATGGAAAAATACTGGTTATAATAGAATATTAAGCACGCGCCTTTCCCTTTCCCTTGTCAGACTCATCCATCTCTTCTTCATCGGAGTCGCTCATGAACTCGTCGTCATCATCGAAACCAATGAACTTCCTGGGTGCAGCTTTTTGAGGTACAGAGGGCCCAGAAACAGCATTGGATGATTCACCATTTCCCTCGCTCTCTTCATCCTCGCTGGACGAAGCATCCTCCTCACTTCCCTCGTCACTGGCGCTGGTGCTGGATCCCCCCAGGATTGCGTCGCGAAGATTGTCCGTCCATCCGCCTTCCTTTACAGCACGTAGAACTGCCTCACGGGTCTTTTCGCTCATTTCTTCCCTGTCTTCCATCCACTGTCCATCCAACTTCTGTCTGCCGCTGCCGTTCTTCAATTCATCTTGGCGCTTTTCAGCCATTTCTACCACGGACTGCCATCGGCGCTGGCGTTCCTCCCTTTCTTTCTTGTCCATATCTGGCTTGACAGCAAGGTATTCTGCGAGAGCCTTTGCCTCATTGACAGTGCGCAGCCGGCGGCCATCGAGATTGCGACTGGAGCCATTGTTGTCGCCTTGGTTGCGCTTGCGCTTGCTGGACATGCGGCCACCGGCGGCACGCAGTTGGGAGCCGAAACCACCTTTTCCACCGCAGACGGGGGCAGTCAGGCGAAGCGGAAGGAGTGTAGAGGTTAAGACGCCATCACAAGTCGGGAGTAAAGATTGGATAAATTCGGAGCTTGCCGTGAGCTGCTTGTTATTTGTTGTAGTAAGGACGAGCGACTGAAGGGAAATTGATGACGGGAGATATGAAGCGATCTTGGCCGTCAGGTCTGATGTGCTCGCTGTCGATGGCAAGGTGAACGAAAGGGTGGCCGGAAGCGACAGTCCTGGAAAGGACGACAGCAGGACGTTGACATTCGAGGATGCCATATTTGAGTGTGTCAGAAACAGTTTCCGAGGTAGGAGGGTCCGACTGGTGAGTTGTTTGTAGAAAGAAAATGCTGTTGTAGGCTTGAAAGATTGAAGATGTTGCGATAAGATCGAGGATCAGGCGGTCGCCGCCGCAGCAATGATGACTCATCACGCGTCCTTCACGGTTAGTCAGCGATCAAGGTGGTACCTCTCACGTGATATATTATGTGATGCATATATCATGTGACCTGAACCACAAACTGATTAGGGTCTTAACCCTACACCCAATTCGGTCCGTCGCACTTTTCTCGCAGCGAAGCTCCACTCTTCATCCATCATTTAAATCAACCATTATTTTCGGGCGTTGTCAAAGCGATTCCCCGACTTGCACCAGGAACTCGCGACAATGTACGTATCCTCGTTTTTTGCGATTATTTCCGACAGATTCACTAACAATGGCGCAGGCTTATCCCCAAGGACGACCGCAAGAAGATCCACGAGTACCTCTTCCGTGGTATGTAACGAGAACCCTCGTCGGCGGTCCCCGCGACTTCACGACATTGCGTTCGGTCACCTGTGCAGATTCACTAACCTATACTCTAGAGGGAGTGCTCGTGGCCAAGAAGGACTTCAACCTTCCCAAGCACGGTGACATTGACACCAAGAACCTCTATGTCATCAAGGCCCTCCAGTCCCTGGACTCCCGCGGCTTTGTCAAGACTCAGTTCTCGTGGCAGTACTACTACTACACCCTCACCCCCGAGGTACGAACCATTCACACCTAACCCGTCCATACGTCCGCATACTAATTGAATAACAGGGTCTGGACTACCTCCGTGAGTGGCTCCACCTCCCCGCCGAGGTTGTCCCCGCCACCCACATCAAGCAGCAGCGTTCCCACGCTCCCCCCCGCGGCATGATGGGCGGTGAGGAGCAGCGCGGTGAGCGCCGTGGTCCCCGTGCTCCCCGTGAGGGCGGTTACCGCCGTCGCGAGGAGGGTGGAAAGGAGGGCGGTGCCCCCGGCGAGTTCGCTCCCTCTTTCCGTGGTGGCTTCGGCCGTGGCCGTGGTGCCGCTCCCCAGGAGTAAATTCTGAGAGGCATTGGTGTCCTGTCAACCACTTCTCGGTCAATCTAGAGTCTTGATGGTGTATCCGAATTCGGCTGCCGGACTAGGGGTTTCTTGAAACGGGCCTTACCCTCGGTGCATCTCGTTCCAGCTTTATTGGGACTTGGGGATACAGGAAACAAAATAAAAAGAAGAAATTTATGTTTCCACTGGTTTCATGATGTAGATCCATGTGGATTGATGTAGATTGATTCAATGATAAATTCATGACTTGAGTGAAATTGGTATTCGTAATGTTCGTGTAGGTCTTCCAGCTTTCTTGGCTAGTCGATGTGTCTGCATACTAAGATCTTTACACGCTCTGGTCTATGTACAAGGCCTTTCCGCCGGCTAAAGTGAGCGCCTTACAGGAATCTCTTCCGGTCATAGCGAACCACAGCCTGCAAAATGACAGATGCTCCAGTGGCGCAATCATCGGCAGTGGAGAACTCCTCGGGGTGATGACTGAGACCATCCTTGCATGGGATAAAGATCATGCTCGTTGGGACACGCTTGGAGGTGAAGACACTATCATGGCCAGCACCGCTCATAATGGTCCGCACAAGCGACGTGGTATCCGCAACAGAAGCATCTGCGACAACAGCCCGAGCTGATTGCTGCACGCAATCAATGCAATCTTCATGGAACTTGACAGCTGGCGAGTCGAAGTCAAGAGTCCACTCGACGCGGCAAGGTTTACCAATACCAGCACCCTCAGCGGCAGCAATAGCATCGAAAGCAGTGCGCAGCTCCTTCTCAACTTCGGCAACCAGCTCTGTCTCAGACCCACGGATATCCAAGCTAAAGCTGACCTCTCCAGGAACTGTGTTCACACTGCCGGGCTTTGCCTCGACAATGCCGACACTGGCAAGACAACCCTTCGAAGATGCCACTTCCCGTGCGCGCACCATCATTTGGGCGAATGCATAGAGGGCGTCTGCTCGATGTTCAAAGGCGGTGGTTCCTGTGTGTGTATCTCGACCGATGACATTGAGACGGAACCATCTGTAGGCCTGTACAGCTGTCACAACTCCGACTCGTTGGTTTGCCGACACCAGGTATGGACCTTGCTCGATATGGACTTCGAAATGGGCGGCCATCGGCGTTGACTTGTATGAGCACGGAACATCACCCAAGTAACCGATCTTCTGTAGGGCACTCTTCATGGTCTCTGGTGCCGATGCTGCTGTGGGAAGCGATGCCACCGTTGGCACCTCTTTAAGATTATGCGCATGCGCCAATGGGATGCACTCGGCCCATACACCACTTGAGACCATACTGATTGGGAATCGAGCACCCTCCTCGCTGGACACGGTCAATAATATTCCTTTTTCCAAGTTGGGGGTTGGCACCTTACTTTGTCCAGTCGACAACCCCGACTCCGCCCTCCGTCTCCAGACCCATATCGTTCATGGTTTTGATGACTTCGATACCTGCCAACACACCCAGGATACCATCGTACCGTCCACCAGTCGGTTGTGTATCGAGGTGACTTCCAATGAATGTGGCAGGCACATCCGCTCTCCGACCAGGACGCACAGCAAAGATATTACCCATCTCGTCCACGGTGACGTTGCACTTGAGATCTTTCATGGTGTGAATAAACCAATCGCGGACACTTTTGTCATCTTCTGAGAGTGCCAGGCGCTGCATGCCAGTATCTGTAGATCCACTATCAAGACACCGAGGCTGTTGTTAGTGGTCGTTCCTCAATAGCCTTGGAAAGAATGGTTGTAGCTTACTCTCCCCATCTGATTCCAGATCCCCATTGACACGAGTGGTGAATATCGTTCGCCAGGCGTTCCTTGTTGGCTCTGAGCGCAGAGACCTCAGTCTCGGACAGTTCCGTTGTCAACATAGCTTGTATTCGTGATGAAGAGAATGTTCGAGGAGGGTTCGAAAAGGCAAACTTGGCAGATTGAAGACACGTTCTTGGGAGGGTTCGCAAAAAGCGAGAACATGCCATAATGCAGTGTCCTATCGCTTTATATAGGAAAGCTGGAGGGTCTGGAGTACTTTGTATGGTCATTGATAAGAAGTGGAGTTGCGCGGACAAAAGTCCGGTTTACTTCCAACCCCCGCAATATGGAGACATCGCCATGTTACTTCTCCAATCAAGGGATTTTCTGATCTACTGGGATTGATTGGAGTGACACATATCCTTCTAATGTCCAGATATCGTTTGTCTTTGGATGGAATCCCCGTAAATCTCACAGATATTCTAGTCGCCAGCATGAACATCGTGCACCATATATTCCAACCTTGTTCCCCACTGAAGCAGCAAAGTAGTGACCCCATGCTTGTTGGGGTCGCATCTTTGGCGTTGGGGTCAATCGGAACTCCAGTATTGGAGTTGACCCATTGGGTTAACTATCCAAGCAAAGCTGCCATGGGATGCAACTATGAGAACATATGTGTAGCTGTTGGATTTCATAGGCTCAGAAACTTAGCTTCTTCAACAACTCAATGCATATTCTCACATTGTACCATGTACTTTGATGTAGTCCCTTCTGACAGTAGCCCGAGGTCTGCCTTTGGGCTTATTTCTGTAATGAATCCCTACAATGCTTGGAATATCCACCTTTTGAGGTAGCAAACGAAGGAGCAGAGCATATAGAAAAATCATAGGGACAAAATCCAATCTGGCTCGTTTGCTCATTCTTGCTGTATCCATTTGCTCCTCTCCCATTTCTCTCATTTTCCTTCTCTCCCACCAATAAATCCACTTCCAAATTGATCAGTCGGCAACCAAATTTCGTCAAGAATTTGACTGGATCTCTATATGCTGACCAGCAGTTGGGGACCATCTTGAGACAAATACATTGTGGGATGGGACGAGAAACCATCTGCCATGACGAGAACCCTTCGACAGACTTACAAATGGGATGCTCTGTGTACCTACCACCTATGTTGCTGTTTGATCAGAACATCGGAAGAATCCCCACGTGGTGAATGTTATTATTTTCTCGAACTTCTATTGACGATGCATTCTACAGAGCTGTACTCCAACACCTGTCATCTGCCATTTCGTGACCTTTTACACCTGCGAGACATGTCAACAAGCTCTAAATCTCCCTGGGCCGAGAACGAGATCTTCTCCTACAAGGCTGGTGGAACAAATACTGAGGACACGGGGCCTTCAAGCCATGATATAGCCGGGGTGTCTCCACGGGTCACTTGCACACGGCAACTCGCGTTGCCTCCGGGGGTTATCATATCTCGGTGGGGATAGGGTCTGATAAGGTTTTGCAGCATGTGGCTTGAATGAAACAATACATCAACATGATTTAATTTCCTGCGCTTATCCAGGTATGTGGAACCAACAGAGTGTGGAATTCAAGGTCAAGGATCTAAGCCTCATGTGATGTTTTCCAAGTCCATGATACCATGATTGCACCGAGACCAAGATCAAGACTTTCTGTCATGGAATGAGCAGGTGGGTTGTATGCTATGCGCAAGATGGCCTGTCTAGGACATGATAGAATACATATAGAAATGTCAGAAGCAATGACTTTCATACCCTTGAATTACTTTATCTTGATAGAAGTGATTACCTTGATAGAGCGTCATGTCATTCAAACTCGCTGTTTGACACTTTCACATGCTGTAACAGTAGGGAAGGGGAGAAACAAGCAGAGATAGAGAAAAGAAACATTCCTCTTCCTCTCTTCTTCTCTCTTCCTGTCTCTTCCTCTCTTCCTCTCTTCCTCTCTTCACGTTTCATCTAACCATCAACACCACCATAACCCTCCGTTCTTATCGAAATGGAAGGCCCTGCTTCGCCCAGGGAAACCCCCCAAAAGAAAAAGCGAAACCCGAGTCTCCGGCGAATGCTGAGGAACGAGGGGGTTGATGTCGTAAGTCTCGTATCTCCTCTGGTCTCAACTTGTCGAGTCTTCTGGTTGTCTCCAGTTGTTGAAATGTCTTCTATCTACACTTACTTGTCCCATTCTCGCTACCTTAACTTGGCCTGAGTTGACATTTTGGTTGATATAGCCCCCTGTTGTGCATGGGTTGCGAGATCCTAACCTTCCCCCCAAACGAAAGCGTAACCAAAAGCACCCTGGAAAGAAGAGAGCAAAGAAGATTAGTATGTTTCATGATATGGCTTAATACTAATTGGATGCTAATGGCCTACAAGAAACGGCTGCTGCGACTGCGGCTGCCACTGCCACCAATGAGGCCAACGCGCCCCATGTCTCTGCTGGCTCCTCGGCCCCCGGGGCTGATAGTTCGGATGTTGGTTCGCCTGTTGTCGCGCCCTCCCCCTCGTCTGGCATTTCACATACCGTCTCGTCTTCCTCTATCACCGTGTCTCCCCCTGCGGCTGCACCCTCCCCCGCTAGCGCGCCAGCTGAGCCTCCCAAGCCAGCTGAAGAGGAGGCCGATGCTGATAATGTGGTCTGGGACCCGGTGGACCCTCTGGGCCTGTTTGATGAGCTTGAGGGACCGTTGGACTGGCCATCCGAAGGGCTGTTTGACTGAGAGATGTATTCCTTTCTTTCCTTTTTGTTCAAATACCAGGCCCATCTTCATCAAGCTGTTGGTCCATGCGTCTTTTATGAATCCAATTTGAATATCTTCATTTTCAATTTTCATTGATTTAATTAGTCCTTATTTGGTCATGACTAGATGAACTCCTATTAGCTAGAAGCCTAGGCTTTATCACCTTCTGTGGCTTAGATAGAGGAGGCACAGCATAGCCGGAGCGAGCTCAAGGAAATAGCGATATGCTTTGGCCATCTCTAAATCCATGGCCTCTACTTTCTACATGTCACCCTTTTATAGTCCATAGCCTGGAAAGGTGGCATATAAAAAGGGCCACATGGAAGTGCAGGTTGCAATGAAAGCTAAGACTGATTGATGACAAAGCTAGGAGCTATAGAGATTATGGAAGAGGTCTCAAATATGAATTTTGTTTGAGAGCATGAGGTGTTGGTAAATACTGGTGGGGATAACCTAGGTACTGCAATGTATGATAGTTTCTACATATTAAGACACGTTTATATTTTCTACGGCTTCATCAAAGAAAGGAGTGGAACAAAATACCGCTGCCTCTGCCCCGGATACTACAATAGTTGGTTAGGGCAAATCTGTCACGTGATGGAAATTGGGTGACTGGGTGTTGGTTAAATATCAAAGTCAGTGTAGTAGTAACTGCAGAAACCCGTGGCCTAGTTGGTAGATCGATCATGAGCCATACCTGCTCTAGATTACCTGTTAGGCCACACACCATGGGTTCGAACCTCCAGGACCGCAAGTCGCCGCTAGGCTGGGTTTGTTCACTTTTTTTTTTTTTCACTCTTTCTCTTTAGTCTAACCTTTTTCGCTCCTTCTGGTACCTCCTGAAGTATGAAGAGTAATGTGGTAGTCATTTGGTGAATAATAATCCTGTATGATGCTCTGTCTACTAGAGGCCAGAGGCGTGGACAGCAACCATCCATATATACCTTAGCTTACTACCTTCTGCAACTCAATATTCTCTTTCCTCTTCTCTACACCTTTCTATCCACGCATACATGTCGTTTCCCTGATCTCAACCTATCAAATATCCCAATTTCACCCTAGCTTTGAGAATACCTACCATCCTTCCTTGTTTATCCCATAATTGCTTTACATTATTTGACCTGAATTACATTTTGGTTGATACAGACCCGGTCGTGCAGGGGCGTGACCCTGCACTGCCCCCCAAGCCAGAGCGCAACCAGCGTAAGCCTGGCGAAAAAATAGCTAGGAAAAGAGCCAAGAAGAGGAGTAAGTTCCATGATATGGCTTGCTACTAAGTGGATGCTAATGGTCTAAAAGAGACTGCAGCTAGCCATTCTGCCGCCCCGACCACTGAATCGCGCGCCGAGTCCCCTATTGCCGTTCCCTCGTCCTCACCCTTGCCCACGCCGAGCCATCCTTTCCTAATTCTCGCAGCCAAGGCGTCTTGGAAGCCTAAAGTGGAGGCTGATAATAAGAACGTTTGGGAATCCGTGGACCCTGTGGGTCCATTCGAGGAGTTAGAGGGAACTTCAAATTCAAGATCTACTATCCATGGCCCAATAGAGGATTTGGACTATGTTCACTGTAGAAAAGTCCAAGGGGAATGATCAACTGATTCGGTAGCACCAACTACCACGCTTCATTAAATTATACTTTAAAACGTCCAACCGAAAGCACTTGGGTCAAGTAATAGTACTCATAGCTCTTTTGGACTGTAGATAATATCTTGTAAGCTTTGACTCGAACTAAAGATCAAAGAGCACAGAGAGAGTTCATATTCTAATCGTCATAGCTCCACTACTCAAACAGATGTTTTACCCCGAAAGGGGAGAGTCATATCGGTCGAACCCAAGCCAACCTCAACCTCAGCTTCCTTTATCTCCTCGTCTTTGTCACCGGACAAAAGACCCACGTCAAGACTTGTGGGATGGGTAGTGGTAGTGGGAGGGAGGGCAGCGGTTGTGGCTGCCGGGGGGTTTTGGCTGGGCTCGGCAGCCGCCTCAGCAGCTTCTATTAGCTGTTAGTATGAATCCGGTATCACGTTGTCTCAATACACACTCTTGGCCTTTTTGGCCCTTCTACGCCCTGGCTTCCGGTACGACCGCTTGGCCTTTGGGGGAAGAGTGGGATCGCGTACTCGGGGAGGCGGGAGAGGCTATCATATACCCGAATATTGTTAGCCCAGGCCTCTAAGATAACTGTAACGAGAGTTGGAATGATCTACTTACGACTTCGACACCAGCTTTTCGGAGACGGCGGCGCTCTCGGTGCTGGTCCTTGTACTCCCGTGTCTTCCGCCGGTCATAGTATGCTTGGGAGTGGGACTTCTTCTTTTTCTTGGGAACGGGATCCCCAGTACCAGTCTCGGTGGTGTTGGCTTCGTCGGCAATGGTAGTATCTTCAATCACCGTGTTGAGTCCCTTGTCGTTTTCCATGGTGTTTGCGTCCATTTTGAAGTTCAATTTGATAAAACCATAAAGGCGGGGATGAAGGTGAAAATGAGAGGGAAAAGAGAGGGAAGTGAGAAAGGAATGAGAAAAGAGACGAGGACCTGTCTAATGAGACGTGGAAACAACCTATCTCGCTCAACCTTCTGGTGTCTACATTTGCTATCCAGTCAGGCTTACACTTGAAAATCAACAATACGCCCACAACCAATGAATAGTCTGCCTCCGCCACATCTCCAGCTGCCCCGTCCTCGCCTACCTAGGTACATTAGAATATCTTAGTCGCACTTCGACTAGGAAATCGAAAAATGTATCACAGTACGTATATAGATGAACACGAATATAATCAAGTGTTTTCGAAGCTGTCGGAAGCTAAAATAGAAGTCATCATGATATTGCTTCCAATCATTATCAGCCCTTGCAAAGTAAGGAGTTGAGAAGCTAGTCAAGAGGACCTTTAATGGGCTTCGTCGCGTTGGGGCGATGCGAAAGTGGTAAATTGGTTCAGCCCGCAACCTCGGCGTAGTAACCACCGAGTATATGCAAGTACCCCCCTCCGTAAGAAGTCTGTCCATGTGGAGCCGCTAAGAACAGGCTAATTCTTGGTGGCGCGGTGTATTGCATATACCATCTCTACCAATTAAGTTGTTTCAAAGTAGGGACAATACAGTATTTGGATGAAATAAAACATCAAAATTACTAGTCATGCAAAGATCAGCGGGATCCACATGGACAGACTTCTTACGGAGGGTGGTATATAGACAGGATAAAGTCTGCCGGGTGGGGCCTTTCCTATCTAGGCTGCCGCCGCTTTATGAGGGCGCTCATGCTCAGGATCACTGAGTAGACGTCAGTACGGGCTCAGGCTCAGTGATCACGCTCAGTTCCATCACGTGACCAATGACTAATGCTCAGTGATTCTCAGTTGTGCTAAGGGGGTGTGTTGGAATAATGGACTCGACATACCCGGCATACCGGAGGATTGATTTATCCTTCATGTTTTGTAATTTATATTATGTAATCACCGCTCCATATAAATTGCTAGGAGAGTGGATACAGAAATACAGAGACTTGAACACCATTGCTGCGTACCCCATATATTACAATACCACTTTATTTGACATACTTGATGCCTCAGGCCAGTACGATCTTGGCACTTGGCCAAGTACTTGGTAGCGAGAGCACTTACTGCTACTAAGTGCTCAGGGGTTTTCTATGGGGGCCAAGCCCTTGCTTAGCGCTGATGTAATACATTCTGCATTTAGCTAGTAATTAGTACTACCCAATAGAAACCATGCGATCCTAACAGAATCTCAGCTTCAAACTGAGTAGGTCATGTGATCTCCATTTGAATCAACTGACAGAAATAGACGGGTACGACAATTGTATGCAAAATGACATATGTATAATTCTCTAACTAACTAAATTGACAAAGTCCGCTGTTTTTCCAATCTATGCGGACACTGCTGATTAAGCAATGTATATGTTTTTGTATAGTACCGTTATCATGACGGTCCATCCATTGATTTTCCGGTTTGTAATGACTTGGTAATTTCGACCATGCATGATGCTTGGTACTCGACATCAACTATTCTTCGAACCGTTGGTTTCCAAGATTTTTCCGATTCAAATCAATCTCGGCAACAAAGAATGAGGTCACTAGACCAAGGCCACTCAGGCCCGTCATTGTATAAAAGATGGTCTGGAAACATTTGAGATAAACTCTCAAGACCGGATCGAGGGTTGCAGCTGAAATATCAAGCAACCTCATCTTGTCAATGAAGTTGACAGCATTGGCGGCGTCCCGAAGAGGTGCCAGGGATCCGGTAAGCTCTATTGAAGAGGAGGAGATCGAGGTCGAAAAGGTTGTATTGAAAATGGTTGAAGCAATGGTGAGCCCTACCAGACCTCCGAACATGCGAATAGCTAACAGTAAGCCGATTGCGAGGCCGGTGTCATTGATATCCTCGACACTTGCTTGCATAGGAAGGATACTGAGACGGAGCAATGCAACACCCGTTCCCCACAAGATCGGAAGTCCATAACGCATTGATTCTGATGATCTTGATTCTGATGATCCGACGTTGAACAAAGCGAGTAAACCAGTGCCCAGCGTGAGGATGACCCACGAGAACCGGAGGAGCCACGTATATCCTCCAAATAACGGGACCATCATCATTGAAATAGCTGCAAATACCACACTAGTGATAACAGTCGGCAGTAAGGAGACGGCAGACAGGATTGGAGTTTCGAGTTGCACAGCTTGATATAACAAAGGTAGATATTGCAAAAGAGATACTAGAATTGCGCCATGGAAGAACACTCCCACCAATGTCATATTCGCAGTCGTGGAATAGAATAGTCGACGAGGAACGATCGGTGACACTGGGTACGCTTCGTAAAATCCGAAGCCAATAAGCACTACTACCCCTAGAAGCATCGGAAGAAGAGTCTGCCACGAAGCCCACGGGAACAGAGAACCCGCCCAACTGAGAGGCAACACGAAGATAGTAATACCGATAATCATCAGCATCATACCAATCCAATCAAGGCGGGCCACATTGCCGCCGAGAGAGGTTTCGAGCTTAACCTGCTGTAAGTTGAGGAAGAAAAACAGCAACGGTATAGCAACCCCTAGAATAGGCAAATTTATCCATCCAATCCACCGCCAGCTAGCATAGGAAGCGAACAGCGCTCCAACGGATGGTCCTAGGATATTACCGATAGCCGAGGGAATGCCCATTAAGCCAAGGTATGTCGAACGCTCCTGTAGCGTCGTCATGTCGGCCAAAATGACTTCGGTGAGAACGTCGATTCCTCCGCCGCCGAGGCCCTGTAATACTCGGCCAACGATGATCGTGTTCATGTTTTTGGCGGTGGAGAAAACAATAGATCCAATGAAGAATAATGCCATGGATACGAAGAGAGGCGGTTTCCTTCCAAATGCGTCGGAGATACCTGCCCATACTGGTTGCAAGGAGAGGCCACATAGCGTGTACGCCAGATTCGCCCAGAAAGACTGTAAATTTGAGCTGCCTAAATCACCGGCTATGGTCTCTTATATGGGTTAGCCTTTGCATCATCGGAGAAGTATGTTTGGAGCAAAAGAGGCATCTTCGTGGCTTACAGGCAGCGCTATACCCAGACATGTTGCGTCCATCTGGAAGACAAAAAGACTGGCGGCGAGGCCAATGAATGCCAAGTGGAAAGACAATGGTTTCTTTGGTGACTGCGCTTCATCGCTCACATCGTTGGCTTCTATGGGTTCGTCCATCTCTTTCTCTGCAGTCCCTGTCTTTTCTGATCTGGGTTCCGCATCTTGTTGAACTGAAACCTCGGGAGCGGATATCTCGGGCTTGTCAGTGCTGCACTGAAAGAAGCCCATTTTGAACACAATATTTCACCGTTCGCGTCAGGGCCAGGGCTAAAGTTGAAGGTGGAGATAAGATGTGCAGTAGCTCGATTGGTAGCTGGTAGCGCCCTGACAAGCGCGAGTGTGTTTGGAGTGATCTTTGGATTCCGGAGCCCCTGAGAGAACCTTTCCTAAGGGTTCTGGGAAATTGTTCTGACTCAGCATGAATCATCACGTGGAGTACGCCGAACAGGGGGTTTTGAAATAAGGAGAGGGGGCGCATTCAAGAGGTAGGGGCAGGAAATGTAACCTTGGTATGGTAATATACTGATCCAATACACATTTACATGTACCTACAAAAATTTCCATCTTGGCTAGCGTCGGACAGCACCTCCCACGGGCTGGATTTCTTTAGGGCGATCTCCGGGTCCGCGGGACGGATCCCGGTCCGCGAAGCTACGCCGAAGTAGGACAACGTCGTGATCAGGCAACGGCAATATCCGCTTCGGGCCGACCCAGTGGATCCGGTGGCTCTCCAGTCTTCTTGAATGATACTACGGAGGTCCATACCAAAAAGAATGCAACAAAAGCAATTATCATTTATGGATTTCACAGGCCTAATTAGGTTTAGCCGAAACAGCCACCGTTTTGTCTATGAATCCCTTTTTTTTGCCTTTTCTATATATATTTTCATTTCAACAAACCCCCCGGCCCTCTCTCCCCCAGAATGGCCCCCCCTTTGCCTCCTTCCCCTAGAATCAGCCCTACTCTGTAGGCTTTCGGCCTTCCTTATATTCATTTCCTCCCTGTAAGGCAATTATTTGTTCAATATGCCAAGGGATACGCTCGATCCAGGCCTGAATTCGCTCTTGCGGCAGTTCTTCCCAAGCCTCTTGCCAGGCCCTAATCGCATCCTTTCGATTCTTTGCCGCACCTTTCTTTGTTGTCTCACGCTTTAGGTGAAACCAGCACGGCTCAATCATATTGAGATCAGGCGAGTTCCCAGGCCAAATAAGACGCTTAACTTCCGAAATCTCAAAGATTCTTTGCTGAAAATGGTGTGAATGCGAGGGCGCTTTATCCTCTTGCACGACAGTTCCCGGACGGTCAACTATACACTCCTTCGCGAAAGGAATCAGTTGCGGGTGTAGGATTGTCTTCCAATACCGATACCAATCGATCCCACCACGAGACTTCGATCGGCTAAGTTTTCCAGTCTTTAAAGTAAACCTCCAAGTCGGTTTCGATCCAGGTTTATTCCGAAGACCAAGTCGCCCAAATCCCGATGTCAGTTCCCAATTTTGTCGGGCTAAAGGTTCAATTTCGATATTTAGTTCGTCAACTTCTTTCTCAGCTTCCTGCTTTTCAACTGTCGTTTCCGGTAGCCAACAGTGGCAAGACCCTTTATATCGTACGAAAAGCTTCCCCAAAACATAAACTCCGACGCACCCTTCCACCGTTCGCGTATCGCACTTCGGACGAACGATTCCTCCTTCGTCCGCCAAATTCGATAACCTCCGCGTCGGTGAAGAAGAATAACGGAGGTTTCGTCAGTCCAGATTACATTCTTCCAATCTTCCAAAGTCCAATCTCGGTGCTCAAGACACCAAGCTAACCGAGCTTCACGCATCGCTTTAGTTAAACCCGGTTTCCGAGTCGCCTTTGTTTTTCGCATTCCACCCTTTCGAAGGCATCGCCACACCGTTATAGCCGACAATTGAATACCCTCTTCCTTTAGTTCGTTCGAGATATCTATACATGTTTTTTCGCGTCCATAACGATCCCGCCGAATTTTACCAAAGACCATTTCTTTAACTTATTCAGTTTGCTTCTTCGGGCGGCCGGGAATAGGAGCATTACCCACGAAGGTATCAGAAATAGTAGCAAAAGATTGATAGCCATTATCAGTAGCTCGTTTCCAGAGCCGGCCAACAGTCGAAGGAGTTATAGTGAATTCTTCAGCAATTTCAATATTACTCTTTCCGATGGTTTTCACATAAAGAATAGCACCCCGGACAGAAAGGTCATAACCCATAGTTCCAAAGATGATAAGAAATCTAAGATCTAGAGATAGTAAAGGAGGGGTTTTAATAGTAATTAATTGATGGGTTAACCAGGTAATTTACTATAGAAAAACCGGACTAATAATTGCTAGTAATTAAAATAATTGCTTTTGTTGCATTCTTTTTGATATGGACCTCCGTAGTGCTGACACATATAATGTGACGAGCGCCCGGGCGGGAATCCTCCAATTCAAGAACTCCACTGGACCTGCCAAGTCACTATCATTGAGGCAAAAAGTACGGTAGTACCCAGCGCACGGCCCCCAACACAAATTGGCTATAATCCCACGCTGGGCACAGTCCTTGTCATACTTTCTAGTGCAACAAAACTTTACATGGCTGTCAACTGGTCTCTAGAAAGCTTAGCAAAATGACTAGAGAGACAAATAGAGATGAGTACACTGGTAAGTGACATGTCAATTGCAGTCAAAGAAAAGAAATGCTAATGTGACCAGTCACTTCAAAGTCTGCGACCAATGTCGATCCAGGAAGATTCGCTGCAGTAGAGAGAAACCATCATGCAGAAATTGTACCCGCCTTGGACTACAATGTGAATGGTCTGGTCAAGGCAAAAAGTGCAATCAAACAACGCTCCTGTATGTGTGCCGCACTTCCGTCTATGCGTGCCGATTCTAACTCATAATTTCCCAGAAGCCGTACTATTCTTGGAATGGGAAGTCGCATCCAACACCTTGAAGTAAGTCAAGCATAATGCAAATAGTGTTCTTGAGCTGCCTGTTACTGATCAGAATAAAAGAACACAATAGCAGACACACAAAGATCATTGAAACAACTCCTCGATGAGCAACAGGTAACCCTGCCAGATTCTGCAGGACATTCATCCAGCCCTCCAGGACCGAGACCCCATTTTTCCGGAGCAATTCCCAGACACTTTGGAAACAAGGGACTTTAAACGACCTCTCAGTCGATTTCTCTTGGGTCACAATAATGATGAACGGTGCTTTGGATCCACGTCTCTCGAGTCACTCATGCTTAAGATCAAGGACAATATGATAGATGGATACGACAGTGAAACCCACACGTTCAAGGATTGCATCTCACAAGCACAACGAAAGATCGATCTTCTTGTTAAACAAGGGGAGGGAGAATGCGCCAAGGATACATCACCACCGACCACACCTCCGTTTGCTATTTTGGATGCTATGATTGAGCCATATTTCTCCTCAATCAACCCTCACTTCCCCATTTGGCAAAAGGAGAAATTCATTTGCATGGCAACCACGTTACGACAAACTCCATCGTCAGAACGAGACCTGGCGTCTATCATCTGCTGCAATAACCTCATTCTCATGGCCATGTCGGCAGACTCATTGTGCTCGAATCGTGGCGAGTCAATGCATAACAGACAAGGGACCAAGGTTTCCTCAATTGAATTTGACATGATCGCGGGATTTCTTGCCAACACAAGGCGAGCTGTTCAAAGCATTGATCAGCTTGTCTCACCTCATCTGATCAATGTTCAGGCTCTCTTATCCCTAGTACGTCCCAAATGAATACATATTATCTCTGCCCCCACCTAGTGCGAGGCTTACCATCTGCAGTACATGGTGGCACAGGAGCATTTTTCTATCGGTGTATCCGAGACGTTGTTTTCTCTCGCTGCCCGGTGCGCAAAGTTGACTGGTATCCACCAATGGCAATCTTTCCAAGGTCACCTCAGCGATGAGGATATAAGGGAGCGTCAAAACACCTCGTACTGTTTGTACACGATTGATAAAGCACTGTGCTGGACAGCTGGGTTGTCTCCAAACATACCCGCATCGGATATCCATTTTGAGTCATACGTCGCGTCCTCCGAAGCTAGCCTTGCGTCATCTCTCATCGCAAAATCTGAGCTGGCTAAGATTGAAGAGGCGATTTACTTGGAAATATACGCAAATCAAGTCAAGCCTAAAAATGAAGATGAGATTCGGGGTTTCGCAACCATGACGTTATCGAAGCTTCAAGTCTGGCTGACGAACTCGGGAATGGACTTATAAATTCCGATGCTGTGGTCTTAGAAGTCTTTACGATAGGGTATGGCCTTTTAAGGACCGGAACTATAGGGACAATGCGTATAAGATATAGCTAGAATATTAGAGGAGTTTCTTTGCCCCTTAGAGAGAGCACTAGTAGTGTACGTCTTAGATGGTTTTCGCGGCGGCTATTTTTATTTTCGCGGCTAAGGTTAGTTTACTATATATTGCCACAGTGAGGATTATAGGGTAGTAGCTGATATTCCACAAATCTGTATAGATAGCTTTCGTTCGACTTTCTGGTTATCGAATAAGTTGGATAAGTGCATAATCTGCTAGCAGGAGGACTGACTACTAGCGTATTTTATACCTGGTGGTACAGGGCGAAGGGGACAACGAGAATGACATCCACGAGGAAACGCGGAGGATATTACTACCCTAGTCGAATACCGAGTATAGAAACGACTAGGAGATAAATTAAAGTCCGAGACACCTTCCGCCTAGCCAAGGAGGAGAAATGTGCTATCAGCGCGAATCCCTGGCCTACGTCCGGATTGATTAATATCAGACAATATTAATCTATCATATTCATAAAATTATTGCTTAGATAACATTAATGTCCTGTGATTTTACAGCGCGCTAATACATGGAAGGGTAACAGTCTATCCTTCAGTGCTGGAGTGCGGTGCTAGAGTTCAGGTATCTGGACTTCGGTGAGGCACAGGTGGCATTTAAACCCAATATAAAACCCATATTAGTTCGCCACGGTTCATTACCAAGGCAGGGACGCCAATTGCCAGTAGAATTCCCCGGGACAACACAATCCAACATATAATCCGTGATCTAGGTATATTTGAACAATCGTCCAATCAACCAACAAATCGACCAACCTACCAACTCTGAGTTTCATATCATTCTTTCTTTGGTGTGCATTGTAAAAGGAGGCCCGGACTAGCAAGGTGAACGGTGAAGCTGTCATGTTTTGCATTGATCTTAGAGCCCGGAGGAAGGCTGAAATCGAAGCGCCGAAATAGAATCGCGACGGTCATTCGGATTTCCGCGAGGGCCAGGCTTGAGGTATTGTCAGTGACTAAGATCGATGGGAAGAAAATGTAGCTCTTACTTCTGTCCAGCACAAGACCGTGTGCCCTTGGAAAATGGCGCGAGCCACTGGTCAAGCTTTTCGTCTGTCCGCTCGAGCCAACGTTCGGGAATGAAATCGTGCACATCATTTCCCCAGAGACTCTCGGCGAAATGTAGATTGTAAGCGGACATGCCAACAATAGTCTAGGTACGCTTTAGTAAGATAGGCGTAAATAACCAGCTGCAGGTGGACCTACCCCAGGGGGGATGTGCTTGTCATCAACGATGAGCGGCTTGCCATCGGGTACGATCCGAGGCAGTCTGCCAGGGACAGGGCACGCTAACCGAAGTGATTCTTTCACACAAGCATTCTACAAAAGACCGTTATTTCAGAAAAAGCCACCATAGCATAACGAGGAAAGAGCCTTACCAAGTAAGGGAGCTGCTCTAAATCGAGTAAAACGGGCGTGGTATCTATGGTCGGCATAGCTTTCTTCAGTTCTTCGATAAGCCTCTTGTTGATATTGGGGTTCGAGCAGATGTGGTACAGCGCATATGTGAGTGTTGTGCCACTTGTGTCGGAGCCAGCCACAAGTAACTCGGAAGCCATAGACGCTTTACGGTCATCAGAGAGATGTTCGAGACTGTCAAAAATGACAGGATGATCCATCTCCCCGCCTCCCCTGGTTTTGGTGTTGTAATGATTCACGCAGTCTTGAGCCCACTTTCGCAAACAGTCAGTCAAAGAGGGCCACTCGAATGTTTTCAAGTCCACTTACCTCTCCAATTTGTAGAAGTTTGCAAAGTTTCTTGTCAATGACAAGTAACAAGGACTTGGGCAAAGCGAATTTGATTCGGGATATGATTGGGTGGAAGAGCAGCTCTGGTTGACCGGTTGATGCGGCTTCAAAAATCTCAAGGAATTCCGCATCGAAAGTGTTCTCGGAAGCTTCGATCATGTTCACATGCCTACCAAAAAGGAATTCGGTGATAAGTTCAACAGTCAAACACCTGTTTCAGAAACAGTCAGTACCGGGGCAAATATATTTTCATCGTCTATCTCTCACATGGCGGCATTGTGTGCATCGAAGGGTTTATTAATGCGTCGTAGTTTATTCTCCAGCCTTTCGATTTTAGACAACACGAGTGAGCTCAATTGCTCAACTGAGCGCTTGGAGAAGTATGGATTAAGAATGCGCCGCAAATCACGGTGCACATGGGGATCAGTTTCCGTGGTTAGGCTGTGAGGTATGCTGAGCGACTGGTAGAAAGACCAGGGCTTGTAATAACTTGTACTCTGGCTGTAGATGGTCTTATACAATTCTGGCTTCCGAATATGAAGCTCATTGGTACCAATTCGGATAACACTGCTGTCTAAAACACCCGTAAGATGATCGCTCTTAGGTGATCTTAGAGCAGAATTGAAACTCACTGTATTGGTCATGAAGCGCATCTAGAGTCTCCTCGACGTACTTTCCAATGGAAGCTCGATAAAGCCAATGAGTTGACAGTGCTGCGGCCTTGGGTCCAGGAATAGATGCCAAAGGATGAAACCACACGCGATAAACACCCAAAGTCATCAACGACACTAGCCCAAGCACCACTACTCCGCTTATCAACTGAAGCTTAATCCCGCCAGGCATCTTGGGAGTTCTTGCCAGGGATCCGAGAATGGCAATGAGTCTGAAGTCAATCCGGGAAGTTGATGCAATGGAGACATTGGATTTCCTGCAATTTATAAGGTAGTTGGGCTTTTCGGACACTTAAGCTTTCCGAAACTAGTAAGTGCAAGGACCGAAAGCTTGTGGCAATAAATGTCTCACCTCACATTAAACGAAAAACCACACGGCATAGGACATTAAATACTTCCGCTTAATCAGCAAACAGCGTGATCGGCACCCTATAGCGCCCTATAGGGCCCTAATACGGAGTACACATGTTTTCAATGGCCTCACCATCCCGCACCATCCCCTAGCAATCAGCTTGTTAACCCGTCCATTCGGTGATAAGCAATGCCGAACGCCGAAGTTTATCGGTGCCTAAAGTAGCATGTCAAGACCTTCCAAGGTTGGCTTGCAAGAAGAATCAGGCTGATTGTGGCACCGAGAAAGGAAAGCGCTAGGCACCATATTGATTTGCGTGACTACAACCGATGGATTCGAGAAAGCATTGGAAACGAGTCTGTCATTATTTGCAAACATATCGAAGATCAACATCCGGAGAGGTCCCGCCTCGCTTAAACGGCGAACCATACAGCGACTTCCTGTCCCGTGCGGAGTTGAGCAAGTATCGACGCTTTCTCCCGATCTAGGTTATCATAGACCATCTTCGTATGGGGTCCTGGGAGAGCCGAATCCAGCTGGCGTGTAAACTGGCCACTAGTCGACCGTTGGAAGTTGTCCTTCCGGTGCTGCTTAGCATTCGCCCGAGCCCATCGCAACACCGACGCCCGGAGCTGGACTTTGCGCCCAGCGCGGGGAGTTGACTTCGCTGTTCTCTACTGTTCCTTCGCGTGCAAGGCTGTGCGCTCGTGTCGTGTTCTCACTGTCCTCTTCCCTGGCGGCTGCAGGTTGACTTTAGCGCCTGTCTCGAATAGGTGGTTAGTTGCTTCGGTAATCTCAGCGATGAGAGCTTGGCCGCCCTGGAGATGAGGGCTTGCGAGAGATAGCAGGACGACAGGATTGTTCACAACAATCGTAAGCAAAAAAAGAGCTAAGAAAAGAGCCAAGAAAGGGGCTAAGAAAGGGCCAAGAAGAGGAGTAAGTTCCGTGATATGGCTTGCTACTAAGTGGATGCTAATGGTCTAAAAGATACTGCAACTGAAGTGCGCGCCAAGTTCCCTATCTCAGCATATGATTCATGGAAAATCCTCTTAGGAGACTTGCCCCCCGCCCCTCTTCTCTTCACTAGGCTGTGTAATGCTCTTTTTCTCTCCTTGTCTCCCAGCTATTTTAGGATAGAGATACAATGATGTGGGGATACACCACTTTATACTCCAGAACCCCCCGTTCCTTCCTCTTTGCCGTCGTTGCCAATGTTGGCCCCAGTGGCGCCAGCCGCCCCCTAGCCGTGGCCTACCGCCAGGGCTGCGACCGTACCACTGCACTATGGCCTGCGGAGCGCGTACACTGTTTGGTAGCAGACACTCTCGCGCTAATTGAAACCCTCTCGGATCCCGCAAACCGCGCGCCGCTTGAGGCGGAGAGAGCACTCGCGAAGGACTGGTATCGTCGGTCTAAGGGGGGCAACGAGGCTCATATTAATAAGCGACCTAGCGTTCCAGACTCGCCGCAGCCTCCTTTCTTCGTGCCTGACGGCCGCCATGAGAAGCCGGTACCACTACGGCCCCAGTTGCCGTGGTATGATGACACGCTTAGCGAGTTCCCCTTTATAACGACGTGCCTCCTGCTAGGCTTGTTGCGCGACGATAGCGATGCTATTAATAGCAACAGCGCGCGTCCCGGCGACGTCCAGCTTCAACCGCTATCCACTATATTTCGCGGCGACTGCACCGAGTACGGTCTTGTCGTTATCGATATATCCGACCTTGATAGCGTAAAGTATGGTATTGTTGCGTTCCGTATGCACTATATGGCCGAGGTTTGGTACCGAGCGAGGTCGATGGGCTGGGATCCCGTCGAAGATAAGCCGCCTTTAAAGGAGCCTGACGTTATACTCGAGAGTACGAGAACGTGAAAGGGGACCCTAGTATCCTCAGACTAAAGGATAGGCCGCTTGTTGATACTGCAGCCTTAGACTGTACGTCTGTTTTCACGTTACCTATACGCCTGCGCTGACTTAGGAATAATAGACATTTGGCCACCGGAGCTTGAAGGTCAGCATACAGTTAAAAGTAAGGCTGAAGAGATTTTGCAAGGTCTCCTCTCAGGCAGTTCCGACTATCTGTGTATTCCTCGCGCTTCCTACACTCAAACATTTATATATATTTGCTGACTTGTGAAAACAGACTTTCGGCCATCAATACAAACCACCAGCACTGAGGATGTATCGACTATAACAACTATCCCGCGCTGGACCACGTCACAAGAGCCTTTGCGGAATGCACACATCGAATATACTATTGATAATTTGCTTCTTCTCACCCATGAGCCCACCGAATTCCCCTTCGAGAAAGCGGTAAACGACAACCTACAAAAGCTCGCCGAGTACCGCGAGCAGCTGCGGCAGCGGCTCGAAGAGATACCGGACACCTTAGGTCCGTCCGAGATCTCGAGCTACATTTTGCGTGTTGCGTACGCCGGACGCAGTCATCTTAACTGGGTCGCGTTTCAGAACCTTACGCCCAGCGTTATCGCTGCCGCCATTGCATCTGATGAACTTCGGGACGCGTCTGCGCTCAGCCTTTGCGTCGATTGGTTTAGGCTGGAAGGAGACGAGGAAGAGGGAGACCTCGGTGATCTCGCAACGGTCCTTGCGCAGACCACGGCCCTCAAACAGCTATGCTTGTTGCAGCGACCGGACCGGGATAGTGACGACGCCTCCGCTCGTTTCTGCTCCCAGCTGCTGCTGCTGTGGGGGAGGGCATCAGGAGGAGACCTGGAGTGGCTCCGCACCAAAACCATTTATCCGACCTCCGCCTTTTCAACATCCTTGCGCAGCCGCGAATTCCTAACATCGTCCTCGACTATCAGTCACAGCTTCACTTCCCCCGGCGCTCTAGTCTTTCCCGTCGTACACATGTTCACGCTTGTAAATCACCAGCGCGAAGATGGCCCAGGCGTAGCCGCAGACCACCACGTCCAGCAATACCAGAATAGTTCTAGTTCTACTTACAGTTACAGTGATTACTACGCCATGGACAATACCCTGCTAGACGCTGAGAGCTTCGCCGTCCGGTTCCTGGCATATCTTCGGTCCTTGGGTTCGGGTTCGGGATCTGAGAAAGCTATCTTGCGATTCGCACACAAGGTGGCCTCCTCGTCACTCGTCACCACCACCACCACCGTTGAAGATGGCGACCACTCACCGCCGTCATGGTCATCGCTAGGTCAATTCGGTGTGAGCCCCATCCCCGCCGGATTTTTCGATTACGAGCTCCCTCCCAATGACCCGTCAAAAGTCAGACTCAGAGATATACATCCCGGTAGCTGGGTGGTTCTTGTGGATCTTGTGGACTCTTCGGAACAGAACTCTGATCATATTCAGACGGTGGCAGAGATGCCACCTTTACCTCCACCTCCACCTAAGTGCCACACTGGCCTCACGCTGAGTGATCGATCTAACCTGAGGCAGCCCTCTGCCAATATGGACCGACAAGGCCGCAGTTGCATTTCAAGCGACGACGACGGTGCCTTCTTACAATACTCTTTTGTCAAGATTTGTCAAACCTCTGCCGAGATTGCACCCGAGCAACAACAACAAAGACCCGTCTCCGTCCCTAATCCTGCTGAGGTGGTCGGCAGGCTAGCAAACTTCCTGCGCGAAATCGCACCGGGCAGGGATGTTTCCACGTGGGAGGAACAGGTCGAGGAGGTAGAGAGGAACCTTCGCACGCGGCAAGCTTCCATTGGAACGGGGGAACCCTGCATCGACATCCGTGTCATGGCTAAGAGCAGGGCCCACACTTTGCTTAACCGGTTACTGTGATCCTGGTACCAACCATTCCAGCAAACTTTATGGTGAACGCAACAGAACTGGCCCTTTGTTTTCTTCTTCAGTTTTCCCAGCATATAAACCTAAAACTAGGCACGGAGCGCTGTTCCAACTCTATTCTGGCACTTTGGTAATGAGCTTCTTGCGCCTATAGGTAGTATAATAGATAGTATGTTATTGTAGCTATATAGTACACTCGCTGCAAGACATATGTTGCAGGTAGCCTTTCATTTGCACCCTTGGGGGAGAGCTGCGACCTACTGTCAAAGGTCAAAGCGGGTGATAGTATCAGACAAATACTACTATACTGCTGTAGGTACATATGTAGATGCATTTTGCAGTCCCCGGAATGCAGATCGACTTAGGGCACGGGTATCCACATGAAGATCGACATGCATTTAAGAACCAGGGTCTTCATAGTCTTGCAGCGGTATGAACGAGAGGAAAAAAGACGAATGAATTCATTGAACTAAATTTGAAACCGAACTAGACTCTTCATTTTGTTACAAAAACAAAAACCAGCCAAAAAAAGAAAAATACCCCTATCCGTAACTAAGAAAGTGTGGCTGTATGCCGCACAGTGGTTACCGATCACGTGCACAATTCGCCTCAACCTCAACCAGTGGTTGACAATCAATTTTTTTTCCCGAGGGGCGAATAATCCCCTACGCTATTTCAATCGAAGACCATACACCGTACGCACCCGTGTAGCCTACCTCCAAGTGTAGGTGGTCAATTCCCGACACGGAATCCAATATCACAACCCTCAAAAGGCTGCCAACCACCAACCACATTCCAGTCAAAGGGAACGCAGATCAACAACTTTATACTGTTATACTTGACATTCACCCGAAAGCCATATCGAACGCAACAAGAACAGAAGAATAAAAAAATGTTCGAAGACTTCTCCTTCACCTCGCCGTCGTCACGACCAGCCCGTCTCGCCCTCGACCCAGACGACCGTTTAATGGTCGACAGCGACAGCAACCTAATCTCACCACTCTCCTCCCGCTGTCCATCACCACAATCCCAACGCTTCCGCAACATCTCCCGCTCACGCTCCTCCCACTACCACCGCAACCAACAACCCCCAACCTCCGTCCCCTTCCCCTATGACTCAGACCACAAACGACTATCAATCTCAACCCTAACTCAAAAACTACACGAACACACCCTCACCCCGCCTCCAACGGGAGATATCCCCCGAACCGGGAGACACACAAACACACCGGGCTCACGCCGGTACCCGGGCAAAGGATACGTCCTCACACCCCCAGACACAGACCACTCAGACGACTCCGGCGTCGGCGAATGTCACTCCTCGCCCTCCGCCTCCTCAACAACAAGTCCAACCTTCATGCCCCCAGACCTCCTCTCCGACCCAGATTTCGGCCTCGGACACCCCTTCCACCCCCAACCCCATCCCTACCACCAAGACGTCCGCATGCAACGCGAGCAGATCTCAAGACTCCAATGCAACGAGTCGGAAGTCGAGGCTATGCAGCGCTCGCTACTAGACGAACCACCTACACCGGACTTCTGCGACGAAGACGATTGTCATCCTAGCTCGTTGCCGCCGCGGTCGTCGCCGCGTCGGAGGGCGGTTACGCTTGCGCGCAGTCGGTTTGGGCCTGAGGGTGGTGGGGAGGGGAGGGCGAGGAGGAAGAGTTCTTCGGCGGGGGTTTTGGCGAGTCGGGTTGAGAAGAGTCATTATGGGTTTGGGAAGAGGAATGAGCAGGGGCTGAGGAGGAAGAGTCTTGTTAGTGCGGCTTTGGCTTCGATGGTTGAGAGGGAGGATGAGAGGGAGGATTATTGAGGTTTGATTATGGTTATGGTTAAGGTTGGTGGTGCATTCCATGGATGGAGTTTGTATATTGGGCATGTTACTCGATTTTGATACCCGCATAAAGAAAGACACATTCCGTTGAGATCATCGGCGGCTAGAATTATTTTGACACATTCCTTGGTTGTAGTATATTTCCTACATAGGTGGTTTTACAATGATTGACTGTCGTTTTCTGTGGATTGTTGTATCGGCATTGACAATTCACAAAGGCTACTACTACTACTACCACATGTACTATTCTAGGATGCTCCTGATTATACATAGAAAACTCCTCTGTAAGAAGAGATCTAAAAAAGACCATCTAAAAAGGGATCAGATTATGCAAGTCTTACAGAGGCCATATAATACGAACTTATAATCGATGACTTCAAATAGTTGAAAATAACCCGAATATCAACATGCGTCAAGTGTAAATTGATAATAGATACAAAGCGAGTCTCAGACTCAGAAAAAAGTAGTAATAAAAGTAGTAATAAAAAGCCGCTCCAAAAAGAAGAAGAAAAAAGAAACGAAAGAAAAGAATCGAGACCCGTATCCAGCCAGTCCATCCAATCCAATCCAAGCCAACACCCAAGCGCCACGCTCTTCACAATAATGGACGTAAATCATAACCGAATTCCCGGTCCAATAGTCACAACACACAACCAGCTGTCAGCAGTAACAGGTACCAGACAAAGTTCCCAGAACTCCATCTAATTGCCAGACTTCCAACTAAAGAACTTCCTCAACCCCTTCCTCTGCGCCGCCTTCCTATCATCACTCTTCCTCCTCTGAAACTCGAATCGCGGACTAGTCTCACCAGACCGCCGCCCTCTCTGCAGCTCATCCAGTGCGCGTGCAGGACTGCCCCGTAAGCCCATCGTCTCTGCGTTCGCGGCTGCGAGGACGGACTGGACGTGTGGGTCGAAGTACACCGGGTCGTAGGTGTATGGATCGAAGGGGGCGGGGTAGTGGGGGAGTTTGGAGGTGGAGATGGAGCTTGGGTAGGGGTAGGCGGAGTCGAAGGTGGAGTACATTGGTGAGTGCATGGGTGAGCCACTTGGTGTCTCGAGAGGGATTTCGCGGGGTGTGGGTGGTTCTTCGTAGGCTTGGGAGTAGGGGTAGTCGTGGTGCTGGTGGTGGTCGGGGGTTGTTTCATCTTCTTGTAGGTCGAATAGGATGCCTCTGTCGCGCCCGTCGACTTGGGCCCAGTCGCCGTTGGCGTAGACGGGTGAGCCCGGCTCGCCGATCTCACTTTCGGAATAGAAGGTTTGGGTTGATGGCGTGGAGGGGCGGCGGGAGAAGTCTAAGTTTGGGAGGTTGGATTCTTCTGTGATGGAGGCCATGTGTGGTGATTGTGGGACCTCTCTGTCGTTGTTTGCGTGGTCGTAGGTATCGATGCGGAGATTGTTGTCTTCATTGCGCGGTGCAGGTCGATTCCAGTAGTTGAAGCCTTGGTCATTGACAGAGTAGTCTGATAGAGACCGGATGCGTTCGTCGATGTGTGGCGAGGACGATGGGATGTCCGTTTGACCCTTAGGTGTTTGGGGATCAGGTGGTAGGGAAGTGTACAATGAGTTGGTAGAATAAAATGATGGGATTGATGCATCGGTGAATTGGGACAGGGACACCCGGTCCAGTCCTTGCTCGATGGAGAAAGTAGAGTCTCGCTGATTGTCTGAGGAGACCATGGAGCAATTATCGACATCCTCAATGTATGAGACGATGCGTGCTAGATCCAGCGACTTGCGCGGATTTAGGATCTCAAAGCAGGCGCCACCGTGTGAGACGGTGGCAACGGCCTGCGTACTGGCCAGCATTGAGTCCGAGGTTCGAGGTTTAGAGCCCTCAGCTTCTTGTGCCTGAGCTTGGGCCCTTTGTTGAAGCTTTTCACGAAAAGTATTCTTGGACTATTATCAGTGAGCTGGGTCTTTGTTGTGGTGTTTCAGTCAACTTACCACTCGCTTCCTATTAGGTCTAGCACGAGTCCCTAGATCCGAGACAACGGGTAGTCGAGGGCTTTGAGTGGCTTGGTAATGAACTATTGAACTGTCAATAAAGGTTCCGGGAGGGTCGAGCGAATAAAGTCAATTGGCGAAGCTTACCGGTCTGGGCTTCCCCGATTTCAGGTTCTTCACTCCAGTGAGAGACGATACTGTGGGAGTATGAAGGAGAGAGCGGCGGAGGACTCGATGCCACGGAGGAGATAGATACAGGATAAGAAATGGTAAGAGGGGATGGGCGGTTCAAATGCAATGCAGCTGTTTTTCGCTTCAATTTCCTTCCTGCATGATCGACGGGATCGGTAATGCGGTCTGCAGATTTGGAGAGGAACTTGTGGTAATCGTGGAGAGACAGGGCTCCCGTGATACGGGATTTGATGGATCGAGGGGGGAGGGACAAAGCGTCTGCCGAGTCTTCCAAAAGGGGTTTGGAAAGAGGAGTAGGACATGCATGATGGTCATGGAGTTGAAGGCAATTTTGACAGATAGGGCTGTCCAGCAGCTCACTGTGCCATATGCCATTGGCAGCGGAGTGGTTGAGGTTTTCGTTCATTTTGGCTGTAAATATCACTTTCGTCTTTGTATTCTTGAAGTCCTGCTTCTTGTTCTCTTGTTCTCGTGTTCTCGGACCACACTTTTTAGATTATCGACATATCTAAGTAGATCGAAACCCACTTCTCCGCACTAAATTTGATTCGTCAGATTTACGCCGCAAGGGATGGGAGAGATAGGCTTACCGGTCGCAAGATATCAATAGATCACAATAAACAAAACTGCAAGGTACAGAAAGTGCAGGAAGAGTAATTTTATGTTTGAAATGAAGAAAAATAGAAAAATAGAAAAATAGAAAAATAGAAAAATGGAAAACCGGAAATGGAATGTGCCTGGATTGAATATCCACCTTTACCCATATCCATTTCTCTGAAATAACAATGAGGGTATAAGGGGGAAATCCGGTTAGACCGATCCAATTAGGAAATAAGAAGAGAAGAGAGAAGAGAAGAGTCGAGACCCTTAGTTCCCAGGACCCATGGTTCGTCGATCAACTTAACGTCATTGAAAAGTGTCGAGTAGTGATATAGTTACCAGTTAACTAGTTAAATAATGAGTACTAGTGAATAGTTAATAGGTAGTTATAGAATAGAATACAATAGAACAGATAATAGGATTGTGCCCAAAATCACTTGCAGATGATCTCAGCCTCGATTTAGTCCTTTTAGTTTTAGTTCCTTTAGTCCCTTGACCATCCACCAATCATCCACCCCAGATCCCTAATCTTCACCAACCTCTTTAAGCCCAGAACCAGGAGCCAGAACCAGTAAGCGTACAGAACAAACACCTGTCTTAGTTCAGGCTGAGCAAGGCAAAAAAATGACCATTCGACTGTGGCGGGTGTACCACCCTTGATTGGATATCCAGTTCAAATCCCAATGGTGGCAATTCGAAAAGAAATTTCCTCCCTTCTCCACTGGCAACATCATGACTTGGTCATTCGTATCGGACTTCCAAGGTGAAAGTGGATCCGTACAGAAACAAAGTATGTACATCTACTCCCGTACCTTGGGTATGTATGGAGTACATTCGTATGCAGTGATGTACCGTTGATGCAGCAAGGAACCCCCGGGGGTTTTCTTTTTCGGGGTCATGTGATCCCGGTACAATGGCTATTCATGATTCAAGTATCGGCAAATGTTCGGCCGGGAGAAACTGTTGAGAAGGTATACGGAGAAGGCCGTGATGGTTGAACTGGACCTCTTTGATCCATGGTCGGGCATCCAGTACCTCGTACCTGGAAGAATCCAGACACACTTGCAGATACACCACAGATCGGCATGCCAGCTCATAGTTAATCTGCCCAAGTCATCTGCCCTGCAATACGACTGCAACCCCCAGATTTGTGTTTCACATGCATCATGTACTATGCAATATGCAATTTCAACGGATTGCTGCCTCGCTGCCCCAGGCTACCTAGGTGATCATCGGAACTTGCTGAGCATTTTTTTAAGGTGGGCTACTGGTAGTACAGAGCCTTCCAAATCGGGTGGCAACTGCCTGCAGGAGTATACTCGGGTGCTACCGCGTTGTCCGAATAGGAATAGGAACTACGATCGACATGACTTTCTCCTACTTGGCGGAACCATACAAATAGATCTTATGGATAAAGATCGAGATCTTGTAATCTTTATTCAACTGTTTATTCAACAAAATCAGGACTCCCTAGGTCATGCAGACTGAAGCTAGAAAAAAGTGACTCGGAAAAAAAAAAAAAAGTGATAGGGAAAGCAAGAGCAATTTAATATCGTAATGCGGTCATGTGGTATCGAACTGATGAAGCAATGAGAAAAAACAAAAACAAAGAAATGAACACAGGAATACAAAAAATCAATCAAAACCAAATAACGAAAAAGGGACCATTGCCTATGCACGTATGTACGAAGTATGCAAGGGCCACACCACCTGTAGACCAGCCCACCACACTCTCAGTATCGTTTATACTTCTAAAAACTGTCGTCAGCCACACTCACCAAAACAGGGTTCGTCGGAAAAAAACCACTTACATCTTCCATCTTGCGCCGATTGCTCGGGTCAAGGGTATTCCCCGCACCAAGCAGAGTCTGTCCCACGGCCTTGGACACTCCGATAGCGGGCCGGAGGATGACCGTGGGGGCACGCTTCCAGACTGCCTTTGCGGCCGCCTTGGCGCTCCCACTCTCCACCACCTCCCCGGGTACGGCGACGATCGCATCACGAGCTAAGAGTAGATCGCGTTCGAGACCGCTGAACGCCCCACGCAATCCTTGAACCACCCCAACCGGCTGATCAGCGTACAGTGAGATCTTCTTCGCTTCGTCTTCGTCGAGTGAGTCGTCGTCGTAGGTTGGTGCGCTGGGCGTGGTCAGCATATCCTCCGCGCCTTGGAGGACGGTTTGTGTGCCGATGGCGAGTTTTGCGCCGAGTTTGACCAGCTCGTTGGAGGTTGTCTTGGCGAAGGCCAGGGCGCCCTTTTGGATGCTGCGCACGATTCGGCCGTCCTTGCGATATTCACGCATTGGGACGACGACCAGGTCGCGCACGCCGCCGCCGACGTTGACTAGAGAGCGGATCGGTGCGAGACCGGCAAGCACACCGGGCAGTTGGTTCTGCTTGACATCTGGCATCCAGATGTCGTTGAGGGTTTGGCCCATTCGGTCGAACCCGGACACTCCGTAGATGATCACATGTCGTAGCACCATGTCAGCGCCATCTAGCACGAAGAAGTTCATGAACTCGGTTGTACGGCCGGACCGGAGCCCTGCGTAGTCGACCCGCTTAGGCTTGAAGTCTAATTTGACTTGGACGGCGTTTATCTCTACTCGCTGCAAGAATGGAACATCACCCGGGGCATCAGATGGTTCGGCGGTCTCGTCTCTAAACTCGAAGAATCGACTCATGAAGTCGAGAGCATCTTGGTCAACATGCAACCGGAGTGGTAGAACAGTGGCCTAGGAGTCAAGTTAGAAACAGATCTCGGCAATTGATGACTGGGAAACCCACCTTGAGGACAATCTCAGACGCAGCCAGCTCAGGCACAGGCTTTACAGTCAGAACTTCAAGGTGAACCATGCTCGTTCCACTCTCCTTTTCACCAGCCTCACGCATGTACGTTGCGAACTTCTTCCATGTGGATGTCGGAACATGATCATAGATTTCTAGATCCTTGACCCGCACATCTAACGAGCTCTGCGTCTCTTCTAAGCCCGGTGGGAAGATAATCAGATCGGCAGAGACACCCTTCAACTCGAACGTCATTTTGTGGTGTTTGCTCCGATGCAAGCGCAATTTCTTCTCTCTCTTCGAGGTTGATCGGCCCTGGCGACTTCCAGCCCCAGTCACGGTAGTGGTTGTTGCGTAGCTCCCGGTCTCACTGGTGAAATCGTCGATGTCATGATTGATCTCGCGGTGGAGTTCTCGCGGATCCTTGTTGGCTGGAATACCGATGTAAATGGAGTTGAAGAGGAAATCGCCAATGACAGACTCCTCTTCATCTTCTGCCGAAGGTGACATCCGTGAGCCCCGGGAGCGGCGTTCTGTGGCCTTAGTTTCCACATCCTTGACAGCTTTGGATATTGTGTCACGGGTGCGTTGCCAGTCATATCCATCAAAGAGATTCCAGATGAAATGCACGTCTCGAACACGCACACGCAAAGGACTCCGCTCGAGTTTCGTGTCGTTGGTCAAGCCGTAGGTGTTCTGGGTAGAGTCCCACCGATGAGCGGTTCCACCCACAGCTGATTTTTTTGCAAAATGGTCCTCCTGGAAGTCCAATTCCGTCATGCTGGAAGATACTTGGTATTGGGAATGGAAGCTGTCCAGCAGATCATTAGAACCCGGTTCCATGCCTTCAATGGCCACACCACCAAGACCGCCCTTCGCGGGATAGAAATCGCTGACGTATTCAAGTTCGTCGAGTAGCTGATCTTCCCTGGACGATCCTTCGGAAATAGTTGCCAGATCATCATCACTGGAAAGAGGGGGCTCAGCCGCAAATGCATCCCCGGTGAACGAGGCGAACATATCTTGGATGGGCATAACCTCTGTTCGATATTTGATATTGACATTTGGTGGAGTTGGAGGTTGAAGCCCATTCATGATACTGATGAGTGTCTGAGTAGAATCCGCGCAGGTTTCGAGAATCAACAGATCATCTCTCAGCTCCACGTCCAAAGACTTCGTCCCGTCCTCAGCGCCGGTAAGCTTGACACCAGCGGTTGCCGATGAGATGGAAGAAACAGGAACATAGCCTTTATCGATATACGCTTGGGCCTGGGTGTCCTGAGGAACCACAGAGCCCCGTTGGTGCAGGTTATCAGCACCCTCATGGTACACATCGTCAATGATCATGAGCGATGCTTTTCTAATATCCAACGATGCTTCCGCAGATTCCTCCCCATGGATACTTCCTTCGAACTTGGCATTGGTGAGGACTGCAAGGCCTTTTGCTCGGGAATTGCGAGGGTTGAGGCCAAGAACGCAATCTCTGAACACGACTGCCAATTTGACCGGCTTTGTCGAGGAGCTGGATGCATTCGACATCGGCCGCCCTGTCATCGAAGATGACGGGATTGAGTGCTCTGCAAGATTTGCAATAGAGTTGACCATACTACTGGCCAAATCTCCGCTCATCTTGTCGCCACCCAATCCAAGGAAGGCCGTCACTGATGGTACCGTGTACTCGACAAGGAGGTTGTGCAGTTTGACCTTGTAAGTGGGATCCATCTCATCAGGTATGAAACGAGCCATGAGGACCGGCGGATAGGACTGGCCTGGATCCCGATATTTGTTCGGCGGCCACAGGGAATGCCCCACCAGCTCTTCGTCGTTATTCCGACTGACGGCCATAGTTCCAATTTGGGCTGCAGTGAGCGAAGGCATAGTGATGTGTGCAACTTCAATATCGGTAAGTTGACTTTCGATGTCCCCAACTTCTCCGCCAACGTGGACGCGTCCTTGGAAGTCACGGACCAGCATCAAAGTAAGAATACCAGGGCGATCATCTTCTGGCAAATACTTGGTGACATTGGAAAGGCGACTCAACTCCACAGCGAGAGACGAGAGAGGCTCTAACCCACTGGTATCTGAAATGACCGTTTCCAAGCGCCCCACTGTCACACGAAGAACAGATCCTTGTCGTCGCTGGCGCAACAACGTATCTAGCATGATATCATCTTCCACTTCAAATTTGTCCTGGGACGGAGTGATCAATGTCAAAAGACGATCGAGATCAACCTCCTTTGGAGCAAAAAGGAATTCAAGGCGGATGTTGTTCAGGGTGATTTTGGCGGGAGTATCAGATGAAGCGTCGTCAATTGAAAGTGGTCCAATCATTTTGGCCTTGTCTATTTGTATACCAATCCCTTCAAACCTGCTGACGACTTTGACGGCGGTCGTGGTAAGTTGAAGACAATGAGTTTCACCAGTGACATCCAAAAGGATGGCACCAACTCGAGCATTGACTTTCCATAGGGCCGACTTGTCCTTGCTCGTGTCAACAGCTGGGGCGGGTGTCTCAAAATGTACACCACGGGGGCGCTGTTTGGAAGGTGGTGGGCCGCCTTTGACCGTTGACACGGACGACATGGAACTGCCAAGTTCGAGGATGGTGCTTAGGCCACCCATCCAGCCTAGAGCCTCTTCCAGGCGCTGTATATTGAGATTGATATGGAGAGGCAGCGTGGAGATGTCAACCTTGGCCAAATCTGCCGACTTGGCCAAAGAGATAGAAATATCTCCTTGTGAGGGGGATAAAACATCACGCGTAGATTCACGCATCTTCAATCTTTCATCAAAGAATATGATATCCTCTGAAGAAAACCCGAATGCAAATTTGGACACGTGAAGATTCAACTTGGTACTTGTACTTTGAGCTGAAACGCGAGCATCCAGACCAGATAGAGTAAGACGAAGAATCACATCTTCCATGCTGTAGGGAGGAGACAACGGCGAGCCACTATTGTCGGACGAATATAAATGCCCCGAAACACGTTCAATGAACTTTATTGAAAGTGCATGTACGACAAGATGAACAGGTGGTGTGCGCGCTGGCTGGTCCTTTCGCGACTGCTTCTCGGACAGATCATTTTCAGCCGTACCAAGAGCTTGAGACAACTTTTGTCCTATCTTGGTTAGAAGCCAACCAGTTGCAATATCGAAATGTACGGAGACAGAGAACACTTCCACGGCAATTTCGGGTAGTTCAGTCTCAGCACTTGACTGGGCCCGTGCCTCAACAACGTGTCTTCCGAACCTCGTAGATTTGTAAGCTCTAGAGGCAAGTAGACTTTCTTCGGGTGCAGAATCTCCAAAGCTAACTGTGGATTCATTCAGGTCACTGTCTGCGTTCTCCCTTTGTGACACAGGCGATGGCTCGGCTGACACTTCTTCTTCCGAATCAGGAGGCGAGAGCCACAGCAGAATCTTGTCAACAGTCAATACCGACTTTCTCATCTCATTGATTCTGTGCAACCCAGGAGACGATGGAGTTGAGGGGCTATCCTCGTGCAATGTCTGAGATTGGGCTTGGTCATCCAAATCATGCTGCCCAGTGAGGTTGTCATCTGATGGGGCTGTGCATCTTGAATTCGCTTCATCTTGAACTTTGGTGGACTGTGCCGGCTCAATAGGTGCGGTGTTTTTAGATCCGTCATCAAAAGCACTCTGGGAGTTCGAGGCACCACCAAACGAGCCCCAGGCGCCTGGCATTTGTGGCATGAAGCTCTCATTCGCATCCTGGCTGATGGCACTCATATAAAGACTTTGTGCTTCATCGTGGGAGAAAAGCTGGGACTCGTTCAGATCGGCATTTGGGGGTTCTTCTCGTGATCCCGTGCTTTCAGGTTCTGACCGTGGAGATGTACTGAAGTGGTGGGATGATACGCTCAACTGTGATCTTTCATTACGTTCATTTTCGTTGTAATCATTGTAATGCTGTATGGGTGGCGTGATTTCGTCAATTTCAGAGCCGATTTGGCTGTGATGTGTGTCGTAATTTTGGGACATATGATAGCTATTAGAGGGGATTAAGGGCTCGTCAGAGTATTCGACCTGTTGGCTCTGATACAAGCTTTGTCGACCACGAGACAAGTGGCTTCTCCATTCACTCCCGGTCTCTCGGTCTTCTTGGGGATGTATTACCGGTGACTGTTCATCATCAAAATTATCGAATTGAGTGTCAATGACCGAGTCTAGGTACCCCGGGTTGTCTTGGAAGGGGTCATCTCCAAATATCTGAGAATCCTCCATATATCCACCGCGATGACTACCTGAGTCAGAGTCGGCGTCTGAGAATCGACCGTGGGAAAGTGCAGATGCCTCCAAATTGTCTGCCGTGGTGCTTGAATGGCCGAAAGCTTGCGGCGGCTCGAAAATAGTTGACTTGGTCATGGCAAGGGGTTCTTCCTCGGAGCGGTCCAATGGAGAGGGTGATGGCGCTCTGCTTGACGGCTGGCTCCCTTTTGACCGCATAGTCGTCGACGGAGATGCAGGGGCCACGAAACGAGAGTAGTTTGAGAACACCGATGGGTCCGAAACCAAACCAACATTGATATCGGCGATTGAGATGAGTCGCTTCCCTTCTCGGAAAGGAAGACCCTCCTCCGAGCCAGCAAGTTTCTCAGATACCCCGTGTACATCGATTTCCCCCACGCTCAACAAACCCGCGACAAGGTCCGGCTTATGCTCAGGTTGCCGTTTTGATGTTCCATCTTGCTTCAACTCCATATCCACTCGCACAACTGCATCTTTTATCTTGAGTTGGAGTCGATCCACAACGCCTTTCAAGAACCCAGCCACAAAGCTCGGCAACGATAGAGTCTCATTCCCAAGACCGAGCTCGTTATCGTTATCATCATCGGTGGACCAGGCTAACGGGTCGTGGGGCAGGACTTGCGACTGTGACGATATCGCAGCTTGCAGCTCTTCCCTTTCCTCCTTTGGCTCGGACTCAAGGAATGACTCCGCAAGACCAGACGGTGTGGGCACCGCCGAATAGCCATCCTTTTCACCTTTCCTTTTCGTGTGTTGTCCCTTTGTCGGCTCCTCTGACAATAACCGAATATGCACGTCGATGCCGTTGGCCTCACACAGGATGCCGCTGTTGTGGAAATCGGCAGGAAGAGTGATTCGAAGAAGCTGAACCCGGGCGCTGAGTATCTCGCACGACGGAGGAAGATTAAGCAGAGTCGATAATTTCTATCCCGCGATATAAATAGTCAGCCCGCACTGCTCCATATGTCGCGTTCGATGATCACGGAAGGCCGCCCCGCCGCCAGCGGAGGGTCACTACACCCACTCACCTCTAGTTTAAGGCCAATATCCTTCAACTCGATGGTAGATCGTTGTCCCCAGCGGATGCCTAGATTATCTGGATCCAAGGCCTCTGTGTCGACCAGGCCCAGGCGAGACAGGGCGTATTTGAGGAGCCGCTTCTGGAAGAACGATGGCATGAAGTACGACGCCATCGTGACTGTGAGCCGGGACAGGGCTCGTTCATGTGTGGACTCGTATCATCGAAATAGCTTAACAAAAACAATAAAGCAGCCAGCTCCGACAAAGCGGAGTGGATGGGGTAAGTCGTGAAGGGGGGAATGTTCAACAATGACGTTCCGGCACCTGATAAAGGCGATAAGTGACCCGAGTCAGGAGTCAGGCGCCGACGTGCCAACTCACCGATTGACAACAGATTTGACCAATTATCTTCTCATTGACTTGTGATATGTTCCAAGTTACTTCAATAATTACAAAATTTGGCTTACACTAGTTTGACTATCGTCAAAAAAACAGTTTTCGTGCTCTCATATTTGTTCCTGCTAAAGCTACTATGTATGTGACTTGTGTATTGTGAACATGACCAAACTTCAATCATCCCCAGCATCGAATTCGGCGAACTCCAGCACAACCCACTCGCAGAATTTCTCGAAATCCGCGGCGAAAGCCCGCAGACGCTCGGATTTCAGTCCCTTCCCCATAACCCCATTTTGAATTCCAGCTTTCCACTCGGCGGTCGACTCGTCTTCATAACAACTCCACCGGATGGAGTTCTGTGCCATCATTGATAGGCCGACCAAATCCACATTCTCAAGTCCCTGCAAAGCCTGCCAGAAATCATGAGTCAATCCATTCCTTCCGTGGCCAAGAATTGCGGGGTCGTCGTTGCACAGCGAAACGGGGACACCTCTGGACAATAACGCGGGCAAAGGATGGGATTTGATGGAGCTAGCAAGGCGGAGCACTTCGTTCGAGATCGGGCAGCATTCAACGAGGATCTTCTTCTCTTTGACTAAATCAATGAGTAGGGGATGCTTGTAAAGCGAGAACCCATGGCCGATTCGTCGAGTGCCAAGAAGGATGGCATCGAATAGGTTGTGGTCTGTCGCGTCGCCGTCGCCGAGACATTCTCCAGCGTGGAAAAAGAAGGGAATATCTACGCCTTCTTCCGCACATTGCTTTCGGAACCAGAACAGCACCGGGACAAGGTCGACTAGCGGCCTTCCGTTATCCTCTTGGCCAACAAGATCAAACCCACTGATCAAATCGGGGAACTCCTGCTTCGTTTCGATGCACTGCTTCATGCTATTGACAATCGCCTCATTGCCAAACCACCGGAGCGTAGTCCAAATAATGCGAGGATCGTAGAAGTCCTTCCCTTCATCCGTTTGCTTGAACTGAGCCACGACATCTTCCACCACGCGACACCACTCGAAGTAGTCTTCTTCGGGTTTGTCGTTTCCTTCTTTCCGAAATTGGAAGACAAATCCAATGCGGAACTCCACATATCGGATTCCATCCTGGGCAAGCTGTCCGAGCAACCGGAGGAAACAGGCACGGAAGATAGGCTCGTACATCAAGAGAGAGTCGACAATGGGGAAGGTCTTCGTGAAGATAGACCAAATTGCGTCTACTCCGTGGTGGTGGTGATATGAATGCTCCGGCACAAGGACACATCGAGTGTTCAACCATTCCCGGAAGCCCTTCTCTCCCCCGTTGGGGAAAGAGGAGGCGGCCTTCTGGATCGAGATCAACGATGAGGCCTCGTATGTTTCCGACCAAATACTTGGCTTGTCCTCGGATGCTTCTAGGGGCTGCGAGGAATACTGGAAAAACACGGGCGCTTCTTCGTAATCCTCGGCTGTGATCAACGGCCTCGGCGCTAACATGTGCATGCCGGGCGTGGAGAATGCTAGGTCAATTAGGAAGTCAATGTCGAACATGGCGTCCATGTGGGCATGCAGAAGGGACCCCTTTGGCATCTTTTCCACGATATTCCATAGTTTAGTCGTCTCCATGCGGCCTTTGGCTAGATTGAACATGACACCGGGGTAGAGGATCTCATCCGCCTGGTGGGCCACATGCTTTTCCAATCCACTTGACCATAGCTCGTTCTGTTCCTGAGCTCGGATCTGTGACACGATCTTCGTCGCCCGGACGGCGATAGGTGATAGAGATTTGCGCAGATTTGCATCTACAAAACAATGTGAGATATGAGTTTTTTTTAACTTGATTTGGGTGATAAATATACCGTGACGTCGCTTTTTCTCTTCCAAAATTAAAGCATCGCGTCCTTTCAGATATTGCTGGATAAAGGGATCCTCAACTTGAGGGATACCCTCCTCCAATTCCCATTCATTCTCTGTATTTGCCATGGTTTGAAGTGATTCAAAATCAAAAGGGTTGTAGAGTCATCGAGGCTTAAAGTGGGCCGGATTGTCGGGGAGGGAAAGATGCGCTCCCCGCCTTTAAGCCGTTTTCGTCTTTTGCCTGAGATTATATCGTCGACTTTCTTTTGATTGGCGCAAACAACGATTTTGGATCGAACATTATTGGGACATAGCCTAAGGGGTAACTATAATATAGACCTTTATTTTTGCTGTCTAGTAAAATTCCATATTACCTCCATCTAGTGTTTCGATTTGCTCTCCATTGTTCCACTGCATCAACCCCGTAGAATATATGCGCCATACATCCCAAACAACACCTAGTCTCCGATACTGTTGTTTTCTTAGGCAAATGCCACAGATCCCAGTAAATATTACACTCCTCAACCCAGGAGGAGGATTTGGCTGCCTTTTCGGCACGAATTGATCCAGGCAAAGATCCCTGCTAGCAAGCCACTGACGACGGAAATGAAGTTCTGATGCATCGTCGATAGACATTTACACGCAAGGCGTTGGATTTGGGCAGAAATCCGCATCCTCTCCAACACTTCTGCGCCATGGCTATGAATATTGGGCTGGTGGTGAACGCTCTTGGTGCATTGGATGGATTCCTCTAGACTATGGACGTTGAATGAGGGGATGTGGAGAATCCGCACTTTCTGGATGATCTCTTGAATGGGGTAGAAACTGGGCGAACTAGATGTGCTAGTGGAATACCTAGACAATTAAGTGAGGGACTCTGGGAGAAAACCGGCAGTTTGTTTATCGTAATATGGGAGTGCACTTAATCGATTTCGTTTGTCTAGGTGGGCTTGCACTCGAAGCCGTTTGCCTGTCAAAATAGTAACAAGGTGACGAACAGAAACAATCGAGATGAGTAATTCAAGTGCGGATTTCTCCGTCAAGTATATTCTAGGCAAGGTCGTGAAGGAGGTTAGTTGGTCTAATTCGGATTAGTCAAGCGGAATTCTCTTGTGACAGGCAATCTGTACCTCATTTGAAGCAGCATCAACTTCAAGTTTAGAAGGATATGTGTAAGAAAATGTTGTAAAGGTGCATTATTTACCGGAAAATGTCTCTTCCAGAGGGGTCGCTCTGCTGATATTCAGCTATGGTGTCATTATCATGAAGAAAACGAAAGGATAAACACTGGCAATTTCAAAAAGAGTTCAAGGTGGATGCAACAGGGAGCCAAGGGATGATCCCGGGATACAGCCGCAGCCTTAACTTACGCCAGAAGGCTTGGATTGGGTTTCTCATTTGCCGAGATATTGAGAAGCTGTTCCCATGTCTATAATCAACTCGATATCCAAAAGCTTGGCAAATCTGATAACTTTTCATTGATTTTTCTTCGAGGCGCGCTTTCCGGTTGCTGGAGAGAACATTGTTGGCTCATAATGCCAAGGTTCCATAATAAATTTCCAAGCAGCCACACGAAGCTTGAACTGACGTTGGAAGCGAATGGACCCAATGGGGTCTCCACGACGGTAACTGGATGCGGTAAAGATCTCTAAGCCACTGGCGATCTGATTAGATCTTGTCACTGGCCGACGTCGGGTCGTCTTTGGTCTCAGTGGAGAACGGGTCCACGGGCTGGGCGAATATGTTTGGACTACATGATATTTACATCGCGCATGTTGTAACACTTTTGATATTGAAGGAAGGGATTGTCGCTGTGACCCACAGATGAGCATTCAAAACACAACAAGCCAAATGTGCCGACTTCGGTGTTTTATGTGGGAATTTCGCATGTTTTATCTTATATTTTACTTGCCTTTGCCTCGTGGTTTCAAAATATTCTGGAAACCTTCAACCTGTTTGAGTTCTTGCGATTTTGTGTTTCATATCCATTGTCATGACGCTTCGTCCCTTGATGCAACGGGCCCGGTCGGTGCTTCATCGAATGAAAGTCGACAGAGACGAGGCTGCAAGTTCTTCGGTCGACGTGGACAGAAACACAGTAGAGGCAGAGAAGTCAGATGAACCAGTCGCCCATCCCGAAGAGGCACTTCCAAACAATGGTGCCGAGCTACCCGGTGTGCCCTTTGAAGAGCTTCAACATGGTATCCAGGAAGTTGAGGCCGTGGCTCAGACCTGGTCGAAACTGTCCTTGATCTTCGTTTTCATCAAGTAAGTCGATTTACCCAGATCTTCTGTACTATTGCTAATCTTATACTTTCAATAGTATGTGGTTCCTTTACTTCACTTATGCCTGGATATCGTCAGTTGATGGTAGCTTGAGCACTTATGTCGCTAGCTCTTTCCAACAACACTCTCTATCTGGACTTCCTACCGCCATTGCAGATGCCTTTTCCGCTGCCGTTTTCCTTCCAGTGGCCAAGATGATGGACACTTGGGGTCGAGCCGAAGGGTTCCTGGTAATGTCGATTTGCGCCACCGTGGGTCTGGTTCTCATGGCCTCTTGTAATAGTTTCCCTGTCTATTGCGCCGCAAATGTAAGAGACTCCGGGTATATCTATAAAATGTTGGGCAGGTGCTAATAGGAATATTAGGTGTTTTACTACATCGGATTTGGAGGCATGCAATTCGCCGTGGACGTTATCACCGCCGATCTGTCGCAGTTAAAAAACCGAGCTCTTGCATACGCTTTCACGTCTTCTCCATACATTATTACGGCCTTTGCTGGACCAAAGGTGGCCGATCTCTTCTACGCCAATACTGGCTGGCGATGGGCCTATGGCACTTTCGCGATCATCTTCCCTATCGTGGCTGCTCCGTTGTTCTTCGTCCTAAAGTTCAATCTGTCAAAAGCCAAAAAGGGAAATGCTGTGGTTATCAGAGAGAAAAGCGGACGATCATTCCTTCAAAGCGTCTGGTTTTGGACTCTTGAGTTCGATTGTGAGTATTCCAAACTGCCAATTGATTCATCTACATAAAGCTAATATCTCGTATAGTAATCGGGGTTTTCATCTTCACCGCGGGACTTGTCCTGTTTGAGCTTCCATTTGATATTGCTAGCGAGGCTCCTAACGGCTGGGGCACAGATTATATCATTGCTATGATTGTTATAGGATTCTCAATGCTCTTCTTCTTTGCCTTCTATGAGAGGTACATCGCTCCTACGCCTTTGCTCCCCTACTCCTTCCTCACCAATCGAACCGTCGTCGGTGCATGTCTCTTAGATGCCACATACCAGCTTTCAAACTATTGCTGGAACAACTACTTCTCAAACTTCCTTCAAGTGGTTAATGATCTCACTATTGCCGAAGCTGGGTATATCACCAATACATTCGATGTGGTTTCTGGTATACTTTTGTTCTTTGTTGGATGGGCGATCCGAAAGACCGGTCGCTTTAAGTGGCTCCTTTACATTTCCGTTCCTCTCTACATCTTTGCCCAAGGGTTGATGATCTATTTCCGTCGTCCCGGCCAGAGCGTCGGTTACCAGGTCATGTGTCAGATCTTTATCTCCATTGGCGGCTCGATCTTCATCATCGTCGAGCAGCTAGCTATTCTCGCTGCTGTTGATCACCAGCATGTCGCTACAGCCCTTGCATTGCTCAATGTGGTTGGTACCATCGGAGATTCTGCAGGTCTTACTATCTCCATGGCAATTTGGAACAACACATACAAGAAGGCCCTCACGTGGTATCTGCCAGACTTGACAAACTTAGACATGATTTACGAAGATCTCGAGACGCAGTTGAGCTACGCTCCCGGTACTCAGATGAGAGAGGCCATCCAGAAAGCGTACGGCTATACACAGGTTAGGATGCTTTCTGCTGGCTTGGGTGTGATGGTTCTGGCATTCGCCTGGACCATCATGATCAAGAACATCAACCTGAAGAAGGTTGCCCAGGTCAAGGGTATGGTGTTCTAGGGGATCAACGTGGACCTCAAAAATGTCCATCGTCCGTCACCCACCATCTGGATTTTGTGCTTTGTTTATCTGCACAATTTGGTTCCTCCTTCTGTTGTATTTACTATGTTGGGAAACACATTATAGTGCATGCCATGAATATATATAAATATATATTTTCATTTCTTGGCTTTTTGATACTAGTATAGTCTTTTTCCATACCCTTTGGATCTGTTATTTCTTTCAAATTTATCGAGGCAAACTTTTGAATCTAGCTACATTATCGCGATGGCTAAAGCGGTTGGGTGTGGCTTAAACCCTCAATTCAACTACTATCATCCATCGATGGTCTCAGCAGTGCTACGTAAGCTTTCTAATTTCTATTATTGAAATTCGGTTACCTACTGATATACATAATAAGAATAGTCGGCCGCTTATACGGCCTTAGGATGTTCTTGTTAGATGTATAAAGGTGGTAAAAAAAACTATATAAACGACCTTTCTATCTATAATATTTGATTTTAACCTCTCTTTTTTTTTGCACACTCTATACCTTAATATTAAACCCGTTATAATAAGGCGAGGTCTAGAATATAGGGAGTTAAGCGAGTCTTATAACTATATAATACAAGGCATACCCTACATTTACGACTAAAAACGCTCATTTCCTAATTTGGTCTTTCTAATAAGCGAATTATTGCTACATTTCAGATAGACTAAATAGTTACATGCAGTTTCCAAGCCCTAGCTGGGATACACCCTCGCATACTTCCAAGGTTGCATAGTGCCAAGGTTGTAAAGTTAAAATCCTACGATATCCAATGAGAGAGTTATGTATGTCCCGGATAGCATATTTAGTCCCCCCCAATATAGTAATTCATAGGCCTGCAGTTTACATAATAAATGTAAGGGCCGGGTACCTGGTAGTGTGTTACTCTGCATTTTCCCGCCGATCTGGCATTGCTGGAGAAACATGTTGCACATATATTCGCCAAGACACAATGTCCAGCTGGTCCCGTAAACGCCACTCAACTTGATAGGTAGCTTGGTAGCTCTACGGATGTATTCTCTGACTATCAATACTCCAAAAGACACAGATGTGCTGATCCCTCGACCTACACATCGTTGAATGGAAGCTATTTCATCTTCTTTGGAATGCAATTTCTAGTGAATGAGATATATTCACTGCCATTGAAGTTTCCTTGTTCAACTTCGTGACTAAAAGATGAATCAGAGGAACAATCAAATTGACTATCCTTCGATATGAACCTTAATAAAAATAGACCTTTCCGCGATAGGAATAGCACCTGAAAATGACCAGAAAAGACGAATGAAATGAGTGGGTATTCTAGTAATTCCTTATGGTAGTACAAAATTCCGCTTGCCCTGAGAGAATTAAGGGATAAGTGTCCTTGCTTCAGCCTTGCAACGATGAAAACCTTATATCTAGATGGAAGCTATATTAAACAAGCTCCCAGTGTGTGCTACATGCTCCCAACCAAAGCTCAATTCAGGACGAGGTTGTGTCCATCTACACTGTTCGGCACATCACACCTATACTTTATGATCATTGAAAAGTCATGAAGCAAGTGGCGAGTTTTCTTTCCTTTGGCCTCGCATTAGCTGTGCAGGCCGAGCAAGCCCAAAGATGCGAAAGGACTAAGGTTGCTGTACTGTACGATCATCTTTTATGCCTTGCACATGGACATTTGGAACCAACCAGAACTGACAATCCCCAGGGGTGCGGGTGTGGCTGGAGTCACAGCGGCGGTAAGTTTGCCCTTATACGAATGATAGCCCCCCTATCTACATATTCAATGCTCATGGATGAACAAAACAGAAATCGCTCTCAGATAAGGGGATTGATGACTTCCTCCTGGTTGAGTACCAAGACCGCATTGGAGGCCGTATGCATGATGTCAGCTTCGGCAGCGGGCCAGATGGCCAGCCGTATATAGTCGAAGCAGGAGCGAACTGGGTAAGCTTTTGGTGTACCCGTTTCAAGACTGTTATGGGTGATTTACTTACTGGTATCAGGTGCAAGGAACAGTCACGGGCGATGGCCCTGAGAACCCAATTTACACTCTGGTAAATCCCTCCACGCGGATATTGTTATTATATGCAGCTGACAGCTTTTCTGATAGGCCAAGAAGAACAACATCATAACCCTGTATGTATGGAGGTCGGGTAATTAAGATATGGTTGCTAATAGCTATTGAAGGCTCACTGACCAGGATAACACGACATATTATGATGACAAAGGTCCGGCGGATTATCATTATGCGATTGAGGAGTTCCAAGAGGCTGTCCACCAAGTTACCATTGACGCAGGATCCCTCCTACAGGACAACCTCCAGGATCGGTCGTTCCGTGCCGGATTGCGCCTGCATGGCTGGGACCCAGCCAAAGACGATTCCTACCGACAGACTGCTGAATGGTGGTTGTTTGATGGTGAATTTGTTTACACTCCTAGTGAGAGCTCTGAAGTCTTTACCTCAGTGGCTGAGAACGCGACCTTCAACTATTTCTCCGAGGAAAATCTTTTCGTATATGACCAGCGTGGCTTTGCAACTATCATTCGGGAGGAAGCGGCGGAATTCCTGGCGGAAAATGACTTCCGTCTACGTCTGAACACGCAGGTAACGGGCGTCGACTACAACAGGGACTCTGTGACTGTGCGGACAAATCAGGGTTGCATCGATGCTGATTACGCTATTATGACCTTCTCGCTGGGAGTTCTCCAGAAGGATGTTGTGGACTTTGCTCCACAACTCCCTTCTTGGAAGAAAGAAGCCATCCATAGCTTCGAGCTTGGAACATACACCAAGATTTTCATGCAATTCCCGGAGCCTTTCTGGGAAAACGCGCAGTACCTCATCTATGCGGATCCTGAAACCCGAGGCTACTATCCCGAATTCCAGCCCCTTGACCTCCCGGGTGTGTTGGAAGGATCAGGTCTCATGGTCGCGACGGTTGTAAACGACCAGTCTTACCGAGTAGAGGCGCAATCCAATGAAGAAACACAGGCTGAAGTCATGGAGGTTTTGCGCAACATGTACGGTCCGGAAATCCCAGACCCGACTCATCTTTGGTACAAGCGGTGGACACAAACTCCTTGGTAAGTTTCTGCAACACATCGTCCGGGCACCCAGAACATCACTAACGGCCCTAGGGCGTATGGGTCCTACTCCAACTGGCCTCCCTCGACTAGTCTGCAAGCGCATCAAAACCTGCGTGCGAACGTCGGGAATGTGTTTTTCGCAGGCGAGGCCACCAGCCAGGAATTCTTCGGCTATTTACAAGGTGCCTACTTCGAGGGCAAGCACGTGGGTGAATTCATTGCAAGTTGCTTGCAGGAAACAGGTAACTGCACAGTTACGGACGAGCAGCAAAAATACTCCGTTCTGACTGGCGTGACACCATACAACCTGTATAATGATCAGCATGGATGGTTCGTGGATACAATCTCTTGATACATCCACACTATCCCATAGGGGGCTCCAGTCTAGGTAGACTGAGCATGGCGGTGGATATCGGCCCATTGAAGCCGGCATACCGGAGGATTTATTAATCCCACATGTCTTGTGTCCGCCGGAAATACCCCTATCTCGTCCACTCCTCATGTACTACTACATTTACTTCTTAGCTATAGGGATCCACTCTTATACGCTTTGTAAGGACACAGCGAGTTATCTAGCTATGTAACTTACTCATTTTACAAATTACAACTAATTTTACCCCTTACTTATTGTCTTCGAACCAATCGAACGAAGCTGCCCAAATTGAAGGATTTCAGTGACTTGGTGCCATTGGTGACCCGCAATGGAGCGAAGGAGAGAAATGGGGGCCATAAGCTTGGCGTAAGATCTGATAACTCGAACAAACCCGTTGAGGCAATAGAGGGAGCCGATCTCGGATGTATCCATGGCCTGCTGTTTGGGGGCCAAAAGATTATCAGATCAAAAGATATAAATAGAACCTCGTGTCCTTGAAGAACATCTCAATTACCAGCTCTTCTTTTTCGACCTTTTTTGAAACATTGAAAACCACAACCAAATTTACCATGAAGTTCTTCAACGTCGTTCTTGTTGCTACTCTTGCTGCTTTCGCCAATTCTGCTGCTGTGCCCAACGCCGAAGCTACTTTGGACACCAACCCTCTTGAAAAGCGCTGCAAAGGAAGTATGTTTATATCATGATTATGATAACTCTGTTATACTTCTTCAGGGTGTTAGAAATATGAGGCTAACTCTACATGTGATACTAGCTCGCAGCCCCTGCTATACCGCCAGCGAATGCTGTAACGGCGTGTGTGTCAGTGGTGGCACTGTCAACAAGTTCACCAAGTACTGCAACTAAGAACCTTTGTCTATTTAATTATGGTATGCTCTAGTGTGTCTATCCAATAATATATAATATTACTGACCACAAAATGTCACTTACAGTTGTCTCGGGGCTTGGAACTTGTATGGAACTCCTAGAAAGTGCAACATAGAAAATGGTCACTACATGTATTCAAACAAATTGACATATTCAGAGCTCCACGTAAGACAAATTTATACATAATTAGATGTGTTGACAGTATTCATTTGATCCCACTGATACTTTTTTCCTTCCTTACTTCAGATATCTTCCGTGATTGCTTTCTTCTCGGTCATCTTCCTTCAAACATCCACCCAGAGACGGCCTTGTCCGTATCCGTCTTTTCTAGTACATCTCGTCAGATTCCGAACACCGCCATCGCAGTCTACTTCTCTCAGCCAACGCTTATTTTGCGGCGAAACATCATGTCGTGACATCCTTGATCCCCCGACACTGTCACTTCATCAGTAACGGCCACCGGTATGTATGCTCGAGTCCAACTGAGCGGAGCCTTGCTGACAACTTTGATAGTAATCGAAATTTTCACACTTCTAACATGTCTTCGCACACCGATCTTACGTCCCTCCACGTCGGTCACAAAACAACGCAACTCTTTGCACGAACCGAGACTTGCCCACTCAAGATACAGGCATTCGGATTTTAGCGCGACACCATTTATCCGTTGCCTGTAATTGCCAAATCTGGGCACTCAACTGTGCCTGCCCCAGCCATCACCATGTCGACAACTTCCGAAGAGAACTCAATTGTCAACGAGATAGATATGGCTAAGTCGGTTCCTAAGCTGAAGGGCGCGTCTAACTGGAGGGAATGGGAGGTGCAGATGTTTATGATATTTGGCTTCAACAATCGTGTCTATGTACAGTTGATCGGGGATGAAATCAAGACGCCTCCCTCTCCCGTTTACGAAGATCCTCAGGGCAGCGTCAGAGCCCTACTTTTCAAAGAAGGCAACAAAGACAAGGAAATCCGCATTATGGAAGCCGCCATCGAAGCTTGCTTAGATCGTCGCTTCCAATTTGGAGCTGCGGAAGCACCACGCAGATGGTAAAGAGAAATGGGAAAGGGCTAACAACCGGGCTTTCCTACCGTTGGTATCTACCCTCGGGCCTGAGGTTTTTTTCCTGACAGGTCGAGCTGGTTCTGGGTCTTCTTTACTTGTGGTTTTGTGAGGCCCCGTCTTCCTAGTGATAGGAGGTTGAGACTGGGGTAACGACTCCTGTTCAAGCTCTTGCTCCGGTTCTGGCTTCTGTTCCTGCAGGGGGTTTGCAGGTTTCATATCACCTCCTACTGTCTTCTTGGGGTAACTAGCTGTTGTTGTTTGGTTGCCAATGCTTGAGGTGGCTGTCACGTGCAAATTCTCCGCATTACGATCCAAATACTTCGTATCCATTGCTAACCGGATTCATGATGCCGGTTTCGGAGAGATGATTATCCGAGATGCGATAACGATGAGAAAACTCGGAAGTGCCGAGGTCCAGAATCACGTGAGACTGTGACAAGGGGACTGAGATTCTGTTAGGATCGCATGGTTTCTATTGGGTAGTACTAATTACTAGCTAAGTACAGAATGTATTATATCAGTGCTAAGCAAGGGCTTAGCCCCATAGAAACCCCTAAGCACTTAGTAAGAGTAAGTGCTCTTGCTACTAAGTACTTAGCCAAGTGCTAAGATTGTACTACCTAAGGCACTAAGTAGTAGGTGCCTTAGGTCTAGACTGCGACATCGCCCATAGACGGGCAGGTGGGCATAGCCCATAGGCCTTATATAAGCGGGAAATGGGCCCTATAGATAGGCCCATAGACGGGCCCTACCCTTAGGGCCCACAGGCTGTGGGCGTCGTAGGCGCCCATAGGCCTTTTTAGTAAGCAGAATTTCTTGACCTCGTGACTTGTATTATTTATGCATTTTTTCTCTATATTTTTAAGTAATTTGATTATATATATATAGTAATAGTATCTATAGATTATATATAGAAGGTTTAGAAGCCTTTATATAATGACTTAGGCATTTATTATATTTATATATTTATATTAATATAATATAAATTGATTATCACTAGGTTTACTATACTTCCTTACTTCTCTTAACCTAGGCTGTCTTTAAGTATTACTATTATCTCTATAAAAAGGGAGATAAGGACTACTCTTATCTTCACTATTAACTAGCTTACTTCTCTATCACTTCTATATACTTAGTACTATAGAAGGATAAAGAAGCTAACTCTCTATTATAAATTTATACTTAATTAGTCTAATAGGATTATTATCTTTAGAATCCTTATTATTACTAATTAGTTTAGGTATATTAGTAGTAAGCTTAGTCTCTCTCTACTTATCTACTTCTTAGATAAAATCTAAAGATATATCCTTATTAGATAGTTCTTCTATTTTAATATCAAACTAGGTTTTATACTAGAATATTATAATATCCTAGACTATCTTTATACCTAGCTATCTATATTAATAATAGTAGATATCCTATACTAAATTAAATAGATATTTAACTCTAGTATCTATTATAAGAATAGAGAGAATATTATAAATAATACTTAAAAGAATTAGGAATTTATTCTTATATTCTTTCTAGAATTCTAAAGGATTAATCTTTTTTCTTACTATAATAGATATTAGTATTCCTAATTATAATAATAGTAAATATAATATATACTTTTTAAGATATCTAATAAGTTTATACTTTAATATTAATAGATTAGAGTAAATATAAGACTAAATATTAAGAAGAGTATCTAGGTTACTTATACTATCTAAGTAATACTTTAGAGTTTGCTTTTCTTATATAAACTATATCTAGATATATCTTTAGATATAAAGAGCTATAAACTAGTAAAGTGTTTTTTTATACTAATTACTTTAGTTTATATTATTCTCTAATATATCCTATATCTTATTTAAAAAGAAGTAAAGCTTATATTAGGATATAAGAATTATTCTAATTATATAAAGACTATTATAGATCTCTTTTATCTTTATATAGTAAGATATAAGTTTTATTATCCTAATATTAAGAGCTTATAGTATTATTTTCTTTTAAGGTATAGTTTTTAGGGTAAGTTATATAATAGATTTCTTAAAGTACTTAAAAAGGGTATTATAAATACTAAAAATATAATATATTATTATCTCTTTAGTCTTTAAAAGTACTATAGTAAAATAGTAGAATAGCTCTATAATATATAAAAGATAGTCAATCTACTACTATTCTATCTTACTAAGTTTATATTTCTAAATCCTAATATTATTATAGTATTTATTATAAGTCTTACTAAGATATTTTATATAATAAAGTATTAAGAAGATTAAATTCTAGTATATATAGATATCTTAGATAGATATAAGTTTTACTTTATTAGACTAGAGATAGAAGAAATTATTATAATATTAGAGGCTTATATTAATAAATATAGTAAGCTTTTAAATCTATATATTTATTAAGTATATTAAATAATAAATAAAGTAATATATTTATCTTAATAAAGGTTTATATAATAATTTATTTACTCTAGAAAGTATAGAGTAATTAAGCTTAGATATAGACTTAGATATCAGAAATATTCTAATCTATTGTATTATTCTAGAGATCAGTCTTTACTAATCCTAGTAGCTTATAAAGGCTTAGTTAGATAATATATATAAGATAAGGGATTTAAATAACTACTAGGCTATTTAGTAGTTTAAGAGAGTTAATAAAGTCTTAAATTATTTATATTAGAGTTATATTATTAGATATATTATCTAATATAATTGCTAATATATAATTAGTAATATTAAGCTTCTTAAATATATCTATAAATACTTTACTTAGATTTATACTAGAATATATTCTATTAAGTAGTTCGAACCTAAGTAGGAGCTTATAGTAATTCTAGTCTTAGTTAATAAAATATCCTATAATTATTATAAATACTTATTAGAAAGATAATATCTAGTAGTTAAGGGTAATTAAAAGCTTTATATCTTATAGTAAGATAGTAAGAATTATATACTACTTATTATTAACTAATTTCTTTAGCTAATACTAAATAGTATAAGGATAGAGTAGGATAGGTTTAGCTAGAGTCTTTTATACTATTTAAATTAAGAAAGTAAACTACTTCCTCTTAAGTATCTAAAAAGATAGATTTAGACTAGTAAGATATTTAATCTATTCTCTTTTCTATTTATTATTTAAGAATTTTAATATATAAGATAATACTAGTATCTAATATATAACTTATTAGTTATCTTAAAGGGTATAATTATATAAGACTTACTAGTATATATTATATAGTCTCTTTAATTAACTACTATATAGACTTACTTTTACTACTCTTTTAGTATTTATCTAAGGTTATATACTACTTTAGTATATTAGTACTACTTTACTTTATTTTTAGATAAGATAATATAGTCCTATATATCTAATATATAACTAAAGATTTGCTTATAATATAATATACTATCTAGTTAAAGTTCTCTTAGATATCTAATATATATTTTATATTTTATTATAGCCTTTATATCTTAGTATTACTATTATATATTATTATATACTATTACTTAATAAACTTTACTTTAGATATATTATTTATTATATTATAGAGAATAAACTGCTTTCTCTAATTAGAGCTAATATATTTAAGTAAGCAATTAAGAAGGGCTAGTTAAATAAATTTAGACTCTATTAGTAATATAAAAATCTATTAGCTATTAAAGAGACTAGGATTAATATTTAGATTAAAGATAGAATCAAAGATATTAGTAATATAGGAAAGATCTAGTTAGGAGCTTAGAGGAAGTAAAGAAGGCCTTATAGTATAGATACTAGATTAAGATATAGTTAATATAATATAAGGAATAGGACAAATAACTAAAGAAGAGTATATAGTCTTAACTTATAATAGATAACTTATAACTATATAAAATAGATATTACTAGTAAAAGAGGGGCTTTATATAGATCTAATATATTATAAATTAAGTATAAACCTACTATTCTTTATAAGCTAATTAGCTATAAGGGTCTTTATCTATAGGTATATCTATAGATATACCTATAGGACTATATCTAAATGCCTATCTCGAGTTAGAATTAAAGGATTTAAAACTCTTAGAATAATAATATAAGTCTTTTAGTACTAAAATAGATAGAATTTAATAATATAAGCTTATAGAATAATAATTATACTAATACTCTTTTAATCTACTAGAAAGAATTAGATCTAGATAAATAATAGAGTAGAAGATAGAAGTAGTATTTTACTTATAGAAAATAGTAGGTATATATTACTAACTTAAATATATATCTTTAAACTATTATAGTATGATTTAGTAAGTTAATAAAAATATCATATAATATAGTATATTTTGATAAGGAATATATTCTAAATTGTATTATATATATTATAATTTTTTATTTACTTAGATATTTTAATAAAATTTATAGATATTGTAGATTAAAGCTGCAATTTTATATAGAGTTGGCAAAATAGGTATAAATAACAGTTATTTATTGTGCGAAGTCAGCAAGTTATATATCTATTTTAGGAGAATTTATATAATAGTAGGTATAGTGGGTATGCCCGTGATAGGTATATCTATAGGCCGTGGGTGTTATAGATGGGTACTCGAAAATCCAAATAGCCCACCGCCCACTGTGGATGGGCGATGGGCGCCTCCTAGGTGCCCATGGACAGGCGATGTCGCAGTCTACTTAGGTCCTAAGAGTATATAAACCCTATAAACTACTTAGGAGTATATCCCTCTCTACTAGATCTAGCTTACTGCCCTTAGAAGCTGTAAAAATAAAGTTATATAGACTTCCCGAATAGGTAATTAGTAGGATTAAACAAGATAAGAGGTAAATAAAGGGCTTTATTTAGGTAGAAAGTAAGAGAAATCTTATTATATAGGTTTGTCTCGCTCCTTTATTTATCTAGTAAGTAACTTCCTTTGTTCCTACTAAGTAAGTTATTTTAAGCAAACAATCTACTTAAGTATAAATATCCCTATCTTCCTACTAAAAAAACCTCTTCCTCTTTCTATTTCTTAGTCTTCTCTTTATATTCTACTTTTTACTAATATCGATCAACTTATTAGTAAGTGATCTAGTCCTTAATCTCTTTTATCCTTTTCTTATTAAATACTAATCTATTACTTTATAAAAGTAAATATATTATTTCCTATAGTAAACTTTATTACTAGGCCCTTATCTAATCTCTTTAATATACTAGTTAGAGACTTAGAGAGGAATACCTTCGACTTCTAGTTACTTAGTGTTTTATCTTTATTATTAGTATCTAAAGACTTACTAGATATAGAGACCTTCTCTACTAAAGCTTTATAGTAATCTAATAAATTCTCTTCTTTCTTTTTATACTTACTATCTTTTTTACTAATTAATCTCTTATATAGATAAGTAGTCTCTATTCTCTCTCTTTACTAATATTAATATTAAGGATATTACTAAGCTGTCTTTAGGTCTTAATAATATCTTATAGCTAGTCTCTCTCTAGGGAGTATAAGATATATTAGTTATACTATAAAAGAAGTAGATAAGAAATAGAGATAAAGTAGACTAGCTATAAGTTAATAGATATTTCTAACTTTATACTATTATATCTTATAACTATTAGATAGCTATTATTAGCTAGTATATTAGTACTATTACTCTCTCTAGGAAGGAGTATACTTAGTATTAATATAATACTAGCTGCTTTGTTTTTTATTAGGTTATAGCTTTTAATAAAGGCTTAGTAAGAAGTATTATAGTTAGTCTAGGTTCCTATATATACTATTACTTTATAGATATAGTCTATACTTATTTACTATATATAGGGGCCTCTATCTAGGTATTAGAAGTACTCTATATATACTTACTAGTGTGATTCAGAAAGGATCGCATAGTTTGTATTAAATAGGATGTATCATAGTACTATATATAGGTTGATACAGCATGCTATAAATACCAAAGTAGTATTTATATAGAGCTGAAAGGTCTATATAGTGCCCTAGGACAACCAGAGATATAGATTCTATAGCTAGAATAAGCTTTATAGATCTTATCCTTCCTTACTAATCTGAAACTAGTCCTAAGTTTCTATATATCTAAGTATAAACTTGATTTTTTGGCTATATTCGGTCTGTTTAGCCCGAACCTATCCTCTATACTGCGATTTTTCCTCCTAATTAGTAGAATAAAGAAAGAATATTATTATATAATAGTAATAAGATCTAAAAATAGTCTATATTAAAGCTATATATCACTATAAGTAATAAAGATATATAAAACAATATATAAAATAATATAAAGAGCTTTCTTATAAAGAAAATATAGCAAAAAGTATACTATTAAAGAAGTTAATAGAATTTGATAGGAGGTAATCTCTCTCCTATATACTAGTAAGATAATATAAGGATAGTTTAGATAAAGAAAGGCTATTTTCCTATAGTAAATCCTTTATTTATATCTAGGAAGTCTTTATCTAGATTCTTAATTATATCTATATAAAAAGTAAATATATCCCTAACTCTTAGTTTGCTTCTTTACTCTTATTTCCTATCTTCTTCTCTCTTTATATCTCTTCTAGGTAGGCCCTTCTATATTATTTTTTATTAATTTTTATTATTTTTTATTATTTTTTATTATTTCTAATACTTCTCGGAGTTATATAGTGTTTTTTGCTAAAATTTCTATATTTATATAAGGCTTTTTCGGTCTATATAGGGTAATATACTAACTTTTTCTAGTATCTTATAATAACTAGTTCTTATATTATTATATTCTCTCTTTATACTTAGAAAGACTCTAACTATCTATATCTATTATAAGTATTCTTAATTATATAGTCTCTTTTTTTCTATATATAATAATATTTCGGCTTTTATAGGCTTTATTAATATATTTTCTATTTTTATAAGATCTATATAATAGTATCTTATTTAAGTTTCTTTTATATCTCTTCTTCTATTAGTAATCTTATTATATTATCTTCTTCTCTATCTACTATACCTAAAAAGTATCTATTAGACTATCTTCTTAGTCCTAGTTTAGAGTCTTTTAATATCTTTAATAGTAATAATAGTAATAATAGTAATAATAGTAATAATAGTAATAATAGTAATAATAGTAATAATAGTAGTACTAAGCCTATTATATCTAGTCTTATATCTAGTCCTATATCTATAGCTAGTCTTATACCTAGCCCTATATCTAGTCCTATCCTTATAGCTAGTCTTATATCTAGTCTTATATCTATAATTAATCCTATATCTAGTCTTATATCTCTTACTAATCTTATTAAGACTATCTTTATATCTTTTCTATTCTCTATTATACCTTCTATATCTCTTTTTATATCTACTAGTAGTAATCTTAGTCCTATTATAACTACTTATATAAATCTAGTAGTTAATAGGTCTTTATAAGTTACTAATTATAAGTGATTTTTTATATTACTATTTTATTTAAGCTAAGCTATATATAGCTAATTATATTAATATAGATATTAATAGTTTATTCTTTTTATTAAGTCTAAATAAATTAGAGATAAATAATTAGTTTATCTAAATATAGCTAGTCTATATTACTCTAGACTAGTATCCTAACTATCTTATTATTAACTATTCTATCTATATAAGTATATCTCTTTATATTATTATTAGCTAGTTATATAGCTATTAAGCCCTTACTAGTAATAAATATAGAAACTGTTTAAAAGGAAATAGTCCTTTTATCTACTATTATATAATTTTACTTCTAGATACTTTCTAGCTATCTATTTAGTAAGATTAGGTTTATATTAGTTATAATTATTTCTCTAGTAGAAATAAGTATTTATTCTATCTAGCTAATAGAATATCTTTTATATAACTAATTAATCTTATATAGACTTAAAATCCTTTAAATCCTTTTTTTAAGTATCCTAATATACTTACTTTTATTACTATAGCTATTCCTTTTATAATACCTAAGATCTCTATTACTATACTTAAGAAAAAGAAGGATAAGAAAAAAGACTATACTAATAGAAAAGACTTATTAAATAATAATAATAAGATTATTATAGATCTCTCTACTCTTACTAGTACTACTAAGACTAAATATAAGACTACTAGTAGTAATCTTACTATTATAACCTCTTATAAAAAGACTAAAATTACTAATATAGTAACTATAACTATTCTAAAAAAGAAGTACCCTAATATCCCTATCTATAAAAAGAAAGCTTCTACTCTTAGTCCTATCTATAATAGTATATAGTATTATTCTTCCTTAGCTAAGCCTAGTATTATATATATAAGTAATATATCTAGTAGTATATACTTATATATAGAGCTTAAGAAGATATATATATATTTAGAATTTAATCTATAGTTAATAAAGAAGGTCTTAATAGAGATAGATTATCTTAAGGATTCTAGTAAGAAAGATACTAGCTTAGAATATAAGAAAAAGAGAGATTTAGACTTATTTAAGGATATTTTTATAGTCCTAGAATAATTTTCTTACTAGTATATAATCTAGTATAACTAAATAAAGTATTTCTTTCTTTACTAAGATATTTCTAATCTTATTTATAATATATTTAATTTTTTATAAAGTTATATATTTATATACTCTCTTCTTATCCTATTTTAGATATAATAAACTCTATTATATTAATCTTTTCTTTATAACTTTTAATAATAATAATAGAATAATAACTATAAAGAGATATATAGATCAAACTAAACTATTTAGTATAGGTTCTTAATAAGTATCCTCTATTAATTCTTATTCTAAAGATACTATTAAGTTAGTATTATCCTTAGATTTATAGTTATTAGTCTCTAAATTCTATTTATTTATATCTAGTAGGTCTAATATAAGTATATTCTTACTATTTTTTTACTAATTTTTCTTCTAGTCTTATATCTATATTTTAGCAATTAGATACTTAGTAATAATATCCTTTCTCCTAAATTCTTAGTATATTCCTATATACTTAAATTCCTATTATTTAGCTTTTATAAAGATTAATAGGTCTATATATATTAATAGTAGAGATTTAATCTTATTAAGAATCTTATAAAGCTTTTTAGGATAGTTAATTTTTATACTAGTTCTTTATAATATAGATTATCTTATAGATAATACTTATAACTAGAGATTATTATCTATATTTATATCTAATAGTCTTACTTTATTAATAAGATTCTTTAGAATATATTCTTATAATTTAGCTAAGATATATATCTCTAGTAAGTAACTTTTAAGTATCTTATATAGCCTAAATTATATATTCTTATACTTTTTCTTTATTTTATTTTATATTAGAACTTAGTCTTCTAGCTAGAAGTATATTTTTATAACTACTATATCTTAGATCTATTATTTCTTAATTATATAAATAAGTAATAGTTTATTTACTTTAGAGTAAGTATCTAAGAGATACTAGATCTATTCTTTTTAGTCCTTTTAGATAAATATATTTAAGAAGTAGCTTTTATTAGATAAGATATATAGATATACTTTATATACTAAGTAATATAAGCTTCTTTTTAATATTATATACTCTTATATATAGATAGTAAATATTATCTATATAAGATATTTATCTTATAATCTTATAGATTTTTTTATTAAGTATTTTATTAATATCTATCTAACTAATCTATTAAAATTTTCTATCTTACTATTAATATAAGGATAATAGAATATAGTTATATAGTACTATACTTAGATTAGTACTATAAAGTAATATATTACTCTAAAAAGAAGATTTAGGCTATTATTTAAGATTAATTCTAAAAATATATTATAGTATATATAAATATCTCTATATAGGAATTCTATAAAAATCTCTTTTATTATATCCGGAATAACTTATAATACTAGCTATCTAGTAGTATAGTTAATTACTATAATAATCTATCTATTACTATTAGGAATAATAGATAGATAACTAATAAGATTAATATCCTAATACTAGAAGAAGTACTTTTTTTTATAATTATATATTATACTTCTTTATATTCTAGGCTTTTCCTAGAATCTTATATAACTTAATAGTTTAGATAGATTCTTATAGCTTCTTTAATATCTATTCTTATAAATAGTTATTATCTATAAGACTATATAATTCTATATAGCCCTAGAAAGCCTAAATAGCTGAATTCTTAGTAGGAATTAAGTACTAAGTTAGTATAGAAGGATATTTTAAGATATAAGGATATCTCTCTATTATTATAAATATAGACTAGCTATTAGTTAATCTCTACTAATATATTCTTATTAATAGATATATCCTAGAAACTTAGGTTTATAATATACTTCTTTATAGTCTAAGTAGTTATATAATTATCTAGTTCTATATTATCTTCTAGGAAATAAGTTATTACTACTAGCTATTCTTTCTTAAAGATATTATATACTATATTTATAATAGTAAGATAAGTATCCTAAATAGTTTATTCCTAGCTAATATTAGTAGATATACTTTTAACTAGATCTAGTTATTAGCTAATTATATCTATTATAATATTTTTAGAGTCCTTTTAGTAATAAATTACTAGATAGTATTCCTAGAATTTAGTAATCTAATATATAAGATACTTATTATACTTCTTTATAATATTAAGATATTATAGACTTATATTATTAGTAATAATTATAATTTTAAAATAATTACTATTAATATATTAATCCTATATATAGATTACTTTCTTAATAGCTAGAAGCTTCTTCTTATATATAAGATAGTTTAGTTCTATCTTATAAAGCTTCTGTTTATTATATATAATAAGATAAAGTACTTCTTTATTATCCTTTTATATAAGGACTATATTAAGTACCTATTTAGAAATATTTATCTTAATTATATATAATTTATTCTAATTAAGTTATTTAAAGATAGATATAGAAATAAGTAGCTTTTTAATTATATAAAATATACTTTTATAAGTCTCTATCTATATAATAGAATAGAAATACTTTTTATATAAGATATTATTACTTTCTTTTAGTAGTTTATAGAGTAGTATATAGATTTTTATAAAGTCTTTAATAAATCTATAGTAATATATAATAAGTCTAATAAACTATTATATATTATATATATTCTTAGATTATAACTAGTTATTTAGTACTTTAGTTTTAGCTATTAGAAGCTAAATAATCCTATTCCTAATAATATAATTATAAAATTCTAATTAGTTAGTAACAAATTAGTATTTTGTTAGTAAGATATATAGTTCCTATTCTACTAGTAATATAAAGACCTATTCTAGATATTTATAGTACTCTTCTATTAATATAAAGAAGATTAGGATATTATCTAGATAGATAACTATACTTTAGTCTAATATTAGTTATAATATATTATTAATTACTAATTAGAATATAATAGGAATATTATAAAATCCGAATAGTATAGTAAGCTATTTATATTTATCTTATATTATATTAAAAGCTATTTTTTCGATTATATCCTTCTCTATTTAGATCTACTAATATCTAGCTATAAGATTAACTTTTAATAGGAACTAGATATTACCTACTATATTAAGTAACTCTTAGATTTATAGTAATAGATATCTATTTTTCTTTATAATCTAGTTAAGTATATAGTAATTAATATATATATATATTACTTTCTATTAGATTTCTTAACAAAAATAACTAGGAATCTTTATATACTATTAGAATAGTAGATTAGGCCCTTCTAGATAAGTTTTTTAATCTATTTTATTTATTTATTAAGTTTTTTTAGTAGATAGTATATAGATATTAATATTTATAGGCTATACTATACTAGTTTTAATCTTATATATAATATTTTACTTAGAGGATAAGACTATTAGAAGCTCTAAATAGAAAAGATTCTTATATTTCTTTAGGATTATTTATATTTAGGGATTTTTATATTTTAATAGCTTAGATTAAGATATAATAGTATTATTAGATTTTATCTATATTATAAAAAGCTATATCTTTATATTCTTTTTCTATAAAGTCTTTATAATATATCTAATAGATATTAGATTAATATATATATTATCCTTTATAATTATATATAATCTATTTATAAGATATATATTATAGGTTTTATATCTATAGTCTATAAGTATTATAATAAAGATTTACTAGTTAATTTATAGATTTTTAAAGTAAAGAAAGTCCTATCTTAAGATAATATTATACTCTATTTCTAGTATCTATATCTTAATATAGTCTATCTACTTCTCTAGTTTTATAGGAAGTATTATAAAGCTAGCTATTTTAAGATATTCTCTATTAGTAATTATTACTAATAAGAAAATCCTTAGTTTCTATAATTATATAGTTCTACTAATCCTTTACTAAATATAAGATAAAATAAAGATATTACTTACTTTACTATTAAGAAGTATTTAGACCTATAAGGATTATCTTAGATCTATACAAATCTTTCTCTAGTAGAATATTAATAAATTACTTATAATATTAAGAGATATAAATAGATATAATAGTTCTTTTTATTAATATTAGTCTATTTATAATAACTTATATTATTATAGCTTCTTATATTAGGATTAGGTTTCTAGCTAAGTCTATAAGGATATAGATTTAGAGTAGTAAGGATTAAGAAGATCTTCTATATTAAATTATAGTTATTTAGGAGCTTACTAGAGATAGCTAATAAAGACTTTTATATTATATAGTTATACTAGTTTTCTACTAGCTTTATTCTATAATAAGATATAGCTTTCTATTATTACTTTATCTTTTCTATTTTTAGGATATAGTATATATAGATAAGATAGTCTAGTTTACTATAGTTATAATATAAATAGATCTCTCTTACTATCTATAGGATTAATAATTAGCTAGAAATAATTAATAGGTCTATTTTATTAGAGCTAGTTAAAGTATTTAGTCTATTCTAGTAATAGTATATAATTATTAGGTCCTATTTATAGCTAATAAAGAGTATAATAATTTCTAGTAGTATAGTAGATTATTCTTATTCTACTACTTATTTAGTTTAGTATTTAGTTTTTATATCTATAATAAAGTAATAAATTAGTAGCTATTCTAAAATTCTAGTATTAAGATCTATTATAACTTAGTATAGATTACTAGTATAAGTACTAATAGATATTTAGTCCTATCTTAGACTATTAAATCTCTTCTAGAGCTTCTTCTAGCTTAGATATTCTAAGAATTCTCTTTTAATCTAGCTTTTAAAGTTATTCTATATAGTAAATATACTAGAGTATTAGTTTTTATAAACCTATTTAAAGTTTTTAAGGTACTATAATACTATTTTTACTAGTTTCCTACTAGTATAGATAATATATATAGTTCTAAATATATTATATCTAGTAATATTTATTAATTTAGTAAAATAATAGTTATAATTAATTATTTATTTATAAATTATATTATCTTAGATAGTCTTATTATAATTATTAATCTTTTAGATATTATTAATAATAGACTATCTAATATCTTTATCTATATTATTTAGATTAAATATATTTACTAATAGTCTAGTAGCCTAGTTTAGGATAGTAATAGCTATTTTAGATATTTCTAGTCTAGTTAGTACTACTAGAGCTACTTATAGAAATATTTAGATATTTATTATAAGTCTACTTAGTTAAGTAACTTCTACTTAATATATAAGTAGGCTTTATACTTATTCTATAGCTATATATATTACTAGATAGACTACTTTATAGTCCTAAGTATTATATAAATAGAGATAGAGCTTTCTTTCTCTATCTATTAGGATAGCTAGGACTATTTAGACTTTAGTAGCTAGTCTAGTAAGGACTTATTTACTAGTTAAGATTTAGAGCTTAAAGATATTTATCTTATTTTAGATATTTTAGATAGATAATATTAGTTATTACTTTCTTTCTTCTATAATAATAAGATATCTTATTTATATAAACTAGTTCTTACTAGATATAGATCTATTTTCTGATTTATTTAGATAAGTAATATTTTATAAGAACTATATATATCCTAATAGGCTATTTATAATCTACTAGATATTTTTAGGGCTATATATCTTTATATACTACTTATTCTAGGAATAGGGTAATTCTTAGTATATTATTAGTTTACTATAGCTTTTCTAATTATTATATTATATATTCTAGTTATACTATTTATTCCAGTTTATATCTTTTCTTATAACTTTACTTATATATAGGTCTGCTAGATTATTTATTAGGCTTAGGTATAGGGACGATAGGGTCTTTTGAAGTTATATCCTTATAGTATATTCTTTGTAGGGCCCCTATAGGTCCTATTATACCCTTCTCTAGTCCTTTATAGAGAGAGGATTAAACTAATATACTACTAGATATAATTTAGAAAGGATCATATAGTTTGTATTAGATAGGATGTATCATAATACTATATATAGGTTGATACGGTATACTATAAATGCTAAAGTGGCATTTATACGGAGCCGAAAGGTCCGTACGGTGCCCTAGGGCAACCAGAGACACAGATTCCATGGCTAGAATGAGCTCTGTGGATCTCACTAGAGTTCTAGTACCCTACTATAACTCTCTCTATTAGTTTATTCTCTATCTAGCCTATTACTTAGCCCTCTTTTTATCTCTCTACTTCTCTTACTATTTCTTATTCTATTACTTTATACTTTTTAAGTTCTATATCTAACTACTTATTATATAAATGCCTCTATATCTCTTTTACTAACCTCTTTTACTATTCCTAAGTTAAGTCTAGTAAAGAAGTTATAGAGAAGAGTATCTCTCTTATCCCTAAGTAATATAATATACTTACTTATAAGTTATTTAAGGCTTCCCTAGATATTAGGTTATAGATAGAATATTAGTTAATAGAGGAGATAGTATAGATATAAATAAATATTAGTCTTATTAGGAGGGATTTATATAGTTTAGAGTCACTTTATAGTTAGGAAGTGATAGAGTAAGCTATTAGTAGTAAAAAGATAGATACTATTTAGGCTAATTATATTAAAGATCTTTAGTTACTAGATATTTAGTAGACTTTTATTAGTACTTACTAAATATAAAAACTATTACTCTAATAATAACTTTTTTATAGTCTTTTATAGATTATTTCTTTATAGTATTATAGAAGTCTTTGCTTACTTATATACTTATTATAATAGCAGAATCTTTACTTATTATAAATTTATTATATAGTAATATAGCTTATAGAAAAGGTATAGAGATATTTATTATATTATTAGAGTGTTCTTTATTAGCTAATCTTCTTAGCTATCCTTTTTAGAGATATTATTGTCTTCTAGGTCTAGTTATAGAACCTCTTCTATCTCTTCTTTAGTAGGTATCTAGTCTACTTACTAGAACTTTCCTATCTTTTCTTAGATAGGTATCTAGTCTACTTACTAGGTTTCTTCTATCTCTTTTTAGGTAGGTATCTAGTCTATTTGCTAGGTTTCTCCTATCTCTTTCTAGATAGATATCCGGTTTACTTACTAGGTTTTTTTTACTTCTTCCTAAGTAGATAAGTAGTCCTCTTCTATCTCTCTATAGATAGAGACTATACTTCCTAGACTATTCTTTTAGATCTCTTTTACTTACTAAGTGGATATTCTAGCTATTTGTAGTAATATTTTATCTAGTATATATATTATATCCTCTGCTTCTAGTATAGATATTATCTTTCTTATTGTCTTAGTAGGTAGTAATTGCTTTCTTATCTTTACTATAATATACTAAAATACTTTCTCTCTTCTTACTAAGTATAAGTATACCCCTAAATACTCTATTATATCCTATTTAGCTCTTAAGATTATAGCTAACTTATAATAGCTAGATAACTTATTAGAGTCCTTATTAACTATCTTGTCTCTATTAAGTAAGTATCTAATATTTACTCCTTCTTACTAAAGCTAATACTTATTATCTAATAATATCTATAGCTAATTAGGATTATTAATAAAGATATTAACTAGATAGTGACTATTTACTAGATTCCTTAGTATCCGGCTACTAGGCTTAGTAAGTATATATATACTAAGTAGATAGGCTTTTAGGATCTTATATAGCCTGAATCACTATGATTCGAATTTCTATTTTACTTTATTTTAAACTAATACTTACTTATCTAGTTAGAGTAAGTAAGTAGTTACTTTCTTATCCTAAATTTTCTAGGTCTAGATAGTCTTATATAGCAATTTCTTATTAGCTTTAGCTCTTATATAATTAATAACTATAATCTTACTATCTAGTTTTACTAAGTCTTAGGTAGAGGTTACTAGCTTAGTATCCTCTAGTAAATATAGATAGGTCTTATATACTAGGTAGAATAGACTCTTACTAGATATTATATACTCTCTTATCCTTATAGTAAATAGGGCCTAGGCTAAGTATAGGTCTTATACTTAGATAGGCTTATCTATATAGTACTTAGTAAGTGTGATTCAGAAAGGATCGCATAGTTTTTATTAGATAGGATATATTGTAGTACTATATATAGGTTGGTATAGTATGCTATGAATACCAAAGTAGTATTTATACAGAGCCGAAAGGTCGTATAATGCCTTAGGGTAACTAGAGATATAGATTCTATGGCTAGAATAAGCTTTATAGATCTTATTCTTCCCTACTAATCCGAAACTAGTCCTAAGTTTCTATATATCTAAGTATAAACTTGATTTTTTGGCTATATTTAGTCTGTTTAGCCCGAACCTATCCTCTATACTACAATTTTTTCTTCTAGTTAGTAGAACAAAGAAAGAATATTATTATATAGTAGTAATAAGATCTAAAAATAGTCTATATTAAAGCTATATATCACTATAAGTAATAAAGATATATAAAATAATATAAAGAGCTTCTTTATAAAGAAAATATAGTAAAAAGTATACTATTAAAGAAGTTAATAGAATTTAATAAGAGATAATCTCTTTTTTATATACTAGTAAGGTAATATAAAGATAGTTTAGATAAAGAAAGACTATTTTCTTATAGTAAATCCTTTATTTATATCTAGGAAGTCCTTACCTAGACTCTTAGTTATATTTATATAAGAAGCAAATATATCCCTAACTCTTAGTTTGCTTTTTTACTCTTACTTCCTATCTTCTTCTCTTTTTATATCTCTTTTAGATAGGCCTCTTTATATTATTTTTTATTATTTTTTATTATTTCTAATACTTCTTAGAGTTATATAATATTTTTTGCTAAGATTTCTATATTTATATAAGGCTTTTTTAGTTTATATAGGATAATATACTGACTTTTTCTAGTATCTTATAGTAACTAGTTTTTATATTATTATATCCTCTCTCTATATTTAGAGAGATCCTAACTATTTATATCTATTATAAGTATTTCTAGTTATATAATCTCTCTTTTTCTATATATAATAATATTTTAGCTTTTATAGATTTTATTAATATATTTTCTATTTTTATAGGATTTATATAATAGTATCTTATCTAAGTTTCTTTTATACCTCTCTTTTTACTAGTAATCTTATTATATTATCTCCTCTTTTATCTACTATATCTAAGAAGTACTTATTAGACTATCTTCTTAGTCCTAGTTTAGAGCCTCTTAGTATCCTTAGTAGTAATAATAGTAGTAGTAATAGTAATAGTAGTAATAGTAATACTAGGCCTATTATATCTAGTCTTATATCTAGTCTTATATTTATAACTAGTCTTATATCTAGCCCTATATCTAGTTCTATCTTTATAACTAGTCCTATATCTAGTCTTATACCTATAATTAATCCTATATCTAGCCTTATATCTCCTACTAATCTTATTAAGACTATCTTTATATCTCTTTTACCTCCTATTATATCTTTTATACCTCCTTCTATATCTACTAATAGTAATCTTAGTTCTATTATAACTATCTATATAAATCTAGTAGTAGATAGGTCTTTATAAATTACTAATTATAAGTGATTTTTTATATTACTATTTTATTTAAATTAATCTATATATAACTAACTATATTAATATAGATATTAATAGTTTATCTCTTTTATTAAGTCTAAATAAATTAGGGATAGATAATTAGTTTATCTAAATATAGCTAGTCTATACTACTCTAGACTAGTATCCTAACTACTTTATTATTAATTATTCTATTTATATAAATATATCTCTTTATACTATTATTAGCTAGTTATATAGCTATTAGGTCTTTATTAGTAATAAATATAAAAACTATTTAAAAGAAAATAGTCTCTTTATCTATTATTATATAATTTTACTTCTAGATACTTTCTAGCTATCTATCTAGTAGGACTAGGTCTATACTAGTTATAGTTATTCTTTTAGTAGAAATAAATATTTATTCTATCTAGCTAATAGAATATCTCTTATATAGCTAATTAATCTTATATAGACTTAAAACCCTTTAAATCCTTTCTTTAAGTATCTTAATATACTTACTTTTATTATTATAGCTATCTCTTTTATAGTACTTAAGATCCTTATTATTATACCTAAGAAGAAGAAGGATAAGAGAAAAAGCTATACTAATAGAAAAGACCTATTAGATAATAGTAATAAGATTATTATAGATCCTTTTACTTCTACTAGTACTACTAAGACTAAATATAAGACTACTAGTAGTAATTCTATTACTATAATTCCCTATAAGAAGACTAAAACTACTAGTATAATAGCTATAACTATTCTAAAAAAGAAGTATCCTAATATCCCTACTTATAAAAAGAAAGCTTCTACTTCTAGTCTTACTTATAATAATATATAATACTATTCTTCTTTAGCTAAGTCTAATATTATATATATAAGTAATATATCTAGTAATATATATTTATATATAAAGCTTAAGAAGATATATATATATTTAGAATTTAATCTATAATTAATAAAGAAAGTCTTAATAAAGATAAGTTATCTTAAGGATTCTAATAAGAAAGATACTAGCTTAGAATATAAAAAGAAAGGAGATTCGGACTTATCTAAAGATATTTTTATAGTCCTAGAATAATTTTCTTACTAATATATAGCCTAGTATAACTAGATAGAGTATTTCTTTCTTTACTAGAGTATTTCTAATCCTATTTATAATATACTTAACTTTTTATAAAGCTATATATCTATATACTCTTTTTTTATCTTATTTTAGATATAATAAACTTTATTATATTAATCTTTTCTTTATAACTTTTAATAATAATAATAGAATAATAACTATAAAGAGATATATAGATTAAACTAAACTATTTAGTATAGATTCTTAATAAATATTCTCTATTAATTCTTATTTTAAGAATACTACTAAGTTAGTATTATTCTTAGATTTATAGTTATTAGTCTCTAAATTCTATTTATTTATATTTAGTAGGCCTAGTATAGATATATTCTTACTATCTTTTTATTAATTCTTTTTCTAGTCTTATATCTATATTTTAGTAATTAGATACTTAGTAATAATATCTTTCTTCCTAAATTCTTAGTATATCTCTATATACTTAAATTCTTACTATTTAGCTCTTATAAAGATTAATAGGTTTATATATATTAATAGTAAGGATTTAATCTTATTAAGAATCTTATAAAGCTCTTTAAGATAGTTAATTTTTATATTAGTCCTTTATAGTATAGATTATCTTATAGGTAATATCTATAGCTAGAAGTTATTATTTATATTTATATCTAATAGTCTTACTTTATTAATAAGATTCCTTAGAATATATTCTTATAATTTAGCTAAGATATATATCCCTAGTAGGTAACTTTTAAGTATCTTATATAGCCTAAATTATATATTCTTATACTTTTTTTTTACTTTATTTTATACTAGGACCTAGTCTTCTAGCTAAAAGTATATTTTTATAATTACTATATTCTAGATTTATTATTTCTTAATTATATAAATAAGTAATAGTTTATTTACTTTAGAGTAAATATCTAAAAGATATTAGATCTATTCTTCTTAGTCCTTTTAGATAAATATATTTAAAAAATAGCTTTTATTAGATAAAATATATAGATATACTTTATATACTAAGTAATATAGACTTCTTTTTAATATTATATACTTTTATATATAGATAGTAAATACTATTTATATAAGATATTTATCTTATAGTCTTATAGGTTTTCTTATTAGATATTTTATTAATATCTATCTAACTAATCTATTAAAATTTTCTATCTTATTATTAATATAAGAATAATAGAATATAGTTATATAGTACTATACTTAGATTAGTACTATAAAGTAATATATTACTCTAAAAAGAAGATTTAGGCTATTATTTAAGATTAATTCTAAAAATATATTATAGTATATATAGATATCTTTATATAGGAATTCTATAAAGATCTCTTCTATTATATCTAGAATAACTTATAATACTAGTTATCTAGTAGTATAGTTAATTACTATAATAATCTATCTATTATTATTAAGAGTAGTAGATAGATAACTAATAAGATTAATATCCTAATACTAGAAGAAGTACTCTTCTTTTATAATTATATATTATACTTCTTTATATTCTAGGCTTTTCCTAGAATCTTATATAACTTAGTAGTTTAGATAGATTCTTATAGCTTTTTTAATATCTATTCTTATAAATAGTTATTATCTATAAGACTATATAATTCTATATAGCCCTAGAAAGCCTAGATAGCCGAATTCTTAGTAAGAATTAAGTACTAAGTTAGTATAGAAGGATATTTTAAGATATAAGGATATCTCTCTATTATTATAGATATAGACTAGCTATTAGTTAATCTCTATTAATATATTCTTATTAATAGATATATCCTAGAAACTTAGGTTTATAATATACTTCTTTATAGTCTAAGTAGTTATATAATTATCTAGTTCTATATTATTTTCTAAGAAATAAGTTATTACTACTAGCTATTCTTTCTTAAAGATATTATATATTATATTTATAATAGTAAGATAAGTATCCTAAATAGTTTATTCTTAGCTAATATTAGTAGATATACTTTTAACTAGATCTAGTTATTAGCTAATTATATCTATTATAATATTTTTAGAGTCCTTTTAGTAATAAATTACTAGATAGTATTTCTAGAATTTAGTAATCTAATATATAAGATACTTATTATACTTCTTTATAATATTAAGATATTATAGACTTATATTATTAGTAATAATTATAATTTTAAAATAATTATTATTAATATATTAATCTTATATATAGATTATTTCTTTAATAGCTAGAAGCTTCTTCTTATATATAGGATAATTTAGTTCTATCCTATAAAGCTTTTATCTATTATATATAATAAAATAAAGTACTCTTTTATTATTCTTTTATATAAGGACTATACTAAGTATCTATTTAGAGATATCTATCTTAATTATATATAGCTTATTCTAATTAGATTATTTAAGAATAGATATAGAAATAAGTAACTTCTTAATTATATAAAATATACTTTTATAAGTCTTTATCTATATAATAAGATAGAAATACTTTTTATATAAGATACTATTACTTTCTTTTAGTAGTTTATAGAGTAGTATATAGATTTTTATAAAGTCTTTAATAAATCTATAATAGTATATAGTAAGTCTAATAAACTATTATATATTATATATATTCTTAGATTATAACTAGTTATTTAATACTTCGGTTTTAGCTATTAGGGGCTAAATAGTCTTATTCCTAATAATATAGTTATAAAATTCTAATTAGTTAGTAGTAAATTAGTATTTTATTAGTAAGATATATAGTTTCTATTCTACTAATAATATAAATATCTATTCTAGATATTTATAATACTCTTCTATTAATATAAAGAAGATTAGGATATTATCTAAATAGATAATTATACTTTAGTCTAATATTAGCTATAGTATATTATTAATTACTAATTAGAATATAATAGAGATATTATAAAATCTAAATAGTATAGTAAGCTATTTATATTTATCTTATATTATATTAAAAACTATTTTTTTAATTATATCTTTCTCTATTTAAATCTACTAGTATCTAGTTATAAAATCAACTTTTAATAGGAACTAGATATTACTTATTATATTAAGTAGCTTTTAGATTTATAGTAATAGATATCTATTTTTCTTTATAATCTAGTTAAGTATATAATAGTTAATATATATATATTACTTTCTATTAGATTTCTTAATAAAAATAACTAGAAATCCTTATATACTATTAAAATAATAGATTAGGCCCTTCTAGATAAGTTCTTTAATCTATTTTACTTATTTATTAAGTTTTTTAGTAGATAGTATATAGATATTAATATTTATAGACTATATTATATTAGTCTTAATCTTATATATAATATTTTGCTTAGAAGATAAAGCTATTAGAAGCTTTAAGTAGAAAAGATTCTTATATTTCTTTAGGATTACTTATATTTAGGGGTTTTTATACTTTAGTAGCTTAGATTAAGATATAGTAGTATTATTAGATTTTATCTATATTATAAAAAGCTATATCTTTATATTCTTTTTCTATAAAGTCTTTATAATATATCTAGTAAATATTAGATTAGTATATATATTACTCTTTACAATTATATATAATCTATTTATAAGATATATATTATAAGTTTTATATCTATAGTCTATAAGTATTATAATAGAGATTTACTAGTTAATTTATAGATTTTTAAAGTAAAGAAAGTCCTATTCTAAGATAATATTATACTCTATTTCTAGTATCTATATCTTAATATAGCTTATTTACTCTTCTAGTTTTATAAGAAGTATTATAAAGCTAGCTATTTTAAGATATTCTTTATTAGCAATTATTATTAATAAGAGAATCCTTAGTTTTTATAGTTATATAGTTCTACTAATCCTTTACTAGATATAAGATAAGATAAAGATATTACTTACTTTACTATTAAGAAGTATTCAGACCTATAAAGATTATCTTAGATCTATATAAATCCTTCTCTAGTAGAATATTAATAAATTACTTATAATATTAAAGAATATAGATAGATATAGTAGTTCTTTCTATTAGTATTAGTCTATTTATAATAACTTATACTATTATAATTTTTTATATTAGGATTAGGTTTCTAGCTAAGTCTATAAGGATATAGATTTAGAGTAATAAGGATTAAAAAGATCCTTTATATTAAATTATAGTTATTTAGAAGCCTACTAGAGATAGCTAATAAAGACTTTTATATTATATAGCTATATTAGTTTTCTACTAGCTTTATTCTATAATAAGATATAACTTTCTATTATTACTTTATCTCTTCTATCTTTAGGATATAGTATATATAGATAAGATAGCCTAGTTTACTATAGTTATAGTATAAATAGATCTTTTTTACTACTTATAAGACTAGTAATTAGCTAGAAATAACTAATAGATCTATTTTATTAAGACTAGTTAAGATATTTAGCCTATTCTAGTAATAGTATATAATTATTAGACCCTATTTATAGCTAATAAAGAGTATAATAATCTCTAGTAGTATAGTAGATTATTCTTATTCTATTACCTATTTAGCTTAATATTTAGTTTTTATACTTATAATAAAGTAATAGATTAGTAGCTATTCCGAAATTCCGGTATTAAGATCTATTATAACTTAGTATAGATTACTAGTATAAATATTAATAAATATTTAGTCCTATCTTAGGCTATTAAATCTTTTCTAGAGCTTCTTTTAACTTAGATATTCTAAGAATTCTTTCTTAATCTAGCTTTTAAAGTTATCTTATATAGTAAATATACTAAAGTATTAGTTTTTATAAACCTATTTAAAGTTTTTAAGATACTATAGTACTATTTTTACTAGTTTCCTACTAGTATAGATAATATATATAGTTCTAGATATATTATATCTAGTAATATTTATTAATTTAGTAAAGTAATAGTTATAATTAACTACCTATTTATAAGCTATATTATCTTAGATAGTTCTATTATAGTTATTAATCTTTTAGATATTATTAATAATAGACTATTTAATATCTTTATCTATATTACTTAGATTAAATATATTTACTAATAGCCTAGTAATCTAGTTTAGGATAGTAATAGCTATTTTAGATATTTTTAGTCTAGTTAGTATTACTAGAGCTATCTATAAGGATATTTAGATATTTACTATAAGTCTACTTAGTTAAGTAACTTCTACTTAGTATATAAGTAGGCTCTATATTTATTCTATAGCTATATATATTACTAGATAGACTACTTTATAGTCCTAAGTATTATATAAATAGAGATAGAGCTTTTTTTCTCTATCTATTAGAATAGCTAGGACTATTTAGACTTTAGTAGCTAGTTTAATAAAGACTTACTTACTAATTAAGATTTAGGGCTTAGAGATATTTATCTTATTTTAGATATTTTAGATAGATAATATTAGTTATTACTTTCTTTTTTTTATAGTAATAAGATATCCTATTTATATAGACTAGTTCTTACTAGATATAGATCTATTTTCTAATTTATTTAGGTAAGTAATATCTTATAAAGACTATATATATCCTAATAGACTATTTATAACCTACTAGATATTTTTAGGGCTATATATCTTTATATACTGCTTATTCTAGAGGTAGGGTAATCCTTAGTATATTATTAGTTTGCTATAGCTCTCTTAACTATTATATTATATATTCTAGTTATACTATTTATTCTAGTTTATATCTTTTCTTATAGTCTTACTTATATATAGATCTGCTAGATCGTCTATTAGGCTTAGATATAAGGATAATAGGGTCTTTCGAAGCTATATCCTTATAGTATATTCTTTATAAGGCCTCTATAAGTCCTATTATACCCTTTCCTAGTTCTCTATAGAGAGAGGATTAAACTAATATACTACTAGATATGATTTAGAAAGGATTATATAGTTTTTATTAGATAGGACATATTATAGTACTATATATAGGTTGGTATGATATACTATAAATGCTAAAGTGGTATTTATACAGAGCTGAAAGGTTGTATAGTGCCCTAGGACAACTAGAGATATAGATTCTATGGCTGGAATAAGCTCTATGGATCTTATAAGTATATATCCTAATAAGCTATTAAGATTCTCTATCTTCCTATTTATCTATAAGTAGTATAGTATTATTATCTAGTACTTTATATTAATTAACTAAATAAAATATTATACTAAAGTAGTAAATAAGTTAGTACTATTATCTATTAAGAACTCTACTAGTATACTATAAACTATAAAAATATTATTATAAAGGAACTTAGTAAAAGCTTTCTTTATTACTTTTAGTAAGGCCTTTATAAGTAGCTAGCTAGTGATATAGTTAATTGCTATAACAATCTATTAGTTATTACTTAGTATTATAGATAGTAAGCTAATAAGATTAATATCCTATTTCTTAAATAGCCTAGTATCTATACTTACTAGATATTAGGATACTTTATACTCAAAATTCTTATTCTTTGATTTTAATACTTAGTAATTTAGGTAAAGATATACTACTTTCTTAGTATTCTATTAAATACTAGGCTATTAAGTATAAGTATAGAGTATTTTATATAGTCCTAGATAGTCTAAGTATCTATACTCTCTATATATCTCCTTTAGAAAGTCCTTCTAGAAGAATAGCTCTAGATATAGGATAAAGGATCTATCTTTATATAGATAAGTTAATCTAATATTCTTTTCTTATATTATAGTTATTAATAAGGATAACTTATATATTACTAACTTACTAGCCTAATATATAACTTCCTAGTAAAGTGACTTATTATCTAGTAAGCTATTAGCTATTAAGTATTAGATAGTAATAGTATATTACTCTACTTTGTTAAATCTATTTTTATTATTATATTTAGCTTTCTCTAAGTAGGTACTTTCTAGACTATATTAGCTAGATCTTTTCCGAGAAAGTCTAAGTACTAGCTAATAGTATTAGGGATAACTATTTCCTCTTCTTTCTAGTACTAAAGCTTAAGATTATATACCTAGAATTTATTAATCTAGTAAGTAAGTTACTTACTATATACTTATATTATTATAAGATATTAGAGATCTTTATAATTAGTAATAATAATAGTCCTTATTCTATTCTCTAAGTACTTATCCTAAGTATAGAGAGCTTCCTTAATTGCTAGGAGCTTCTTCTTATATACTAGATAGTTTAACTTTATATCCTTTAACTTATAGCTATTAAAGATAATAGGATATATCTTCCTATTATTGCCTACTTAGTAAAGTATAAAGCTAATTGTCTATTTAGAGATATTAGTCTTTATAGTAAATAGCTTAGCCTAGTTAGGTTAGATAAGTACTAGGATCTTAATAAGTATCTTCTTTAAGTATATAAAGACTACTCTATATTATTTAGTCTAAGTAATTAGTCTAAACTTCTACTTATATAGTTCTTTATTAGCTTTCTTTATTAAGTTATATAAGACTATTATTATCTTTATAAAGTCTTTAATAAAGTATTAGTAATAAGTAGCTAGGTCTAGAAAGTAGTAGATCTTACTAATATTTATTAGTTATAGCTACTCTTTAATAATATCTAGTTTTATTATAATAGCCTAGATCTTACTATCTCTAATAATATATCTATAGAACTCTAGCTTCTTAGTAATAAATATATACTTTTTTAGTTTAGTAAAGAGTCTTTACTTATATAAGTACTATAGTACTTTCTTTATATAGATATAGTAGTCTTCTAGTATTTTTAAATATACTAGTATATTGTCTAAATATATAACTACTAACTTATCTAAGTAAGGATAGAGTATCTTATTTATTAAAATCTAGAAGATAACTAGTATATTATATAGTCTAAAAGATATTACTTACTATTTATACTTTCTCTAGATAGTATTAAATATTATCTTTAGTATTACTCTCTTTACTATCTAGACTTACTAATATCTAGCTATTAAGTTAATCTTAGATAAATATCTAGCTTAGCTAATAATATCTAGTAAGTCCTAGATTCTTAGGATAAGATATTTATTCTTAGTAGTAAGTTTATTAAGACCTTAGTAATTAATATATATCTATTACTCTCCTCCTAGCTTCTTAATAAATACTACTAGGAAGTCCTAGAGGCTTACTAATATCTAAATTAACCCTCTATCTAGTAAGTCTTTTACTTACTTTCTTAGCTTCTCGAGCTTCTTATAGGATAAGAGGTATATATTAATATTTACTAGGTTAGTAATATCTATATTAATATAATAGATAATATCTCTTTTAGAAGATAAGTCTATTAGTAAATTATCTATAAAGATATTTATATACTTTTTAAGTAGTTCTACTAGATAAAGATTCTTAGTAGGAGGATTACTATCTCTACTTTTTATAGTATAGAAGACTATATATTTAGTATCCTTATTCTTTAGGGCCTACTAAATATCTCTTTTTAATAGTAAGTTTAGGATTCCTTTCTCTTCTTTATCTAATATTTAGCTATCTACTATATATACTTTATATTCTCCTTTATAATTAGTAAGTTATATTCTTCTTATTAGGAAGCTGATCTTAGGGTTATATATATATAGGAAGTTATTATTAAGTATTATATTATATCTCTTAATATTAATTACTTATATTCTTTTTATACTAGTTTACTTATTTAAATAGATCTCTAGGTCTATTATATCCTAATATAAAGGATAACAGTCCTTTCAACCTAAGGCATACAAAGACATCTTAGGAATCCATTGATATAATATTCATTGTTCATATATATATAGGTAAGCATCTTGTTACTTATTACAAGAACAAAGAGATATATAACCCCAATAGCTATCATTATTATATATATAATTCGGTACTATATTTATAAAGGATCTCACCTATAAAGAACTTATCTTTAGTAAGAATTAGTCTCTATATAGAGAATACCAATATATTGCTTCTCTCTTATTATTATTCCTTCCTAACTAATAGGACTAGCCTAAAAACTAGTATTCTTTTATAATTTCTAATCCTTCTTCTTTAGTTACTAAGGAAAATAGTAGATAAGAGAAAGCAATATATAACTCGAGATATATAACTAGAGAAAGACCTAATATATACTACAAAAGCTATATAGGAAGTAAGATAACCTATTATCCCTACCGAAAGACTAGCTATTAGCTTTATAGAAGAATCTAAAGAACTCTATAAGTAAGAATAACTAATAATCCTAGAAATAGAATCTTAATAAGATATCCTTATAACTATTATAAATCAATCTAGATCTAGTAATATAGGATTAACTTTAAGAGATAATCTAGGAGAACTAGAAAGTTAGCTTTATATCCTTAAGCTATAATAAGTATAAGAGAAGATATATTAGTTAAAAGACAATCTAAATAGATAGAGAAAGAGGAGATACTAAGATACTAATAATAAAGATAGTAATAGGAGCTAGAAGGATAAAATTAAGTAAGATATTAAAGTCTTTAATAAGAACTTTTTACTAAAATATTATAAGCAATAGTTATATAATCTAGATATATTATTTAGAGATATATCTAAGAAATATATTTCTAGCCTTTAAAAAGTAACTATTATTAAGAACTATTTAACTAATAATTATAAAGATAAGTAATAAAGCTATCTTTAAAATAAGATTATAGAAGTCTATAAGAAAGTAAAGAGAGATTAGGATAGCTTTAAAACTTAGATTTTAACCCTTTTATAAAATACTTTAAATCTTAAATCTACTATTACTATTAAGGTTTAAGAGGCTTAATACTAAATAACCTAAGATCTAAGTATATTCAATACTTATCTAGTAGGATAGAAGAATTAGCTTAAATCACAAACTCCTACTATAAAAGCTTAGCTATTCTTTAGTAAGTTAGATTTCTAGTTATAAAATAAGATAATAGTATATAGTAGTCTTTCCTAAAGTAATAAAGTTAATTAAGATAATATAATAAAATATACTATTACCTAATAATATATATACTTTATAAATCTAAAATAAAAGAATAAATATTACTAATATAGATCTAATAAAAGAGGAAAATAAGACTATTATAGCTAAGTATCTAATTCCTAATAGAATAATAACTAGAATACTAATATTAGTCCTAATTATTATAGAAAATATCCTTAAAAAGAATATTATAATAGAGATAGAGCTCGAGATAGCTTAAAGACCTATTTTAACTTATAAAAAAGATATAGATCTATATTACTAGATATAGATCTAGTTAATTAATTATAAAAAGAAAGCAAAAATATAAAGAAAGAAATCTATTTTATCTATAAAGATCTAAAATATTATATCTATAGATATGATTTAGAAAGGATTGCATGGTTTGTATTAGACAGGACGTATTATAGTACTATATATAGGTCGATATAGCATGCTATATATACTAAAGTGACATTATACAGAGCCGAAAGCTCTATATAGTACCTTAGGACTACTAGAGATATAGGTTCTATGGCTAGAATAAGCTCTACGGATCTTATCCTCTCTTACTAATCCGAAACTAGTCCTAAATTTCTATATATCTAAGTATAAACTTGATTTTTCGGCTATATTTAGTCTATTTAGCCCGAACCTATTCTCTATACTACAATTTTTTTTCTCTAAGTTAGTAGAACAAAGAAAAAACATTGTTATATAATAGCAATAAGGCCTAAAAATAGTCTATATCAAAGCTATATACTATTATAAGTAACAAAGATATATAAAATAATATAAAGAGCTTCTTTATAAAGGAAATATAATAAAAGGTATACTATTAAAAAAGTTAATAAAATTTAATAGAGGTAATCTCTTTCTTATATACTAGTAAGATAATATAAGAGTAGTTTAGATAAAGAAAGACTGTTTTCCTATAGTAAATTCTTTATTTATATCTAGAAAGTCCTTATCTAGGCTCTTAGTTATATCTATATAAGAAGTAAATATATCCCTAACTCTTAGTTTACTTTCTTACTCTTATTTTCTATCTTCTCTTTTCTTTATATCTTTTCTAGATAGGTCTCTTTATATTATTTTTTATTAATTTTTATTATTTTTTATTATTTTTTATTATTTCTGATACTTCTTAGAGTTATATAGTGTTTTTTACTAAGGTTTCTGTATTTATATAAGGCTTTTTCGGTCTATATAGGATAATATACTAACTTTTCCTAGTATCTTATAGTAATTAGTTCTTATATTATTATATCTTCTTCTTATACTTAGGAAGATCCTAATTATCTATATCTATTATAAGTATTCCTAGTTATATAATTCCTCTTTCTTTTTATATATAGTGATATTTCAGTTTTTATAGGCTTTATTAATATATTTTCTATCTTTATAGGACCTATATAACTATATCTTACCTAAGTTTCTTCTATATCTCTTTTCTTATTAGTAATCTTATTATATTATCTCTTTTCCTATTTATTATATCTAAAAAGTACCTTTTAGGCTATCTTCTCGGTCTTAGTTCGGAGTCTCTTAGTATCTTTAGTAGTAATAATAATAGTACTAGTAGTAATAATAGTAATAGTAGTACTAGGCCTATTATACCTAGCCTTATATCTAGTCTTATACCTATAGCTAGTCTTATATCTAGCCCTATATCTAGTCCTATATCTATAGCTAGTTCTATATCTAGTCCTATATCTATAATTAATCCTATATCTAGTCTTATATCTCCTATTAATCCTATTAAGACTATCTTTATATCTCTCTTATCTTCTATTATATCTCTTATATCTTCTTTTATACTTACTAGTAGTAATCTTAATCCTATTATAACTATCTATATAAATCTAGTAATAGATAGGTCTTTATAAGTTATTAATTATAAGTAATTTTTTATATTACTATTTTATTTAAGCTAATCTATATATAGCTAACTATACTAATATAGATATTAATAGTTTACCTCTTTTATTAAGTCTAAATAAATTAGGGATAGATAATTAGTTTGTCTAAATATAGCTAGTCTATACTACTTTAGACTAGTATTCTAACTACCTTATTACTAACTATTCTATCTATATAGATATATCTCTTTATATTATTATTAGTTAGTTATATAGCTATTAGACCCCTATTAGTAATAAATATAGTAATTATTTAAAAGGAAATAGTCTTTTTATATATTATTATATAGTTTTACTTCTAGATACCTTCTAATTGCCTATTTAATAGGATTAGGTATATATTAGCTATAGCTATTCTTCTAGTAGAAATAAGTATTTATTCTATCTAGCTACTAGAATATCTTTTATATAATTAATTAATCTAGTATAGACTTATAATCTATTAAATCCCTTACTAAAGTATCTAAATATATTTACTCTTATTACTTAGGCTATTACTATAGTCTCTATTATAGTATCTAAGATTCCTATTATATCTACTAAAATAAAAAAGGATAAAGATAAGAGTTATACTAATAGAAAAGACTTATCTAGTAATAGTAGTAAGATTATTACTAGTCTATCTATTTCTACTAGTATTATTAAGACTAAATATAAGACTACTAGTAGAGACTTTACTATTATAACTAGCTATAAGAAGACTAAGATTACTATAACTATTATAGGTAAGAAGTATCTAGATATCCTTACTTATAAGAAGAAAGTCCCTACTCCTAGTCCTATCTATAATAATATATAATATTGTTCTTTATTAGGTAAGTCTAGTATTATATATATAAGTAATATACCTAGTAGTATCTAAATATATATAGATCTTAAGAAGGTATATAAGTATTTAGAGTTTAATTTATATATAATAAAGTAGGTTTTAGTATATACTAGTTACCTTAAAGATTCTAATAAGAAGGATAATAGTTCGGAATATAAAGAGAAGAAAGACTTAGACTTATCCGAGAGTATTTTTATTATCCTAAAGTGATTTTCTTACTAGTATATAGCCTAATATAACTAAGTAGAGTGTTTTTTTCTTTACTAGGGTCCTTCTATCTCTATTTATAATATACTTAACTTTTTATAGAGTAATATATCTAGCTACTCTTTTCTCGTCCTATTTTAGGTATAATAAACTCTATTATATTAATTTCTCTTTATAGTTTTTAATAATAATAATAGAATAATAATTATAAAGAGATATATAGATTAATCTAAACTATTTAGTATAGGTTCTTAATAAGTATCTTCTATTAATTCTTACTCTAAGGATATTACTAAGTTAGTATTATCTTTAGATTTATAGTTATTAGCTTTTAAATTCTATTTATCTATATCTAGTAGGTCTAGTATAGATATATTCTTATTATTCTTCTACTAATTTCTCTTCTAGCCCTATATCTATATTTTAGTAATTAGATACTCGGTAATAATATCCTTTCTCCTAAATTCTTAGTATATTCTTATATACTTAAATTCCTATTATTTAGTCTTTATAAAGATTAATAGGTCTATATATATTAGTAATAAAGATTTAATCTTATTAAGAATCTTATAGAGCTCTTTAGGATAGTTAATTTTTATACTAGCTCTTTATAATATAGATTATTCTATAGATAATATCTATAGCTAGAGATTATTACTTATATTTATATCTAATAGTCTTACTCTATTAATAAGGTTCTTTAGAATATATTCTTATAGTTTAGCTAAGATATATATTCCTAGTAGATAACTTTTAAGTATCTTATATAGTTTAAATTATATATTCTTATATTTTTTCTTTACTTTATTTTATACTAGGACCTAGTCTCCTAGCTAGAAGTTTGTTTTTATAATTACTATATTCTAGATCTATTATTTCTTAATTATATAGATAAGTAATAGTTTATTTACTTTAAAGTAAGTATCTAAAAGGTACTAGATTTATTCTTTCTAGTCTTTTTAGATAAAAGTATTTAAAGAATAGCTTTTATTAGATAAGATATATAGATATACTCTATATATTAAATAGTATAGACTTCTTTTTAATACTATATACTCTTATATATAGGTAGTAAATACTATCTATATAAGATATTTATTTTATAGTCTTATAGGTTTTTTTATTAAGTATTTTATTAATATCTATCTAACTAGTCTATTAAAATTCTCTATCTTATTATTAGTATAAAAATAATAGGATATAGTTATATAATACTATATTTAGATTAGTACTATAAAGTAATATATTACTCTAGAGAGAAGATTTAGGCTATTATCTAAGATTAATTCTAAAAATATACTATAGTATATATAGATATCTTAGTATAGGAATTCTATAAGGATCTCTTCTATTATATCTAGAATTACTTTTAATACTAGCTATCTAGTAGTATAGTTAATTATTATAATAATCTATCTATTACTATTAGGAGTAGTAGGTAGGTAACTAATAAGATTAATATCCTAGTACTAGAAGAGATACTCTCTTTTTATAATTATATATTATATTTCTTTATATTTTAGGCTTTTTCTAGATCTTTATATAACTTAGTAGTTTAGATAGGCTCTTATAGCTTCTTTAATATCTATTCTTATAGATAGCTATTATCTATAAGACTATATAATTCTATATAATCCTAGAAAGCCTAGATAGCTAAATTCTTAATAAGAATTAAATACTAAGTTAGTATAAAAGGGTATTTTAAGATATAAGGATATCTCTCTATTATTATAGATATAGACTAGCTATTAGTTAATCTCTATTAATATATTCTTATTAATAGATATATCCTAAAAACTTAGGTTTATAATATACTTCTTTATAGCCTAAGTAGTTATATAATTGTCTAGTTCTATATTATCTTTTAGGAACTAAATTATTACTACTAGCTATTCTTTCTTAGAGATATTATATACTATATTTATAATAATAAGATAAATATCCTAAATAGTTTATTCCTAGCTAATATTAATAGATATACTTTTAACTAGGTCTAGTTATTAGCTAATTATATCTACTATAATATTTTTAGAGCTCTTTTAGTAATAAATTACTAGATAGTATTCCTAGAATTTAGTAATCTAATATATAAGATACTTACTATACTTCTTTATAATATTAAGATATTATAGACTTATATTATTAGTAATAATTATAGTTTTAAAATAATTACTATTAATATATTAATTTTATATATAGATTACTTTCTTAATAGCTAAGAGCTTCTTCTTATATATAGGATAGTTTAGTTCTATCTTATAAAGTTTCTATCTATTATATATAATAAGATAGAGTACTCTTTTATTATTTTCTTATATAAAGACTATACTAAGTACCTATTTAAAGATATCTATCTTAATTATATATAGCTTATTCTAATTAGATTATTTAAGGATAGATATAGAAATAAGTAGCTTCTTAATTATATAAAATATACTTTTATAAGTCTCTATCTATATAATAGGATAGAAATACTTCTTATATAAGATATTATTACTTTTTTTTAGTAGTTTATAAAGTAGTATATAGATTTTTATAAAGTCTTTAATAAATCTATAGTAATATATAATAAGTCTAACAAACTATTATATATTATATATATTCTTAGATTATAGCTAGTTATTTAGTGTTTTAGTTTTAGCTATTAGGGGTTAAATAGTTTTATTCCTAATAATATAGCTATAAAATTCTAATTAGTTAGTAGTAAATTAGTATTTTATTAGTAAGATATATAGTTCTTATTCTACTAATAGTATAAGGGTCTATTCTAGATATTTATAGTATTCTTCTATTAATATAGAGAAGATTAGGATATTATCTAGATAGATAACTATACTTTAGTCTAATATTAGCTATAATATATTATTAATTACTAATTAGAATATAATAGAGATATTATAAAGTCTAAATAGTATAGTAAGTTATTTATATTTATCTTATATTATATTAAAGACTATTTTTTTAATTATATCCTTTTTTATTTAGATCTACTAGTATTTAGCTATAAGATTAACTTTTAATAGGAACTAGGTATTACCTACTATATTAAGTAGCTCTTAGATTTATAGTAATAGATATCTATTTTTCTCTATAATCTAGTTAAGTATATAATAGTTAATATATATATACTACTTTTTATTAGATTTCTTAATAAAAATAACTAGGAACTCTTATATACTATTAGAATAGTAAATTAGGTCTTTCTAGATAAGTTCTTTAATTTATTTTACTTATTTATTAAGTTTTTTAGTAGATAGTATATAGATATTAATATTTATAGACTATATTATACTAGTCTTAATCTTATATATAATATTTTACTTAGAGGGTAGGGTTATTAGAAGCTCTAAGTAGAAAAGGTTCTTATATTTCTCTAGAATTACTTATATTTAGGGGTTTTTATATTTTAGTAGCTTAAATTAGGGTATAATAGTATTATTAGATTTTATCTATACTATAAAAAGCTATATCTTTATATTCTTTTTTTATAAAGCTTTTATAATATATCTAGTAGATATTAGGTTAGTATATATATTACTTTTTATAATTATATATAATCTATTTATAAAGTATATATTATAAGTTTTATATCTATAGTCTATAAGTATTATAATAGAGATTTATTAATTAATTTATAGGTTTTTAGAGTAAAGGAAGTCCTATCCTAAAATAATATTATACTTTATTTTTAGTATCTATATCTTAATATAGCCTATCTACTTCCCTAGTTTTATAGAGAGTATTATAAAGCTAGCTATTTTAAGATATTCTTTATTAGTAATTGTTACTAATAGGAAAATCTCTAGTTTCTATAGTTATATAGTTCTACTAATTCTTTACTAGATATAAAGTAAGATAAAGATATTATTTATCCTATTATTAAGAAGTATTTAGACTTATAAGAGTTATTTTAGGTCTATATAAATCCTTCTCTAATAGAATATTAATAAATCACTTATAATATTAAGAGATATAGATAGATATAGTAGTTTCTTCTATTAGTATTAGTCTATTTATAATAACTTATACTATTATAACTCTTTATATTAAGATTAGATTTCTAGCTAAGTCTATAAAGATATAGATTTAGAGTAGTAAGGGTTAAGAAGATCCTTAGTATTAAATTGTAGTTATTTAGAAGCTTACTAGAGATAGCTAATAAGGACTTCTATATTATATAACTATACTAGTTTCCTACTAGCTTTATTCTATAATAAGATATAATCTTCTATTATTACTTTATCTTTTCTATCTTTAGAATATAATATATATAGGTAAGATAGTCTAATTTATTATAGTTATAATATAAATAGGTCTCTCTTACTATCTATAAGACTAGTAATTAGCTAGAAATAACTAATAGGTCTATTTTATTAGGGCTAGTTAAAGTATTTAGCCTATTCTAATAGTAATATATAATTATTAGGCCCTATTTATAGCTAATAAAGAGTATAATAATCTTTAGTAGTATAGTAGGTTATTCTTATTCTACTATCTACTTAGCTTAATATTTAGTTTTTATATCTATAATAAAGTAATAGATTAGTAGCTATTCTAAAATTCTAGTATTAAGATCTACTATAGCTTAGTATAGATTACTAGTATAAATACTAATAGATATTTAGTCCTATCTTAGGCTATTAAACTTCTTCTAGAGCTTCTTCTAGCTTAGGTATTCTAAGAATTCTCTTTTAATCTAGCTTTTAAAGTTATTCTATATAATAAATATACTAGAGTATTAGTTTTTATAAATCTATTTAAAGTTTTTAAGATATTATAGTACTATTTTTACTAGTTTTCTGCTAGTATAGATAATATATATAGTTCTAGATATATTATATCTAGTAATATTTATTAATTTAGTAAAATAATAATTATAATTAATTATCTATTTATAGAATATATTGCTTTAGATAGTCTTATTATAGTTATTAATCTTCTAGATATTATTAATAATAGACTATTTAATATCTTTATCTATATCACTCGGATTAAATATATTTACTAATAATCTAGTAGTCTAATTTAGGATAGTAGTAGCTGTTTCGGATATTTCTAGTCTAGTTAGTATTACTAGAGCTATTTATAGGGATATTTAGGTATTTATTATAAGTCTACTTAGTTAAGTAACTTCTACTTAGTATATAAGTAGGCTTTATACTTATTCTATAGCTATATATATTACTAGATAGACTATTTTATAGTCCTAAGTATTATATAAATAGAGATAGAGCTTTCTTTCTCTATCTATTAGGATAGCTAGAGCTACTTAGACTTTAGTAGCTAGTCTAGTAAAGACTTACTTACTAATTAAGATTTAGGGCTTAAAGGTACTTATCTTATTTTAGATATTTTAGATAGGTAATATTAGTTATTACTTCCTTTCTTCTATAATAATAAGATATCTTATTTATATAGACTAGTCTTTACTAGATATAGATCTATTTTTTAATTTATTTAGGCGAGTAATATCTTATAAAGACTATATATATCTTAATAGACTATTTATAGTCTACTAGATATTTTTAGGGCTATATACTTTTATATACTACTTATTCTAGGGGTAGGATAGTTCTTAGTATATTATTAGTTTGCTATAGCTCTCCTAACTGTTATACTATATATTCTAGTTATACTGTTTGTTCTAGTTTATATCTTTTCTTATAGCTTTATTTATATATAGATCTACTAGATTATATATTAGGCTTAGATATACGGACAATAGGGTCTTTTGAAGCTATACTCTTATAGTATATTCTTTATAAGGCCCTTATAGGTCTTATTATATCCTTCTTTAGTCCTCTATAAAGAAAGGATTAAACTAATATATTACTAGATATGATTTAGAAAGGATTATATAGTTTATATTAGATAGGATATATTATAGTACTATATATAGGTTGATATAGTATACTATATATACTAAAGTGACATTATATAAAGCCGAAAGCTCTATATGGTACCTTAGGACCACTAGAGATATAGGTTCCATGGCTGGAATGAGCTCTGCAGATCTCACTATAATTATCTCTAAAAGAAGATAATTTAATAAATTAGTAAAATAAATAGAAAAGAATAGGATAAGAAGACTAAAGTAAGCTTTATCTAAGAAAATAAGACCTAAGAAAAAGTAAAGAAGTTAAATTAGATTCTAAAGATCTAGCTCTACTCTTATAAATAAAGACTAATATATATTTAAATACTTAAATAATCTTTTATAATAATACCAAAATCACTATAAATCTAGATACTTATATAGAATTAGATCTTATTAGTAAGTAGTTTATATTAGCTTAAAAGCTTTAATAAGTATCTCTCTTAGTATCTCTATTATAAGTTATAAATTAGGATTAGCTATAAATATAAGATATTTATATAGTATCTATAATACTTATAGATTCTAGAGGGATTATAAAGACTATTTTATAACTATATATTATAATTAATTATCTATATAATAGTCTTATATTACTCTTAATAATATTTCTTTATAAATTTAATATTAGTATTAATTATAAAAGCAGAACCTAATAATTTAGAACTCTAAACTTTAAACTAGTAAGTCTATATTACTTTATAAAAGATTATAAAAATAGAACTACCTACTTTATAATAGTAAAAATACTAAAAGATATCTAGCTATTAAAAGATAAAGATAAAGAATCTTAGACTTATAAACTAATTAATTAGACTTAGCTACTTTTAGAACTAAAAGAGTACTAATATATTTTTAACAATTTAAAAGCTAAGATCCTATCCTAAAATTCTAATATAGATTATATAATTAAGATAATTAAGAGATATACTCTACTAGTAAGATCTCTATATCCTCTCTTATATAAAGAACTTAAAATCTTATATTAATATATCTAAGATAATCTTAGAAATAGATATATTTATCTATTAAAAAGCCCTATAAATATACTAGTCCTTTTTACTCTAAAGAAAGATAAAGGCCTATATCTATATATTAACTATAAAGGGCTTAATTATATATTAGTAAAGAACTAGTATCCTCTCCTCTTAGTTATAAAGATTTTTAATCAATTAATAAAGATTAAGATCTTTACTAAGATTAATCTTAAAGATACTTACTATAAGATTTATCTATAAAAAGATAATAAATAAAAGATAGCTTTCTATACTAGATATAGTTACTTTAAGTATATAGTTATATCTTTTAATTTAATAAATATCTTTATAACTTTTTAGAGCTATATTTATAATACTTTAAACAATTTACTTAATATTATCTATATTATCTATCTTAATAATATCCTTATTTTTTCTAAAGATTATAACTCCTATACTAAAGCTATTAAAGAGATCCTAGAATACTTATAAAATACTAGTCTCTATACTAAACTATTAAAATATAATTTCTACTAAAAAAGTATTAAGTTCCTTAGTCTTATTATTAATAAATATAATACTTATATAAATAAGAAAAGAGTAGATATTATCTTATAGTAAGAATAATCTAAAATATATAAAGATATTTAAGTCTTTATTAGATTTTATAATTTCTATTATAGATTTATATCTTAGTTCTCTTTTATAACTACTTCTTTTACTAATCTTCTAAAAAAAATAAAAAATAAAAGAAAATCTAGCTTAGTTAAGCTTATTAGACCTACTTTAACTATATTCTAGTAACTAAAAGAAGCCTTTAAATCTATAGATCTTATTTAATATTTTAATCCTAAGAAGAAGATTAGATTTAAAATAGATATCTCTAATAAAGATATAATAAAAGTCCTCTCTTAACTAGATAATAATAGAATATAGTATCTAATTATATTCTAGTTTTATAAGTTTTCTAGCCTAAAGCTAAACTATACTATTTTAGACTAGGAACTCTATATAATTATTTATTTATTCTAGTAGTAATATTACTATCTTAATAGAAATAAATATAAGATAAAAGTACTAATAAATTATACTAATCTATATATATTTATAATATAATAAAAGCTTAATAGAAGATAAGCTTAATAATATATATATCTAATATCCTTCAATTTTATTATAAAATACTAATCTAGAAAAATAAATCCTATTAATAAACTATCTAGATAACTAAACTTAGAATAGATTACTTCTAATATAAAGTTAATAACTCTAATCTATAACTAGATTATAGAAATAGAGCTATATATACTTAAATAAATAGCTAATTTATCTATAGATAATAAAATAGATAATATATATAATAAATCCTAGTTTAAATTAGATAAATTATCCTAATAAGAAGATCCTAGATCTAATATATCCTAAAAAATATATATTTAAAGTATTTATATAAAATAAGCTAACTAAGCTAAATAAAAAATATTATATTAAGAGCTTAATATTCTATTTAGTAGTATTCTATATACTATAGTTATAGCTATCTCTCTATAATAGGATAACTATAATCTCTAAATATAGATCTATTATCTATAAAAGAATAATAAAGAAACCTAATAATAGAAAACTACTATTTTATCTAAAAGAAAAGACCTAAAGGATTAGTTAATTAATAAATAAAATATTTTAAAGTATAAAGATTATATATATATACCTAAATAAGATAATATATATTACTACTTACTTTAATTATACTATAATAATCCTATAATAAGTCACTTTAGTTATACTAGAATAGAAGATCTTCTAAGAAAACAATTTTATTAGATTAATATCCAAAAAGATATTAAAAAATATATTAAAATATATACTATATACTAAAGGAACTAAATATCTAGATATTAGTCCTATAATAAGCTATAATTACTTCTATATCCTAAGAGACCCTTTACTAAATTATTTATAAATTTTATTATAAGACTTCTCCTAGTTTTATACTAAGATAGAATTATTAATACTATTTTAATTATTATAGATTATTTCTCGAAATAGTCCCTTTTCTTCCTAGTTTTAAGTATAATAGATATAGCTAAATTAGTAGAGTTATTTTATTAATAAGTTAAACTAAGATTTAGCCTACTAAATAGTATTATATCTAACTATAGTTTACTCTTTATAAGTATATTCTAGAAGAGACTATATTATCTTTTTTTAATAAAGATATACTTCTTTATAATATTCTATCTCTAAACTAATAATTAGATAGAATAAGTTAATTAAGTTCTTAAATATTATTTATAGTATTTTATCCTAGAGAATTAAGAATAATAGCTAAAACTACTAAAGACTACTAAATTTATATATAATAATATAAAAAATTCTATTATAGGACTCTTTTTATTCTAAGCCCTACTAGATTATAATCTAAACTTCTAAATATATACTAAGAATAATACTAAAAAGAGAGAGATCTTAATAGTACTTATATATCTTAAAAAACTAAAATAACTAAAAGAAAAACTTAAGAAATATTAATAAATTACTATTAAGATATAAGTAAGATATTATAATAAATATTATAATCTAATAATATTTTATCTAAATAATTTAGTAGCTTTATCTATAAAATATCTTAAGTTAAAGATAATCTCTAAGAAGCTATCTCTAAGATTTATTAGTCTATTTAGAATACTTAACTCTATTAAGAAATAGATATATTACTTACTCTTTCCTAATAATTATATATTAATCTATAATATATTCTCTATCTTATTATTATAATCTTAATATAAAAGAGATAATAATAATTTAGATCTCTTATTAATATCTAAATTAGATAATAAGAATAAATAAAAAATTAAGAAAATTAAAGATAATATAAAGTTTAATAAAAAGTAGTATTATCTTATTAAATAGATAAAATAGTCTTCTAAATATAACTAATAAATAACTATAAAGATAATAGAATATATCTAAAAAGCTATTAAATTATATATAAAATAGAAATAAAAATAAGAGTAAAAGAAGACTAAAGTAAAAGTAAGTTAAATCTAAGACTAAAATTATTTAAAGTTAAATATATAAATTAACTATAAAAACTCCTAACTATTAATTCTTCTTCTTCTTTCTTCTCTCTTTCTCTAAGTATCCTAGGATCTCTAGACTAGAAATAGCTAAAGACTTTAAATAGCTCCTTTAATAAACCTACTTACTAAGTAACTTATATTTAGTTAAACTAAGATATAATAAATAAGAATATAAAAGCTAAAAAAAGACTATAAAATTAACTAAAGATTAGCCTAAGCAGATAGATACTATAAATAGTAACTCTATCTTAACTTACTTTAAAATAGATATAAAGATAACTAAAGATAATCTCTCTATATAACAAATATCTAGTACTAGAATATTTAAAAAATAATTAAAATATCTACTTAATTAGTTTAAGATTTAATTCCTTATTATTTATTTACTTATCTAAAAATATCTAGCCTAAAAATCCTATCTAGAAGTCTAATTAGTTATAAATTATAATATAGAACCTCTATTTTACTACTATCTAACTAATATAGCCTATATTACTAAGATAGAGATATAATATATAACTTCAATTATCCTATAAAGAAAATATAGTCTATAATATTTATATTATATCTTCTTAATAATATATAAAAAACTATTTATAATACTCTTAAGTAAACTACTAATAGTTAACTAATAAATACTAAGAAAAAAGAAGCAAAGAATCTATATCTAGAATATTAATTACTCTAACTAAGTAAAAATACAAATAATAAGTAGTTAATATTTATATAAAGATAGTTATAAGATTATATCCTATCTTAGAAATATCTAGACAAAATTCCTTAGACTAATCTACTACTTTATTAAAGAAAATCTCTAACTATACTAACAAATCATATAAATTAATAATATCCTAAAGTATTACTAGTAGAATCTATATAATTAGCTAGATTCTAAGAAAAAGTACTAAAGACTATACTAGTTTATAAAGAATATTTCTTATATTATAATATTTATAAAGTAATAAAGTTATCTAGAAAAAGATATATATAGCTAGATTAATTATAGTCCTAATATTTACTATATAATTTAACTAAATATAATAAAGATAAGTCTAATACTAAAAGATTATTAGTCTTATAAACTCTTTACTAAAGAGAGATAAATTCTAGGTTATTATACTTTTAAAGTTAAAGGAATAATACTAAGATAAAAGGAAAGTATTATAAGTCCTTTTATACTTAATATAACAGAGATTACTTAATAGATCTCTAGGATCTATCTCTTTAATACCTACTATTTTAATAGGATCTAAGAATATAAAATAGATAATAAGATAAGAATATAAAGAACAGATACTCTAATATAAAACAGATATTATCTCGATTTAATAAAGCCCTTCCGAAGACCTATCTCAAAATATAGAAATTACTAATTATAGATTAAGATAACCTATATAAAAAGAGAAGATAATTGTAAAGAATAATAGTCCTTTTAACCTAAGGTATATAAAGATATCTTAGGAATCTATTAGTATAACATTTATTATTTATATATATATAGATAAATATCTTATCACTTACTATAAGAACAAAGAGATATATAACCCTAGTAGCTATTATCATTATATATATAATTCAGTGCTATATTTATAAAGGATCTTACCTATAAAGAACTTGCCTTTAGCAAGGATTAGTCTCTATATAGAGAATACCAATACATTGCTTCTCCCCCATTATTATTCCTTCCTGACCAATAGGACTAGCCTGAAAACTAGTATTCTTTTACACCTAAGTATATAAGGTCTTACTATTTAGTAGTAATACTAGTAATAATATATACTTCTTTTACTTACTATCTAGATATTAGGTAGTCTTTAATAATATAAATATATAACTTACTTTATAGTCTAATAATATATAATAAGTAATAGGGGGTCTAGTTACTATAAACCGAGAGAGTAAGCTATTAAAGAAGTTAAGATATTTTCTAAAGGTATTTAGTTTTATTATAGTCTATAAGATATCCTACTCTCTTCTATCCTAGCTAAGTCTAGTATCTTACTTATTAGGATAGTAAGACTTAGAAAGAGGGTTAATAAGCTTATCTAAGCTTACTAATCCTATACTTTTGTCTTTATCTTATAGTTTCTCTTAAGATATCTAGGCTTACTATACTTAAAATAAGTTCTTATATCTTATATAATAGATAGATTTATAATATTAGGATTTATAGGAGTCTAGCTAATCTTAATATACTATATAAGATAGCTATATCTAGTTACTTTCTAGATACTCTATTTAAGCTCTAGTAAGAGATTAACTACTTTTTTAGTATTTACTTTAGGTTAGTCCTACTATCTAAATTACTCTATCTAGAGAGTTAGGTTTAAGTCTAATACTAGTTATAAGATATACCCTCTTTCTAAGGGACTTTCTACTAAGTTATAAGATAGCTCTAATAAGATAGTATAGTATATAGATAGGAAGTTATTCTCTTATTACTTATATATATACTTATATAAGTAGTCTAACTCTACTATCTTTAGCTTAAACTTAGTCCGGATCTAAGTCTTAAAATCTATCTAAATAGTGATCTATTCTCTAAGTCTTATATCTACCTACTAGTTAGTTATTCTCTATTTTACTTAAGTATCTCTAGTTAGTAAGCTTATAATAAAGACTAGCTTATATATATTATTATTGCTTTTACTACTTACTATTTAGTAATATATAAAATAATTATTAATATTATATAACTAGTAATTAGTAGTATTACTTTTTTAGTTATCTTAGTACTTAGCTAGCTAGTCTAGATTCTTTAGATAACTAGTAATCTCTACTAGATAAAGGCTAGATCTTAGCTTTATAGCTTCTTAGCTCCGAGTAAGGCCTAGATTAAGTACTATTACTATTATAATAATAATCTTATATTATACTACTATTATCTCTAGATTAAAGGCTACTTATTAGAAGATTACTAGTCTTTATAGTAGCTCTAATAAGCAATTAAAGATACTCTATATATTCTATAGTAGGTAATCTCTAAAGATTTCTAGTGAGATCCGCAGAGCTCATTCCAGCCATGGAACCTGTGTCTCTGGTGGTCCTGAGGTACCGTACGGAGCTTTCGGCTCCGTATAATGCCACTTTGGTATATATAGCATGCCGTATCGACCTGTATATAGTACTATGATATATCCTGTCTAATATAAACCATGTGATCCTTTCTGAATTATATCTAGTAGTATATCGGTTTAATCCTCTCTCTGTGGAGGACTAGGGAAGGGTACGATAGGACCTATAGGGGCCCTATAAAGAATATGCTATAAGGGCATAGCTTCGAAAGACCCTATTATCCCTATATCTAAGCCTGATATATGATCTAGCGGACCTATATATAAGTGAAGCTGTAAGAAAAGATGCGAACCGGAATAAATAGTATAACTAGAACGTATAGTATAGCGGCTAGGAGAGCTATAGCGAACTGATAATATATTAAGGACTACCCTACCCCTAGAATAAGCGGTATATAAAAGTATATAGCCCTAAAAATATCTAGTAGGCTATAAATAGTCTATTAGGATATATATAGTCCTTATAAGGCATTACTTACCCGAATAAATCAGAAAATAGATCTGTATCTAGTAAGGACTAGTCTATATAAATAGGATATCTTGTTACTATAAAAGAAAGGAAGTAATAATTAATATTACCTACCTAAAACACCTAAAATAAGATAAGTATCCCTAAGCCCTAAACCTTAATTAGTAAGTAAGTCCTTACCGGACTAACTATTAAAGTCTAAGTAGTCCTAGCTATCCTAATAGATAGGGAAAGAGAGCTCTATCTCTATTTATATAATACTTAGGACTATAAAGTAGTCTATCTAGTAATATATATAACTATAGAATAAGTATAGAGCCTACTTATATACTAAGTAGAAGTTACTTAACTAAATAGACTTATGATAAATGCCTAAATACCCTTATAGGTAGCTCTAGTAATACTAACTAGACTAGAAATATCCGAAATAGTCACTACTATCTTAAACCGGGCTATTAGGCTATTAGTGAATATGTTTAATCCGAGTGATATAGACAAAGATATTAGATAGTCTATTATTAATAATATCTAGAAGATTGATAATTATGATAGGACTATCTAAGGCAATACAGTCTATAAATAGGTGATTAATTGTGATTATTACTTTATCGAATTAATAAATATTACTAGATATAATATACCTAGAACTATATATATTATCTATACTAGTAGAAAACTAGTAAAAATAGTGCTATAGTGCCTTAAAAACTTCAAGTAGGTTTACGAAAACCAATACTCTAGTATATTTACTATATAAGATAACTTTAAAAGCTAGGTTAAGAGAGAATTCTTAGAATATCTAAGCTAGGAGAAGCTCTAGAAGAAGTTTAATAGCCTAAGATAGGACTAAATATCTATTAGTGCTTATACTAGTAATCTATACTAAGCTATAATAGACCTTAATACTAGAATTTCGGAATAGCTACTAATCTATCACTTTATTATAGATACGAAAACTGAATACTAAGCTAAGTAGGTAGTAGAATAAGAATAACCTACTATACTGCTAGAGATTGTTATACTCTTTATCAGCTACAAATAGGGCCTAATAATTATATACTATTACTAGAATAAGCTAAATATCTTAACCGGCCCTAATAAAATAGATCTATTAGTCATTTCTAGCTAATTACTAGTCTTATAGATAGTAAGGGAGATCTATTTATACTATAACTGTGGTAAACTAGGCTATCTTACCTATATATACTATACCCTAAAGATAGAAGAGATAAAATAATAATAGAAGGCTATATCTTATTATAGAATAAAGCTAGTAGAAAACTAGTATAGCTATATAATATAGAAGCCCTTATTAGCTGTCTTTAGTAGGCTCCTAAATAACTATAATTTAATACTAAGGATTTTCTTAACCCTTACTACTCTAAATCTATACCCTTATAGACTTAGCTAGAAACCTAATTCTAATATAAGGAGCTATAATAGTGTAAGTTATTATAAATAGACTAATACTAATAGAAGGAACTGCTATACCTATCTATATCTCTTAATATTATAAGTGATTTATTAATATTCTACTAAAGAAGGATTTATATAGACCTAAGATAATCCTTATAGGTCTAAATACTCTTTAATAGTAGGACAAATAATATCTTTATCTTATTCTATATCTAGTAAAGGATTAGTAGAACTATATAACTATAGAAACTAGGGATTCTCTTATTAGTAATAATTACTAATAGAGAATATCTTAAAATAACTAGCTTTGTAATACTTCCTATAAAACTAGGAGAGTAGATAGGCTATATTAAGATATAGATACTAGAAATAGAGTATAATATTATCTTAGAGTAGGACTTCCTTTACTCTAAAAACCTATAAATTGATTAGTAAATCTTTATTATAATACTTATAGATTATAGGTATAAAACCTATAATATATACCCTACAAATAGATTATATATAATTGTGAAGGATAATATATATACTAACCTAATATCTACTAGGTATATTATAAGGGCTCTATAGAAAAAGAATATAGAGATATAGCTTTTTATAGTATAGACAAAATCTAATAATACTGCTATACCCTAATTTAAGCTACTAAAGTATAAAAACCTCTGAATATAGATAATCCTAGAGAAATATAAGAATCTTTTCTACTTAGAGCTCCTAATAGCCCTACCTCCTAAGCAAAATATTATATATAAGATCAAGACTAGTATAGTATAGCCTATAAATATCAATGCCTATATACTATCTACTAAAAAACTTAATAAATAAGCAAAATAGATTAAAGAACTTATCTAGAAAGACCTAATCTATTATTCTAACAGTATATAGAGATTCCTAGTTATTTTTATTAAGAAATCTAATAGGAAGTAGTATATATATATTAACTACTATATACTTAACTAGATTATAGAGAAAAACAGATACCTATTACTATAAATCTAAGAGTTACTTAATATAGTAGGCAATACTTAGTTCCTATTAAAAGTCAATCTTATAGCTAGATACTAGTAGATCTAAATAGGAGAGGGTATAATCAAAAAAATAGCCTTTAATACAATATAGGATAAATATAAATAGCTTATTATACTATTTAGACTCTATAATACCTCTATTATATTCTAATTAGTGATTAACAATATATTATAGCTAATATTAGACTAAAGTATAGTTATCTATCTAGATAATATCCTAATCTTCTCTGTATCAATAGAAGAATATTATAAATATCTAGAATAGGCCCTTATACTATTAGTAGAATAGGAACTATATATCTTACTAATAAAATACCAATTTGCTACTAACTAATTAGAATTTTGTAATTATATTATTAGGAATAGGACTATTTAATCCCTAATAGCTAAAACCAAAGCACTAAATAACTAGCTATAATCTAAGAATATATATAATATATAATAGTTTATCAGACTTACTATATACTACTATAGATTTATTAAAGACTTCACAAAAATCTATATATTACTCTATAAACTACTAAAAGAAAGTAATAGTATCTTATATAAGAAGTATTTCTGTTCTATTATATAGATAGAGACTTACAAAAGTATATTTTATATAATTAAGAAGCTACTTATTTCTATATCTACTCTTAAATAACCTAATTAGAATAAGCTATATATAATCAAGATAGATATCTTTGAATAGATACTTAATATAGTCCTTATATAAGAGGACAATAAAGAAGTACTCTATCCTATTATATATAATAGATAGAAGCTTTATAGAGTAGAACTAAACTATCCTATATATAAGAAAGAGCTCCTAGTTATTAAGAAAGTAATCTATATATAAGATTAATATATTAATAGTAATTATTTTAAAACTATAATTATTACTAATAATATAAGTCTATAGTATCTTAATACTATAAAGAAATATAGTAAGTATCTTATATATTAGATTACTAAATTCTAGGAATACTATCTAGCAATTTATTACTAAAAGAGCTCTAAAAATATTATAGTAGATATAATTAGTTAATAACTAGATCTAGTCAAAAGTATATCTACTAATATTAGCTAGGAACAAACTATTTAGGATATTTGTCTTGCTATTATAAGTATAGTATATAGTATCCCTAAGGAAGAATAACTAGTAGTAACAATTCGGTTCCTAGAAGATAATATAGAACTAGACAATTGTATAACCACTTAGACTATAAAGAAATATACTATAAACCTAAGTTTTCGGGATATATCTATTAATAAGAATATATTAGTAGAGGTTAACTAATAGCTAGTCTATATCTATAATAATAGAGAGATATCTTTATATCTTAAAATATCCTTCTATACTAACTTAATACTTAATTCCTACTAAGAATTTAGCTACCTAGGCTTTCTAGGACTATACGGAATTATATAGTTTTGTGGATAGTGGCTATCTATAAAGACAGATATTAAAGAAGCTATAAGAACCTACCCAAACTACTAAGTTATATAAGGGTCTAGGAAAAGCCTAGAATATAAAGAAATATAATATATAGTTATAAAAGAAAAGTACTCTTTCTAGTACTAGGGTATTGATCTTATTAGTTACCTATCTACTACTCTTAATAGTAATAGATAGATTATTATAGTAATTAACTATACTACTAGATAGCTGGTATCGAGAGTAATTCTAAATATAATAAAAGAAGTCCTTATAGAATTCCTATACTAAGATATCTATATATACTATAATATATTTTTAGAATTAATCTTAGATAATAGCCTAAATCTTCTCTCTAAAATAATATACTACTTTATAATACTAATCTAAGTATAGTACTATATAACTATATCCTACTACCCTTATACTAATAGTAAGATAGAGAATTTTAATAGACTAGTTAGACAGATATTAACAAAATACCTAATAGGGAAATCTATAAGGCTATAAGATAAATACCTTATATAGATAGTATTTACTACCTATATATAAGAGTATATAGTATTAAAAAGAAGCCTATACTACTTAGTATATAGAGTATATCTATATATCTTATCTAATAAAAGCTATCTCTTAAATACTTTTACCTAAGAGGACTAGGAAGAATAGATCTAGTACCTCTCGGATACTTACTCTAAAGCAAATAAACTACTACTTATTTATATAATTAAGAAATAATAGATCTAGAATATAGTAATTATAAAAATAAGCTTCTAGCTAAAGGACTAAGTCCTAGTACAAAATAAAGCAAAGAAAAAGTATAAGAATATATAGTTTAGGCTATATAAGATACTTAAGAGTTATCTATTAGGAATATATATCTTAACCAAATTATAAGGATATATTCTAAGGAACCTTATTAATAGAGTAAGACTATTAGATATAAATATAGGTAATAATCTCTAGCTATAAGTATTGCCTATAGGACAATCTATACTATAAAGGGCTAGTATAAAAATTAACCGCCCTAAAGAGCTCTATAAGATTCTTAATAAGATTAAATCCTTATTACTAATATATATAGACCTATTAATCTTTATAAGGGCTAAATAGTAGGAATTTAAGTATATAGGGATATACTAAGAATTTAGGAGGAAGAATATTATTACTAAGTATCTAATTGCTAAAATATAGATATAAGACTAGAAGAGAAATCAGTAGAAGGATAATAAGAATATATCTATACTAGGCCTACTAGATATAGATAAATAGAATTTAGAAGCTAATAACTATAAATCTAAGAATAACACTGACTTAGTAGTATCTTTAGGATAAGAATTAATAAAGGATACTTATTAAGAACCTATACTAAATAGTTTAGATTAATCTATATATCTCTTTATAGTTATTATTCTATTATTATTATTAAAAACTATAAAGAGAAATTAATATAATAGAGTTTATTATACCTAAAATAGGATAAGAAAAGAGTAACTAGATATATTACTTTATAAAAAGTTAAGTATATTATAAATAGGGATAGAAGGACCCTAGTAAAGAAAGAAACACTCTACTTAGTTATACTAGGCTATATACTAGTAAGAAAATCACTCTAGGGTAGTAAAGATACCCTTAGATAAGTCTAAGCCTTCCTTCTCTTTATATTCTAAACTATTATCCTCCTTATTAGAATCTTTAAGATAACTAGTATATACTAAAACCTACTTTATTATATACAAATCAAACTTTAAACACTTATATACCTCCTTAAGATCTATATATATTTAGATACTACTAGGTATATTACTTATATATATAATACTAGACTTATCTAATAGAGAATAGTACTATATACTGTTATAGGTAGGGCTAGGAGTAAAGACTTCCTTCTTATAAGTAGGGATATCTAGATACTTCTTACCTATAGTAGTTATAGTGGTCTTAGCCTTCTTATAGCTAGTTATAGTAGTAGGATCTCTGCTAGTAGCCTTATATTTAGCCTTAATAGTACTAGTAGGAGTGGATAGACTAATAATAATCTTACTACTATTACTAGATAAGTCTTTCCTATTAGTATAGCTCTTACCTTTATCCTTTTTTGTCTTAGTAGATATAATAAGGACCTTAGGTATTATAGTAGGGACTATAGTAATAGCCTAAGTAATAAGAGTAAGTATATTTAGATACTTTAGTAAAGGATTTAATAGGTTATAGGCCTATACTAGGTTAATTAACTATATAAGAGATATTCTAGTAGCTAGATAGAATAAATATTTATTTCTATTAGAAGAATAGCTATAGCTAGTATATACCTAATCCTATTAAATAGGCAATTAGGAGATATCTAGAAGCAAAATTATATAGCAGTATATAAAGGGACTATTTCCTTTTAAATAGTTACTATATTTATTACTAGTAGAGGCCTAATAGTTATATAACTAGCTAATAATAGTATAAAGAGGTATATCTATATAGATAGAATAGTTAGTAATAGGGTGGTTAAGATACTAGTCTAGAGTAGTATAGACTAGCTATATTTAGGTAAACTAATTATCTATCCCTGATTTATTTAGACTTAATAAAAGAGGTAAACTATTAATATCTATATTAGTATAGTTAGCTATATATAGGTTAGCTTAAATAAAATAGTAATACAAAAAATTACTTACAATTAGCAACTTATAAAGACCTATCTACTACTAGGTTTATATAGGTAGTTATAATAGGACTAAGATTATTACTAGTAGGTATAGAAGGAGGTATAAGAGGTATAATAAAAGGTAAGAAAGATATAAAGATAGTCTTAATAGAGTTAGTAGAAGATATAGGGCTAGATATAAGATTAACTATAGATATAGGACTAGGCATAGGACCAGCTATAGATATAGGACTAGGTATAGGGCTAGATATAGGACTAGCTATAGATATAGGACTAGACATAAGGCTAGGTATAATAGGCCCAGCACTACTATCACTATCACTACTACTAGTACTACTATTATTACTACTAAGGATACTAAAGGACTCTAAACTAGGACTAAGAAGATAGCCTAAAAGATACTTCTTAGATATAGTAGATAGAGAAGAAGACAATATAATAAGATTACTAGTAGGGAGAGAGGTATAAGAGAAACTTAGGCAAGATATAGTTATATAGATCCTATAAAGATAGAAAATATATTAATAAAGTCTACAAAAGCTAAAATATCACTATATATAAAAAGAAAGAGAGACTATATAACTAGAAATACTTATAATAGATATAGATAGTTAGAGTCTCTCTAAGTATAGGAAGGAAATATAACAATATAAGAACTAGTTACTATAAGACACTAGGAAAAGTTAGTATATTATCCTATATAGACCAAAAAAGCCTTATATAAATATAGAAACCTTAGCAAAAAACATTATATAACTCTAAGAAGCATTAGAAATAACAAAAAATAATAAAAAATAATAAAAATTGATAAAAAATAATATAAGGGGGCTTATCTAGAAGAGATATAAAGAAAGGAGAAGATAGGAAGTAAGAGTAAAGAAGTAAACTAAGAGTTAGGAATATATTTACTTCTTATATAGATATAACTAAGAGTCTAGATAAGGATTTCCTAGATATAAATAAAGGATTTACTATAAAAAAACAGCCTTTCTTTATCTAAACTACCCTTATATTATCTTACTAGTATATAGAGAAGGGATTACCCCCTATCAAATTTTATTAACTTCTTTAATAGTATATCTTTTACCACATTTTCTTTATAAAGAAGCTCTTTATATTATTTTATATATCTTTATTACTTATAGTAATATATAGCTTTGATATAGACTATTTTTAGGCCTTTTCACTATTATATAATAATATTTTTCCTTTATTCTACTAACTTAGAGAAAAAAATTGTAGTACAGAGGATAGGTTTAGACCGAACAGACTAAATACAGCCAAAAAATCAAGTTTATACTTAGATATACAGAAACTTAGGACTAGTTTCGGATCAGTAGAAGAAGATAAGATCTACAGAGCTTATTCCAGCCATAGAACCTACATCTCTAGTAGTCCTAAGATATCATATAGAGCTTTCGGCTCTGCACAATACCACTTTGGCATATATAGCATGCTATATTGACCTGTATATAGTACTATAATACATCCTGTCTAATACAAACCATGCAATCCTTTCTGAATCACACTAGGATTACTATTTAGCTAGGTTATAGCTCTATTTCTACTTATTAGAACTATTGTTCCTCTTCGAAAGACTAGTTTTCTATTATAGTAAGTGACTAATTAGGGTTTTAGCGAGTTAGTATTCTTCTTATTAGAGATCTTTTATATTAACTTTTTTTAACTATCTCTGCTTCTTAGGGGCCCTTACTTTGTCTCTAAGGATATAGATTCTTAATCTCTTATAGCATTTTCCTTAGTATACTATTACTAGTAACTTCTTAGTATTAGCTTAGTAGGCAGTCTACTATATTAAGATCTACAGAGCTTATTCCAGCCATAGAACCTATGTCTCTAGTGGTCCTAAGGTACTATACAGAGCTTTTAGCTCTGTATAATACCACTTTAGTATATATAGCATACTATATTAATCTATATATAATACTACAATATATCCTATCTAATATAAATCATATAATCCTTTCTAAATTATATCTAGTAGTATATCAGTTTAATCCTCTCTCTATAGAGGACTAGAGAAGGATATAATAGGACCTATAAAGGCCCTATAAAGAATATACTATAAAAGTATAGCTTTAAAAGACCTTATTATTCCTATATCTAAGCCTAATATATAATCTAGTAGACCTATATATAAGTAAAGCTATAAGAAAAGATATAAACTAGAATAAATAGTATGATTGGAATATATAGTATAGTAATTAGGAAAGCTATAGTAAACTAATAATATATTAAGAACTACCCTATTCCTAGAATAAATAGTATATAAAAATATATAGCCTTAAAAATATCTAGTAGGCTATAAATAGTCTATTAGGATATATATAGTCCTTATAAGATATTATTTGTCTAAATAAATTAGAAAATAGATCTATATCTAGTAAGGACTAGTCTATATAAATAGGATATCTTACTATTATAGAAGAAAGAAAGTAATAATTAATATTACTTATCTAAAATACCCAAAATAAGATAAATATCCTTAAGCCCTAAATCTTAACTAGTAAGTAAGTCCTTATTAGACTAGCTATTAAAGTCTAAGTAGTCCTAGCTATCCTAATAGATAGAGAAAGAGAGCTCTACTTTTATTTATATAATACTTAGGATTATAAAGTAGTCTATCTAGTAATATATATAGTTATAGAATAAGTATAGAGCCTATTTATATACTAAGTAGAAGTTATTTAATTAAGCAGACTTATAATAAATACCTAAATATCCTTATAGGCAGCTCTAGTAATACTAATCGGACTAGAAATATCTAAAATAGCTATTATTACTCTAAACTAGGCTATTAGGTTATTAGTAAATATATTTAATCTAAGTAATATAGATAAAGATATTAGATAGTCTATTATTAATAATATCTAGAAGATTAATAACTATAATAGGACTATCTAAGATAATATAGCCTATAAATAAATAATTAATTACAATTATTACTTTACTAAATTAATAAATATTACTAGATATAATATATCTAGAATTATATATATTATCTATATTAATAGAAAACTAGTAAAAATAGTGCTATAATATCTTAAAAACTTTAAGTAGGTTTATAAAAACTAATACTCTAGTATATTTATTATATAAGATAACTTTAAAAGCTAGATTAAGAGAGAATTCTTAGAATATCTAAGCTAGAAGAAGCTCTAGAAGAAGTTTAATAGCCTAAGATAGAGCTAAATATCTATTAGTACTTATACTAGTAATCTATATTAAGCTATAGTAGATCTTAATACTAGAATTTCAGAATAGCTACTAATCTATTACTTTATTATAGATACGAAAACTAAATACTAAGCTAAGTAGGTAATAGAATAAGAATAACCTACTATACTATTAGAGATTATTATACTTTTTATTAGCTATAAATAGGGCCTAATAATTATATATTACTACTAGAATAGGCTAAATATCTTAACTAGCCCTAATAAAATAGATCTATTAGTTATTTCTAGCTAATTACTAGTCTTATAAGTAATAAGAAAGATCTATTTATACTATAATTATAGTAAACCGGACTATCTTACTTATATATACTATATCCTAAAAATAGAAGAGATAAAATAATAATAGAAGGCTATATCTTATTATAGAATAAAGCTAGTAGGAAACTAGTATAGCTATATAATATAAAAGTCCTTATTAGCTATCTCTAGTAGGCTTCTAAATAACTGTAATTTAATACTAAAGATCTTCTTAATCCTTACTACTCTAAATCTATATCCTTATAGGCTTAGCTAGAAACCTAATCCTAATATAAGAAGCTATAATAGTATAAGTTATTATAAATAAACTAATACTAATAAAAGAAATTGTTATATCTATCTATATCTCTTAATATTATAAGTAATTTATTAATATTCTATTAGAGAAGGATTTATATAGACTTAAGATAATCCTTATAGGTCTAAATACTTCTTAATAGTAGGGTAAATAATATCTTTATCTTATCCTATATCTAGTAAAGGATTAATAGAACTATATAATTATAGAAACTAAGGATTCTTTTATTAGTAATAATTACTAATAGAGAATATCTCGAAATAACTAGCTTTATAATACTTCCTATAAAACTAGGAGAGTAGATAGGCTATATTAAGATATAAGTACTAGAAATAGAGTATAATATTATCTTAGAGTAAGACTTTCTTTACTCTAAAAATCTATAAATTAATTAATAAATCTCTATTATAATACTTATAGATTATAAATATAAAACCTATAATATATATCTTATAAATAGATTATATATAATTATAAAGAGTAATATATATACTAATCTAATATTTACTAGATATATTATAAGAGCTCTATAGAAAAAGAATATAGAGATATAGCTTTTTATAGTATAGATAAAATCTAATAATACTATTATACCCTAATTCAAGTTACTAAAGTATAAAAACCCCTAAATATAAGTAATCTTAAAGAAATATAAGAATCTTTTCTACTCGAAGCTCCTAATAGCCCTATCTCTTAAGCAAAATATTATATATAAGATTAAGACTAGTATAGTATAGCCTATAAATATTAATATCTATATACTATCTACTAAAAAACTTAATAAATAAGTAAAATAGATTAAAGAACTTATCCGGAAGGGCCTAATCTACTATTCTAATAGTATATAGAGGTTCTTAGTTATTTTTATTAAGAAATCTAATAGAAAGTAATATATATATATTAACTATTATATACTTAACTAGATTATAAAGAAAAATAGATACTTATTACTATAAATCTAAGAGTTACTTAATATAATAGATAATACCTAGTTTCTATTAAAAGTTAATCTTATAGCTAGATACTAGTAGATCTAAATAAAAAAGGATATAATCAAAAAAACGGTCTTTAATATAATATAAGATAAATATAAATAGCTTATTATATTATTTAGACTTTATAATATCCTTATTATATTCTAATTAGTAATTAATAATATACTATAGCTAATATTAGGTTAAAGTATAGTTATCTATCTAGATAATATCCTAATCTTCTTTATATTAATAAAAGAATACTATAAATATCTAGAATAGGCCCTTATACTATTAGTAGAATAGGAACTATATATCTTACTAATAAAATACTAATTTACTACTAACTAATTAGAATTTTATAGCTATATTATTAAGAATAAGACTATTTAATCCCTAATAGCTAAAACTAAAGTACTAAATAATTAGTTATAATCTAAGAATATATATAATATATAATAGTTTATTAGACTTACTATATACTATTATAGATTTATTAAAGACTTTATAAAAATCTATATATTACTTTATAAACTACTAAAAGAAAGTAATAGTATCTTATATAAGAAGTATTTCTGTCTTATTATATAGATAGAGACTTATAAAAGTATATTTTATATAATTAAAAAGCTACTTATTTTTATATCTATTCTTAAATAATCTAATTAGAATAAGCTATATATAATCAAGATAGATATCTCTAAATAGGCATTTAGTATAGTCCTTATATAAGAGAATAATAAAGAAGTACTTTATCTTATTATATATAATAGATAGAAGCTCTATAGGATAGAACTAAACTATCCTATATATAAGAAGAAGCTTCTAGCTATTAAGAAAGCAATCTATATATAGGATTGATATATTAATAGTGATTATTTTAAAACTATAATTATTACTAATAATATAAGTCTATAGTATCTTAATACTATAAAGAAGTATAGTAAGTATCTTATATATTAGATTACTAAATTCTAGGAATACTATCTAGTAATTTATTACTAAAAGAGCTCTAAAAATATTATAGTAAATATAATTAGTTAATAATTAGATCTAGTTAAAAGTATATCTATTAATATTAGCTAGGAATAAACTATTTAGGATACTTATCTTACTATTATAAGTATAATATATAGTATCTCTAAAAAAGAATAGCTAGTAATAATAATTTAGTTCTTAGAAGATAGTATAGAACTAGATAATTATATAACTACTTAGACTATAAAGAAGTATATTATAAATCTAAGTTTTTAGGATATATCTATTAATAAGAATATATTAGTAGAGATTAACTAATAGCTAGTCTATATCTATAATAATAGAGAGATATTCCTATATCTTAAAATATCCTTCTATACTAACTTAGTATTTAATTCTTACTAAGAATTTAGTTATCTAGGCTTTCTAGGACTATATAGAATTATATAGCCTTATAGATAATAGCTATCTATAAAGATAGATATTAAAGAAGCTATAAGAGCCTATCCGAATTACTAAGTTATATAAGGATCTAGGAAAAGCCTAGAATATAAAGAAGTATAATATATAATTATAAAAGAAGAGTATTCTTTCTAGTACTAAGATATTAATCTTATTAGTTATCTATCTATTACTTCTAATAGTAATAGATAGATTATTATAGTAATTAACTATATTACTAGATAGCTAGTATTAAAAGTAGTTCTAGATATAATAGAAGAGGTTCTTATAGAATTCCTATATTAAAATATCTATATATACTATAGTATATTTTTAGAATTAATCTTAGATAATAGCCTAAATCTTCTTTCTAGAGTAGTATACTATTTTATAGTACTAATCTAAATATAATATTATATAATTATATCTTACTATCTTTATACTAATAGTAAGATAGAGAATTTTAATAGACTAATTAGATAGATATTAATAAAATATCTAATAGAGAAACCTATAAGACTATAAGATAAATATCTTATATAGATAGTATTTACTATCTATATATAAGAGTATATAGTATTAAAAAGAAGTCTATATTACTTAGTATATAGAATATATCTATATATCTTATCTAATAAAAGCTATCTCTTAAATACTTTTATCTAAGAGGACTAAGAAGAATAGATCTAGTATCTCTTAGATACTTACTCTAAAGTAAATAAACTACTATTTATCTATATAATTAAGAAATAATAGATCTAAGATATAGTAATTATAAAAATAAGCTTCTAGCTAGGAGACTAGGTCTTAATATAAAATAAAGTAAAGAAAAAGTATAAAAATATATAGTTTAGGCTATATAAGGTATTTAAGAGTTACTTATTAGGAATATATATCTTAGCTAAATTATAAGGATATATTCTAAAGAATCTTATTAATAGAGTAAGACTATTAGATATAAATATAGATAATAATCCCTAGCTATAGGTATTACTTATAGGACAATCTATACTATAAAGAGCTAGTATAAAAATTAATTATCCTAAAGAGTTCTATAAGATTCTTAATAAGATTAAACTCTTATTATTAATATATATAGATCTATTAATCTTTATAAAGACTAAATAGTAGGAATTTAAGTATATAGAGATATATTAAGAATTTAGGAGAGAGAATATTATTACTAAGTATCTAATTACTAAAATATAGATATAAGACTAGAAGAGAAATTAGTAGAAGGATAATAAGAATATATCTATACTAGGTCTATTAGATATAGATAAATAGAATTTAGAAGCTAATAACTATAAATCTAAGGATAATACTAACTTAGTAATATTTTTAAGATAAGAATTAATAAAGAATACTTATTAAGAACCTATACTAAATAATTTAGATTAATCTATATATCTCTTTATAGTTATTATTCTATTATTATTATTAAAAACTATAAAAAGAAATTAATATAATAGAGTTTATTATATCTAAAATAGGATAAGAAAAGAGTAGCTAGATATATTATTCTATAAAAAGTTAAGTATATTATAAATAGAGATAGAAGGATCCTAGTAAAGAAAGAAATACTTTACTTAGTTATACTAGGCTATATATTAGTAAGAAAATTACTTTAGAGTAGTAAAGATATTCTTAGATAAGTCTAAGCCTTTTTTCTCTTTATATTCTAAACTATTATTCTTTTTATTAGAATCTTTAAAATAACTAGTATATACTAAAACCTACTTTATTATATATAAATTAAACTCTAAATACTTATATATCTTCTTAAGATCTATATATATTTAGATACTACTAGATATATTGTTTATATATATAATACTAGATTTATCTAATAGAGAATAGTATTATATATTATTATAGGTAGGGCTAGGAATAGAGACTTTCTTTTTATAAGTAGGGATATCTAGGTACTTTTTACTTATAGTAGTTATAGTAATCTTAGTCTTTTTATAGCTAGTTATAGTAATAAAGTTTTTACTAGTAGTCTTATATTTAGCTTTAATAGTATTAGTAGGAGTAGATAAACTAGTAATAATCTTATTATTATTATTAGATAGATCTTTTTTATTAATATAGCTCTTATCTTTATCCTTTTTTATCTTAGTAGATATAATAGGGACCTTAGGTATTATAATAAGGACTATAATAATAGCCTAAGTAATAAGAGTAAGTATATTTAGGTACTTTAATAAGAGGTTTAATAAGTTATAGGTCTATACTAGATTAATTAACTATATAGAAGATATTCTAGTAGCTAAATAGAATAAATACTTATTTCTACTAGAAGAATAGTTATAGCTAGTATATATCTAATCTTATTAAATAGGCAATTAGAAGATATCTAGGAGTAAAACTATATAATAGTATATAAAGAGACTATTTTCTTTTAAATAGTTATTATATTTATTATTAGTAGGGATCTAATAGCTATATAATTAGCTAATAATAATATAGAGAGATATATCTATATAGGTAGAATAGTTAGTAATAGGATAGTTAGGATACTAGTCTAGAGTGATATAGACTAGCTATATTTAGATAAACTAATTATTTATTCCTAATTTGTTTAGACTTAATAAAAGAAGTAAACTATTAATATCTATATTAGTATAGTTAGCTATATATAGGTTAGCTTAAATAAAATAGTAATATAAAAAATCACTTATAATTAGTAACTTATAAAGACCTATTTATTACTAGGTTTATATAGATAGTTATAGTAGGATTAAGATTACTACTAGTAGGTATAGAAAGAGATATAAAAAGTATAATAGGAAGTAGAAGAGGTATAAAGATAGTCTTAATAGGATTAGTAGAAAGTATAAGACTAGATATAAGATTAACTATAGATATAGGACTAGGTATAGGACTAGCTATAGATATAAGACTAGATATAGGGCTAGGTATAAGACTAGCTATAGATATAAGACTAGATATAGAGCTAGATATAATAAGCCTAGTACTACTATTATTATTACTATTACTAGTATTACTATTATTACTATTAAGAGTACTAAGGGACTCCGAACCGGGACCGAAAAAACAGCCTAAAAGGCGCTTCTTAGGTATAGTAAATAGAGAAAGAGATAATATAATAAGATTGCTAGTAGAAGAAGAGATATAGAAGAAACTTAGATAAGATATAGTTATATAAATCTTATAAAGATAGAAAATATATTAATAAAGCCTATAAAAGCCAAAATATTACTATATATAAAAAGAAAAAGAGACTATATAACTAAGAATACTTATAATAGATATAGATAGTTAAGATCTCTCTAAGTATAGAGAGGAGATATAATAATATAAGAACTAGTTATTATAAGATACTAGAAAAAGTTAGTATATTGTCCTATATAGACTAAAAAAGTCTTATATAAATATAAAAATCTTAGCGAAAAATACTATATAACTCCGAGAAGTATTAGAAATAATAAAAAATAATAAAAAATAATAAAAATTGATAAAAAATAATATAGAAGGGCCTATCTAGAAAAGATATAAAGAGAGAAAAAGATAGGAAGTAAAAGTAAGGAAGTAAACTAAGAGTTAGAGATATATTTGCTTCTTATATAGATATAATTAAGAGCTTAGATAAAGACTTCCTAGATATAAATAAAGGATTTACTATAAGAAAATAGCCTTTCTTTATTTAAACTATCCTTATATTATCTTACTAGTATATAAGGAAGGGATTACCCCCTATTAAATTTTATTAACTTCTTTAATAGTATATCTTTTGCTATATTTCCTTTATAAAGAAGCTCTTTATATTATTTTATATATCTTTATTACTTATAATAGTATATAGCTTTAATATAGACTATTTTTAGATCTTATTACTATTATATAACAATATTTTTCCTTTGTTCTACTAACTTAGAGAAAAAAATTATAGTATAGAGGACGGGTTCGGGCCGAACGGACTAAATATAGCCGAAAAATCAAGTTTATACTTAGATATACAGAAACTTAGAACTAGTTTCGGATCAGTGAGGGAGGATAAGATCCGTAGAGCTTATTCTAGCCATAGAACCTGTGTCTCTGGTAGTCCTGAGGTACTATATGGAGCTTTCGGCTCCGTACAATGCCACTTTGGCATATATAGCATGCCGTATCGACCTATATATAGTACTATGATATATCCTGTCTAATACAAACCATGCGATCCTTTCTGAATCATAATATACTACTTTATAATCTCTAGATTAAAAATTCCTTATAGTAGGGACTTACTCGAAATCCTTATCTACTATCTAGCTTTCCGGGTATATTTATTAGTTCCCGGGAACTAGTAAGAAAGCGTGGTCTCTTATAGGGATACTGCTGCCTCCCTCCGGCTTACTATAAGAGGTAAGGCCTTAGTAAGATATACTACTAGATAAGATTCTGTTAGGATTGTATGGTTTCTATTAGGTAGTACTAATTACTAGCTAAGTATAGAATATATTATATCAGCGCTAAGTAAGGGCTTAGCCCTATAGAAACCCCTAAGCACTTAGTAAGAGTAAGTGCTCTCGCTACCAAGTACTTAGCCAAGTGCCAAGATTGTACTGCCTGAGGCACTAAGTAGTAGGTGCCTCAGGCCCCGAGAGTATGCAAACCCTGCAAACCGCTCGGGAGCACAGGACTGTCCTCGTCACCTCCTCTCAAAACAGGAAGGCGCGCCCCAACGATGAAAGGGAAGGTACAGCCATATACCTAAGTCCGCCATCAGGGTTGGGTTGGACAACAACTGGTTCCCGAGTTCTTGACTGATTTGGGGAGCAGTGGGAGTTCGGGAGGCGGGGACTTGAGGGATAGGTATATGAAAGCCTATCAATTGGAGCTTGCTGTAGTGGTCGTTACCGAGAATCGTAACGGGGGTCATAAGTTAGCGGTCCCTTCCCGCCACGGCGTAAAGTTGGTTTCGGAGATGGGCCAGGTGAGGTTTTCGTAAGTAGGCACGGGTCAAGCACAAGTTTGTTAACCGCGTCTCACCCCGCGTTCCGTCCCGGAGTAGGTACTTCGGTTGACCCTTCCATCTTAGGTTGACCTAAGTTGGAGTTTAAGCTAAGGACGGGTAGTTGTTCCGTAGAAGAAGGGGAGGGTATGGTCGAGCTAATAAAGATCGGGGAGTTTTTTGTTCAGACGGTAGGTCCTAGTCGTCACTAGATAGATCTCCTGCCCCCTCAATCAACTCGTCGGATGAGCTCATTTGCGATGGTTCCCGGACTTACGAGTCCGGCTTAGCGCGAACCAAAGTTTCGGCAAGTGATTGGGTAGGAGCCAGTTCCCGAAACCTTCTTTCAATAGCAGGGTCTCGTTGAACGATCCGATTATAGGGTTTGGCAAAGATTGGGGAGTTGGTCAGAGAAGCAGGAACTGGTGCCGGGGCCCTTTGAGTTTCTCGTGGGAGGTTGGTAGTTGGGTTCTCTTGGGAAGGTGGTAAGAAGGAGAGTTTGTTAGGTGGTTGAAAGAGAGGTGAAGAAGAAGACGAAGAAGAAAAAGACGATGGGGTGGAATGCGGGGAATTTAAAGTAGATGGCTGCTTTATATTGTAAGGAGTTCCCCGGCGTGGGGAGATTGGGTGCCTTTCCGAGGTTAGGTTCACCATAAAGGTCGTGATGAGGCCATGATACCTCTGGGGTTCTCATTTGGTCAGGACTCAATTAATTGTCACCCTCACCTTCCTTTCATTTTCATCCTTCCTTTCATCCTTCCTCCACTTTCACCTTTTTTTCACTTTCATCCTTCTTCCACTTCCATCCTTATTTCTTCTTCTTCATTTCTTCATTTCTTCATTTCTTCATTTCTTCATTTCTTCATTTCTTCATTTCTTCATTTCTTCATTTCTTCATTTCTTCATTTCTTTCTTTGTCTTTCTTTCTTTTCAGTTATGTTTCATATCCATCTTTATTTCATTCTATCGGACGCCTGATTTCCTTTCGATGTGTTGGTTTCTTGGCTCCCAATTTGGCATGTGGCGCGGTGGATCCTGTCTCGGCTGGGGCAGCGTTGGTCTTAGCATGGAGGCTCGTTTTGTCTCAGTACACTAGAAAGGACGATGTTGTTTCCAGTCTTCATTTTGAATCGAGAAGCAATGTTTTTTCCAACAGACCAGTCTTGCCTTTCCGGCCGTTGGTCGACCGGCTGTGTTATTGTTATTAGCGGGCTTTTTTTACGCAGTTGCTTAGCTAGTTTTTGTGGGTTCAATCTGTGAGCTCGTTGAGAATGACCATCTGACATCTCTGTGTCTACTCACCTGCTCCGGGTATCTCGTTTACTCTCTCAGTTAAGCTTCTTACAAGGGTTCAATTGTTCATCCAGATACTGGTTTTTTGGTCTGCCTTCTTTGGCAGATCTAGGGCAATTAGTGAGGTGTACAGGGACATGTCAATGCATTTTGAGCTTTGATTATATTGCCAAACATTCCCCTATTTTCCGTAGTGATTTTTGATCTAACCAGAGAACGACAAACTATACGAAAAATCAATTGGCGAAGGCATTCTACAAGTTTTTTTTTAGTGGTGGCGGCGTATTTGCAACTGTGAAAGTCTATCAAAACTCGACCTGTATATAACTAGACGATGCTTTTTACCTAGATGCCCAAGTACCAAAATGAACATAGCAGTCACAAATGGGTCGCTTAAGACTTGTCCGCTGTGGCCATATTCATTTACTCTGCTGTAGGCATTATCAGTGGGTCTTTGATTTTTAGGCAACTGGCTGAATTTTAAGTTGTTCAGCCACTGATGACTGGTCAGTGTTAGGTTCCGACAAACCTTAAAGCCTTAAGAGCATCCAGTGTTGTACAACATAGTGCCTGGGGCTTAACCGTGGGGGTTAGAGCAGGTGGCTTAAATAGCTCTCCAGAAATACTTAGTCTTCTTGTTGCATGTATGTGGGTTGTCTGAGGATAGAGTTATCATGCCGGCAACTGACCACCCGTGGATATGCCAAACTCATTCCCATGGTTGGCATCCTACCTTAGCTCGGTGGGTCCGGGCTAATCATGCGATTACGTAAATATCTGCATGCTCCAGGGCTCCAGCGTTCCAATCTCGGAGGGCTTCCGAGGTCACGAGCGACGAGATAACAATCCAAGAATGGCCTAATACTATATCAGTCCCTTGGAAGGTCTTGGAATTCATTCTACAGAGTGGATGAGAAGTTTTTCTATCGCCAAGAAATGCCAAGGTGTGTCTCCTGAAGCGCCTATCTTTCGCAAATGGAAGATTATCTCTGAGGACCACTCGTGTGTCCCTCGGACCTTTGCTGCTTATCGAACTTTTCGCACCCGTCTCCAGTTTTTTTCAACGCTAAACCGAAACTTATGAGGCAAATTCAGACATCGGTGGGACTTGAGAACAACCCACAATGCAGATCACACACGTTGTGTGCAGTATGTTTTACATGGTACTCCGTATATCTTTTCACGTTCAGCCTCCAATCCCTTGCTTAAGCGCTCGGGTATCACGGCCCCCTGGAGAAACTGGAGAAGTCTCAAATATCCCAGCTACGGCGGAAAGACCTCGGGCAATTAAGCACGCGACCCATATTGCTCCACAACTACCCGGTGCGGAGAGACTTTCGACTTGGGAGAAGTTAGCCTGAACCACACCACCAATCAGTGGAGACGGCAGGGATTGTTGTGGCAAGATAATGTTACCCTGTCTTATCAGCTTTGCCGTCAATGTGGTTACATGTGGCTGTAGCTGGCTCTCGGCGAAACGGCGTCTCCGCTGTACACCGTCGGTCGATCCGTTCATTGGCATTCTTGTAGCCAAACAGGATGAGAAAGGAAGAAGGTCCGATGGTTAGTGCCCTGTGCCAACCTTTAGGCGTTCTTTATCTCTGATCCCGGCAAATATAATATGCGATAAATTAAATTTTTTTTTCTTTTTTAATTAAAAAAGAAAACTGCAGCAGCAGCAGGATTCGAGGCCAAAAAAAAAATCCCAACGGGTGATCTCCGAATTAATCCTGCCCAGGCGTGTCCGTGGTTATTATAAAGGTCCAAGTTTCCTCGGTGAAACAAATCTCGGGTCTGAATTTGTCTGGATTTGGTATTTTTGGGTTCCACTCTTAATTGTAAATTTTATCACGGGCGCCTGTACTTTTCGTACCTTGCCAGCGTCCAAGTCTGTGACGGTGATATCGTGATGGATAAAACACAGGAAGCTGATCCTACAGGATCGCAGGTTGTGCATCATGTAGATCCTGTGCTGGAGCCAGAGAATCAGCATCACCATGCTCATCAACACCATACTGCCTTCGCCGAAGAGGGACGTCAGGATGAAGTGGTCTATTCTAAGGATGCAGGATTTGAGAAAGGCATCGTGCCTGAGCAAACACCTCTGGACCACGGCAGCAAGAATTCCAACGACGAGGAAGCCGGTGAAGCTTTCCCAGCCAAGCGCACCTGGTATCGCCGCGTGGGGAAACAATGGAGGCATATGGTCCATGCTGTGGTCTGGCTTCTGTTTACCGGGTGAGTGAACTATGAACTACTTTGGTTCTACTGCGATTACAGTGATACTGTATGCCCTGGACTCAACTCGAGGCTTACACACACTTCTCTAGCTGGTGGATTGCCGGCCTGATACTACATCGACATGATATAGGATGGCTCATCCCATTCCTGCTCTATCTTGCCATCACGCTACGGATCATCTTCTTCTATGTTCCCATTAGTATCATATCCAAGCCCCTGCACTGGGTCTGGGACCATACCGCACCCCCTTTCGTGCGCATGATTCCCGAAAAGCTGAGAACGCCCAGTGCTGCCGCGCTATGCATTGGTGTGATTATTATTGGCTCGTTCGTGTCTGAAGAATCAGAGAGTAACACGCGTGCCAACCGTGCAGTCAGTCTGTTTGGAATGGTTGTCTTCCTCTTCGGGCTATGGCTCACATCTCGAAACCGCAAGAAGATCGTCTGGCACACTGTTATCGTCGGTATGCTCTCACAATTCATTATTGCTCTGTTTGTGCTCCGCACTACTGCAGGATACGACATCTTCAAGTTCATCTCAGGCCTTGCCACTGATCTGCTTGGTTTTGCCGCCGACGGTGTCATCTTCTTGACCAGCAAGGAATTCTACAACTTTGACAACGGCTTTGCACCTAAATCGTTCTTCATGGTCAGCGTTATCTCCGCCATTATCTTCTTCGTCTCCTTCGTCCAGCTCTTGTACTACTACAATATCCTGCAGTGGTTCATTGGCAAGTTCGCTGTCTTCTTCTTCTGGAGCATGCGCGTTTCCGGTGCCGAAGCTGTTGTCGCGTCCGCATCCCCCTTCATCGGCCAGGGTGAATCGGCCATGCTGATCCGTCCCTTCATCGCCCACCTTACCATGGCCGAGCTGCACCAAGTCATGTGCTCCGGCTTCGCTACCATCGCCGGAAGTGTCCTGATCGCCTATATCAGTATCGGTGTCAACCCACAGGCAATGGTCAGCGCATGCGTCATGAGTATTCCCGCTTCGCTAGCAGTCTCGAAGTTACGTTGGCCTGAAGAGGAAGAAACCCTCACTGCAGGCCGTGTCGTCGTCCCTGAAGACGAGGAACACCGCTCCGCCAATGCCCTCCACGCATTCACTAGCGGCACCTGGCTCGGTCTGAAGATCGCCGCCATGATTGCATCAACCCTCCTGTGTATCATCGCTCTCATCGGTCTAGTCAACGGCCTCCTCACCTGGTGGGGCCGATACCTGAACATAAACGACCCCCCACTGACCCTCGAGTTGATCGTCGGATACATCTGCTACCCGATTGCCTTCCTGCTCGGTGTTTCTCGTGATGGTGACCTGCTCAAGGTTGGCAAGCTAATTGGTACCAAGCTTGTTACCGTAAGTTCCCCATCTTTATAATAATTCTCTCTTCTAACCAGTCACAGAACGAATTCGTCGCCTATGACGCCCTCCAACACAACGCCGAGTATAGCGACCTCTCCGATCGCTCTCGCCTCATCGTTACATACGCGCTTTGTGGATTCGCTAATATCGGCTCCCTCGGTAACCAGATCGGTGTCCTGTCGCAGATCGCGCCTGGTCGGTCTAATGATGTCTCGCGTGTTGCATTCAGCGCTATGGTTACTGGAGCTATTAGTACTTTCACGAGTGCGACGGTTGCTGGCATGTTGATTACCAATGAGAAGCAGTACTTCGGCACCTCTTAGGTACTACTTGGATCCTAATATGGGCGGTGATTGTTTGATTTTACAAGGTTATTTGAGTATGTATTTATGGAGTTGTACAATCCTATCCTGATACCGTCGACTTTAGAATTGTCGGCAGAATCAATTCTAATTATTTATTTATTTTTGTTTCTTCACTTCTACGAGGGAAAACTGGGGCACCGCATTGATCTGGGCCTCCAAGGACCCGGATTGCGATGAAATCACAATAATTCTTCGCGTCTGCCGGGCTAGTAGAGCCGGCAAAAATTCCTGAACTACTCGCAGTGGGCCGCCCACGTTCACGTTGGAATACTCCGCGAGACGTTCGTCGGATGTCGTGAGGGCCTTTTCGTTATCGCCAATCGCGGCGTTGATGATCAGGGTGTGTGTCGAGTTCAGGGACTTGGGTAGTGGCCGCCTTCACGGAAGTCCGGTCTGCTTGGTCTAGGACGATTGACTTGATGTTTGGGGCAGTGCCGAGATCTCTAGCCCGGGAGTATCCATAAAATACACAGGTAGAGATGTTCCCATTTGTTAGTCCTTGCGTGATTTCGGAAAGAGCAACCCGACCCGACAATCGTGGTAATTAGTCGGAGTTGAGATTAGGAGGGTCAGTATTGAATATCACCTATAATATAGCATAGCGGCTGCATAATAAGTCCGACACTGCCATCGATATTATGTAGGACTTCTATACTGCTGTGGAACTCATCTTGCCGAAGTCTAGACAAGTGAGTCTTCTATACTTATGCGGAGGATAATAGACACATACGCGCGCGTTGACTGTATCATACAATCTTAGAAGCAAAGTGTACAAGATCGAATTCATCTACAACGACACCAACAATGAATAGATCTACCGCCCAAGGAGCAATAACCAGGAGAAATGAATCGAGAGGGAACCGCCCGAGGATCTCAAGGGCAAGAGTTTCTCACGTCTGTACCTGAATGCGGAGGCTCAGAGGTACTAGTAACATAGTAACAATAGGAACAAATATAGAAAAGGACATGACCAAGCAGACCAGAAACTCCCGGGCCCAAACCAGGCCCGTTATGCATTTGCAGCACGATCCCACCGCCCAGGAAGTGGACGACAGGGCCAACCGACGCCGATGCAGAATGAAAAAAGTGGTATCAAACCCAAGAACCTATTCATCCTCCAGGTCTTGGTGCCGGGCGAGAACGTGGCGCTTGAATTCCGCCTGGTCCGAGTCCCAAAGCTCGGCTGCTTGGGCGTTCAAGGGGCTCGCACTGATTGAATGTTAGGGTTGATAAAAGTTATAGGGGATGTGAGGGGATGTGTACTTGTTAGGCTCACCCAGCAAGCTTTGCAAGCTGAGCAAAACACTTGATACGTTGTAGACGGCGCTCCACTTGTCCTTGAGGATGTCGAGGCAGATGCGGCCGGAGAAGTCGACGTTGGGGTGGTAGATCGGAGTCTTGAAGAGGACTGTTGGGGGAGAGTAGGGGTAGTTGTTGGGGAATGCGAAGGAGAGTTTGAGAGTAAGGCCCTCATAGGGAGTCTCGGTTGGACCGGTGATGGTTGCTGTCCACGAGAGGAGGTTTCCGTCTGCGTCCGGGAAGGCGGAGATGCCGGGCGAGGGAGAGAGCATGAGTTGCATAAGCTCAGCTTGCAGGCTGTACGGATAAAATAGGTCGGGTTAGCTATATGTAATTGCAAATAGCAAACTGAATTGTCAAGCTGTTTGTAGGTGTTGAGGGGGACGAACCGTTTGGTCACGCTCTGGGTGTCGCTTTTTTGACCTGAGGGGTTCAGCTTGCTAGCTTGCTGCGCATCGGGCGCCGAGTTCTGCGTGTCTTCCATGCTGTAGTCCATTGTGAATCGGGAGGTGAAGCGATCGAGGTTCTTAAGAAATAGTAATGTGAAATTTGTGGATTCCGGGTTGTGGAATGCTGGTAACAGTAGCACGAGGGTTTGGAATGACGCCGGATGCGTAACAACCACGGGGAAACTTGCGAATATTTAGAAAGGAGAGATGGATGAGAAGGGGAATTATTGAAGTGAAGTGAACAAAGAGGAAAATAGAGGATTTGTTTACTCGGCCCTTAGACGCCCCGGGCAACGCGAACCCCGCTTAGGTCAATTTACTTTTGGTTCAGCGTCTTCAAAGACAATGGATTTCGGTTTATACTCGAATATATAATATTGAAGCCATAGTTCAAATGAGTATAAGAACAAATGCAATCGATTCAAAATACAGGTAGCTACGCATAATTAAATAACCGATCTGCCAATATTAGTGCGATCGAAATCAACTGCGGGTCTGCAGTTTCAAGGTATTAATAGCATATGTAGTATAATACTAGAGCGTATTATACTTGCATATCTAGGATAGAGTAGTACATAGGTATCTCTACGACATAGAGTGAAGCTATTCCCTCCATCACTCTCTACTTTGTATTGTGCTTTGTCAACAGACTACCCGATCAGGATAAAGTGGTCCGCGTCTTGTCCCGCGTTTCGCTACCCTTGCTTCGACGCGACATCTCAGCCTATCTTATTTCTCACTCGTTATGCCTTTTTAATCTTAATTTACTTCCTGTCGCTTCGTGTATATTCCTGTTACATCTACTCGCATTCACTGAACTCCCTGTGAGTTTCCTCAAAATGCAGCATTCGCAACTGGCCCCGCTTCCGAACGATGTGCCATTTCGCATCGTGTCCAAGACTATCGGCCAAGGCGCCTATGCATGGTAAGAACAAGATCCATAGTATGGAACACCCAGGTCTAACGCACTTCGATCCATTTAGCATCAAAAAAGCCTGCCCGTTAGACTCAGAGAACCCCGTCTTCGCCGTCAAGTACATCCACAAAGATTACGCCGCGCGACATGGGAAGATCAGCGCAAGACAATTACAACTGGAAGTCACGGTACACAGACATGTCTCGGGTCATGGGAATATTATCAGCTTCTATCAGACGGGCGAGGACGATGTGTGGCGTTGGATCGCAATGGAGTTGGCCGAAGGCGGAGATCTTTTCGACAAGATCGAGGCTGACGAGGGCGTGGGCGAGGATATCGCGCATGTCTATTTCTCGCAGCTCGTCAGTGCCGTCAGTTTTATGCACTCCAAGGGCGTCGGTCATCGTGATATCAAGCCCGAGAACATGCTTTTGACCGGCGACGGGATCCTTAAGATCGCCGACTTCGGGTTGGCGGCGCTGTTCGAGTACAAGGGAACGCGGAAACTCTCGACCACATTCTGTGGCAGTCCACCATATATTGCACCCGAAGTAATTAGCAGCAGTACCCGAGGTCAGAATAAAGGAGCTGGGTATCATCCGGACCTAGTCGACATTTGGTCTTGTGGTATCGTGCTTTTCGTCTTGTTGGCCGGGAACACGCCGTGGGATAGCCCGACGGACGATAGCTTCGAGTACCACGAATACGTTGCGACCAAGGCGAGGACGACAGATGAGCTCTGGCAGAAGTTACCACCCGCTACATTATCACTATTGCGTGGTATGTTGACAGTGGATCCCCAGAAGCGATTCTCGCTGGAGGATGTCCGAAGGCATCCTTGGTATACCCGCGCGAACAAATACCTCTCCACCGATGGCAAGTTGAGAGATCCGATTAATCTTGCCACCTCAATGTTTGAATCGCTTCATATCGATTTCAGCCAAGATCCTCTTTCCCAATCCGGGAAGGGGTCGAGTCGCAGCTTTGACCCCATGGACATGGACGGGGATGACAGTGGTGCCAATGCAGGGTTCTCCTCGACACAGCCAGAGATGTTGGGCGGTGGCATGTTGATGGACTGGGACAGTCCCCAGAATGCTGATGTCTTTTCTTCGACCCAGCCCTTTGGAAAGAAGTTTGCCTCTCAGGATGCAGCGATAGCAGGTCATCTTGAGGATGAGCCTTCTATGTCACAGTTCTCACAGCAGCCTTCGGTGCCTGTGAGCCGAACCCAAAACGCGCAAAAGTTCCAGGATATTATCCCCTCGCGTTCAATGACGCGTTTCTATTCTGCGTGGGAACTCAAACTTCTCGTGCCTCTCATATGTGAGGCCTTTCACCGACTGGGGGTTCCAGTTCCGAGTGTCCCTGCTGTTGGTGCTGGAGATACTTCTGCCATGATTCGGGTGATTGCCAAGGATGGCAGGATGTGTCCGCTCCAAGGTAAAGTGCTCATTGAGTGTGTCTCAGAAGGGTTATTCGAAGTGGAATTCGTCAAAATCAAAGGTGATCCGCTTGAATGGCGACGTTTCTTTAAAAAGGTGGCCATCCTCTGCAAAGATGCCGTCTTTAGACCGGACGAGTAGCGGTGTATTTGTTCTGCCTCTGTGGACTGCTATCTTCTGTTTTTTTAATGCTTCTGTCTACATAATTTATTTTCAAATGTACGAGTCATGACTGATTGATGGTGGGGGAAATTGGGCCGGGCTGGAGTTTGGCCGTGGGAAAATACCACTTCATATCATTCAGATTTTCTATTTCCAAGATGTATATAGCTTCAGCAATAGAATCTTCTATAGATGCCTGTCTCTTTTCCTGTGTCAGTGTCGTAGCCAGTGTAAAAAGTTCACATAGCGGGAATATGCCCAGGTGTAGTACTACCACGTGAAGTTCTAAGTCCACGAGGTTTCAAATGTGACATACAATATCGGTGATACGGTGATGAATTTGTTCCCTGCATCCATGAATGCAATTGGCTTTCTAAGCAATAGCACAACGACTAAGATGAAGATCGAGCCTTGTCCCATGCCAAGTGGCCCGAATGTGTTCACTAAGGACGGATCTAGACCTGTATCTGGAATAGCATGTCATGCCCCAAATTCTAGCAATTTACCACTCTCTGTTGTCTTTTAGCTGGATTCTGGAAGAATTCATGGAAGGGGACTCACTAAGTCCGGGTGAGATCCTTGCTCTAGATCACGACACTCGACAGTCACTGCTTTATCAGATAGCACGGGTTGTTAAAGCTTTTGAGATGTTTGGAACAGTGGAAATAGGGCTGGCTTGTATATTTTAATATTTTTATGTCACTTATCATGTCATTTTTTGAGAATATAGTTCCCATTGTAACAAAGAGGATAACATGTGATATCAAATATCGAATATTCACGAGTCCATATAAGGCAATCCGATATATTTTTAGTCCAGTTCCCGTGTTCCGGGGTGGCTGTGTCGTGGAAGATATCAGAATGTTCTCTCATTAATATATTCTTACTATCTCCAGAGGAATTCTATAACGGTGGATCCTTATATCGGAAAATCCTCCCGTGTTCGCTCTGAGATTGTCTCAGTCGTGCCCCTCCAAACGTCACAAAGCCATCATTCAGTGAATGAAACCTCATTTTTATACTTACATGTACCCTTGATCAATTTGAAATCTAGCCCCTTCATCCCATGCCAATTGAATCCACGTGACGGTCTGGAGTGCAGATCGCGGGGAAAAGCCGACAAAAAAAAAGAGTCTAGAATTTTGTTCAAGAGGCCGACATCTGGTTGACTTCCCCTCCTCAGGCTGCCCTCGATGCGGTTGATCCCTCTCCATGGATAAGCTGCCGGTAGAGATTCTGTCTAAAATCATCGACCGTAAGCCCCGGACCTTCCCCGCACCTGTTTCGAGAACTGATAGTGCGATAACCAGACCTTGCTCCGCAAGAAAAGGTCCAACTTCAGTCCATATCAAAAAAGTTCTTTGATCTCGCCCGTGATAATAATCAATGGAGATTACACTGCTATGAACAATCATGGGCTGCTCGGCAGGCGGCCCGCTCTGCTGCCCGACCCTCGGAGAGTGTGATTGCCGACGCGACTGTTTCATTGTCAACCCTAGGGCAGGAGTCGCTGCTTGATATCATCCAGCCTTCTGTCCCACTGGCGAACGCAGACTCTGATGATGCCGGGGAACTGTCTCGGAGTGAGAGGGCGAGGGCTGCAGCGGAATGGGACTCGTCAGCTGAGGGGGAGCATGTGGACTGGTATTCGGAATATATTGCTCGCCACGGGCCCATATCTTTATCATGGATCGAGCAGCCCTCGGTCCGCAAGGGCGAAGGACAACGAGGGCAGTCCTACGAGGTCAAAGGTATGGGGCTGCTCAAAGACTGGAGTTCAGCCAGACAGAACAAGATCGTTGCCCCGCTTGAAGATGGCAGCGTCTGCATCTGGGATCTGAATCATTCCCACTCAGCTGACTCCCAAGCAAGCAAAGGCAGGATTCTCGGAGTCAGCGAGCCTGGAATTCTCATGACCAACCTGTCTGGTCGTCGGGATCATTCTCCCTCGAAGACTTCGTTGGAGTTTATAAATCTAGGCGAGGGAGTGAGCGTGGATTCTCTGCGACAAAGAGCTTATCTGGCAGTTGGGAATGTCCTAAATGAAGTTGACCTGGAGACATTAAAAGTGATTTCGCAGCAGCGCTATCCCTGGTCGATTTTCGCCCTTTCCCAGGAGACAGATTACTCAGTGCCCTTGACACTAGCCACCACACTCAGTCTGCAGATCTATGACTCCAGGCTGTCGGCCGTCGAAGAAGAAGAGGCAATCAGCTCGCGGTGCGAGCGGATAGTCAGCCCGAACGCCCCCAAACTAGGCATTTTCGCACGCTCTGATTCGCCGTTGTTCCAACTCCAATCCAATGGACAGCCACCTACTCGGATACGCAGTCCAGGACCCTCGGATAAAGGAGCCAATTATGCGCCACTGTTCCAACCTGGACCTCTTTCTATCCTGCACCCGCCAGCTCCCCATGTGAATACAATCCTCCTTGCAGGACGTTTCCCCAGCATCCTATGCTATGACCGCCGCTACTTCCCTCGCCTACAGACCACAGTCCATTCCGGCGGTCGACTATGTGGTCTAGCCTCAGTACCAGCACCTCGATTCCCCGTCTTCTCGGACTCCACCTACCCCGAGTCACATTCCGTCGTGGCATGCGGAGACTATAACGGACGAGGCTCGCTGGAACTCTATAATCTCAAACCAGCACCCGAAGAAGACAACAACCCTTCCAACATGACATCCAACCTGAACCCAGAATACAAGAACCGTCAAAGCGCCGCCAGTTCCAAATTACTTTCGGTGGGGTCGCACGGGAATCGCATCGTCTTTTCCGACGCAGAGGGGAATATCAAGTGGACCGAGCGAAATGGTCGTTCAGAAGTCCGACGGTGGAATATCAATACTTCCCAGCCTCAGATCCCATTCGGTCGTCGCAGCCAACAGCCAACCCCACAGACAGAAGAAGACCAGCAGCCACGGGGGCTCTGGCCTTCTCAATCCCCGGGCAATAACGAGGTGGCCCGCAAGGTTCTTCCCACTGGTGGAAATCTCACCGGAGACGAGCTACTTATCTGGACTGGAGAGCGCATTGGTCGTGTCAAGTTTTCCATTCCTGCGGATTATGAGATGGAGCTCGATGAGAAAGAAGTTGATGAAGACGATGATGTGTTTATGCATGCGGAGGTAGATGAAGCTACGCGCGAAGAGATGCGGCATAGACGGCGTGATGATTGGGAGAGAGAGCAGAGATATGGGGATTATATGCGGCGTGCGCTTGAGAGGCAGGCGGATGAGGTCCGCTGGATGGGGAATCGAGGGCTTGGCTGATATAGTTTTCATACATCAATTGCATATGGATACCCAATTCTAGTGGGTCGGAGTATCGGAAACATGAGTTTATCTATATCCGAGCAGTAATCTATAGATTCATGATGTCTATTTGGAAAGTAATGCGGAATTAACGAATATTCCTAGACCTCGGAGACCTCGGAGGGGAGGAGTTGCCTGTTCTAACAGTCCGAGGCTTAGCAATTGGCAGGTCCGCAATTCGGCTCCCCCGCGCCGAGACCACGGGCATTTCTAATGTTCTTGTCAGCCAGTGACTCAAATTGATAATATTCTTCTTGTTTCTTGGTTCTAGGCCAATTCGAATAGTCCTGCTCTTGATTAATTCTTCATCCTCTGATTACACCATATCTCCTGCACCCCCGCGCACTTTCAACTACTCATCCTCAAGTTCCTCAGTGAGGGGCAAAAAAGAAACCAAAATGCCTTCCCCCACCGAAATCGCACACCAATTCGACTCAATTGAGGATACAATTGCAGCATTTAGTAAGTGATACTCCTATACAGGGAATCGACTTCACCAGAACAAGCATCCAACTACTCACGGCGCCCCCCCGACCTGACCAAACCGCTAACGAAGACCTCCAGAGAATGGCGAATTCATCATTGTCCTCGATTCGCAAGACCGCGAAAACGAAGGCGACCTAATCATCGCCGCCGAGTCCATCACAGCCGCTCAGATGGCCTTCCTGGTGCGCTATACGAGGTAAGAGCACCACCCAACTAAGACAGCGGCGGGGGACGGACTACAAAGGCCCCTCCCCGCCATAGCACACCCACACTCACGAAGACAATGCGCCAATCCAAATCCCATTTCAGAATAAGAAAACAACTGGCTAACAATTCCAAAACACAGCGGTTTAATATGCGCCCCGATCACCCCGGACCTCGCCACCCGCCTCGCGCTCCCCCAAATGGTAACCGAGAACGCCGACCCGAAGTGCACGGCCTACACAGTCACAATCGACTCAAGCGACGACTCCGTGACGACAGGAATATCCGCCGAGGACCGCGCACTGACATGTCGCACACTTGCCTCGCCCACAGCGCAGATCGACTCCTTCCGCCGGCCCGGCCATATCATCCCTTTGCAGGCGCGTCCTGGCGGCGTGCGTGAGCGAACAGGTCACACCGAGGCTGCGGTCGATTTCTGTAAGCTTGCTGGTAAGGCGCCAGCTGGTGTTATTGCTGAGCTTGTTGAGGATGGGGAGATTGTTGAGGGCGTCGCGGAGATTGGGGGAAATAATGGTATGATGCGTCGGGATGGGTGTTTGCGATTTGGAAAGAAGTGGGGTATTAAGGTGTGCACTATTGAGGATTTGGTGCTTTATTTGGATCGTGTTGAGGGTACTGGTGCTGCGAATGGGAAGCATTGAGCGGTGGGCTTGTATTTGATCTATGGGTTGTTGTGTTCGGATCGCTTTTGTTGGGTCGTGTGCTTGGGGGTACTTTGTACATCACTACGCCTTCTCTTGGATACCTTTTCTTTTTAGATGAATTGATGCAAATATGGATAGACTTGTGTATTCGGTGGGTGCCAGTATGACTGTAGAGAGATGGTAGATTCACTAGCTTCCGAATACACGAGGGAACATTCGCTACGTACATAGCTAGGGTGAAATGGAATTGATTATTTGATTATTTGGGTATCTATCATTTTCTGCGTGTAGTGTACAAATGTCAATGCCGTCGAAGCAAATGTAAAAATAATGAACGAGTGTCCATGCCGCGACAATCAGGCCGCGACAATCAGGCCGCGTGCATCTCCCCCCAAACGCCAAAGCAATGCAAAACAATAATTGTGTATCAAAGCATTCTGATGCGGCACCGAGGAAAGTGTGACCGGTGCGACATCCTTGAACAACTCACTTACCGTTTGAGGTGCGAGTAGTCCCTGAGAATGCTCGTCATATGAGTGTTGGTGGTCTTTCCACTTCGGCGTGGCTTCTTAGATTTCTTAGACGGCGCAATGACGCGCGGACCAAGCACCTTGTTCTTGTTGGTGGGTGTGATGCCGAACTTGTCCAATTCTTCCTTCACTACATTCACATCGGGAACCTTGATCTTGTCCCAAATCTGCTTGAACTCATCGTCGAAGTGTTCAATCAGGGACGGGTCGTTAGGCCACACCATCTTGGGATGGTCATCCTTCTTGTTTCGAGTCACAAGCAGTTTCCCCTCCTTCTCCATCTGATTGATCTCTTCTTCGGCAGTGGGCCAGCCCTCCCTGAGTTCGCGAACACTCATACCCGCCGCAGTGGTCTGGGTCTGAAGATATTTGAGGAGTTGCTCTGAGTTTCGAATGTTGTGAGCTGGGCGGAACCTGAATGTGCCCTCACCGTTCGCGCCGCTCGGATCAAACTCAACCTTCTCGTGTATCTCAAGAATGCTCCGGAGAGCCCTAACGTAGCCCTGGTCATGGGCACGGTGTTGCAGCGACAAGTATGAGATGATATCCGAGAACTTGAGCGGAATGTTCTTGTTCTTCATGTGCTCGATCGCAAACAGCACTTGCGTCATGATATCTTTGCCCGTGCCTGTATTGGCCGGCTGAGAGTAGACGATATCCGGGTCATGGCGCTTCTTTTTGATCTCGGTAGACGATGACAGGCTCGGTGCGGACGATGGGACTTGGGAACTGCTTGCAGAGACCGGTTGGTTACTGACCACACGTCGCTGCGTGGGCATGCGGTTTGCCGACTCCACGACACTAGCGTTGAAGCTTTTGAGCTGGTTTTGAAGGTACGACATGGTTGCGACGAAGGATCGGAGATCGCTGAGACTCAATAGAAGAATGGAACGGAGCTGAGATGGCAACCACTTGATTTGACCTTGATCAGGGTGTGGGATTCAAACGAGGCTTGGCATATGTATCGTGAGTATTGCCTGAAAGAAAAGAAGACACCACACCCGAAAAGACTTGTGTAGATAATGAGGAGAGCCTAGTCAAGCAGTTAAGCTTCCGAGGAGAGTGGCTATTAAAAGATTGAAGGCCAGACAAAGAATATCACGTGCCCAAGCTCAGCAACCCAAAGCGCGGAAATGGATCTCAGACGCCCTTGAAGTCACCTCACCACCATTTCTTTCAATTACCATTCCATTCAATTCTTCGTCTTCTCGCCTCAGAAGACACACATTTTGTTTGTTCACATCGTCATGACCTGAGGTCCCTCGGTCAGCGCTGTGTGTACTTGTCTGTGAACAGTACACGGCGCGCCCGTCCTCGAGGACCCAGCTCTAGCTTGCGCCGCTCATACTTGCTTTTCTTGATTTATCCGCCACGACAGCTCTGTGCTGTTGCTCGTTCGACAACATGGCTGAAACTGCCATTCAACTACCCTACCTGTCATCTCACTATGCGCTTCCCGAATCGACCCTCACGACCTTAAGGCAGGCCCCAACTGTGGAGCTTGTCAATCAACTTTTAGAATCAATCAGTAAAAAGGCCCATGAATCCGATGAGCTCAAGTCCGACAAGCTTCGCTTGGAGGTAGAGCTTGAGAATTCCGTGCGCAGCAATGAGTCGAAGATCAAGGTTCTGAAAGCCAGCGTGGAGAAGGGACACGCAGAAGTCGCAGATTTGAGGAAAAAGCTGCACGAAGCTGGTATATATCTCTATCTTTTGTTACTACTGACGAGCTCCTCTCTAACATTGAATAGAAACTACCCGTTCCTCGCTCGAGACAGAGATCTCTACCCTGAAATCCTCGTCCACGTCTACCGAATCCGAAACCACGTCTTTGAAAGCGCGTATTTCATCTCTGGAGGCATCCAATAGAGACACACTGGGCTTGCTCGAATCGAAATCTGCGGCCTATGACAAATTGGCCGAGGAGCTCTCGCTTCAACACAAGAAGACCATCGAATTACGACGTGAACTCTCCACCGTGGAGCAGAGTCTCCAAAGTGCCAATGCGGCATCTGCCAGCGCCCGCTTCCGCGAACAGAGCCTTCAACAAGAACTGGATCTCACCAAAAAGAACAACGAATGGTTCGAGACCGAACTTAAGACGAAATCCGCTGAATACATCAAGTTCCGCAAAGAAAAAGGTGCTCGGATTTCTGAGCTTCAGCGAGAGAACGAAGAGGCAAATTCGACAATTGACTCTCTTCGCCGAAGTGAGAACTCGCTCAAGAGTCGCCTGGATGAAACAGAGCAGCGATACGAAACCTCTCTGGCCAGCATTCACCAGTTGAAAGAGGAAGCCATCCAGGCAACCGAATCCTTCCGCATCGAACTCGACAGCTCTAACCGATTGGCTGAGCTACAAGGATCTGCTGCCCAGACAGCCAAGCAACGGGTGCAAGAATGCCAACTTGCTCTCGAAAAGACAAAGGATGACGCAGCACAGGAAATTTCGCGCCTCCGTGTGGAGCTTGAGACGGAGTCCAACGACAAGGGAGCTGCGGAGCGCCGAATTGGCGAGCTCGAGGCACTTGTTGCCCAGCTTGAGTCTGAACCTGCTAGAGGAAGATCAGCAAGCCCCGCTGTCTCTCTCAATGGTGCACCCAGTACGCCTCTACGATCAAGCATCATGCGCGCTGGCACTCCCACTGGCTCGTTCTCCCCCGTGCGTCTCGTGGCAAGGGTGGTATGAATGTTACCCAGATGTACTCTGAGTACGATAGGATGCGCACCGCTCTTGCAGCTGAGCAGAGAACCTGCCAGGAACTCCGCAATACCGTTGACGAGATGGTTCTTGAACTTGATTCAACCAGGCCTGAAATTGAGGAGGGACGAGCAGAACAAACCCGTCTCGACCACGCTGTTGTGGAGATGTCTACTCTCCTCGAAGCGGCCGGGAAGGAGCGGGATAACGCCCTCAAGGAAGCCAGGAAATGGCAAGGTCAGGTCGAGGGCTTGGCTCGTGAGGGCGACATTCTACGTCAGCAACTTCGCGATCTGAGCGCTGAAGTCAAGGTTCTCGTCCTGGAGGTTGCTGTCGCAAAACATGGCGAAGAATACGACCGCGAGGAGCTCGAGAAGATCGCTCGGGGTGAAGTCGAAGAGTCGGCGAAGGATCTCAATGAAACTGGCCGCTTTATCAGCAAGCACCTCACAACTTTCAAGGATCTTCACGAACTCCAGGATCAGAACCACACTCTCCGACGTATGTTGAGAGAACTCGGTGACAAGCAGGAGGGTGAAGAGGCGCAAGCCAAAGAAGCTACGCGGCGGGCAGAACTCGACGAGTTGAAGGAGCTGCGGATCCGCGCGCAGACAAACCGCGATGAAATTGCGAACCTCAGCGCACAGATGCAGAGTTACGTCAAGGAGCGCGACACATTCCGCAGTATGCTCATGCACCGAAAGCCAACCGTTGACGAACAGTCTGTCTTCTCGCAGTCCATGCCGCTTGGTGCTGCTCCCCAGGGAGCTATGGATACCTCAGGACCCGACTACGCTGAGTTGCTCCGCAAGGTCCAAGCCCATTTCGATACTTTCCGTGAAGAAACGACGACAGACCACAAAGCACTGCGCCAGCAGGTCAATGAGCTATCGCGTAAGAATAGTGAGCTTATGTCTGACATCAGTCGGTCAAGCAGCCAGCTTGCTGCTGCTTCCCAACGCGCGGAGCTTTTGCAGAGTAACTTCAATATGCTCAAGACCGAGAATACCGAGATCCAAAAGCGCTATTCTGCTCTCTTCGAGAATGCTAACCGACAAGATCTCCGCACTCAGCAAGCTGCTGAAGACCTCGTGGAGGCTAAGGGTCTTGTTGAGAGCCTTCAGAGAGAAAATGCCAACCTGAAGGCCGAGAAGGATCTTTGGAAGAACATCGAGAAGAGGCTCATTGATGATACCGAGAATTTGCGGAACGAGCGCAGTCGTCTAGACTCTTTGAACGCAAACCTTCAGACTATTCTCAACGAGCGTGAACACACCGACTCCGAGAGCCGACGCCGACTCCAAGCCAGCGTCGAGTCGCTCGAAACCGAACTGCAATCAACAAAGCGCAAGCTCAATGATGAAGTGGAGGGATCCAAGAAGGCTAGCATGCGCCGAGAGTATGAGCAGGAGACAACACAAAAACGAATTGACGATTTGGTCACCAGCTTGAGCGCTGTCCGCGAAGAGCTAGTTGCCGCCAAGACCACTCGGGATCACCTCCAGTCCCGTGTGGATGAGCTCGCGGTTGAGCTAAAGAGTGCCGAAGAGCGTTTGCAAGTCTTGAACTCGAGACCAACCGTATCTGCTGGTACCACCGAGGGACCTACCGAGGGTCAGGAGCCTGGCGAAGGAAGCGGCCTTTCACGCGAGCAGGAACTTTCAATTGAAGTTTCCGAACTGAAACGCGATCTGGAATTGGCCAAGGGTGAACTTGAACACGCCAAGCAATTGGCTGAGGATTACCAGGCCATCAGCCAAGCTAGTGAAGAGCGTCTCGAGTCCGCCACGGAGACACAGGATCAATACCGCGAAGAGACCGATCGTCTTGTTGAGGAGAAGAACGCTAAGATTCATGATCTCGAAACTCGCATTGAAGAGATCTCAGCTGAACTGTCCGCCTCCAACACTGAAATGACCAAGCTCCGGGAAGAGCAAGCGGAGGCGACCCGCCGCCTCGAAGAGCAGAAGGCCAACTTCGAGTCGGAGATTACTCGCCTCAAGGCCGACAATGAACGACATGTCACGGCTGCACAGTACCATCAGGAGGACCTGAATGCGCAGGCCGAAATCGCCAAGCATGCCCAACAGAACTACGAAACTGAGCTTGTTAAGCACGCCGAGGCAGCGAAGAATCTACAGGTTGTTCGTGCAGAGAGTAACCAGCTCAGGCTCGACATCGCTGAGCTGCGAACCCAATCCGAAGGCTACAAAACGGATCTGTCTCAGAAGGAGGAAAGCTGGGCGGAGCAACGAGCCACGTATGAGGGTGAGCTCTCTGAACTGCAGAAGCGTCGGGAGGAGGTTCTCCACCAGAATTCTGTGCTTCACGCCCAGTTGGAGAATATAACCAGCCAGATTTCGTCCCTGCAGAAGGACCGAATGAATGTTTCGGATGATGAGCAGGAGGGCGAACAGGGGGCCCCCAATCTCGAGGGCCTCCAGGAGGTCATCAAGTTCCTGCGGCGTGAGAAGGAAATTGTGGAGGTCCAGTACCACCTTTCCACCCAGGAAAGCAAGCGACTAAACCAACAACTTGACTACACGCAGTCGCAGCTTGATGAGACCCGCCTCAAGCTTGAGCAGCAGCGCCGTGCTGCGGCTGACAGCGATCACAACGCGTTGAACCACAGCAAGCTGTTGGAGACTATCAACGAGCTCAATGTTTTCCGTGAAAGCAACGCCACTCTCAGAAACCAACTGAAACAAACCGAAGCCGTGCGTGATCAAAAGATCGCCCGTGAGAATGAGCTAGTCCAGGAGATTGAACCCCTCAAAACCAGGATCCACGAGTTGGAGAGCCAGCTTGAAGCCAAGGATGGAGAAATGCAGCTTCTACAGGCCGATCGTGATCGATACCAACAGCGTATTCAGAACATCCTTCAAAAGTACGACCGTGTCGATCCTACTGAAATGCAAGAGTTGAAGGAGAAGCTCACGAGCCTCGAAAACGAAAAGACCGAGGCTGTGTCCGCGCGGGAAGCTCTCCAAACCCAGATCGAGTCACTTCAGGCTCAAATCGCCGAGTTCCCAACGCAGCTCAAGCAGCATTCCGAAGAACGCGCGCACGAGTTGCGATCCAAGCTCACAGAGCAATTCAAGGCACGCTCTAAGGACCTTAGCGCGCGTGTTAAGGCCAAGCAAGATGAGCTCAATGTGGCGTTGCAGGAGAAAGAGGTCATCAAAGCGGAACTTCAGACTACAAAGAATGAATTGGAGGCACTGAAGACCAAGGTGGCAGAGGCGCCAGCCAATGTGTCACCTGCTCCTGCCCCTGCCGCCGCTCCTGCTACAGAAGAAGAAACCCCTGTCAACGCTACCCCGGCTTCACAATTCCCAACTGCGACTGTCGAAATCCCTGGTCCTGGTGACGCTCAAAAGATACAAGCCCTTGAACAGAAGATCCAGCGACTCGAGGCAGCTCTTGCCGAGAAGGATGGACTTCTGGCGACACAGGCCAGCGAACAAGATGCGAAGATCAAGGAACGCGCGGACCGCCTCAAGGATATGTACAACTCTAAGCTGAACGAGGTCAAGGCTGCTCACCGTCAAGAAATTGAGAAACTGTCCGCCGGTGAACAACCCACACCTGGAACACCAGGTGCGGGTCCGGATGCAACCCCTGCAACGCCGTCAAAGGCGTTTGAGCTTGCCGGATTTACTATTCCCGAGTTGACAGACGCTCAAGCAAGAGAGCTGGTCGCGAAGCATGAGACTATTCGCACCATCGTCCGCAACAACATTCGTGGTGGAGTAGCGCGCGAGCAACAAAAGCTCCAACAAGAAGCCCAAGCCTCCTCTGGTGCCAATGAAGCCGCACTGGCTGGACAACAACAGAAGTCGGCTGAGGAAAGGGAGGCCTTGATCAAGGCCCATGAGAATGAAATCAAGGAGAAGGTCAGCTCAGCTGTCGAACTTGTCGAAAAGAAAACAGCTGCCCGTCTCAGCATGCTTGACACCAGATTCCGAACAGCGAATGCCAAGATTGATGTGGTATCAAAGGCTGCCACGGAAACTCCTCAAAAGCCCGTTGTGGAAGTATGGGAAATTGCAAAGACTGCTCGCCCTGCACCGGTCCCGGTTCCAGCTGCTAAGCCGCCCGTCCCAGCAGCAACCCCAGTCCAACCTGTTGCTCCCACTCCAACTCTAGCTGCGCCGCAAGTCCCAGTTACAGCTCCCTCGGCCCCGGTTCCTGCTCCGGCCCCTGCGCCTGCCTCTGTCCCTGTGGCAGCAGCCCCGAATGTTCCAACGGAGCAAGTCGCGCCTCCCACGGCGCCTGCCGAACCTGCTGCCCCTCAGCAAGGTGAGGCACAGCCCACAGCGCCAGTCAATCCGTTCGGCCAAACTCAGCAAACCGATCAAAACCAACAGGCCTCTTCTCTCCCCAGCAAACCTCCCGCTGGAAACCCACCTGGCCTGATGCGAGCTCTTCAATCAGGGCTTCCTATTGCACGAGGCGGACGTGGTGGACGTGGCGGTGGCCAGCAATTCGGCCATCAGCAAGATGACCAACAACAGCAGCAAGGTCACGGTCAGAGCCAAAACCAGCGCGGCCCAGGCCTTCAGCGAGGTCGCGGTCGCGGTGGACAAGGTCGCGGTGGTAACCAAAATCAAAACGTTGCCCAGGCTCAGAGCCCCACTGCCAACCGTGGGAACCTGAATGCTTCGGCCCGTCAGTTCATTCCGGGGGGCAACAAGCGCTCTCGTGATGATGGCCCCGACACTACCCCCGAGGGTGGAAGTGGTGGAAAGAGACAGAGAGGCGGTGGTGGCCCGCAGCCTCGTGGCGGAGGCTCTTCTTAAGCAGCGATCTTCGTTTCATGTTTTTCTATTCCATTAATGTATTCTCGATTTCATTGACAAATGCGGCGTGGACCCGTTCATGAATGGGTTTCTACGTCTGCTTATGCCATATGGCGTATTGCTTTTCATGTTTTACCCTGCTACGCAGAAAGAGTTTGATTTCTTTTGTTTTGTATGTATCTATTGAACGTGTGGCGTTCCTATGGGTTGCTATTCCTTACTCTCAATTGATAAAGTTCAATTGCAAGTATCTCATGTACCACCATTGTAACCACCGAAGACAGAGGAACTATTGTAAACGAAAAATGGGGTATAAGCTGCTAGAAGACAAGAATGTATCCAAGAAATGGTCCGACACAGAAGAACGCAAGTTCAAAATAAACAACAACATTAACAAGAAAGCACCTTGAAATCACTTCTTCCTCCCCCCAGCAGCAGGAACAAGCATTCTCCCAAGTACCTCCCTCTCCTTCTGCAGAACCATCAACCTCGCATCCTCAATAACCTTACCCGCCGGCGCAGGACCAGGAAGAGGCGTCTGCGCAACCTGCGCCGCACCCACAACAGCCGGACTCATCTCCTTCACACCACGAGCTCTCTTCCTCCGCATTCCCGGGCCCTTTCCATAGACAACAACCCACTCCGCAACAGATCCACCAGCAGCAATTTCACACCCGGAACACACCTTCGAGTGCGCACCAATATCCGCGCCCCGTCGAATCGTCGCCAGAGCCTCGATCGTAGCAGAAGAATGAATATGAGCACCTGGTTCAATCGTCGCCAATGGGCCAACAGTAACGAAGTATGAGATCCGTGTAGATGTCTCTTTCCTAGGCTCGGGCGTCGACGCCCCAGACTCCGTGGGTGTTGTGCTTGCTGGTCTAGACGGTGACGGCGAGCGAGACGAACTTGGCGGAGCGCCGATTACTGCTTTCTCGCTGATTATACAGCCGTCGTCGACGACGATTGGGCCTTCGTATGCGTAGAACTTCGCGCGCGGGTGGATGACTGTTCCGGCGCCGATGGTGACGATGTGTCGGCCTTGGAAGACAACGGTGTCGGCGATTGTGGCTGTTGGGTCGGCTTTTAGGGGGGCTTTTGGTGGGCCGGAGCTGTGGGAGGAGGAGGATGAGGAGCGATGGGTATTTGTTGGAGGTTTGAGCGTCGCCATTTTGGTGATTTGTGTTGGAGGTGTGTTTCGGGGAGATCTATGATCGTAGGGTGTTACTGTCTTGGAGCTAGCTCGCGCCGCTTTTTGGGGTACATCTCTTAGTCAGCTCCATAAAATGCTTGGGCAGCCGGGCATGGATCCATCCATGGATAGATAGATCGAGGTATAAGATGCGGTTTTAAATGTTGGTATATTATATTGATATAGAACGGTACAGCATAAGAAAATGCATTCGTGATATATTCGAAGCCGGGGTATATAAAATCTAAAGTCAAGTCTAAAGCGCCCCATCCCCCAACGTAGGAAACATCGGATTAAGACAGCCAAGGACCCTCATGGTTCCTCCGCGGTCTCTGGCTTGATACCGTTACGCTTTCTCCAAGCTCGAACGCCCCGGTCGACCTCGTCTCTGGTCATCCCATCGCGTACCAAGCAAAATGTGACACCCAACTCTGTCTCCACGTTCCGGTTCCGCGCCTCATCATCGAAGAACAGCATATCCTCATAGGCAACAGTGCTTGTCTGCTGAATCTTTGAGAAATGCGATGTCTTATTTCCCGGGTAGATCTGGATAAAATCAAAGTAGTCGAGGGCGCGGATGGTCTTAGCGTTCGCAGCGGGGTTATCGGAGAAGGTGGGGATGATATGTAGGGATTTGAGCATGTCGCGCGCTAGATCAGGGGCTTGGGTTCGAGATGCAAGGGCCAGTGGGATCGAGCGATGCTTGCAGGCGTAGACTATCGATGAAACTGCCGGGTAGAAGGCGAAGGACTCTCCCCATCTATTTGAGATAAGGAATGCGGGGTTAGAAATCGGACTGGTTTCGTAAGGATCAGATGTCAATCGGGGGATTCGTACCGGTCAACAGCACGGGAGTTGTTGTCCCGTGGCTTGACAGGGGCGCTGACATGTGTGTCGACCCAGAACGGCCACAAGGTGTAGTCCAGGTCGAAAGCGATCAGTTTTGGGAGTGGGAGGCCGTCGGTGAAGGTTTCAGGGGCCACAGAGGAATCCTCTAGAGGCTGAGTGTTTTGGCGCTTAGCTCGGACCATGTTTGGTACAAAGAACACACGAAGAAATCAAAAAGAACTTTGGAGGGATTCGAGAAGGAAATGGACCATGGAAGAAGCGACGGAGGATGAGCCAGGGCTGGACTGGCACGTGAAATCTGATACGGATGACGATTGTGACCAGTTGCGGAATATTCCTTATCGATAAAGTGGGTCCGAGCGAAGTATACAATCAGGATGCGACCTACTGACGAGTTAGCAGACAATATCATTTCAAACATCTAAGACAATAGACGAAAGCTCACAGTGACTAGAGGTAGCACACTGTCATGCGCATAAACCGGGTGTCTCACATCAGGTGACGGATAGGCCTATCTAGAGAAGCAGTGGTATATAGACCATCGCGGGGATTGTATCCTCTGGTAGCAAACTAGGTGAGGACAACCTATAGGTAGAGGGACGTGACAGCACAATATCTCCGTTGACACAGCGGGATTCCATGACAACAAGGTGACGACCAAAGGGGTACTGGACGATAGCTTTCTTCTCCAAACACCCGGGCCAGCCGAATGTTTAATGAAAAAATAAGTCTTGTTTGCCGGAAGTAGTGTAAGTGCAACAAAGCGTGCGCAAGCACAGACGCCAAGTCACGAACTCAAAACATTAGAATAAGGTGTGTGGGGGCCGGAGGGAAAGCAGAATACGAAGCGCGGAAGACAGCGCGGAAGCTGCAGAAGTGGGGGCGGAGATGGAAGAGACGGAAGCTACGGAAGTGGAGGTGGACATAGAAGAGACGGAAACTACGGAAGTGGAGGTGGATGTGGAAGAGACGGATACGGAGCCGGAAGAGACGGAATGTGGAGCGGAGATGGATGGAACGGAGATGGAACGTGCATCCCGCTCGTATTCGTATTCGTATTCGCAAGTGTATATAAAAACACGGACTACATAGTATGGAACTCAAGAAGCTTTCTTCTCCAAGCACTCGGACAAGCCGAATAATTGATGAAAAAAGGGGTCGCATCATCCGGGGGCAGTGTAAGCCCGGCGACACAGTGCAACGAGGCATATGCAAGCACAGAGGCCAAGTCGCGAGTTTCAAAAAATGCGTGTAGTCTGTTCCTGTAGGTTCCAAAAATTGCGTGTAGTCTGTTGCTGTGGGAAGAAGAAAAGAAAAGAAGAAGAAGAAGAGGTCTCCGGGGGGGAAGCCTCGCTTTATACCCCGGAGGCGGAATTAGATCGGGGCGGAATATCGGATCTTGCGGGGTAGTACTGCCGGTGACGGGCACGCGTCCTGAGCATGTGTCCGGGCACGCGTCTGAAGTCTCAACAGTCAGGCCGTCGATTATTATTAGACGATGTTCTCTAGCAAGCTGTTGAGACTACCCGTCAATTCGCAATGGTGATCACTCAATATTCAATCAGGACTTTTCACTAGCCTTGGTAACCCAAAATTTAGACTTTACGAAAGTCTGGATCATCCATGGCAGCAATATAATACACCACCGATGCAGTTGTCTTGCGGCGTTGTCTCTACTTATATGTTGTATCGTGTTTTATTGTAGGCAAACATTTCAATTTTGGCTGCTTTAAGTCAATGGAATTTGGCAATGGTGTCCTTCTTTTCGTTCTTTTGCAACCAAACAAAGGAAGGATTTTATCCGTAGGTGTGGCAAAGAAGCTCATAAACGTGGTGTTCTATCCCAAGTATAGATAGAGTATACAACCGTATGGTTTATTCCTAATACCTCGCAGTACTGTGTTTGCATAAATCTAATTCATTCCGTACTTACAGACATAGTTCGATCTTCTTTACAAAGGCAACCATTCTTATACACCCACTCAAGGTCGCCTGAAACACCGCACCATATGTAGTGTTTGCGGGTAGCTTTTGTATAGGTTAGTCATACAAAAGATACTTAATTTGTAGATTTTAAGCTCGGTGGGAAGTCTGTGTTTACTAGGGCGAACCAACAATAAGCAGTGTGTTGTGGTACTGGTAGGCTTCGCAGGGTTATGTAGAGAATTGCTATTTGCAACGAAAAAGGCTGCTCAACGTTGCAAAAGGCTGCTCAAATGGTATTGAGCAGCCTTTTTCGTTGTCTGTGTAAATTAATATGATATCCCCTCAATAGCTTACACAAACCTCATATGCCTTTGTCTAGCTTCAGCTATAGGCTAGAATATGAATTGGTTGAAGAGTTGAGAAATCAGGTTCTAAACTATGGAGTTTGACACCCTACGAACATGAACCTATGGAGATTTACACTGCTCCTCTACAAATGCTAAACCATTGTTGTTGCTGAACCTTGGACCTTGGGTGTCAAACAAGGTATTGTATCTGATCGTAGGGTCGCCGGTAAACAGCGTTACATATTTAGTTGATAACCGGAGGCTGGGGGAAGAGTGAACGAACTGTCTCTGTATTCATGATCATGATTTAACTACTGCCATGAAGCTCTTTAAATGACTTCATGACAAGGGGACAAAGATATGAAAGCCACAGAGGTCCACAACGGGGACAAAGCGAGGTTTGTCAAACTGCATACCAGCAATGCATCAGCTGACAGATATAAGGGAATAGGACAAATGTCTACCGAAAAGGATGTAGTGCAAGGTCTCCGATATTATAACCATTGAATCAAAGAGAATGATATATGACAAGTTGGGTATGAGACACAAGTAAATCAGGTGGTGTAGATCATGGCTATCAACGGAGGTTGCCGCTGGTATTCCATGGTGACCTGAATTTCTAGGCCAGTATGCTGCGAGCACTCCTGATGGAATCTCGCTTGTTTGCACTGATGCTGGAGCCAACGATACAATAGAAAATGGAAGTCTCCGCTTTTTCTCGGTATTGGGATTTGGGGCGGGCGTACAGGCTGGAGTTATGAAACTTCTCCAGCATAGTGTTATAGGTGTGAACTGCGAAGGGATAAAGTCGTTGGTAAGCGATGTGAACGCTAGGCGTGGTATTGATATAGGGTTCAAAAGCACTTGAACTGTACCGTGAGGACATAAAGCAGGTGACAAGACTTACCAGTCCACTTGGAGCCAATGGGGCTTGGCAAGACTTGAGAGTGTCGTAAGTCTTTAGAGTGTACCTAAGTGCGGTAGGCCATGAAGCTATGTTGTCATTTGTCGGTATTGGGACGGGCTTTGGGACGGGCTTTGGGACGGGCTTTGGGATCTTCGGGTTGATGAAGATACTAGATGAAGAAAACATCTTGCAAGGTGGAATATAGGTGAGAAGTTGTCTGTAGAAAGACGCGGGTTACTGATTGTGTGTGTGACAGATTGTGGGGGTGACTGTGCCGAGAAGCGGATTGCTGATGGTTTGAACGGTATCATAGAGGCGTAGGGATATTGATTGCAAGTTTGAAAGCTGGTCAGGTGGGTGGTATAGCTGGATAGCATATCGATAAGAGAGTGTTAGGAGAGGTCTACGTGATGGACGTCGAAGTGCATGGTGCAATGTGAGATTGGATGGTTGAGTGGTTAAGTTGTAGAAACTAAAAACGAGACTAAGAAATCCGACACCCCCCAACGAACATAGAACCATAGAACTGAGTCCCCCTATACTGCTAACCTAGTTATTGAATAGGTTGTTGTAGCGTACGATAGGGTTGCTGTTGCTGGTGAGAGCCGGAGCGTTGACCACGTTTGACTTGGTAGCGTTAGTGTTGGTGTTGGTGTTGGTGTAAGGCTTAAGAGACGCGTGAACTGTAGCGTGAAGGTATGGAAGAAGGTGGCGAGACTGACGAGTCTACTCTGGAAGGGTGGGGTCCTCGGGAGTGGGCTGGGCCGTGTGGCCGGTGAGGGTTTCGAAAAGATGAGGATCCCGAGTGTCGAGAGCGTACTTGAGTGCGGTGGACTACGAGGCGAAGTTAGATGCGCCGGTGAGGGTAGGGACGAGCTCTGAGAGCTTTGGATCCGCGAAGCTGGTTGCTGAAAACATTTTGACGGTGAGGTGCTGACCGCGTAGGTAGCGGATTGTGAGGGGTGCGTCGAATAGAGAGGTACTTGGCCGTGTAGGTAGCGAATTGTGGGGTGCGTCGTAGGAGATGTACGTTTGTTGTGTACGTCGTAGAAGAGGTAGGAGAGGTACTTGGCCGTGTGGGTAGTGTATTGAGGGGTGTGTCGAAGGAGAGGCATGTTTGTTTTGTATGTCGTAGGAGAGGTACTTGACCGACCGTGTGGGTAGCGGATAGTGAGGTGTGTGATGAAAACTCTGTGCGAGAAGCTCTCGGTTAGGGTATGTTGAGATCGTTTGTGTGGAGGTAGGTGACTGGCCGGTTGACGTCCATGGTGACGATAGTGATGGTGGCAGCGTCGATGGAGGGGTCGATGGAGGATGAAGCTGATGATGAGGAAGATTGAATAGAGCTTGCAGGGGCTCATAACCTGTTAGGAGAGGTCTATATGATGGACGTTGAAGTGCATGGTGCAATGTGAGATTGGATTGTTGAGTAGTTAAGCTGTAGAAACTAAGAACGAGACTAAGAAATCCGACAGAGGCAGATCGGTTCTATAGTGGCATTTCCAAACCAAACTTCCTTCTCCAAGCACCCGGGAGACAAGCCGAGTAATTGATGAAAGAAGGGGTCGCATCAACCGGGGGTAGTGTAAGCCCAGTGACACAGTGCAACGAGGCATATGCAAGCATAGAGGCCAAGTCGCGAGTATTAAAAATTGGATAATCGGGTGTGTCCTGCAATGCAGGGCTATCAGCGATTAAACTGACAAGAACAGATACTACACATGATCTAAGCCAAAAGGCAAAGAAAAGCTGGGGAAAAAGAAGAAGAAGAAGAAGAAGAGAAGATCCCGGGGGCAAGCGGTCGTTTTATACCCCAACAGCGGCATACCGCTTACCCGCCGGACGGGCCGGCCCGTCCCATAATGCGGGGCAAATACCGAATACCGGCAGAGTGATTAACCGGTAATGATATCGGACGTGTCGGGCACGTGCACCCCTCACACAATCACTCCTCGGCATCTATGTCGACCTCGGGAGGCAACCTTGGCGTCTGCAGGCAGAGGTAACAACCAGCGTCATATTAGGAGCACACTAGCGCTGTTATGGGTAAGCTGGGTAGATGTCAGAGACAGTGGAAACATGACTGATCTACAGAGGCCCGGTGATAATTTCCTTAAGGCTGACTTGCCATCCACCACCTACCTTGACTGCAGGAACGGCTTTTGATATGGATTGTTTCAACTGTATGAATGAATATTTCAGAATGCCATAAGATACTATATGGCTATTGTACAGTTCATTTTGTCTCCCTCTCCAACATTATTATTATCGATCCGTTTGTATTTCAGTTTGGAACTCTGTGGCTGGACTCTGAACGTAAAAATTGGAGGCTGTCATGTGCATTCCAACTAAGAGAGAGAGACCCTGGGAATCTCTGCAAGAAAACAATGCAAACAAACATCTTTGTATCCCGCCTTGTCAATGTTGCCTGAGAGCTCTTCCTTTCTTGCCTACCCTCCTTGCCCAACTCCTTTGCTAACTCCTCCCTAGGCGAGGTAGTAGAGGGATGTTTTCAGCTTGTTGCTTATCGCAGGTTGCAGAGACGCTCCAGTAGGGCTTTCGGTTGGGATCTGCTCATTCTCCTCTGTTGGAATAGGCACAGATTCCGGCTGGGCGGTGACTTCGCGTAGGTAGGATTTATCTTCCGGCGTCAGGACAGGCTTGGGTGCACTGGTCATTTGTGACAAATGCCGCAGGTTCTTTATTGGTTGAGATATTGCATGGCCATAACGGAGGAATTCGCGGTACCAAGGACGACAATATGGGGCTTGTTTTGTGTTCCTCGATGGGAAATAGACGGTAAGAAAAGAACAGCCAATGTCCATACAGCAGAAATGGTCAACAGAAAAACCACCAAGGCCATCACGGGTATCTTGTAATGCCTAGAAGTGAGTCTTGATTTCCTTCTGATTTCTACATAAAGAAATCACCACGGGCTATCATGGGCGTGTTTTGGGCGGGGTGGGGAGGGAGTTCTGACCTCGCCGAGAAGCAAATTGCTGGTGGCTTGGAGTGCATCGAGAGAGGGACACGTAGGTGAGACTGGTTGCAAGTGTGAGATCTGCGTACGTGGGTGGTATAGCTGGATAGCGACGAGACAGATTAGGAACCTGTAGGTTGATGACGGTATCTCAACGAGAGACATAAGACACTTGTAGGTTGTGGTCATATGGTCGACAAGAGAAAGCCTGCGAGAAAGGACTACATCGAATTGTATGATGCAATGTAAGAATGTATTGAGTAGACAGTTGTAGAACTAAGAACGAGACTAAGAAATCCGAGATCTTCTCCAAATACCCGGCAAGCCGAATAATTGATGAAAAAAAGGAGTCGCGTCAGCTGGGGGTAGTGTAGGCCCGGCGACACAGTGCAACGAGGCGTATGCAAGCACAGAGGCCAAGTCACGAGTATTAAAAATTGATTAATCGGTGTGTCCTGCAATGCAGGGCTATCAGCGATTAAGCTGAGAAGAACAGGTACTACACTTGATCCAAGCCAGAAGGCAAAGAGAAGGTGGGGAAGAAGGAGAAGAAGAAGAAGAGGATCTGGGTCGGGGACCTCGTTATATACCTTGAAGGCGGTGGGTCCCCGGGGCAGTTCATACGACTTCGAAAGGCGGTGGGCCCACCCCGAACGGGACGGCCCGTCCCGGTATTGGTGGGCCTCAATCCCGGCCCGATGTTTTACCGGTATACATACTCCGACACGGTACCTAGCGTCCCAAAAAGGAAGTCATTGATGCAATACCTAGAATTTGAACTAAACCAACTTTAGAGAGAGATATGTGTTTATGGCATAATTCATTGGTATTCCCGAAAGTTCTAAAATCCTAGAGCTCTTTCCATCTACCGAAACTCATATAATGACCGTATTAACATCGGATCCTTAGTCGTGGGCAGAGAATGCGATCAAAAACGCGAACTTCACAGGTCGACCTAGGAGGCAGAAAGCCAAATATCGACAAGCAGTAGCTGTATCAGAATTGACTTGCTTAAGGCAAGCGGAGATGCACGAGTTATGAATGGAGATACTTATGGTGACAAGATGACTTTGGGGCTAGACTTTGAGGGCGTACAGTAGTTTTGTGAAAAAGGAACAAACAAAAATATCTCCTTCTAATAATATGCTGGCGCTCAATGGGTCTTTTATATCTGGATACCTGCCATGACATCTACCCCTGATTGAGTTTATGTATCTAGCAAAGCACGCGGAGTATAGTATCAAGATGACGAGACGGAATGAGGAGTCGAAAAGCGATATAATGCTATCATTTCGGACGGGAAACATAACCGAGACACGAAAAACTAAAAGGCTAAGGATAAAAGGAATTTGAGATACTTCGGGCGGATGTCTGAAATCAACAGTGGTCCAATGTGCCTAGTGTTTTGGAGTGATACCTGGAGTAAGATATCGGAGCACCTCAAAGCAACGGAATTCTTTCAGGACTATTTCGTGCTGAGAATTCTAAAGGTCAATATAGCATGCCCCCCAATATTCTATATAGAAGTAAGACAAGTCGCAACTTGTACCAGTTCGTAGTAATCCAGCATATACCACCACGCAAAAGAAATCCTAGAGATGAACGGGAAAAGGACATCAAAAACCCCACCACCTGACCAGCAATTCTCAACCCTTTAAATGAATTTAATAATATCCTTGAACTCATCAAGCAGATCAATTCCATAGTTGTCCCATGTTGCAGTCAAATCCATCCGACCGCCGATCACAGGAACGGGAGAGACAGGAGGAACAGGAGACGCGGGAGAAATAGGAGGCGCAGGCTGCTCAGGGCTCAGTGGAGGTTCATCGTTCAAAGAGTTTGAAGTGTGAACCTGTAAAGCAGAAACAAAGGGACTTTGCTTCACCCGTTTCTTGTGTTCCAATCCGGTTTCGTTTTGGCTCACCTTCCGTTTCAGGGTGGGAGGTTGGTCTGCTTTCGTTGAGAGCGGCAGTGTACTCTGCTTGACAGAATAGTCTGGTGGTGTGTCATCCGGGATCTCAATTATCTCATGTTGAAGTTTGGGGGTGGATGGCTTCATTTGGTCTTTCTGGGGGAGATAGAACCGTGAAGCAGAGTGCGAGGGCTCAGTGTCTATATGCTTCGATTCAATGGCCGGAACATCTGTAATGTTGCTCTTCGCCTGATCATCCCTCACTGGAGAAACAACCCGTGGTCCCCTGCTCCCGAGAAGACGTGATGGCGATGGTAAATCATCGAAGTTTTCATCGCCATAATCACTGGAGAGGGGGTTTGCTGGACTCTTTTCTGACTTTCTCTTGTAGGAAGGAACGTTCTTGTCCCGCTCCGAAAGGACAGATCTCTCTCGACTTGGATTCTTCTTCCCAGCTTGCGACATTGACATCTTCTTCGCCTTTGAAACACAGCCGTCATTCTTGGGCCCCGTGACGCGTTTTTTAGCCACTTGCTTTCCCAAACTCGAGTTATTGGTTGGAGTTGCCTTTGTGATACTTGCTGAAATAGTCAGTTGATTGAGACCACCTTCCTTTTGAGTCGCGGGGATGGTCCGCTTCGGGGGCTTCGGGGGCTTTTCCAAGCCCTCACGGCAGCAGAAATGCTTGCAGCTGCAATCATTAGCTTACTAGATTAACAATCAATGAATTGGTGGTTTTCTCAAACCTAGTTTTGTCTCTGCATTTATGGTTGCAAGCCCATTTGCCATTCGCAAGTCTGACTGGCTCGTACTCATCCTCTGGCTCGTCCAAGTCCACCGCCCAGTCATCTTCTCGGGGATTTGAGACCTTCGGTGCTCCCTTGGCTGGGCTCGGTGGAGTCGCATCAATGGAAAACCAATCTATATCATCAAAATCATCAACCTGTCGAGGTTGTGGCTTCGTGGATTTCTTTGCCTCGCCACGGGATTCATTCGTAACGAGGAAATCATCGAGCTGCAAGTCATCGCCGTCAAAATCGTCCACACTTTGCCGAGACTTGGTCTTGGTGCTGGTCGTAACTTTTCCGTGGAGAGGAGACGTGTTGGTCCTCAGTTTCTCGGAGTGACGAGAAGGTAGGTTCGAGGTTTCGGGATTTTGGACATTGGTATTCTTATCTCTCACAGCAGCAAAGGGGTGAGATGACAGGTTGGGTCTGAGCTCCGCTTGTCTCGATGTTCCCGCTGGAGAATTGTAAGCATGAATATAGGTGATGCAATCGCTTTTGTTCGTGTTCAAAAGTCTTACCGATTTCATCACACATAACATGACACACAATAACATGATCCGCACTCGTCAATTCCGCGGTGAGTTCAATTTCCAGCTTCTCTTGGAGTTTGGCCGCACTTGAAGGGCATCAGCATTTGCCTACAACAAAATAACTAGATGAACATCTCACCTTGTGCGTCTGAAATCGATCATATGACCATCAGACCTCTCTATCAAGCAACACACATAAACCGGACGACGTTGGAAGAAGGTCGGGATCTTGTCATTCATGAACGCGACTTCAGCCTTGAATCGGACATTGACACAGTCAACTTTCACTTCCTGTATCCCACGTTAGCAAAATGGCATTTACCATCATCCCGAATTCCAAACCTTTCCAAGCATCTTCACAGAAACCCTCAGTTTCGGGAATTCCTTTAATCTCGAGAGCAACTTGGACCCGAAAGGCGGATTCTTGCTAAGAATCATCTCAATCTGATGAGCTTCCGCACATTCCAGTCCTTCAATACTGGTGATCCCAGCAGCAGCCAACTTCCGAACTGTAACAACACCCACTTGCTCGATCTGCTTCATTTGGAGAGGCGAGTGGTCCCAGACCTTTGCTCCAAAGCTTCGGGCGAGTTCAAGGGCATTACGGATCGTGATTGAGTCGCCGCGGGCGATTTGACAGTCGAGTAGGCAGCGGATTAGTCGGTTGACATGTGCAAAGACTAGGCTTTTGTCTTGCTGGAAGCTGAATTTGTGTTTTTGAAGTTGGTCGTTATCGGGATACTCAATTGCCCCTAGCTCGGATTGAAGGAGTAGCGAGATCTTGTGGGCTGGGAGGGCTAGGTCAACCTTGATAGGGAAACGAATACCTGGGTCACGGTTGATCTCTCGATATAGTGATTTCTCGCCGGCTTTGAGGCGGATCTCGCGGAATTCTTCACCTTGTGCGATCACATTTAGCTGGAACCGTAATGTTAGTTGTAGTTCTTCATTTCAGCAATCTAGGAAAATACTCACAATTTCAGACAAGGTTGCCTTTTGCTTCAGCGACAATAGAACTTTCATTGTTTCGAACTGGATGTAGTACCGAGCCATAGCTTCGCCAAACTGGGTCGAACAAAGGCTCTCGCCTTCGACCAAACCATATTTTTGAAGAAGACTGATATCCTTCTCGCAGATATCGTGAAGCAGCTGATCCTCATCTTCTTGGTTCGCCCCTTCCTTCAGCTTGTAATGCGTCGGGTTACGACGAAGCCTTACAAACAAGAACGTACCACCGAGCCATTTGATGGCCGAATCGGCATCCGAAATATTGCCGAGGCCAATCTCGGCATTCAGATGATCAATAAGGTTCAAATGCAAACAGCTCTCCAGACTCTCAGAGCCCTGGACCAGTCTCTCATAGTGGTTCACACGCTCCTTCCTAGTGAGGATGACTGCTGTCGCACTGTCGTCGAATTGAGGTCGGCCCGCGCGACCAAGCATCTGCATCATCTCCAAATCTGAGTACTCCTTGCAGCCTCCATCTTGCCAACTGACAGTGTTCTTGATTATGACGAGGTGGCAAGGCAGGTTGATTCCAACTGCAAGTGTAGACGTGCAGCATATGACGTTGATGTTCCCTTCTCTGAACCCTGTCTCAACAGTGTGGCGGTCAGCGGGACCCAAACCAGCGTGGTGGAATGCTACACCAGCAGGAAGTGTTGCTATCTCTAATTAGCAATGTGAGACTAGACAAGAGCTCAGATACATACTCTTTAGGTCCTCGTTATGAGCTTCGAGGCGCTTCTTGGGTTCCTTCCAAAGCCTGGCGGGTGGGTTTGTCAATGTGAAAAGACGAGCCAATTCCTTCGCTGTCGCGAGCGATGAGTTTCGCGTGCAACAGAATATCATGATCGGCTTCTTGCATGAATGCATTCCGATCACTTCGGGCAACCTTTTCAAGCACCCAATCAGTATGCCAAACGAGTAACTCAAAAGGAAAGAAGGGACAGAAACAAGAAGGGCACATACTTTGAACCGCAGACTTTATCAAATGCAAAGTCATTCAAATTAGACGCATACCCATAGACAACCTTCTTTAGCATGACGGGACGAAACTCCTCGCCGAAATGCTCCCGGTGCGCAGGAACATGCTGGTTTGTCGCATCCTTCCCAAGCCAGGTAGCAATGTCCTCGGAGTTGGGAACAGTAGCACTCAGCGACACAAATCGCACATTCGAACCGATATTCTTCATCCGGGAAACTACAGCCTCAAGTGTAGCTCCTCGCGTTTCCTTCAGAATATGCACCTCGTCAATGAGAAAGAGTTTCACGAGCTGCATCAACTTCATATGATCTTTCCATTTCCGAGTCATGCTGTCCCACTTCTCGGGCGTCGTGATGATAATCTGGCTACTCTGGATGTTACGCAGTTGCATGTGGTTCGTGTCTCCGGTCAATTCTGCGCATTTGAGATTCAAGCTGGAAAACTTGGAGTGCCAGTCTCGGAAGCGCTCACTGCAGAGGGATTTGGTGGGTGCTTGGTAGACTACCTTGAAGCGTTCGTCTTTGAGGGTGTTCAGGAGCCTGCAGATGGCCAATTCCATCACCACTGTCTTGCCGCTGCCGGTTGGTGCGGACAGGACGATATTGTCATTGCTATTGTAGACGGAGTGGAAGGATTTGGATTGAATGGCATTGAAAAGTGGGAAAGGAAACATCGAGCGGTAGTTCTCCGGTAAGTCATTCACTGATACGAGGACAATTCCCCGCACAGAGGGTGGGATGTTACTAAACGGATTTTGACATTGTCTATTGACAGTCAAAGCCTCGGAGCTCGCTCGTTGGATCGGCTCCTGGGGTGAGCTCTGACTAGTCTCATCATTGTGAAGGCCACGGTTCGTCTCAAGACTCCGTTGTCCCATCCGCATCCCATCCTTCTTCTGCCGGAACAAAGCCAACGGGCTTGAGGGAGGCCCTACCACAGGATCTGACGAACTGGATCCATTCCAGCGGGAAGAAGGGATACTCGAGCTTGCTATTGCATGTCAATGCCGAATCATCAAGACAGAAACACCAGCACTCGTATACAAGCAACTCACGCTGAAAGAAACGAGAGAATTGAGGTGCCTGTAGATCAGGTTGACGAGAGGGTTGAAGCGGCGTAGATCTAGGAAATCCAAACCCTGGATCTTGAATTCTCTCCTCCCTATCCTCCGAGGCTAGTAGCTCCAGGTCTGGCTTGCATCAGCACCCTCCATGATGACAAGCATGATGATAAAGTCGGCAGACTCACCGAAAGCATCCAATTCAGCGTCCTCGTCGTGAGCCGATGATGTCAGGTCAGTGAAAGGTTTACGAAGGGACGAGCTATTGGATTGCGGTTGCTGGATGTCATTGATCAGTGTCTGATGCATCGTTCCGGCTCCACTGCTCTTGGATGGTGAGGCGGCATTTGAGCGCCTCAGGGATGGCAATTGAAATGGTTTGAAGTTTGAGGTCTGATGGTTTCTCCGCATTTTGAAATGCGTTCTCGATGGTTGGGATTGAATCTGGGGGGTCATAGTGATGAGTTGCAGAGTGCCTGGTTCCAAGGTCCATCCATGGATGCTCCCGATAACGTGACAGCACGTGGACCACTCGTACCTTTCTACTATCTGAGTATACTGTAGCGGTGTCATTTCAAAATAAGTAAGAATAGGAATTGTCAAGTATTGTGGGGTATATGAAAGTGTTTCATTGCTTCGTATATATGCATACATGAGCCAAAGGCAGCAAACATCTTGACAGCAAGAGGACATGCAAAAATGGGCAGCGAGAAGTCGCTAGCTCCAAATTAGGAGCGACATCAAGAATAGTAAAAAGGGCTCGCGGCTGGCGACTTTCTTGAAGATCGCACTTACATCCCCATCTATCAGGTATCCAATATCATTTCCCGTAAAGAAGCATCTCATCACGTGGGTCAATATCAATGTGCATAGCAAGGTACAGCAATCATTTCTCATCGAAATAGCTCGCGCTTGCATTCCGGCTAGAGCTTACTCTAGTATGGCCAGCTGCTGGTGAGGTGGGACGGGATGACGACATGCCGTCAGAGAGGAAAGGTGAGGTTGGAAGTTTGATAGAAAAGTCGTTGGGAGGCGCCACAGGGGAGCCATCGGGACCTGCGGGGTCCTTTTCGTAGGCGTCGATGCGGATTGGAGGTGGACGCAAAGAACCCATTGCAGGGGTGAAGGTGGGGTTTCCATAGTAGTGGGTTGCTACCAGGACTGCAGCCGAGCCCAGGAGGAACTATAATGTCTCAGTCAGTCTTGTTCATAATGTGCATGTGGAGGGATGCTGCGAAGTGTTAAAAGATGCAGGGGACGTACGCTTGCAGTGACCTCAAAGTCAAATAGCCAGATGCTTCCAACAATGCTCAAAATTATGTTGGCGGTTGTGGCCAAACTCCTTGCATCCTTTTGCGCGTGGCTGGCGTAGAATGCAGAAACGATACCACCCAAGGCTTGGATGATGATGGTAGACCACACCGCCCAATTGTAGCCCTGGAAGAAGCCATCTTCGGCGATTTTTTCGCCATCCCGGAAAACAATTCCAATGAAGAGAGCCGGGAAAATGGAGTAGACGGCTAATTGCACATTGCGGACCCACAACGAGATGTGGTTCGAACTGTCCTTGAGGACTTTCTCGAAATAAATACCCGCAAGTCCGGAAGCCAAGGACGCTCCGATAGTCGCAAGGAGACCAATTGCGGGGTTCAAGTGTGGGTCGGCCGTCAGGATGTCCTCTTCAATCCCTTCGTATGTTGCAGACCGCTTGTGCAAACTGCTGCCAGCACCAGCACCTTGCTTGACAGCCTTCCACTCCTCCAAGGATCGAGGGAAATGATGACTAGCATGATCATCCTGCAGCATCTGCTCGGGGCTGGCATCGGGGATTTGCACCAATGCCACGCCCACCACGAGAAGCAAGAGCAGGCCCCACTTACGGGCGGGGATGCTCCGTTTCAGGAGCATCAGACCAAAGATCGCAGTGGTAAGGAACTTCAGCTGGAATGTAATCTGGAACGACGCAGCTCGTAGGTTCGAGAGCGCAATGTACAGGAGGGAGTTGGACAAGACGTCGAGCGCGGCAGGGATAGCGAGTTTCCAGCTGTCGCCTGAGAACACGGCGCTTGTGAGGGAGAAAAAGAGAGAGGTAGCGGGCATCGAGGGTGGTGCGGTTTTGGAGACGTCGTAAAGTGCCATTGTGAGGGAGATGGCCAGCTTGACCACTTCGACCAGGAAGACCGCCGTAGAGGTCAGGTAGCGTTTACCACCGGCGGGGGGCATAACTCGAGAATAATGAGCTAGCTAGAATATCGTTAAAAAAATACATTAGCCTTCCATTCCTGTCACAAGGATTTTCCACGTCGCGCAGGGTGACTTACCAACACAAACGCAGTCGACTCCGCCGTGAACTAGAAAGAAACCGAGGTAAGTCAGCGAACAGAGTCCCCCAAACCGCAAAGGCCATGTACTGCCAAACAATGTCGTACCAGAATCCATGGCGCAAGACTGGCCGCAGTTCGAAGCCCAGATGGCTGGCGTTGGGCGCGCTCTCCCATAACGAAGTAGTAGGTCGCGTGTTCCCTCTAAACAGTGGCTAATGTTTCTGCAAAACGGGCACGCAGTGCAATCCCCAGTCCGGTGAATGTAGTGAATGAGTTCAGTGGAGGGAGCGACAAGAAAAGGTGTGTACGATGTAGAGCAAACTGTGAACCCCAATTCGCGAACCAGGGGTGTGGGTTGTTCTGGAGATCTTCCCTTTTAGGTCCCGATAGGGTTTCCCGAGGCGATCGGGGGCGATGTGGGTGGCTGGGAGGCGAAGGAGATTATGGGCATCGGCTAACTCCACTGTACGAAGGAGGGTATGTCGAAGAACTTGGAAAAGAACTTGAAAAAGAAAAGGAAAGGATAGAGCTCAGGAAGACAGTAACCTGGGGTTGTAGACAAGAAGGTCGGCGGTCAAAGAGTCCACAGGTGGATCAGAGAGTCACCAAAGGTTCGAGCGCTGGAGTTTTTTTCTCTGCACTACCTAGGTATGTAGGTAAGTAATCTCATATCATATTTACAATGTCTTGGACTCAATTTTGGTCCCCCTTAACCTTGAAAAAGTTGATGACGTCGAGCTACCCAGGGCATCTCCACCACATCCACAGCCCCCCATTGTTATTCCTCCCATGTCGTCATTCGTCAATATTCTCGATTCGATAGTTCTAGACAATTATACACATCTAAAAAGACATTTATAAAAAGGCAGAAGACAACATGTTCACATCCTCCGAGGCCAAGTTAGTTATATCGTTAAGTACAGAAGTCGGATAAACGGCTGACTATTTTGCTTCTATAAAGAAACTAACTTAATATACAAACGTGTCATCAAGAGCGTAATATAACAATTCAAAGGCGCTGCAATGATGGAGATTACTTCAGAAAAAAGAGATATGAGCGGTGAATCCTCAAATCCAATAGGACCAAAGTCCCCAGTGGTCGCTATGCATTGCAATATACAACTGAGGCCAAGCTGGACCGCCATTTTGGGGCAAGACTAGGTGGAGAATGGAGTAAGAACATTGTACAAATTCGGTTGATGAATTGGTGATCATTGAGAATATTAATGACAACAGTCATGAGCTGGAAATAATGAAATCGTGAGAAAGGCACGAAAATCACCCAAGTTAAACGTGATAGCAGGTATAGAAGCCTGTGTGAACGCTAATTCAAAAAGTAATGAAGGGATAGTGGGAAGTGAGAAGAGACAAGAGGGGTCATGTAGGAAAGGGACAAGTGAGGTCTATGTGGTTGGGGAAACAGATGCTTGCAGCGAAGTGCTGCAAGATGCAATGAAGTCAAGGAAATGTAGGAAAGACCGTAGGAGATCAGAGATCAAATCAAGTAGAAAAACAGAGAGAGTGAGAGAAGAGTGAAATAAGAAATGTAAGGTGTAGAGTGAGAGTATTGGGTATCAAGGGCCAAGCGATCAGTGCACAGAAGCGATATTAGCGGTTTCGCGGTTCCAATCAAAGTCGAAAGACCAGAGAGGAAGACCGTTGTTGGGTTTTGACTCAGCGCCATCATCTAGTAGGATAGCCTCGCTACTATCGGTGCGACGGCGGGTGTGCTGCTTCTGATCTCCGGGGATGGCTGGCGGGGGTCCTCTTGGGGGTGGCTTCGGAGAGGGAAGCGGCGAGAAACGATGAATTGGTAAAGTGGGGGTCATCGGTGAAGCACCGCTGGTGGCAGGGGATGGCAAGCTCTCCGAGTAGTCCGCACTGACACCAGAAGAGGGAATTTTGCTGCGAGGTTTCCGTTCACTATCCGACCCCGAGCTTTGGGAGGGCGATCCATCTTTGTATTGGGTAGCACCCTTTTCCGACCGGATGTCGAATGGCGGGAATACATTGCTGAGACGCAGGAATGAGGTGTCGGATCCGCAGAAGGAATCGCGGGATGGGCCAGAGGCTAGTGATCTTCTGTCCGCTCCTTGAGCATTGAACAGACTCGGTGTGACCTTGCCCTTTCGAATACGCATCGCCTCGAGGAGATCTTGCTCTTGGCGGGTCACGGCGATCATACGACTCCTCCGGTTCAACTCTTTCAACTCTGCGGGGGAGCGGAGAGGCTGCTGGGGGAATTGGGCCAGAATCTCATCCGGGATAGTGGGAACTCCGCTCGAAGGGCGAGTTTGCGTGGTCCGTCCAGTTGTTTGAGACTTGTCATTCGAGGATTGAGCAACCTTTCGTGGGCGAGGCACTGGCACTGGCAAGCTATTTTCGGTTTGGCGGGAGCCACGGGTGCTAGTCGAGAGTTTCCGGTCAACGCGTCTTACCGGTGTGGCAGTGGTCGCGTGAGCAGTGGAAGCCGTGTAGATCTGGGGGTCGTATTCGTCGTAAGTAGCCACACTGTCTCTTCTAGACTTGCTCGTATTGCGCTTTGGCTCGGTGGTTGGAGTTTGATCCTCGTCAGCCTCGTCCTCTGAAGAAGAAGAGAGGCAAAGCATGCTGGTGTTTCGCAGATCTTTGTTTTTCAAGGTGCTTTTGCTGCTCTTCTTGGTCAATGAGCTCTTCTCGCTCTTTGATCTTGACTCATTGGTCTTCCAAGATTCCTGGGATGTGCTTAAGCCGCGACCACGCTTTTGGTCTGGACATGTGGCAGGGCTCAAGTACGTCTCCTTAGGTTGAGAGGGGCTGCGAGCACGTCTTGAGCTCTTCCGAGGTTCCTGGGGGCGTTGCTGTTCTGGCTGCAATTTCTCGCGGCTAGTAGTATACGTGCTTGAGCGACTGAAAAGCGATCGTCGCCCCGCATATCGATCCAGGGCCAAATCAATCTCACTCGTCCCGACTGTCCGCTCAAGTGGTTGCTCCAACCAGTCGCTATTTTTGCTCTCTGCAATGGAAGGCAAATCCGAATTATCACCACCATGCTTGGGTGGGTTATTTTTGGTGATCGAAGATCGGCGAGGAGGGGGAGTTGGGTCGACGTATCTCCTCGTAGTAGAATTGCTCGTACCGCCGGTCATCCTTTCAATCTTGTTGAAAGAAGAATCCGGGGCAACTGTAGAGACGGGAGAAGGGGAATTGACCATTCGGTGGGGGGAAAGAAGTGTTTGTTGGGGGGGACTCCGCGGCTTCGGGAACAAGACGGAAAGATCGATTTTTGGAGGACGCATCTTCCGCTTAGACTCTTTCGGCGGATCTTGAGCCTGCGTGTATGTCACTTCTGGCTGACTCCCGAGTCCATGTCGTACTCTAGGTTGGAGTTGGTTCTTGGGTGATTTGGAGGATTTGGGTGATTTGGAGGATTCTTTCGAGTTGAAATAGGAGAAAAGGGTGGACGAGGAACCAGAATGGTGAACCTTTTTCGACGGCTTGGGGAGCGGCGGTGCGGCCTCCTGCGATCGGTAGTCATGGCCTAGCAGAGGCGAGGAAGCCCGTACGCGAAGGTTTTGATCGGGGGGGATGAGAGTATTTTCTGAAGAGCGCGGGAACGGAACGAAGCCGGTGTTCTGCCTAGGAGCACTATTGGGTGGCTTCACAAAGCTCGGTCGGGATACATTTGGAGGCTCCTGCCACCCGCCATGTTCTGTAGGAAGTGATATGTCGGTTCCGAAAAATCTTTGGGCTTTCGAGGTTCGCCGGTCGGTTCGGGTCTGGTCCTGGGTGCTCATCGGGTCGTGTTCTGCTGGTTTGCGACTCGATGTTCGAAGTGGCACATGGACGGGTGTGATCTCTCGATGTCCCATGGTGGGAGAGGGGGGGGGGCAAGTTCAATTGCTCATGAAATCGTATGATGCGATGGGCTCATAGGCTCATGGACTCGTGGGCTCACGGGCTCTGCGCAAAATATGTGGCAGCTCAGCGGGACCCAGGTGGTTCAAGTATTGTCTCGGGTCTCAAATCTACTCCACCAAAATTAGTTCATTTAAGTTCGCAATTTAGGGGAAATTGAGCTAGGCGACAACGTACCTAGGAAATAGAGATAATTTTTGATGTGTAGGTAGTTTGGGATCTTGGAGGGTATGGTGAAATAAAAAGATCCGAGCAACATGGGTGTCAAGTTGGGGGATGTTTTGTACGTCGAGATAAATTATTTAGAACCTTGGAAGGGTTTCCTATTCCTACGGGTCTGAAAGGGGGAGAACTCCACAGATGTCTTGAACAAGATCCTCATAGGCTGAAAAGCAGTGTTTCATTTATTCCAATTTTAATTGCAAGTGGAGCACGGCATCTCCAGAGCTGATCGACATACAATAGTAGAAATATTAGAAATAGTACGGTAGTACGTAGTACTCCGTACGTACGGAGTAGTATAGGATGTGATGGCCTCGGGGAATTCCAGGATTGCTTGTGATAGCTATGAATCTGATCAGGGGTTGACCATGTGGATTTGATATGTACCTATAAGGACTACAGATCATGTTATATAGCATGCATTTGCATCATACTATTCTTTTTGGTAAAGTACGTACATCTGGATCTCATTTCGAACCCTAGGAGATTTAACCCCCTTACTGCGGTATCTGCAACCTAAAAACATAAAAATAACCAACTGAAGAACGTGGCTTTCTCCGTATTCTCCGTGGATGTACGCTATTGATGCCCACAATATTCTGCTCACATCCTTCCCGTCGCTAATTCGAATTATTTATCTTCTCCACTCATTTAGCTATCCAATCCGCTCCTATCCACATGTATGGATACTTCTTCCCTACTCCGTAATTCACAATGCTATTATCGCCAGACTGTGGAGTCCACTCGAAGGCTAGAAGCCCAAAACTATGGAGAATTGAACTACAATATAAAATAGCTGATGCCAATGTACCAAAATTCAACCCACGGTCGCTTCTGAGAGCCAAGATCGACAAATCGATCGTTCACCCAATGCGCTGGAGCGAAGGTCCCTACGATCTCGTTATGCACGAAGCCCCAGTATTATAGATGAAGTCCCCACTCAATGTGCTCCGTGACAAATATCAGTTCCCTAATCGTAATCCTCCCCTTGGATCCTGAGGCAGTGGAATTTCGGCTAACACTCGGGTTTCCCGGGTAGCCATCGCACATGCATTCTACAAAAGGAACTGGTAATGATCGACCCGCATGTGGGCTCCTCTTTTAAACTCAACCTTTCACATGTGCTGGGAAAGGAAATGAACTGAGACATGATTTTAATCGTTTGCCGCCTGACAGCTTTGACGGCCCATGGTTGTTGTACTCCGTACTCCGTACACCGGGGACCTAGAATATAATGAGTGACCAGTAATCTCCCTAAAAATAAAGAGGAGACACCACTATAAACAAACTTTGGTATCCTTGCAACCAAGCCCAAGTGCCACGTCTTAGACCCACGAGGGCGGAACAAGCAGTGATGACACTCCGGGGGCAAACGCAATTTCCCTCAGATCGAGATCCCCTGTTCCTTGTTCATCCGAGATCGATTCACCGAACGCCGATCAACCTCCCTATGCGGAATTAGTTCGGTCTGCTACAATAGGGAGCACTATCCGATCGAAGGAAATGAACAAACACAATCTTCGAATAACCGTTAGAAACACGACTCGAAAAAAAAAAAAACAAATACAAATCGTCATGCGGGTACCCCCCTGATGGTCGCCAATAGTCGCCTCCAATAGCCTAGTATGGATCCAGGGTTCTGTTTACGCTCTATTGTCGATCTATTGTCTGCTGTGTCGATCAGGGAACGAAAATCAGGGAATGCCTCCGCATTTGACATCTCACTTACGGGTTTTAGACGCCATCGCGCCAGCCCATATAATTTGTTTACCGCCTATTTTATTATACTCAACCCTAGTTATGATTCCTCGGCTTAGGTATAGATTATTAAAATTTATTATTAAGAATAGTCGGCCGCTTATACTGTCTTGTCATGTCTTTTGGATGCTCTTTTAGATGCTCTTTTAGATGCTCTTTTAGATGCTCTTTTAGATGCTCTTTTATATGCTCTTTTTAGGTATATAGCGAAAGAGGCATGTTCTGCGCAAGATTCTGCCTGGCGGACAACCATCTAAAACCTGCCGTACTCACTTCCCAAAATTTGAGGCTCAGAAGACCTGATAGGAGAGAAAATCCGCTACTTATTGACATTCATTGAAGCGCTCGGTAGGCCCTGGATGTTTCCGTTGTGGTTTTGCGCTTTCTACTGCATCCTTATTGTTGTGGCATCACATGCTGGCCCCTGGGTGCAGGCCTCGCCTAGCTATTTAGGTAGCTCCATGTTTGTTTGTGGAGAATAACAACCTTCTTCTCCTCTCTGCTCCCTACATCACTTCTTTTCGTCACATACGTTTAGCTTACGCGGCTACGGCGGACCAATGCACGAACTGACCAGTGACTTGAGTTCTTTATATCTTTTAGGTGTTCTAACCAAGTCTAGGGAGTACCGGCCATCAAAGCTATTGACCGCGCCTGTTGCATTAACCCTCGCTCATACTACGATTGCAGTAAAGCCTACTCTTCCTAGCATCCCTTCTACTCCCGACATCCTCAACAGCACTACAGTGACCCCAAGAGGCACTTATACCCGTCCAAGGGGGAGTAGAGTTTCCCTCTCAAACCTGAACAAAATGAGACTAAGTCGGACAAGTATGAGAACCCATCAGGATCATCGGGCTCCGGCCCATCCTCTAGAGGATCTAGCCCTCGTCCCAACGAGGATGTTTTCCGCAGTCGAAAATCCTCGACCATGTCTATTGACATATCAAGCACACCTGGAACGTTTCAAGCAAACACCTCAAACACCAGCCTCCATGCTTTGGAGGAGCTGGAAAGTGGTGACAGGCAATAAGAACGAATGGTTTTTGGCTGGCTCGCTTGCGTCATCGACGACGAAGAAGCCTACACCGAAGTCATGGACTGGCAACGCAACCAGGCTAACAAACGCCTCCAAGCTGAAGCTAAGTACTTCGATCCAGACGAACCCCGCAATATCTGGATGTACGACGATGACCCCCCAAACGATTTCGAAGAAACAATCACCCTGCAAGATATGGCAACAGCCCCAGTCAGCATTCAATACGGCATGGACAGCGACGACCAATGGGTACCACCACGCGGAGGGACCAAGCTATCCGATGAAGGGGTCTACATGGCTTCAAAAACGATGTCAGCCGTCGACCGCGGGGTGACCTTCCCTGTGGACTTCGATAAGAACGAGCATGTACGTGCTACACGTACGGCAGGATTTAGATGGTTTTTCGCCAGGCGGAAAATTAAAAGGTTATATATAGAAAAGTCTCAGACCCAGAATATACCTTTTTTACCGCCTTCTTATATACCTAAAAAGAGTATCCAAAAGAGCATCCAAAAATAACAATTCTAGGGAAGGAAAACCCCTTGCGATCATTCCTCTATTTAAGCTTCATCTTCTTAGCCTCCCGAGTAGAAACGACATCTCCGAATTCCTCTTCATCTTTCGAATCCAGCAACCGCTTCGACACGCTGCTTGAGGTCTGCCCCTCGAAGAAATACCCATTGGCAGAAGGGTTAGAGCGCACCCGCTCCCAAAGTTTAGGTTGCCAGCGAGGGTCGATGGTATTATACCACTCACCAGACACACTAAGCTGAATACTGAATATGGGTACACCAGACTTAGACCAATGTGATCGAACCATTGGCAGGGGTTTAGGAGGGGGTATATCGTACTTCTCGATAATTAGATCATGTATGGCCATGGACCTTGTCGCAGATATATGGAGTCACTTACATATCCTCCGATGAGCAACATCGGGTCCAAGATTTCGTTGCAGATAGTATTGCAGGCTGGGATTGTCTTGTTGAGCCAGAATTTGGTGCTCCCTATCTTATGGTAGCGTTCCATCTTCTTGCTCGCATCTGATCTGATGATGCCCAGTTTTCGGATGCTATGGACTGCTGCACGAGCCTCGTCATCGGTACAATCTGGCTAATATTAGATGAATGCTTTGAAGGATGGTAGTTGCTCTTACTGAGTTCTCTGGCCAGTTGCCAATTCAAAGTGGGTGGTCCTCCAGCAGCAATGACAAAGTGAATTGTTCTACGTGTTCGGGTAAGCTTGATCAATTCTTTCATCAGATCACTGTCAAATCCGTGTCCGATCAAGCAGCTGTAGCAGTAATGTATATCTGGAATTCGTTCATCCTTGGCGGAATAATAGCCATAGCACAGGGTGTGCTGCCAGTCTTTGCAATTGGCACATTGTATCTTGCAAATTTGGTTAAAACTGTTCACTTATTTCATATCATAGCTTCATGACTTACAGACTTCCTGGGCTTGAAGTTCCAAGTGTTGCACTCACACCGATAGTGACGCTGATCCCTATGTCCATACTGAGTCATGCTGTCACTTGGCCCGGGCAGATTCTCTATGTTGTCCTTGTCCTCCTCGTCCAGCTTCTTGGTGTTGCCGTGGCGGTTCTCGACATAGTCTACCGTGCTTGCTTTGACGGTGGGTTTTGACCCTGCGGTCTGCAAACGACGTATGTATTTCTCCGGGGAAAAGTCTTGTCGAGACTCTCTACGAGTCTGAGAAAGGCGAACGCTAGAGCGGCTAATGGGAAATGTTGTTTCCTCCTCTGGCCAATTCAGAGGTATCCTAGATTTTCTCCAGCGTTCAGGGCGAGGTAGTCTTGCGACAAATTTGGCTTCTGAAGTGTCATCTGGATCAACTTTGACGGACTCAGCCATTACCTGAGCAGTTTCGTGCATCCAAGACTGATGATTTTCCAAGTCTTCTTGATTGAAGAAGATTCTGTCCTCCACTTTATTCTCCATCTACTGAAAGTCAGCACTCGTTGAATGGTTTGGGTAGGAGCGGCAATAACGGCACACTGACATATCGTCGTGATTCTCTGCCTTTCCTCCTACAATCTACCATCGTAGGTTCGAGTGGGGCGTATTGAAAAGCTAATAACTCTTTAATAGAAATTATTGAGTCTATTTTGAGCAAAATATTTAGTTATGATGTAAACAAAGTGAAGCAGAGACGAATATTTACCATCGGTGGCACCCGCAGTGCTTTCATCGGTAGAGACATATATCTCTCCAACGACGTCCACCGGCATTCGAGCAGGCGTGGGGATCCCGACCTCGTCAGAACGGAGCACTATATCGTCGTTCGCTTCCTCCGCCCAGGGGAAGTAGGCCTCGCCACCGGGCGAGGTAGAAAGAAGAGAATTCACTCTCAATCCGAGTCTTCAATATGTTAGACCTAAACCTCAATTAAATCAAAGCAAATGCTAAGAAATTAGGAAGCAAAATAAGGAAACATACGTGTGGAAGCCGCTGTCGACGCTTCCGTAAAAGCGCCTCGTCCTCTCCCAATACGAAGTCCGCGGATATTCAATAGTGTTGTCCTGGGAATCAGCAAACCCAGGCACATCGTAGGATCCGGGACACTCCGGTTTGTAGAATACATGTATTCCCAAGCTGCGCTCGTCTATTCAACTCGTGAGTGATAACACCATGGATGGGCAATAATAGAGTGCACATACTAGGCAATGGCGGGCTTTGGGCACACATTGTTCTCAACCGTCGAATGATAGCCTTCCCTTCAAAAGCCATATTACGCATGCTCGCTCGATCCTCATGGGGGCTGACAAAATCCATCCTTGGGCCGTTGGTTAGGCGATCTGCAGTGCCGCGCTCACCAAAATTGTCAAAGGTGAAGGTGTAAGATTCCAGAACCTTGTTTGGTGAGCCTTTGTCTGCAATGACAGTAAACTGGACGGCATGTAGCACGCCTCTTAGTAGAGCATCAAATATGCCATTTTCCTAGAAGAGATGGATATTAGCACTGCTTAATAAATATAAATACATCGAGGGACTCACTAGAAGGTCGAGAAGCTGATCGGCTTCATCACTCATGTGTCTTTCAATCACCCGTATAGGAACATATTCCACTCGGTTACGTCTGAAATTGCCCTTGCTCTTCCCATTTACAAAATGGGCATAGTTGTAGCGCTCATGGAAGCGGTTTGTTCTCAGAATCCGCTCGCCGAAGGCATCCATGGGCAATAATCCACTAGATTCCATGTTTCAGCACGTGAATAATGCATTCGAAGGTTATTTAGGTCATGACTAACCGCATAAATAAGAGCGATGCGATCTATAAGGCGCATATTAGATCGTATCCACAGAAGCATGGGCCTCGTGGGGAAATTGACTTACGGTCATATGTAATGTTATCTTCATTAACTCCAGACTTTGCTCCTATTATACCGTAAAAGTTGGCTGGGTTCATCTCGCGTGCCATTGATCCAGTAGGACTACTCACGATCACGGGAAACCGGTGGATTTTATCCGCTTGGATTTCGGGCTGGGGTGCCCCAGAGTTGGAGGCAGCCTTTAAAGCTACAGTTTTCCTAGGGCTAGACATGATTCTGGCAGTATGAGTATGTCAGACCGAAAATGAGAATTGAACATTGTAATGGGAGAAGACGAGGATAGTATATTTCTGTGAATGTGGACAAAGAGGTACAAAGGAAATTTTGGAACGGCGAGCACTAAGAATAAAATCTCTTTTACCTCAGTCGCTAGGCGTTAACAAAGGAATATCGTATATCTTGAAACACATTGCGAGTCGGCAACTCTATTCATAGACACTGGAAGCAACAGCCACCCTAATGTGACCAAGGATGTAAGCATAACTGTATAGAGCCTATGGTTAATTGTCTACCATCCTTTTATTTTAAATTATTTTTTTTCTCTCACATTAGAAATCTGTAAACGTCACCTTGCTCTGAAATATATATTGGAACAGTTTTGTCTGCTTTCGGGTTTCCAGCGAACTGGAGGCCGAGTGTTTCAATATCAATGTAAAGTTCTCTATAAACCTGTCATCCGTCAAGTCAACCCGTCAAGTCCAGTTTAATACTGCGAAATATTATCGGTCAAGGATATCATAGGAGGCAAGGCTGAAGAGTTGTAGTACGTAAAAGCAGCCAAACCTAAATAGATGTGGGGGGACCTCGGGAGGCCGAGACATCTCAGATATCAGTGGATATTCCACCTGGGCAAGATGTGACTTGCATAGAGTAAGTAGTAAGGGGCAACAGTCTACAAGATTATTATTCCATCCCCCTGTGCCCTGTGTCTTATGCCCAATGAGCCCCTAGTAAATAATTTCTTCAACATAACAATGAGATACAACCTGCCAAGCCACCCGAGGCACGCCCCCACCTCACGTGATATGTGGCGATGGCAAATCAAAAACTTGATACAACTTGATTCGGATGAATAGATTACATGTACAATAGTCAGTCGCTTATGTGGCCGTGTCATGTCTTTTGGTCTTTTTGGAGGTTCTTTTTAGGTGTATGAAGGCGGTAAAAAGTACTGTGCAGAGGACTTTTCGATATATAGCCTTTGATAACCTTGATAACCTTTGATGTATATTATTTAGGGGTAAATCTGAATATATCAATCTATTACGTTGACGGCATGAACAAAAGGACATCTAGAAGTCCACCTGCTTATCTGACTGTCATTATCCTCGGTCCCACCTCTATCTGGTGATTTCAGCCGGTTTAGAGCAGAGCCAGGAGGGGGTTTTTCTCTAGGTTTCACACTCGGATCATTTTGGATTTAACATAGACAATAACAAAGATAGAATAGTTAATATATGAAAAAAAAAAAATACTTTGTAACAAAATCAGCAAAGAATCCATAAAAGTCAAAAATCAAAATGTAGTATGTTGGGCCATGACATCGTCCACCTACGGGAACCGGAATAAATGTTGTTCTCCGCCCCAACTCCTTGTCAGCCGCCACTGTTTCTTTCTCCCCTTCCCTTTGCTTCCTTACTTCCCTTATTTGTGTTTTTGTTTCCACCCCCTAACAACCTTGAACTTGACTATTCTCCGTTCTAGCATGTGCTGAATGCCCTTTGCATCCATGGTTCTGCTGGTGTACCGTGCTGAGGGGGTGTTTTGCTAAAAAAAAAAAGAGAATCTGCGAAATCACCGTTCCTTTGTCTGCTTGCATGAGCTTGCTTTACAATGACTTCAAATGCTCCTACCCCCCTTCAAATATCTGAGGTCGACTCGGCTTTGACCGATCACAACCCGTCCGTATCTGCGCCATCTCATGCGACCCACAGCCCCGGTTCTCGATTCACCCATCCTCGAAAACACGAAATGGACGAAAGAGAGGAGCTGGGCCAAGGTCCATCAAACGCGGCTATCGGACAGTTCTCCTTTGCCCCTACTACCAGAACTACGGTGGTGACAACCACCACAACCACCACAACCTCCTTCCCGCCTCTGACCATCAACCCCCCGCGAGCCGTCAAGGATCTGGATGCCCGACAGTACCCTCTCGCCTCATCTCCAACTCCAGCGGCCTTAAGAAACCTCAAGTTCAAAATCGGCGACAATTCCATCATCTTTAACGAGCCTGAGGATACCACAAATGCTGCTGCTGAGGTACGATTCTATGCTACCTTCTCGGTTTCCATGGTTCCAATGCTCACAGTATAATAATATATAGTACAAGGAGAAAAGCGAGGCGTTGAAATCTTCAAACGGCCAGATTCGCTCCGTGAACTCGTTCATCTCCGAGGGCGAGAACCCCACTCGCCGGCTAACCCCTCCGAGAATAGCGAGTCAACCTTCTAGTCACCCGTCTAACAATCGTCGTCGTGCCGTCTCTCCCGCCCCACTGTTTGATGCTCGACCTCCGGTTCTTCCGCGAACTCGCCCGTCACGAGTCCCTTCTGAGCCCATTACACGCCGCACTCGCCAAAGTGGCGTGGGATCAACCCATCTTGCCGCTGGCCTTGCCACCCCAGACACCGAAAGCAACGTGGGGGGAGTTGGTGAAAATGCGGCCCCAAGACCGAGGATTCATAGCTCGGTGTTTCCGCGCAGGGAGCCTCCTTTGCCGTCACCTCTCTCCTCTGAAATCGGAGCTAAAGGCTTGCGAGCATCCAATCAAAATTCCTACTTGCAGAATGCGTTGTCTGGGATTCGTTCAAATCCCGAAACTCAAGAGTCGCAGGCCACTGAAGCGGACGAGAATGGCTCAACTGCACATGAAACGGCTTCGTTTGATGATACAACATATGGAACCCAGGAATCTGCAACGCAAGAACGACCTGAGCTTATGTCTCAACTATCGGCAATAGACAATGCCATGGCGCAAGATATGTGCCTCCCGAGCCCGAGTCTCTCACCGGTCGCTGCTATGAATGCCCTCCATGGCGAATCTTCCTTCGAGTCAGAAGGGCTTGACGTTGATACAGATTCCAGTCTAGATCATAATGTCTCGCGTTTCTCTAAGGCTTTGCGACTTCAAGATGCAGATGAGACTCGGGTAAATGGTCTGTCTCTCGCAAACTCCCGGTCACCTTCGTCACTTTTAGATATGCCCAAGGTATTGGAGTTCTTTGATTCGGTGCCTGATGAGGTCAAGACGTATCTCATGTATCAGTTCCTTCGGAGATGCCCTAAGCCTACTCTCCATTTCGTGGCCGATGTGGTTAACCCAACTTTGAAGTGCGACTTCCTAGCTCTTTTACCGCTTGAGCTCAGTCTCAACATCGTCAAATACCTTGATGTTCAAACCATGTGCCGTGCTGCGCAGGTGTCTAAGAGGTGGAGACACATCACCAATTCTGATGAAAAGAGCTGGAAGAACCTCCTTGACCAGGATGAATATCATCTCTCAGATGGAGAACTAGAACGGGCTATAAGACAGGGATGGGGATGGCAGTTGTCCAGCGGTCCTGAAGATCACGAGGAAGATCTCAGCGTTGTGGCCCTATCCAGGGCAGATATGGAGGTGTCCCCCGTCCCTTCGATGGCGGGTCCCAGCAGCAGAAGCCCTCTGGGTTCTCTGCCAGTCAGCCGACGAGGCAAGCGGAAAGCAAACACGCGTGCTTCAAGCCGGAAGCTTGCCAAGCGGAAGGTCTCATCCAGTGGAGGAGAAATCGCCGATCCAGACTGGAGGAAAGATATTGCTGCGTCCGAGGCTCCATACGCCGCTGCCAACGCTGCAGCTGCCGCAGTGCCCTATGCTGAAGTGGGTCTACCGTCTCTCCGTGGGCTGTTCCTCTTCAAGGTCCTCTACCGTCGCCATGTTGCCATTCACAAGGGATGGATGCAACCGGATGTGAAGCCACAACATATTGCTTTCCGTGCTCATGACCGCCATGTTGTTACTTGCCTGCAATTTGACGCGGACAAGGTTCTTACCGGAAGCGATGACACTAATATCAACGTGTACAACACCAAAACAGGTGCATTGCAGGCAACATTGGAGGGTCACGAAGGTGGAGTGTGGGCTCTTGAGTACCATGGCAACACGCTAGTCTCTGGCTCTACTGATCGATCAGTGCGAGTCTGGGACATCGAACGGGCCAGGTGTACTCAGATCTTCCACGGCCACACCTCCACCGTCCGATGCTTGCAAATCGTCCTGCCTACCGAGGTCGGTAGGGATGCAGGTGGTCATCCTGAGATCATGCCTAAAGAACCATTGATCATTACTGGGTCTCGTGACTCGAACCTTCGGGTGTGGAAGCTTCCCAAACCCGGTGACCCAGTCTACTACCAGAGTGGTCCTACAGTGGATGACGCTAGCTGTCCATACTTCAAGCGTGTGCTCTCCGGCCATCAGCACTCTGTTCGTGCAATTGCAGCCCACGGTGATACCCTCGTAAGTGGTAGCTACGATTGCACGGTGAAGGTCTGGAAGATTTCCACCGGACAGACTTTGCACACTCTGCAGGGTCACTCGATGAAAGTGTATAGCGTGGTACTTGACCATAAGCGCAATCGTTGCATCAGTGGAGCCATGGACCACATGGTAAAGGTGTGGTCGCTAGACGATGGAGCCGTCCTATACAACCTCGAAGGTCATACCTCCCTCGTTGGTCTGCTCGCTTTAGAGCATGATTTCCTTGTCTCGGCTGCCGCTGATTCCACCCTCCGAATCTGGGACTCCGTGCATGGCCACTGCAAGAACACCTTGAGTGCACACACCGGTGCCATCACTTGCTTCCAGCATGATGGGCAGAAGGTCATCTCGGGCTCTGATCGGACACTGAAGATGTGGGATGTACGAAACGGCGAATGTGTTCGAGACCTCCTCACAGACCTAAGTGGCGTGTGGCAAGTCAAATTCAATGACCGGAGATGTGTTGCCGCAGTGCAACGTGACAGTTTGACTTATATCGAAGTAAGTGTTCTCTGAGGAGGCTTTCCAATCCTTTATGCTAATATTGCTTCCACCCAGGTTCTCGACTTCGGTGCTGCACGGGATGGAGTCCCGGAAAGCAAGCTTGCGAAACGCATTGTCGTCAACCGACGTGGGCAGGAGGTCCTCGGCGGAATCGAAGATGACGACTCCTTGTCTGATTGAGATGTCTAGGCCACATTTCTCTTCGACCTCAGTCGATATCTCAACCTCCGATAACCCTCCTCATACTACTTAACTCCCTTTCCTCTGTCTTTTCTTCTCTTCTCACTCTATTCCCCCATTCACGATACCCATCCTTACAGCTCTCGTCTTCCATCGGAACAAATATCCTTTGCATAGCGTGGTCGGCATTCTTTGGTCTTGCATCATTACGATAAGGGGCCAGGCGTTGTTTTTTCCCCCATATCTTTTTCATCATCTGTTATGTGGAGGTTCTTATCATTCTGTATTCACAAATATTTGCCTATCCCCATGCATACTGCCTGTCATACTTTTTCTTTGTCTTTGCCTGGTGCGTATGTGACTTCCCATTCTGTTGCCTATCAGATCGGTGATTCTTTTACATATTTTTCGCCTTGCTTTGTCCGTATCGGACTGCTCATAATAGATTGATTATGATCTTTATCTCAAGTTCTGTCATGAGTTTTGTTGGTTTAAGCTTTCAATGTTTATTGTAATTGTATATTGGGTAAAGTACATGTGTATTCTGCTTGCAGCAGCTGGCTCTAGATAGCGAAGCATTCAACTGCTTCGAACAGGAACCATAGTGTTGCTTGTCGGTCTAGATATGCTGTAGTAGACCCATACCGGCTAGTTTGTGATGGCGTATGATAGCTCAGCAAGCCTGATCTGAGGATTGGCTGCCAGGCTCAGGAAAAGCCGGATATCTCAGTCATCGCTCTAGAAAAGCAACGACAGATATACAGTCTCATCTCTAGTCCGTAGATGCATGCGCTCGGAGAAGGGCTAACCAGACCTGACTAGCCACACTAAGGAGTCAAGCCTAAAAACTTGACGGATATAGTTTCGAATTTGGACAACACGACATGCCCTTTCACGACAAAGTAGCCGACGTCTCTGCCGGGGTCGGCACAGCGAGCCGACCACCCTGCAAGCTCCCATCAATCCCAGCAGCAGACAAAATCGACCAACGAACAGCATCGATACCCAACGACCGGCCAGGACCAATCTTTGCCTCGGCACTACAAGTCAAAATCTCACCCAAGGACCCAGGTCCCTCCGAAGCCCGCGGGTCTGGCTGCACAATGGGTTTGATACCCTGTAGCAAGAGCTGTAGCCGCTCGATATTGGCGGGCGTGACACCGGTCTTAATCTGCTTCAATTGCCTAACGAGGAACTTGTCGACCTTGGATAGAATGATCTGGTGTGGGATTGCGTGGTGTCGGAATAGTCGCAGGATCTCGGCGTCTGTTTGTTTGATGCCGTGCGTACTGTCGATGAGGAGGAATGCGCGACGGAGTCTATAATATTATAATCTTCGTCAGTCATTGAACACCATGGGTTGGTAGGTTTGTTTCATGTGTTGCATGTTCCACATGGGATAGGAATCATAACTCACTGTTTCCGTCCCTGGAGATACTTCATAATCTCCGCTCCCCACTCGGACCGACTGGCCTTTCCGTATCCGGGCATGTCAAGCAGCACAACCTTCGACTCGCCGCCCTTCGTCCCTCCAATCCCGAACGCGTTCATTTCCCTCGTCCGGCCTGGTTTCGACGATGTCCAGCAGATCTCCTGTCCCATTATTGCGTTCAACAGTGAACTCTTGCCGACATTTGAGCGGCCCAAGAATGCGACTTCGGGCTCGACTGATGCAAATGGTGTTGTGCGGAATTTGGCCGCGGACCAGAGTTTTAGCGGTGAATGACGCGACGGTGTGAAGACCTTATCGGCGAAGGCTAGTTGTTCATCTTTCGGGGGTCTTGTATCCCAGTAGTAGCAGAGGTCGGACGGGGTGAGGTCTTTGAGTTCGCGCTTGGAATTGGGATTCGAGGATGAGGATAGGGCTCGTATAGTTGTATATAATGATATCCTGGATGCAGGGTCCCTACATGTTGATATTGAGTTCATCATGACTCTCAAATACCCGAAAAAGAAGCCGAGAAAAAGCCAAATAAAAAAAAAGTAGAGTTGATATCGATTTCTCCAGATCGGCGCACGGGGCAAGTCGCCCGAGCCAAGACCGCATCATCAGCTATCGCATCACAGATAAGACCGACATTCTCCCCAACTTCCAAGATTGTTCCATACCTCACCAGTCAAGATGATCAACGCAGTCCTCGTCTTCAATAATAATGGCCAGCCCCGGCTAACCAAGTTCTACACACAGCTGGTGAGTCGACCTCCCTCCCCCCGCCGCATTCGCGCACCCGCACAGGACGAACACCAAACTAACTCAATGAACAGGACACGCAAACGCAGCAATCCCTAATCGCGCAAATATACCGCCTAGTCGCGCAGCGTCCAGCAAGCGCCTGTAATTTCCTCCCACTCCCTCCTCTCCTCTCGCAAGGTGCTAGCTCCTCCGCCTCCGGGCCCTCCGATACCCCCACGCAAATCACATACCGGACCTACGCAACGCTATCGTTTATCATGATCTCTACGTCGACCGAGTCCCCGCTCGCTCTGATCGATTTGATTCAGGTATTTGTCGAGGCGCTGGATCGCATGTTCGAGAATGTCTGCGAGTTGGATCTCATCTTCGGATATGAGACTCTGCATGCTGTGCTTGGTGAGATGATTGTTGGCGGTGTTGTTGTTGAGACGCATATTGAGAAGATCATTGCTGGTGTGCGGGCTCAGGAGGGATCGTTGGGGAAGAAGAAGGCTGTTCAGGCTGCTAGTACTAGTTTGGGTCGTGGGGCTTTGCCTGGGTTGGGGGCTTGGAGGTGATCTATGGAGGATAGGTTCTTTGTCTTTTGATGACCTGCATATTGATGGATCTGAGGATTATTGCGTCCTATTTGGTCTATCTAAGGCGTTCTGGTTACGCATTCTAGACTTGCTTTCGCAGGATTCGGGGGTGACGTTTTAGACTTTTCGGTTATTGATGCCTTTTAATGATGTATTCGCTGACATGATTGTACACTGTGAGGTTTTGTAGGAGCCAAATACTCATGTTCTTCGATGTGTGTCAACCCCGATTCATGACCATGTTTCTTAGGCAATAATTTTTGAGAAGGACCACTGGGCCATTTGTGGAATGTTGAGGCGCTTGGTTGGTAGGAAGTTTCGGCAAAAGCAGAAAGCCTGTGGCGTCGGAGGTTCGATACTATTCGGAGTTGCGGAATTGGTATTGCCAAATGGCGGCGAAGCAAGTACTCTAGGAGACATGCACTCCCAGTCCTTAGAAGAAACATCCAAGCTGGACCACTCCACTGACCCCAATACTCCACTTGTGGTTCACCCACGCAGAAGCAGCCTTTGCCAGTATTAATGCCAGTCCTAGAAAACATCCGCGTTGTCCTGTTGATTTTCCTTCACGGGCAAATTGGAAGTCACTCCAATCGAAGAGTCTTGGAGAAAGACAATTGCTTCAAATGGGCGTAAGTGTCAGCCTCCTCGCCCAAGAGTTAGTAGCGATATTCTCCTCTCCCTTGTCGTGTCACCGATCGGTTGAGGCGCTGATGTTTCACGTATCTCTGAGAAGGATCGAGAATAAAGTCCCATGTGGTTTGCCGCTGTCATTCCCTCATTTGCGCGTTGCACGTAGAAGATAAAGTGGTATTGTGGGACTGTTGGTATTGCCTGACTCAGTAGCAGGCTGGACTGAATCACACCAGTTCGATTTCAGATCCGTTCATATCTGTGAGGACTCCCCTTAAGGGTTGTGGGGTTTGCTATATTGCGATATAGTATTAGTTTCCGAAGCTCTATAACGCGACATCGTCCCTATGCATAGGTCAATATGCGATGTGAGAGAGCTTATCAGATGTGGGGTCCACGGGTGGCCCTAGGCCTAGGGGGAGAAAGGACGACATGGCGAATCCAGAGCTGGAGTAACCTAACTAGTAGGGCCGATCTTTCCGTACCCCCGATGATTAGCGTGCTGGCATTCGAACAGCATTTCGTTATCATTTCAAGTTGACGCTAACTTGTTCCGAGAGACACAGGGGGAGTTACAAGATCAGGGAGCCATTTTGATTTCCAGTGTTTATAATGGATTACAAGATTAACGTGTACATAATTGAGGAAGGTACCCGTGGGCCCTCCGTTGTGGCTGCCAGAATCTCACGGGATGTTGAATGTCATGTGACCTAACTCACGTGGAAACCTAAATGTACCCTAGCAGCTTGCCCTAGCCCTGGTCACCTGATTACGCTAGCGTGACCCACAGAAACTTCATAAGTTGCATCCACACGAACTTTTCCCTTTCTCATCCGTCAACCGTCAATCAGCGCAATCCCAGTCGACAAAATGGTGGTGAGTACATCAACTGTCTCTTGATAACATCAGAGGCTTCTTCTAGTTCCTGCGATGTCTCACGACATTCGCTTTGCTTCAGATCTTTTGATCTAAGCAATTCCGCCGATCGCGCACAGCCTCGAAAGAGATGTGTCGCGTATCGTGTGATGATTTTGGCTGGAAGCATGGAGTCAATGCCCGTAACACGGCTTGGCTCATGTTCTCCTTAGAGTTCAAAGAAGATGCAGCACTATGTGAACAGCACGCTGATCTTCTTCCTCAATGATAGCCTCCTACTAAGTCCGGAAAGAAGACCGCCGCTCTGCCCTACCCCCAGGGCAAGGCTGGCGCTGGCAAGAAGGCTGCCAAGGTACGTTTTTCTTTCTTTCCCCCTTGAGGAGTGCATTGAGTTCTTGAAGATCGCTAACCGTTCTACCACAGAACCCCCTTATCGAGAAGCGCACTCGCAACTTCGGTATCGGCCAGGACATCCAGCCCCGTCGCAACCTCTCCCGCTTCGTCAAGTGGCCCGAGTATGTCCGTCTTCAGCGCCAGAAGAAGATCCTGAACATGCGCCTGAAGGTTCCCCCTTCCATCGCTCAGTTCCAGGCCACTCTCGACCGCAACACCGCTGCCCAGACCTTCAAGCTCCTCTCCAAGTACCGCCCTGAGACCAAGGCCGAGAAGAAGGAGCGTCTCGTCCAGGAGGCTACCGCCGTCTCCGAGGGCAAGAAGAAGGAGGATGTCTCCAAGAAGCCCTACAACGTCAAGTACGGTCTCAACCACGTCGTCGGACTCGTTGAGAACAAGAAGGCTTCCCTCGTCCTCATCGCCCACGATGTCGACCCCATTGAGTTGGTTGTCTTCCTGCCCGCTCTCTGCCGCAAGATGGGTGTCCCCTACGCCATTGTCAAGGGTAAGGCCCGTCTCGGCACAGTCGTCCACAAGAAGACCTCCGCCGTTCTCGCCCTGACCGAGACCCGCGCTGAGGACAAGGCCGAGTTCGCCAAGCTCCTCTCCGCCATCAAGGAGGGTTACACCGACAAGAACGAGGACTCCCGCCGCCACTGGGGTGGTGGTATCATGGGCGCCAAGGCCAACGCCCGCATCGAGAAGAAGCAGAAGGCTCTCGATGCCGCCATCAAGGTTTAAGCTTGTGTAACTACAGCTTTTCTTCCTTTGATGTCTGTTTGACGGGATCGTTTTCTAATCGAAGCGCTCGGATCTCAAAAATAATGAGTTGTTATGGGAAACAACAAGGTGTTGAAGGCTTTGACGATCTATTGACGGCCAATTTAGCTTTAGATGGGTGCGAAAGAGCCCTTTGGCCCTTTTTGGATCCTGTTCTAACAAAAAAAGACACATTTTTTCTCTCACGAACTCCAATGGCCCCATGTACCAACTTTTCTGCAGATACCCATGAATGCATTTCTCTACCTGTTCAATCTATTGATGGTCTTTTGTAGTCCCATCAGAACTAGGCATTCATGTCGTCTGCTTTGTATTTGTAGTATCTTTGTATATGATTGCGTTGGGTTGTAGTCTAGACGAGTGTTTTATGTGTATATGGTAGACAAAACCTTGGACAAAATCTCTTCATGTGCCAATGTCTTGATCAGCACTATTTTACCCAATTGAGATTTTCATTTCTCCTCCGATTTGTGTTTGTGTGGGATCTGCGAGACAGCGACACCTGCCAAGAATACCAAGTCTTTTCTAAAAGATAGTCCCGTCTTGGCACATATCTTAAAGATGTCTGCATACTCCTATCAAACAGTCTTGCATGAAGGAAACAGGCCATATGGCAGTTGATTAAAGCTTTAAGAGTAATGTAAGACTGTGCAGGCTGCATAGTATATATATAGTGGTGGGGTGGAGTGGTAATTCCCCTCTGAAACCCATTTCCCCTGCAGGCTACATGAAAATATATATAGACATCTAGGTAACATTCAAGTATATATTCGTATCACATACACATAAGACTATCTAGAACTGGTTTCCATAGTTGTCATATGCATTGTGAACCTGCTCACGGGCGTCGTACTTGGCCTTCTCCTTGTCAAAGAAGTCCAATCCCCTGGTCTCGACCTCACGGTCGACAAAGGCACCAGCAAATCCAGCGAGGAGCTCCTTGGCCTTGGCGTGGCTTTCAGGCTCGCCTATTACAGATAAGAAGAAGTATCAGCTTTCCTGTCTCTAGACTTGGCTTTGGGTACCAGATGGTCAAAAGAAGGAAGAGGAGGGATTGTATATGTACCGTTCTCAGCGACGTGGTTCTCGTAGGCCTTGGCTGCCTCGTAGCTGGCGGCACCGGCAATCAGCTCATGGATCACAGAGGGGTCGTGCTCCTCCTGGCTGTTGTAGGTGTTGTAGGCCTGAGCCTGCTCGGAATCGTCTAGGTAGATGTGTGTTAGTGGAAGGGTTGGTATCAAGGAAGGATCAAGGGGATACTCACCACTGAACCAGCCCATTTTGAATTGAATTGTTAAGAAAAGTTGGTGAGAGAGGATAGTAGAGGGGATAAGTGAAACATGAATAAGAGGGGTAGTCTGGTGGGTTTTATACTTCTTCCACTAGTGCCACTTCACCATTTACGGTCAGCTCATTGAGGGGCATATGTTTCCGAGGACCAGTCATAGAAGGTGACGCTAACTGGGGTCTAGTCAGAAAATAGATGAAACAGAGGTGTACAACCAATCTCTATTCAAAAGAGAAATAGGAAGATAGTAATAACAAACAGATTTATTACACCCCAGAAAACCGATAATCATGAGCAGAATAAGAGAAGACAAGGCTGGTATGATGAAATTACAGTAAGATCCAGAGGTCCACGGCCAAAGCATAAGAAATAAAAAAGTACAAAGAAAACCCCAAAAGCCAGCCCTATGCTCCCAGAAGACCAGAGATGCTCACCGCCGTTTTCTTTTTCCAATATGAATGATGACACTGAGAAACCCCGTCTAAAGACACAAGTTGAAGCAAAAGCAAGCGAAGAAGGTGTATAATGTGAAGGACGAGACATAAACGTGATCGCGGTCATTTGGTCATTAACGTTGAGGAGGTCGTGAAAGCCCTTGGCGTACCTGCATTCTTGTTAGCCAATTCAATAAAATATTCGGACCACAACCACTCACCTTCATTTGTTCAATTCTCGCCTTCAGTTGGCTGGTGACTTCCGCGGCTCGCTTCCAGTTCTCTGCCGGCTCAGAAGATCTGGGCTGCTGGTGGTCGTCTTCGGTGATATTTGTGTTGGAGTTGCGGGCGGATGAGCGCGTCGGGCTACCCACCGCCGAGTAACCGTATGTAGGGCTCAAATTGCGTCGGCCTAGGCCACCATTACGACTGCTGGGTCCTGGTGATTCCATGCCATTGTTCTCCCTCTCCTCACTGGGAGTCGCAGAGGCGTAGCTTCGAGGACGCGAGCTTTCGAAGCGGGATCCCATGTGAAGACCAGATCGTGCAGCAGCATTGCCGTTGCCGAGGTGGTCTTGGTAGATGGAGCTTGTGTCCGGCACACCCATGCTTCCTGCGTCGGAGGCAGCGTTAGGTGGGCTTATGGCAGACGCACGAAGTGCTCGTGCGAGTTCACGCTTCAATCTTTCGATCTCTCTCTGCTGTTTTTGAACACTCCCCTCCGCGGTTTCTGCGTCACTCCGTGCTCGAACAAGTTGAGTCTCTTTCGCCTTGATGCTCAAGACATCGCGGGTGTGGTCCTCAATGAGCTGTGCATTCTGGTTTTGAAGTTCAGTGATCGTCGAGTTGAGCCTTGAACGCTCAGACTTCATATCTTCCACGGTTCGGTTGAAGTTCTCCTTCTCCGCCCGCAATTCCTCCAACTCAGCACGTTCGGCGGCTGCCATAGCGTTGGCGGCAGGCGAAGGGGCAGGGGCAGGCGCAGGTTCAGCAGGTGCTGACGGTCTGGCAATGGGCCGACCCGCAAGGCCACGACCAAGCCCGAACTTGGGAGCAGCTGGTGGGGGAGCCACATCCTCTTCTGGGGGTGGAGCAACTCGTCTTGATGGTGACGCAGTGGTTCCGGGGCCAGCAAGCTTCCGTTGCAGCTTGAGACCTGACCCAGGAGTTGCAAGACCACCGGCCTTCGGAACACCGAGCTTTGAAGGGATTCCCCTGGCCGCAGGCCTGGCCGGGGGTTCCTCTGGTGCAGGTGGAGCGGCCACAGGGGCTAGTTTCTTCAGTCCCGATGCCGGCTTCTTGCCAACGACCTTCCTAGCAGCCGGGGCAGCAGGCTTTGGGGGTGCGATAATAGCCTTGGGTCGCTCCTTGGCCTTGACCTCGGCGGTTCCGAAGTACTCTTTGATTTTTGTCTTCCGAATCTCGTCAAGTCCATCGAGGTACGGGTTCATGGCCCGTTCACCCAGAATCTTCATTAATGTACCCAGAATTTCAGCAGCTCCTTCACGGATTGCCGGAGCTGACTCGGTCAATAGCTTTGTGCCGGCATCAGCGATCGCTTTCTGCTCTGGCTTGGCTGGTACCGTCCGGGTTGTGCGCAAGCAACGAACCAAGAACTTGACAGTTTCCTGCTTGATCTGTGGGTTCTTGTGCTTGAGATACTCAAAAATTTCTTCCAAGCATTCCGTAAGGGTTGTCGTGGTGAAGACAGCATCCAAGGCCTGACCCAAAGCATCTGCAACAGTCGTCTTCTTTTCTTTTAAACGTTCAAACATGGGCGCCATAATGGTGCTTCGGTATTTGCTAAATCCGTTGCGAAGGCCTCTGGCCAGCACGTCCACACAGTTTGCAGCTATTGTGGCGACAGCGACGTTGGCGTCCTTCATGGATTTGGCCAATCCCCTCACAATATCATCGTAGGGGCCGTCTTTGATTCGGGGAACGTTGGCAACGTTATAGAGAGCGTCCAAAGCTTCCTTGCGGTCCTTCCATTTTGACGAGGCCAATTGATCATGGAAGTCGGCAGGGATTTTCTTCATGACATCAACCGGTTCCGCCAGGTCGAAGGCATCAACCACCACCGCATCCTCCTCCTCATCAAAGTCGTCACCGGCTGGTTCTTCACCCTCCTCGCCTGCCGGTGCAGCGCTGGCCGCGGCCATGGCATCTTGTTGTGCCCGAGTGAATCGCTCTTGCTTCGGTGTGGGTTCCTGCTTCACAGCTTCGAATAGTTTCTCTAGATCTCCCTGTTGCACAGGTTTCAATTCGGCCCAGAACAGAGGCTTGATGGCCTCCCGAAGCCACCGATAGAGTTCCACAGTCAGGTTTTGTGCCTCTGCGCGGACATTTTTATCGGCATGACCAAAAACCTTGGTCAGCGCCTTCAAAGTTTGCTTCGGGTCGACGATCTTGCAGCCGAAGTTGTGGTAAATGAGGGTTAAGGCTGCGAGAGATGCGGCGATCACCTTGGGTACTTTGTGTGATAGTATGGGTAGTAGCTCCTCGATCACCGCATCGGCCTTGTCCACTTCGACACATAATAGAAGAGCTTCCTGGGCGCTAGCTTTACCAGCCGGTCGTGTAGATGGGAGACCTTTCTCAGCAAGTGGACCAATTGTATATGTGCGGGTCCTGTAAATGGGAATGTTGTCAGTGGATTGAGGGTGGACCAAGAAGACCGTCGTGATTGGGACCGGGGGTTGACGCACCTCGTGCAGGCCTGGGCTCCTCCGAATTTCAGAAAGGCACAGTATGCTGCAAGACCTTCTGACTGTGCGGCGACGTTGGAATCTGCAACCGCCCCTTTGAACAGGCCGGGATCTTGTATGAATGGCACGAATACCGGGTGTGATTCGTCGGGGGTCTTTTCAAATTGCGCTTTCGCATCTTCGTATGCTTCCTTTCGGACTTTCCAGTTCTGTATATCGGGGTTAGACTTTTCAGTGCTCCTATCAATCAGGCTTGGTATGCAGGAATGAGCGCACCTTATGAGCGAACCGGTCGGCCAAGGGTAAAGAGGAGAAGTCCTCTGTGGCTTCAGCCATTCTGATGGGCGAAGGACAGGACTATCAACGGATTCTAGGAAGGGAAGTCGTCAGCACTTTCTGAAGTATCGGAACCAAAGTGCGCATAGCAACCAAAAAAAGGGTTCCGGAGAAAGAGATAAAAGGTACTGAGTTGGTGTTGCGGGGGGTCTCGGGGGTGTCTCGGGGTTCAGATGATCGTACCGTGTTGGGTTGATGCCCAAAGGGTATCAAAGGCAGAGTTGCTTTGGACAATAAGACACTGACTAGAACATGAATTATCCAAGTCAAAGTTGTCAAAACTGTGTATATTGACAAGGGTGGCTGATAATAGTTGAAACACACGGGGTTTAAAGAAAATAAACAGTTGAAGTTGAAGGAAAGTAAACAAAAGCCTTGGCGAAGAGTGTTTTGTTTAATTCCCCCCCGCGGTGGATCTCAACTTGTTCTTCATATCTTCTCTTCTCTTCTTTTTGTTCTTCAATTCCTCTACTTCTCTTGGATCAATTCGTCAATTCGCCAATTCGTCAATTCTCCAACCCCCAAATCTCCCCCAAAATCCCCTTATTCGCCGACACCGCTCCCACCAACTTCCCCACCATCGCACTTTTCCGAACCAATTTGGTGTATGCGCATTTGGATAAACAGAGAGAGAGAGAGAAGAGAGCACATATAACATCATGAGCCAACTTCTTACGTCGCGGCAGGCGGAGGAGCTGTATGTGACCCGATCTGGTTCCATTAGGGGTGATCGCTGATGGTGTTTTGCGACAGACATAAAGGAATAATCGCCTACCTCACCTCTGTGAATTTACACCACAGCTCCGCCGCTTTACGAGAAGAACTAGGCGACTCGATCCGAGTCGACGAGACCACACTTAAGAAATATGAAGGCCTCTTGGAGAAGAAATGGACGAGCGTAGTCCGGTTACAGAAAAAGGTGCGAAGACCAGACACACCGCAAGCCTTCCTCTTGTTAACCTGCCATTCGGGTACAGATTATGGACTTGGAAGCACGATGCGCTTCACTCCAGTCTGAGTTGGACACTGCAACCCCGACTTCTCTGAATCGCAAAAATCAAGACCCGGTCTCCTGGTTGCCTCGCGCACCAGCGCGCCACGACCTGGAATCGCACCGCTCGCCAGTATCGTGCCTCGCTTTCCATCCAATATTCTCTTCATTGGCCTCCGGCTCAGACGATACCACAATCAAGATCTGGGACTGGGAGTTGGGTGAACTAGAACGCACAATCAAAGGACATACCAGGGCAGTGTTAGACGTCGACTATGGAGGACCGCGCGGAGGCACACTTCTTGCATCATGCTCGTCAGATCTGACGATCAAATTGTGGGACCCGGCTGACGAGTATAAGAATATCCGAACCCTACCAGGGCACGACCACAGCGTTTCAGCAGTTCGGTTCATTCCATCTGGAGCTGCAGGGTCTCCCATGTCAGGAAACCTGCTAGTCTCGGCTTCTCGCGATCTCACACTGCGCATATGGGATGTCACAACTGGATATTGTGTCAAATCCATGTCAGGTCATGGAGACTGGATTCGAGATGTTACACCATCCCCAGACGGCCGGTTCCTCTTCTCCGGTGGAGATGACCGAGTTGCACGTCTGTGGGATATCTCATCTGGTGATACTAAATCAACATTCCTAGGCCACGAGCACTATATCGAGTGTGTGGCCTTCGCTCCGCCAACAAGCTACCCTCATTTGGCAGCTATTGCGGGGCTAAAGAAGCCACCACCAGCGTCGTCGTCCGCTGAGTTTGTGGCTACAGGTTCTCGCGATAAGACCATCCGTATTTGGGATACCCGTGGAAACTGCATCAAGACTCTTATTGGCCACGACAACTGGGTCCGCTCATTGGTCTTCCATCCCGGTGGGAAATACCTTCTCTCAGTATCTGACGACAAGACCTTGCGGTGCTGGGATCTCACACAAGAATGCAAGTGTGTGCGCAAGATCGTGGCCCACGACCATTTCATCAGTTCTCTTCGGTGGGCACCACCTTTGGTTAAGGATGCCGGTGCAAATGAGGGTGCGAACGGTGCCGAGGCTGCATCTAACGGGGCGAAGGTAGACCCCAATGCCACAAAGATGTCCATTCGATGCGTCCTAGCGACTGGCAGTGTTGATCTCAAGGTCCGGGTCTTCGCGGCATGACCTTCGATTTGAGTTAGCACCGACCGAGGAGCAATGGGAAAGAGATGATGTTGGGCAACACCGAAAGCTTGAGAGAAATAAATCCCCCATGTCCAATCGATTGAGGGAGCATTGTGTCTCTCGCCGGGGTCATATCTCCAAGCTGAAGGGTTCAGGATTTGACGGGCACAGTTTGCCGTTTCTGGGTAAAGGAGTTGGTTATTCTTCCATGATACCAGTGACTTTCTTTCTTTTTTGCAAATGATTAGGGGATTGGACTAGACAAGCATCGTCTAGGCTAACCCCATGTTTACGATTGTACACTGTTGGTTGTTTTGTATTTTGATATTGATGGGTGGTTCCTCTCCTTCTTTTTCTTCTCATACATACATACTTTAGACCTACCTTTAGTTGGAAGATCCATCCCAGGAATACAACATATCACGATGCCAATGAAAATAAATTGAAGCGGTATAATACAGTACATAACCTCCGATATGCAACACCACGGAGGCCAAACGACAAATCCGACACTTCAAATACTGAAGCCCGTCCCAAAAAGAGCTAAACGTACAGTTATTCGGTGATTAAAGGCCAACAGCTCAGTTCTCAGCCTCCTTCATTCTCTCCTGAGTAACTCTCTCACTCTCAGCTACTCTCTCCTGCACAATCCTCTTAACCTTCCCAACCCGCTCATTCTCCGCATGAATCCGATGAATCAACTGCGCAGTAGAAAGCACCTCACCATTAGGCACAGGCACGCCCGCCTTAGCCGCCTCTTTCACAAGATCAACCTCACGACCCAGCCGCTTCGACTCACGACGGAGATACTTCGCCGCCCAGCGCGTCTCACGCTCAGCCTCGCGCTCCTCCTTCGACAAAACAGCAGGACGGTCTTCAATTGCAGCACCGAAAGGCGTGACGATACGCTCGACGACGTGGTGCACGTTCCGGCTCTTGGGTGCACCGGACGAGAACTGGATTATGTCGCCGTCGCGGAGGGAGTTGCGCGGGTCCGAGACTAGGTAGTGGGTTTCCTGTGGGTAGAACTTGCGGATGTGTCGGTCCCAGGATGTGTGGCGGTGGCAGACACGCACTGTGCGGTCCATGCGGCCGACAGAGACCACGGTGCCGGTTTTCAGGGCGGAGGCGTAGTTGCGCAGTCGGGAGGGCGCTTGTGTTTCTGTGCCGGTGGTCTTGGGCTGTGTGGGGGTTGGGGTGGTTGTTGAGGCATTGCGGAGGGGGGTGGTGAGGTATGTGGTTGATTGGAGGATTGAGGGGCGTGTCAGGGACAGAGGTGTCGTGATTGAGGCGCGGAGAGGCATTGTTGCCCGGAGGAGGTGGCTTGGTGCCATTGTTGGTGGGGGAGCAGGCGGTTGCTCTTCCAATTGTAGTTGGATAGGATTGGAGGAGGCGAGGAATGGGAGATGGTCAAGCACGTGAATAGTTTGTGGTAATGGTGACCGCCCAAATGGTTGCGAGCTTGAGGTGTTTGGCGTTGAGGATTTCGAGAATTTCTCGGGGAAGCATGTTTGCACTGTTTGCACTCTAGTATAGGACGTCGACTTGGATGAACTTTACGAGGAACTGGGCAATTGAATAACAAAATCTTCATATTTAAGTCTATGAATTGTATCTGCACTTATTATGGGTTGTATACTTTGTTAGAGTGTCTAATTCCCCTAAGCAGATTTCCCAACTCCATTCCCACCGCTACCTCGGCCCTCATGGACACACACCTAGGACCATCACGAGAAGGCGTTTTTTTTTACTCGGAAAATGAATCGCCCTAGAGCTACAAAGCGATGATGGAGCTTTATAGAAAAATAGAGCAAATAGAGAGTAATCCCAAGTGCCAGACAGCCTAAAGCAACTTCCACGGGAATACCCAACCTAGTCTGGCTCATTTGCTCATGCTGTCTCCCCTTGACAACTACATGGGGATGTAGTCCCATTCTGCCCAAATTTCCTAACATGGAGGAACAATTAATCCGGATCGGACCCGGTTATTCTGATATGTCTGGTCTATGTTGAAGAAGGGAAACCCATCCTGTATACAGAAATCAAATTTTAGAAAAAAGGACAAAAGCAGAAACCAATGAGAAAACTCTTAAGAAAATACATTTCGCCTCATCCATGTTCGTGAAGGCCATCTAAGTTCATTGAAACACCCGTTCCGACTGCAGAGCACACATGCCTCGGAGAAACATCAAAGATTATTACGCATTACGCGTCTTGCGTCGTGGGTGGCACATCGGTTTCATTTGAATCGGTTTCCGCCAACTTCTTGGATTGGAATTTATCGGCAGAGTGCGCTGATATCCGGGTGAGTTCGGTGACGAAGGATTGGCCCCAGAATGCACTAGAAAATAGTCAGTTGGAAATGAAACACAAGAGAAGGGATGGCCCCGGCAAGGTGATAGGGGTAACATACCTGGTGTACTTGGAAACGTATCTGTCCAACTTGGCAAAATTGAGAGCCCTCTGTTCATCGCTCATGGTCACGGCTTCTTGGTAGGCGCCTGCTAGTTCTTCGGTGTTCCAGGGGTTCACAATGATACTGCCGTTCAGACTCTGGGCTGCTCCAGCGAATTCAGAAAGCACCAACACTCCATGGCGCTTCTGCTGGGTGGCGATGTACTCGTAGGCCACTAGGTTCATGCCGTCACGGGTAGATGAGACAATGCAGGCATCTGATACGGCGTAGAGAGCGATGAGTTCATCGAAGTTGACGGACTTGTGCAGGAAGTGAATAGGCTGGAACTCGACCGTGCCTTGAAAAGACGATTAGACTCGTTCAGAGCACCAAATGAGAATACATACCGAATTTTCCATTGATCCGACCCACCAGCTCGTTCACCACAGCCCTCAAATTCTGATACTCCTCGACATCCTGTCGACTGGGAACGGCAACTTGTACAAGCACGACCTTCCCAACCCACTCTGGGTGGTCGCTGAGGAACACTTCGAGCGCGTGCAACTTCTGGGGCACGCCCTTGATGTAATCAAGACGGTCGACACCGACCATCAGCTTCACGCCCTGGAACTTCTGCTCTAGCATAGCAATGCGCTTCTGGACCTTCTCCTTCTTCAATCCTTCCTTGAACTTCTCAGGGTCAATACCAATGGGGAAAGCTCCGCATGTGATAATCTTGCCCTGGAATTCAATGCCGTTGGGCGTAGTTGCAAGACCCCTAATCCGATTAGATATGAACTCCAAAACGTGCAGGGTATACTAACAGTAGACGCGAGCAACTGCTCAGGAAATGGCGCGTGTAATCATAAGTGTGGAAGCCAATCAGGTCGCAATGCAGGACACCCAAGAGCAGTTCATTCCGCACGGGGAGGATTCGGTAGATCTCACTGCTAGGGAAAGGTGTATGTAAGAAGAAACCGATCTTCACGTTCTTCTTGCTATCGCCGATCTCCTCGCGCAGCATCTCAGGAAGCAGCATCAGGTGGTAGTCATGAACCCAGATCAGGTCACCATCCTGTACTTCCTTCGCGATCGCCTGTGCGAAAAGACGGTTCGCTTCCTTGTAAGCTTCCCAGGCGGACTCGTCGAAGGTGATCTCGCCGGGGTGGTAATGGAACAGAGGCCAGAGGATGGAGTCTATCCGAAAGAACAAGGTATCAGTGTACATTCCAAGGGGTTTGCGGGGAGGAGCAACTGACTGGAGAACCCATTGTAGTGTCGATCGGCTAGTTCATCATCAATGAAGACGGGTACAGCGCCGTATTCTTCCTTGAGGCGCTGCTTGACGACAGGGATCTCGGCCTCGGGAACCTCTAGACCGGGCCAGCCGTACCACTGGAAGGTGGTTGATTTTGAGAGGCCACTCAGACCACTGACCAGACCTCCTGAAGACATTGAGAAATCATATTTTCCATCATCAGACCGCTTGATGGTGATCGGCAAGCGGTTCGAGACCAGAAGCAGGCGAGCTTCATTCTTGGGCTCGATGGAAGGCATGGTGATGGACCGGATGCCGGGCGGAAACGGAGGACAGGATATAGGGATTGGAATAGGAGTAAGAGGTCGACGTGTAGGCAAAGCAAGCTGGGCTCCTGTAGTTCCGATAGAGCATGCGATTAGAGTCGATTTTCGTAGGCGGGGAAACCCTTGGAGATCATGACGAATATGAACCAACCTTTGACACAAGTGGATATTTCACTCCGAATGAGCACCAGACTAGCAATCTGTCTCCATAAGCAGATAAATGTTAGTAAATACCGAGAGTCGAGTGTGAAGAGAAAAAAAAAGGTGAAGTGGTGAGAGCAAAGCGGGGGACCGGGATGCGAACGTCACTCTTGAAATTGTTGGAAGTAGGTGTGGGCCTCAATATCGCTCACATGAGGGACCGTAGAAAGATAAAGAAACGACAGAATCTTTCTTTTTATAGTTTCAGGTAATTTGGATTCAAATGAGAGATATTTCTAGATTCTTTTTTCAAGTAGACAGGTTTTAATGGTCATTCTGACTCCGCATTGGGTTAGAAAGATGAGTGACCGAGCGCTGACGTCGAAGATGATTTTTTTAGGCATCTGTATAAGAGGTATGTTTTTGCTATTTCTATGTACCCAATCTATGTATAAAACTCACAAAGCCGACCTCTCACCCACAAGACTCCATTTCCCAGACTCCGAATCATGAACCGTCCTTCCCTCGTCCTCCAGCTTCATAAGTACTTGCAACACACCATGCGAAGCCGGTATATGCAAAGACTCGGGAACACCAACATAAATGCGCTTAACCAACTCAATAGGCGTCCACGCCTGCTTGCGTTCCGGCGAGGTCTCGTCAGCCGCGACATCAAGCTTGCCAAACTGCAGAACACGCAGGACTTCCTCTTCCCGCTGCTGTCGGTGCTTGATGTACTCGGTGATCCGCGCGCCGGCGTTCTCGATCACCGCCCCGTGTCCGGGGTATCCCCGGCCTGAGGAGACGCGGTCGCGCATCCGGTGGAGACTGTTGAGGTAAGTTGTAAGGGTTTCGAAGACGGCTGTGCCGTGGCCTAGGACATCTGTAGACTTTTTTGTTAGAGATCGCTCTATGGACATTGTGTATCATGTTTCATCGATAGAAGGGAAGGGAAGGGTGATTATAAGAACTGTTTGCACTTACTATCACCAGTAAACATGGCATTCTCCTCCTCGAGCAAAAATACCATATGATCAACGGTATGTCCAGGTGTATGGAATGCTGTCAAAGTAGCACCTTCAACAGAGAACACCTGGCCCTCGTGGATATCCGCCTGATCGGAATCAGGCTGGTGCTTGAAGATCTGAGCTTGGGGGCAGAGTTTGAGTAGATCTGGTAGCCCGCTGACATGGTCGCCGTGCCAGTGTGTCAGGAGTGCCTGATGCACCGTTGCTTTTTCTGCTGAGAGCACGGATTGAAGGTTTGCTGCCCATGAGGGTTTGCCTTCGCCTGTGTCTATCAAGATTCGCTGGTGGCCGCGACCAACTAAGTATGTGTTTGTGCCTGGGTATACGGTTAGGGTCTGTGTTCTGGGCTGAGATGGAATGGTGCTTACCTTGGAGTGTGAACTGTGTTGGGTTGTGTGCTATTGATCAGCTTGTCCTTTTCTACCTAGGTAGTGACATAATGGTGTCTATCCACTCACCTTCCCCGGATTTCCGCCTAGAATTCTCACGACTGAGGCGCTAAGGCGCTCCACCTCTGGGAGTTGGACGAGCTGGGTTGCCATATTTGGAGATGGGTGGGGATAGTAGATGGGAGGCAGGAGATCCTCAACCCCTGGTCTTGATATCTGGGGCCTGAAGTGCAAATCAGTGGTCAACTGATGGTTGACTTATCATTCCAAGATTCTCTAGGCTTGTCTGATGCGATAGATTGGTTGTAATGATATATAGGGTTAAACTTGAGAATATATCGAAGCGCTAAACGTGCCGAACCCTATGACGGAATAAGATGATCTGATGGCGTCCGAGTCAATCTTATACTGAAGTCCAACTAACGCGGGGCAGAAATTGTGCCTCGGTAAGCTTATCTCAGCGTTTGATGTGTCCGAGGTGCCATCGGTATTTCTGTGAGACGTTTATGGTCTATTAGGCTGAGCATGTTTGAAATACTTTGTATACAAATTTACGACCTACCAAAGGAACAAACATTGAATTGAAATCAAAAAAGAAATTGTGTATGCATGGCATTCCTAACATACAAAAACAGTGAGATAAAAATCAAAAAGAGTATATCCATTGAGCCCACCCAGATATCGGGAATCAACGCAAGGCCGAGAAATCAGGCCTACAAAAACACAAATTCATTCATAATTTTCCCAGAGCGCAACTCCTCGTATCTGCTAATGAAAGGGACATGGACAATAGAGAACCAATCCAATGGCTGCCGTGTCACACCGTGGTTTTTCAGAAGCATGTATCTGAATTGTTCAACACACAAGAGAACGTAGTTTACACAGGCGTCTCGGTCGTAACCGAAAACACTTGAAGGTTTTATTGTTGGGGAGTCATGACAGAAGGAAGGCAGTTTAAGCCTTGCGGGCCATGGTGTTGAGGGCAGAGCCGTCGTGGAACCACTCGATCTGGGACTCGTTGAAAGTGTGACTGAGGGAGACGTCGAAGGCGGCGCCACCGTCCTTGGGGTGGACACGGAGAGTCATGGGCTTGCCAACCTGGAGCTCAGTGCACAGGAGGTCGACCTTGTCCTCGGGCCTGATCTTGTCGTAGTCGGCAGGATCGGTGAAGGTCAGAGGAAGCATACCCTGCTTCTTCAAGTTGGTCTCGTGGATACGAGCGAAGGAGCGGGTGATGATGGCGAGACCGCCGAGGTGACGGGGCTCGAGAGCGGCGTGCTCACGGGAAGAGCCCTCACCGTAGTTCCAGTCACCAATGACAACCCACTTGACACCACGAGCCTTGTAGTCACGGGCAGTAGCGGGGACGGCATCGTACTCCTTGGTGAAGTAGTTCTTGACCTTGTTGGCCTCACCGTTCTCCTCGTTGGTGGCACCGATCAACATGTTGTTGGAGATGTTGTCCAAGTGGCCACGGTACTTCAACCAAGGGCCAGCCATGGAGATGTGGTCAGTGGTGGTCTTGCCCTTGCACTTGATCAGAATGGGGATGTCGGTGGCATCCTTGCCATCCCAAGGCTGGAAGCCAGCGAGGATCTGGAGACGATCGGAGGTGGGAGAGACAGCAACGGTGACGGAGGAACGATCGGCGGGAGGAGCCTGGTAGGTGTCACGGCCAGCATCGTAGCCGCGAGTGGGAAGGCCGTCACCGGAGGGAGCCTTGAGCTTGAACTCCTTGCCATCCTTGTCCTTAAGGGTGTCGGTGATGGGGTTGAAGTTGAGAGTACCGGCAACGGTCATGGCGACGACCAGGTCGGGAGAGGCAACGAACGCGTGAGTGGCGGGGTTGGCGTCGTTACGGCCAGTGAAGTTACGGTTGTAGGAAGAGATGATGGAGTTAGCCTCACCCTTCTTCACGTCCTTGCGGTCCCACTGACCAATGCAAGGTCCACAGGCGTTGGCAAGGATGACACCGCCGTACTCCTCGAGGGTCTGGAGCTGACCGTCACGCTCAATAGTAGCGCGAATCTGCTCGGAACCAGGGGTGATGGTGAACAGAGACTTGGACTTGAGACCGTGGTCAAGAGCGTCACGGGCGATGGAAGCAGCGCGGGACATATCCTCGTAGGAGGAGTTGGTGCAAGAGCCGATCAGACCGACCTTGAGCTCCTCAGGCCACTTGTTGGTCTTGACAGCCTCCTTGAACTGGGAGATGGGAGTGGCAAGATCGGGAGTGAAGGGACCGTTAACGTGGGGCTCGAGCTCATCGAGGTTGATCTCAACGAGCTGATCGTACTGAGCACCCTCATCCTCACGGAGGGAAGCAGCGTACTCGCGAGAGAAGTCACCAATGTGCTGACGCTTGGTGGCCTTCAGGTAGTCGTACATGCGGTCGTTGAAGGGGAAGATAGAGGTGGTAGCACCAATCTCGGCACCCATGTTACAGATGGTACCCATACCAGTGCAAGACAGGGACTCAACACCGGGACCGTGGTACTCGATGATAGCACCGGTACCACCCTTGACGGTGAGGAGACCGGCGACCTTAAGGATGATATCCTTGGGGGTGGTCCAGCCGGACATCTTACCAGTGAGGCGGACACCAATGACGTTAGGGGCCTTCAGCTCCCAAGGGAGACCAGCCATAACATCGACGGCATCGGCACCACCGACACCAATAGCGGCGGTAGCGAGACCACCGGCGTTAGGGGTGTGGGAGTCAGTACCGATGATCAGACCACCGGGGAAAGCGTAGTTCTCAAGAACGATCTGGTGAATGATACCGGAACCGGGCTTCCAGAAACCGATGTTGTACTTGGCGGTAGAGGAGGCAAGGAAGTCGTAGACCTCCTTGTTGATGTCGTTGGCACGAGCAAGATCCTTCTCACCTCCAACCTGGGCCTCAATCAAGTGGTCACAGTGGACGGTGGTGGGGGTCTGGACACGGTCCATGCCAGCGGACATGAACTGAAGAATGGCCATCTGAGCGGTAGCATCCTGGCAAGCAACGCGGTCGGGGCGCAGCTTGAGGTAAGAGACACCACGCTGGATGTCCTGGCCGTGGGGGTCGTCAAGGTGAGAGTACAGGACCTTCTCGGAGAAAGTGAGAGGACGCTGCAGACGAGAACGGACGATGTCGAGGTTCTCGGACATCTTCTTGTAGTTGATGTAGTGACCCTGAAATGTAACGCGTTAGTCGCTATTGCTTGGAATCGTACTCCACGCCCTGTTCTCGGGCGCTAAGCTGGCAGCCACTCACAGTTTCCTGGTTGGTCATCTCGACCTTCTTGTCGAGGGGGTCAATGGCGGTGGCGAAGGCCCGGGTTCCAGTCGCCTATAAATTGAAAAGTCAGTAACTGCATGCCTAAGCTATGTCTGAGCTATCATGCACGCCGGCATATGTGCCATGCCACGTGTAGTTGAAGCTTGGCAATGAGGTCGCTGCTTACAAGACGGAACTTGGGGGCCTAGAGTCGAAACACAAGTTAGTTTTCCATTCATCAACAGCCAGACTGGCAGTCCGACAGATCGCCATATCGTGGCAATATTGAGGGAGAGAAAGACATACCAGCGCACCAGCGCGCGCGAGGCGGGTGGAGATCATGATGGAAGCTCTATGAGATGGGATTGCACATCCAAGAGCTAGTAACCACCTTCACCGAAGTATGAGAGTGGAGAGTAGAATGAAAGAGGAAGAGATCAAAAAGGAAGAAGAGGACGAAAGCTTGGTTTTGAGTGGGAGAAAGATTCTACGGGGACCGGGAGTAGAGCCGTAACCGCTGTTACCACGACGATACAATACCGCTGGTATTGGGACTAAGCCTGCCGCATGCAACGGTAAGAAGGGCTGGGCAATTTGATAGACGCTGCTTATGGCCGAGAATTCTTAGGATTTCCTCAAGATTTACTGTAATCGATGGTGAGCTGTGCGAGGGATTCACACCCGATTCTTTTTCTGTGCTTATTGTCTTCCCATGTGAAGTCTTCAATATTCAACATATGTGGCCATTGTGTTCACCTTGGGATGTACCGGGAACGTAACACCGATACAAGGCATGTGACGGGTATAATTCGGCCACCAATCACGGAATTTCCAATTCTAAGGCCCCCTTCGCCCAGTTCTCCCCATTTCGGACCAAAGGGCTACCTTTGGAAGGTCAGTGTGTTCTCACTTGGGGATGTAACTCTCTCGGCTCGTACCCCGTACTACCGGTAAAGGGCAGCTTGACGCATGTGGATTTGATGGGTTTCATAAGTATGAATCTGGCCAATGATCAACATGTGTTTACTAGTTCACGCTACTGTACTGTGTACTCCCCTACGATGTAATGCTCTATTAGTCGAGTGCTTTCCGAACAATATTTCTATTAATATATTTATAGCGATATACATGTACATTTGAAATCTATGTAGTTATTACTATGTCACTATATAGGTACATATACCTTGACTTGATATTCGGAGCTACATAGTTACCGCATGCAAACGTCATTAAATACACAGCTGTACGGTGACGAAATCCAAGTAAGCCGAGGTGAGCCGAATGGCAATCCCGCATCGCCGCCAAGGTGCCGTGTCTGATCACCAGCCAATCACAGCTCGGACGTTTCAATCGCTGCCCGTGACCCACAATCGGCGGAAATTTCATCTCAAAGACTCGCTATTGTCCAAAGCCACTTTGACCCGCTTTCCTCACTGTTCACTCCGGAAATCGGTGATAACCAATTTTCATTTCCTTGCATCTATTTTGATACCATTGTTCGGCTCCAGCTCCGAGGTATTTCGGCTATCAGTTACAATGGGTGCTCTCAGGAAAGTCAAGAACAAGCGCCGCACTAGGTATGTCTACCCTAGGGGGCTTACATTTACCTGTACCCATCGCTGGCGCTGGCGTTGATTGCTAACCTAATAACAGAGACTACGATCAAGTCGTCGCGGATATCAAAACTACCGGTCACCTCCAAAAGTACAAGGACTCGAAAGATCCAGAGGATCTGCCTGGTCTAGGCAGGTTCTACTGCACGGAATGCTCCAAATGGTTTGAGAGCGACTACAACCTCAAGGCACACGCCAAGGGCAAGAACCACAAGCGGAGGTGAGTTGAACTCCGATACCATGTCTTCTGTCGCATCGCTGACCAGTTACGCCTTTTTAGACTTCGTATCCTGCGCGATGAGCCTCACAGCCAATTGCTCGCCGAGCGTGCGATCGGACTGGGTTTCGTCGACAACGGCAAGCGCGAAGAAAACCCCGACGAGATGAAGGAGTGAATTGAAGCTTGAGCTTCGCCTTCTGGGATGAAAATCAAACCTTTGCTACGCGACCACGATCCTCTTTCCAGCAAATCGACATACCGCAAATCGACACACAAAAGTTTCCAGGACAATACATCTAGACCCGTTCTGATGTTGACTTTCCTCATTCCGTTCATGCATATCGGTGGAGTCTCACGTGAAGCAATTTTTTTTTATATTGCCGATACTCGCCGGGGTTTCGCTCTTCCGTTTTGCGGGTAACTCAAAACCGCCGACCATCGGCGAAAACGGCATCTGGGGCGAAATTTACCCCCTTACTAGCAATACTACCGAGTAATTCCAATAGAAATCCCTCAATACCAAATAGAATCTAACCTAAATTGGCTTCCGGTAACTGTGTACGGAGTCGCTTGGATGGCAATGTTTTGATATGTTCCAGGTCTTCTATGTTCTAAGGTTGATGGCTTCCTAGTTTGGAAATATTTACAGACCCGCTTTGGGCTCTTGGGTTTTCACTTGTGCGTCCCAGGAATGATTAAAGCTCTTCATCAACCATTCATATGCCGCCCACTATATCAAATGTTAGTTGTTTAATCGATTGTGATAACAACATGGAGAAAACATACCTGAACAGCATTCACAATGAATGCTCTGACACTGCAGACTCCAAGACCACGATAGAATGCCTTAATCCCCTCGACACGATATGTCTCTTTCGCAATTTGGAAAGAATTCAGCGTCTGGCGCTGTGGTCGTAGTAAAGACTGACTCTCAATTGTCCCGGGCGAATGATCCGCAATTGTCTGTGCTTGCAGTCGAGTCTTGATCATATCTAAAGGAAACACGGAACCCCAAGTAACAACGCCGGCAATGCCACCGCAAAGCAGAATCTTCAAAGCAGCCTGGTGTGAACCATCATCATCAGAGGTCATAAATCGTTTGCAAAGTTCATAAGACCAGAAACTGCGGTATGTCAGCACTAAATCCCTCAATTGATACACTGGGGTATCCGGGGGTGGCGTGTTAGGTCCCATACTAGAATCCATAGCCAATTGAATCTCTGGCGCTAGTAATCCCGCCCCCAAAGTAAAGACCCCTCCAACCGCGCGTTTGGAAGATGTCCTTGGCCACGGCCCACGAGGAGACTTCTGGTCGGCGATCTAGCTGGGCCCGACACTTAATGAACTCCGTTGGGGATGAGATTGACCAGCTAGCCAGTCCGCCTGCGGCACCGGCCAGCCAAATCTTGTAAGCCGACACCCCCACGGGATTGGTGGGATCCGTTACGGACCCGTCCAATGCTGTTAAGGATCGGTTGTAAGCGACAAAAAGAATAGCATTGAGAGCTCCATATCCTAAGATCGGAGCAGCCGCGCCTATAAAGATAGTCAGTTAATTGTTATCGGTATCGCCGAAACGGTGTAACACGGACCTCGCACAAGAGTGCTTGCTCTTTCAAAGCGGCTCAATTGTGCCGATGACACATCTGCATGTGCGTTTCCCGCCTGTAGCTGGACTTTGATGACATCGAGAGGATTGCCAATTATGATCCCAATGGCTCCGCTGATGTAGCCAGCCCAGAAGTCTGCGGCCATGAGATTTTAGTTTCAAAGGCCAGATTGAAGATAATTGACACAAACGCCAATGATTCGAAGCTCCCCAGATTTCCATAGTGGGGTGACCCCTCACGTGCCGAGGCGAGATTATAACCGGTATAGGGCACCCCCGGGGCGGCCCGGGGCAGATGGGCCTTCCAAGGTTATTCTGTAGTTATTCTGTAGTTTCTAGTTTCCCGATACTCTACGGAAGCTAGAAAGCTTGCATGTGGGGATTATGTCGCTGGGATAAAGAATGTGTCCGTAACCCTTCTCTTTGTAACGACTGCCCCGACCTTGCTTAGTCGCTAAAGGTATCGTCATTACCTCGAGCTAGCTGGAAATGTAATCATTGGAGCTGGATTGAGAATCTCTCATGTGCCGGCCTCCTGAAGTAAATGCCAATTTCACAGCGTGGTCTTACTTCTCGGCAGATAGTAACATTCCAAAGGACAACAAAAATATCTTAAAAAATCATATGTAGCGTCCAAATTCCTTGTCAGTGTTATAGTTAAAGGATAATAATGAGCTATAAAAGTACCGCCAGGAATGGGAATAATAAACTCTATTATATACGATATAAAAATGAGTATCTATAACCAGGCAAATATTGATCCAGACCATCCATGCATCTGCCCAGACGTCTCCCTCACCAGCTCTTGGTTCGCAGTCAAAAACTACTTGAATGTAGTCAACTTAAACCCAAACTCAGCCTCCAGCTCCCGCGGCTCAATGCCATCCTGTCGCTCCCAGAACCATAGCTGGGAGTCAATCTGGGGATTGGAGGGCGGCAGACGCTCTGCTACATCACGCGGAATATGGTAAACCGCAGTCTCCCGCCCACTGGCCTCGGAGATAGCCCACGCCACCCGCTCCACCGTCAGGGCCTCTCCTCCGATCTCAATAGCACGGTGCGAGAAGCCCTCCAGCTCTACGAGAGCAGCAGCAAAACGCCCAATATCATCTAGGTGGAGAAGCATCGTCCTTTTCTCGGGTGCCATAGCAGTGCGAAGAGTATAGGGTTCCGCCAGCTCGGGGAAATAGCCTCTCACACTGGGAGGGAGATAATTTGTCATAAAGACGGCGGGGAGTGAGGATTGTCCAGTTTGTGAAACCTGCCGAGCGCACGAGATCCTCGATAGGACCCTTGCTCTCGAGATATCCCTTCAAATGTCAGACATTGTGCCATCGTGCTATCCGGGGAATTCCTTGCGCTGGCCGACGGCGCAGACGTTGCTGTAAACGAGCGTTGTGACTGTGCCGGATGCGCGAGCTGCACGCATGACGTTGGTCGCCTGTCGCAATTCAGCACCGTCGCCTCAGAACGAGGGTGACACGTTTAGGAATACTACTGTGAGTTTTGGCAAGGCAACTGTAGTTGCTCGAGTTGGTCAAAATTGCCCTCGACTAGGACAGCGCCGCGACGGCGCAGGTCGACTGCGGCAGCACTGGACGTCGTTCGACCAAGGCATAGAGATATTGATATTATACCCATCTAGGTACATTGATCTGAATACTATATATGATGTAAAAGACCATATATCATCTATGGATGCGATTTAATGTATGGAGTAATTAATTACAGCTCCACCTCCAGGACTGATGATTAGGGCTTACCTCTTACCAAAGCTCCCAAGGCTCCCAAGGTTCTTTATCCTCCCGTGTCTTTCCTCCCCTTTACTTTTGTTTAATTACCGCATTTGTCAGGATACAAATTGCATTTGTCACTCTTAAGTGCAACTTGCAATCACATTTGTCAGCGCACATAATTCCTAATCTCAGCCAGAGAGGTGATCCCTGCCTACATACATAGCCGACATATTTAAGCTACCTTATATCCTGTCCCAAGTCGCAATCCAAATTCATCAACAACTCCACCATTTTTATCATGACGAGCACTGTCTATCTTATTACTGGCGCTAGCCGCGGAATTGGTCGTGGTCTAGTTGAGACATTCCTCGCCCGCTCCAACACCACCGTCATTGCGGCCGTCCGCGACCCCGCTAGTGCCCCTTCCCAGTCACTGCAATCACTCTCTAAGGGCGACTCCTCTCGCCTGATAGTGGTTAAAATCGACGCAAAGTCTCCCACCGACCCGGCTGCAGCCGTCGGGACCCTCCAGACAGAGCACAGCATCGACCACATAGATGTCGTGATCGCTAACGCCGGCATTAGCGAGGACCTCTCGCCCGTGCATGAGGTTTCCGTTCCCGTGATTCAACAGCACGTCGAGGTCAATGCCTACGGGCCCATTTACCTCTACCAGGCGGTCTATCCGCTGCTTAAGAAGAGCACGAAGCCCACCTTTGTGGGAGTCGGCAGTCCTCTAGGTAGTATCGGTGGTATGGAGCAGCGCCCGTTCCCAAATGCCGCATATGGTCCTAGCAAGGCTATGCTACACTGGATTGTGCGCAAGATTCACTTCGAGAATGAGGACTTCGTGAGCTTCGTTTCTGATCCTGGGTAAGTGCCTGCTGCTCTCCAATGGACTTTGTGTCGTAAACATATTAACGAGTTTGTAGATTCGTCCAGACTGACATGGGCAATGCTGGTGCCAAAGTATTCGGGCTAGAGAAGGCCTTCCAGACGGTCGAAGAGAGCGCCAGCGGTATCGTGAAGACGATTGATGAGGGGACGAGGGAGTCGGTTGGTGGGCAGCTGCGCGTGTGGGATGGAACAGAGTTCCCCTGGTAAATAGAAATCTTGGGGTCATCTTCGCGGGACCTTTTAGTTGCTCTCTGAGTTCGATGCCTCTCTCAATATTGGCTAGTCTTCTTCCTTTGGACATCGTGCAGAAGGGCTGCTATTCATCATGATTCATCATCACCTTCCATTGGTACATAGACGTAGTAATATCAAATTTGATAAATCAGACTGAACAAGAAATAACTGGCTGTGTACACTGCTAGTTCTCCTAATGCCCTTATGGCATTTTCTTTTGGGTACATCACGACAATGAAATAAATGACTGCCCTGGTTTTTCAATAGATCCGTTTGAAATTTCAGCTTTTGCTTTTGACAGCACAAACGATATTACATATGATCTATAGATGCCGGTAAGAGACTAGCCAATGCTTTCTTGCTATAGTACAGAAAGACAATCCTGATTAAAATAAACGTCATAGCAGAAAGAAATGACACGGCTCTTGCTCTTGTAATATGTAGTATAACCGATAACACCTATCACTAGTTATCGAGAGGTAAGTGGGTGGTCACATTACGCTATGTGCCTTCTAATGTAATTCTCTCGAAAGCTAGTAGATGATATTCTTACATCTTGATCAACATTCGCATAAAAGGGCGACGCTGGTTTGGCCAGTGGTCCAGAGTGATAACAGCACTCCTTCCTTACTTCTTTCTCACTTCCTCGCTCCTTCCTTAATTTGTGACTACTAATTGGCGTCAATATAAACGTCAGCTCTCATTCTATTATGCCATCATACATTTCGCTAGAATCTATAGACACCGAATCCCTCACACTTTCATAACCACAACAATCTTCGACACCAACATTCGAAGATAAACAATGACTGTCAAACGCGAACACAAAGCGCCATTCCAACGACAAAATCCGTATGGACGAGATTCGACGCATCCTTGGGCAATATTCCGTTACTCTCTAGTCGCCTCTTACATTCTTTTTACACACTACAAACATGGCAGATTTATTTCTTGGAAAAGCCAGGAAAGGGTTCGCTCTCCCTACACAAAAATGGCCCACCTTAGCGAAAACAGGGAAATTGTCCATGTGACAAGAGCAATCGCAGACCTCGTCCAAGCCCAAAATCTCAATTCGAAAAAGGATGCGGCCAAATTGCCGACCAATGCAATCACTGATCTAGAGCCATCGGATATAACACAACTGTTCTTCCTTAAAGATGATGAGCCCACCGTTCGGGAGCGTTGCCTCACAGATGCGGAGATAGTGTCAGTGCCGACTCATCCTGGTATACTGGATTTATCCACACTGTTTTGTGCCTGTATACTACAGTGAGTGGCGTATGTGGGCGGCACAACGTAACGTGGCACACGTTCACTTGAGCGATCCTTCGATTATATACTCAGCATCCAAGATGATAGAGGAGAAATTCTTGTCCTTGAGGTCATTTGGGCCGGAGCGCCAATCACTCAGCGATAACTAGAAACGCGGGCCAATCTCGGAGCCGGATTCATCGAAGAACAGTCTACCTGCACCTGGAAACGTCTCACCTGGAAACGTCTCACAGATAGTTGCAACCAGCTACAGAGAATGCGAAGCGCTTTCTGCATCATTAGCGATGATAATCTGGTTCGAGTAGATGTTCCATGGCGACCCATTTGGTGTTTTTACTAGCTTTATTATTAATGTCAATCACATAACTTGGCAATTTTTAACAGGTCAAATTCCTTGAAAACAAAAAGAGTTATGTTTAATTGAACTCAAGCACTTGTACTACCGAGCTGGCTAGAAGAACGTTAGTGAGTTGAGTAGAGCCCTCTACCATAACGAAATAGTATGTTGATCACATTGGCTGAACCGCTTCCTAAGTCGATCCTTATACTCTGCCTCTTGCTTCACCTTCGTTTAAATGAATAATGAAATTGCGCGGAAACATAGCCTAGCTTGTCGCTTGCCCCAGTCACAGCAATCGGCCCAGTCGTAGCAATTGCCTGATTCCAGATACCTGTCCCAGTTGTAGCAATTCACTGATTCACATCAGATTCCTTCGGAAATACGAGACTTCTTTTCATTGAAGCAGCTGTGCGCGCGTTGGCCTGCCCGCGTTAGCCTGCGCGCGCAGGGGCCCAGAGAGAAATATAAATACCTGGTCCCGCCCCCCGATCTTCCTCTTCTTCTTTTTCCTCTCCATCCTAGTGCATGGGTCTTACACGGATCAGTGAGGAGAAATTCCGAGATCGTGTTTTTGCTGGTTGAAAACTACCACCTTGACCACTTCAAGTGGGCCTAACCGCCTGCTTGGGAATTTTTGAAGCTACCTCTCTCGAGTTGAATTTTCTTTTCACTACTTGCTACCCATGCTGGTGGCTCTTAGAGAAGAGAATGCCTGTAGATACCTAGATAACCATGATAAACCCCCATGAAAATCTCTTCCAAACATGAAGGCCTTCTGGAAGCCCGTCTTGCGTCTCCCGGGAGACACCTGTTGTGGCATCACATGTTGGGTGCCTGGGGTATCAGTGCTGGCCCCTGGGTGCAGGCATCATCTAGCTATTTAGGTAGCTTCATGTTTGTTTGTAGAGATCTTCTTCTCTCTACTCTCTGCATCAATAACAATGCAAGGACTTGCGAGATACGATTGCAAAATTTGAATTTGTTCCATTAATGACATTAAACAACAATACGTCACATGCATCAAGAGCGCGAGAAACCAGCTCCGATAGAATCGTAGAAACTTCGAGCACCCAATATGAGCCAATTGTACGAAAAGACATCCCAATAGTGTTGGGAAAAACCGATAAAACATTCTCCCAGCCATCATAAAGCCGCTTTTGTTACTACAAGGTTGTATCATGAAGCCACTTTTGTTACTTCAAGGTTGTCCAAAGTGATTGGGCCACGAGGTCTTTGTTACCATGCATGGATGGTTCCACTACCATATAAATGTAGCCAGCTCAAGTAACATAGGGAAACAGCCTTGAGGTTATGACCAGGTGTATGTGTCTGTCGGAAGGTTGTTGTTTATGGTACATATACATCACAACACGTGACTTCATAAGCCCCAGGTGAAGCTCGGACCACCTTACACCAGCGGCCAGTTATTTTGGGACGCGGCAGTTTGGTGTTTGGGAGCCTCAACGCGACGCGTCGACAACTCGCACTTGCCTCACCACAACGTTGGGATAATTGTACAGCAGGGGCTTGGTGTATTTGTTTTTTTCTATTTTGGGACCAATGTGAGTTATCGTGTTAATCATTTTCAAGTCTCTATGCTGACATGCCTGGAAGGTATCGACAACGCCCGGCTGGTGGCGACGACAGCGTCAAGACCCCATTACAACCGAAATCCGTGAACGCTCAGAACTCGGTCGACCGACTTGTAAGACCATTTAAATGTCCGGGGACTGCGACGCCCACCCGGGCATCCGAAAAACCTTCGAGAAAAAGACGAAAGGTCAACTATGCCAATGCCGATGGAAGCGTGGACGATGGAGAGGAGAAGCCATACACGAATGATGACCGGCTTGCTTTGGAGACACGAGAGGCCAACAAATTTCCCGCGTACAAACCAAAGGACAAAGATGTGGCGTTCAGGGCACGATTTCAGGTTCCGTTCATCAACAAAGCCGCCGGCGAGTACAGTTCCGGCCGGCTGGCTCCGACATTGGGGATGCGGCGAGGCGCGACATTTGTGGTCAAGCCACTACATGATCCTAGTGGTGAATTTGCGATCGTTTTATACGACCCTACAGTAGACGACGTCGCCGAGGAACCTGCCCCTAAAAGCCTGGAGGCACCGACGGAGGATACGCCAACATTGGATGAGCCAATTATGCATAAGAGTCTAGCAGACATTCTGGGGCTCAAAAAGAACGTGGAAGACAGACCAAAGGTGCCTGTCGTGATTGATCCGAGACTGTGCAAAGTGCTTCGACCACATCAAGTCGAGGGTGTGAAGGTATGGCGTCTCAAGATGAGCTGTGGTATGGGGGAAAAGCTGACACCACGCTTACGTATAGTTCCTCTATCGATGTGTTACTGGGTTGGTCGACAAGAATGCAAATGGATGTATCATGGCAGATGGCATGGGACTTGGTAAAACGGTGAGCTTGGCCGACCCAGTTTTCATACCTTGGTTCTAACCAGCACAGCTTCAATGTATCGCATTGATGTGGACACTACTCAAGCAGTCCTCAGAGGCCGGAAAGACTACCATTCAGAAATGCGTTATTGCATGTCCGTCGAGTTTGGTTGGTAATTGGGCCAACGAACTGGGTGAGTTATGCGTGGTACCCTACTTATTATAAGCTCGACTGACCATATCAGTTAAATGGCTTGGAAAGGACGCCACCACACCTTTTGCGATCGATGGAAAGGCCACAAAAGCAGAGTTAATAACCCAGATCAAGCAGTGGGCCATTGCATCAGGGCGTGGAATCGTCAGGCCTGTCCTTATTGTGTCCTACGAGACACTCCGTATGTATGCGGATACTTTAAATGATACCCCGATTGGACTTCTCCTATGTGACGAAGGTCATCGACTAAAAAACAAGGAAAGCTTGACATGGACCGCTTTGAATCAACTCAATGTTACTCGCCGAGTGATTCTTTCCGGAACACCTATCCAGAACGATCTGTCTGAGTACTTCGCTCTTCTTCACTTCGCGAACCCGAATCTTCTTGGCTCTCAGGCCGATTTCCGCAAGAGGTTCGAACTACCGATTCTACGGGGTCGGGATGCTGCGGGCTCAGATGCAGAAAAGAAGCTGGGAGATGAACGATTACAGGAACTCTCTGGGATTGTCAACAAATTCATTATCCGCCGAACCAATGAGCTCCTTTCAAAATACTTGCCCGTCAAGTATGAGCATGTTGTGTTCTGCAACATGTCACAGTTCCAGCGCGGTCTGTACAATCATTTCATCAAGAGCCCGGAGATCCAAAGCCTTCTTCGCGGAAAAGGCAGCCAGCCGCTGAAAGCAATCGGTCTTTTGAAAAAGCTTTGCAACCATCCGGATCTACTTGATCTAGCGAACGACCTTCCAGGATGCGAGCACACATTCCCCGAGGACTATTCACCCCCGGATACTCGAGGTCGCGATAGAGAAATCAAGAGTTGGTACTCTGGCAAGATGATGGTGCTCGATCGCATGCTAGCCCGAATCCGACAAGACACCAACGACAAAATCGTCCTCATCAGCAATTACACTCAAACCCTCGATCTTTTCGAGAAGCTCTGCCGGTCACGGGGCTACGGTTCCTTGCGTCTGGACGGCACCATGAACATCAAAAAGCGCACAAAGCTAGTCGACAGGTTCAATGACCCCGACGGTCAGGAATTCGTATTCCTGCTGAGTAGCAAGGCCGGTGGCTGTGGACTGAATTTAATCGGTGCCAACCGCCTGGTACTATTCGACCCAGACTGGAACCCAGCCGCTGACCAGCAAGCGCTAGCACGAGTGTGGCGAGACGGACAAAAGAAAGACTGTTTTGTTTACCGATTCATTGCAACCGGCTCAATCGAAGAGAAGATCTTCCAACGCCAGTCTCACAAACAATCCCTCTCGTCGTGTGTCGTGGACTCCGCAGAAGATGTCGAGCGTCATTTCTCCCTCGACTCGCTGCGAGAACTCTTCCAGTTCAAACCAGATACTCGGAGCGACACCCATGACACTTTCAAGTGCAAACGGTGTCGGCCAGACGGCTTGCAATATATCAAGGCTCCCGCTATGCTATATGGTGATACTAGTTCGTGGAACCATTTCGTTAATACCGGCGAGAAGGGGCCGCTTAATCAAATTCAGGATCTGCTTCTTCGGCAAGAGACTAGCGAGCAGGATGTTTCGGCTATTTTCCAGTACATTAGTCACTGATACACTTATTTGGCATACTTGGGCAGGTTCGGAGTTTATTACAGTATTGGGATTGGGAGCGTATTCATTTGGGATGCGAACAATTATGACTATAGAACGAATTCAATGTTTTTGTTTTGTTTTTGTATTATGAAGAGCTACGCATATTCACCAAAAAATGAAGGGCTATGAATACTACAATCAGAGAGAACTAGCTAACCGTACACCAAGACGTAAAGTCAATAGACAAATTTGAGAGAAGTTAAGAAACATGATCTCATTGAGAACCATCGATACCTATTCACAAGCGATAACTATTCACAGACGAACGATCCAGGGTATGATGACAACGAAACGATCCAGCTAAGTACAAGACACAAAAATAAAGGTCTATGGAGGAGACAAGTTCCAGCTCTAGCTACAATTGTAACTATTTCTTCCTCCGTCCTCCAATACCCAGCCGCCCTAGATTGGGAAGACTAGACTTGTGTTTATGAGCAGGCAATCCAGCCTTTGCCGTACTGCTATCCAATGCACGCCCGGAAGCAGTGCCACTAGCACCAGGACCGGAACCTCCCAGGCCAGAATTTCCAGCAGCGGCGTTACTGGGGCCCGGGGCACCGCGCGGGGCATCGGGTAGACTAGATCGGTCCTTGGGACGGTCTGCAGCGGCGACGGAGAGAGCAGCTGTAAGAGATGGGTTGCTCAGGGGTCCAGACTGGTCGAAGGAGTGGCGGGTAGAGCCCTGGGATCGACGGGCTCGTTCCTGGACGGACTTGAATTTTTCGAGGAGTTCGACCCAGCGGATGGAGTTCTCGTCACGAGGTTTCAGGCGGGTGCCTGTGGAACGGTCGAAAGATGGAGCCGTTTGGGCAGTGCTAGGGAATTTTGTCTCAGTAAACCTTGGGGTAGATTGCGGGGGGCAGGGGCCATACCTGCGGGGTGCACCGTGGAGGAAACCAATGTTGCTGACGCTGTTCAGACGATTCTTGAGGGCGGCGAAGGCGGAGCTCTGGGGGAGGAGCATGAGGACGCCGTAGAGACATTTGTACAGGAAGGGGTATTTTTCGGGTTCAAGGAGTTGGAGGCGGAGATCTGTTGGGATTAGCCGCTGGGACTGGAGTTGCTTTTGGTGGAAAGAAACGGACATGTGAATACTGGTGACTCTAGTAGTTGCACCAGCTTGTCGATTTGGATTAGCATATTAACAGTCATTTCCAACTCGGCACTGCGGATGGTATTGTCAGCACACTATTGTGGTGGATGGAGCTGGTATACTGACAAGATCTGGAGGAGATTGTATGCCTGCTCATAGGCCTGGGCAAGGAGACAGAGAGAAAACGTAGAGACAGCGTTGTGGCACCACGACCTGAAAAGCCCAACAAAGAACATTTGACCATCCTAAACAATACATTAGTCTCAAGAAATCAAGGGAAGGTGACCGGGGGATTTACCTTCGAATCGAGATTTCTCAGGCGTTTTCTCAATTCCGAGAGCTCGGGCGCAGTGATGAGGTTATTGTTCAAGTTCTGGACCATGATACTGGCAAACTCGAGATCCTGATGATACGTTAGCATAGAATACTCCAAAAGTGTGCAATGAACATCACCTCTTCCTTCTCGAGGCAATCTGCCAAAGTCCGGTAGATACGCTCGGGGCTCAGATTCAGAGAAAGCTGCCTGATGATCAGATTCCCGCGCACTTCGAGCAAATGTCTGTCCGTAGAGTAGAGCTGCAACAAGTTGACCATGAAAGAGGTAAAGTAGCTATCCTCGCTGTTTCTTGAGATCTGCGAAAGGAGCTGCAGATCTTTGGTTACAACCGCCTCTGAAGGGTCGGATAGCGTTTTCAGCAAAGCTGGGAAGGTACCGTCATTGAAAGCGACAACCTTCCGCGGGGCTTTACGGTGGAGCATTATGAGCCATACAAGGGCCGCAACTCTAGTGGCTTCATTTTCATTGAGGAATTGTAGAGTGAGGGAGTTGACAGCAGCAGCGTAATCAAGATCGGCAGGAGGCACCGGCGTGGAAACAATGCTACTACGTGGTGTAGCTGCAACAGAATTATCTTGTGTTGTTTGTTTCTTTGTGTCAATGCTCGCTGTCTCTGAAGGCCTAACTCCGGGAGTCGATGACCTTCGCTCTAAGGTTTCTTTGCTGGCCGTAATGGAAGGGATCTTTGACGGTGGCACCTGGGGTTCCTCGGTCGTATCATCTGACAAGGAGTAGATGTATTGGACAAGGGACGTGTTGACTTGGTTTGCTGCTTTTCGTACTTGATCTGAGCCACTGGACATGGCTGGGAGTACCTGGGTCAACAGTCGCGGAACGAAAGGAAGAATGTCTTCAGGGCTGATCTCGAAAAAGGAATCAAGCCAACGAAGGGCCGTCAATTGCATCTCCTCCTCTAAACAAACGTAAGTACGTGGGAATCAGAAATATAGAGTCACTCTTACCATAGGAGGTGTTGACAAAGCTGACAAGAATATCAAGAATCTTGGGGTGGTCGATTTGTACATCTTGTCCCGGGATCCAATCTCCATCGGCCTGGTTGAATTCATCATCAAGGGTGGTATCTGAGGCTGAGTCTGCGACAGCAACGTCATACCTGTCGTCACTGGCACCATCAGCCTGGTTATTTTGCTCCGTCGCGTTGCTCATCACATCGCTGTTGACCGAATGTCTGTTGCTTTTTTGACGCTTCCGGCTTTCTTCGATCCCCTTTTTGAGTCGCGTAATCCTTTTAATCTCCAACAAGAACCTATCAAGCAGACCCTGGGTTGCGATGTTCACGTCTTTGTTGGGTCCTCCAAGGAACTTGATCAATCCCTCCAGGAACTCTGGCAGATAGCTCACGAGCTCTAGGTCAGGGATTGTATCTAGAAGGGTAAGCCACGACACCAGAAAGTTGCGAGTGAACGGTTGGATCACATGTATCCGATCCTTAAGCAGAGGAATGAATCGCGCCAGAGAGAACGCCATGGGTGGGTCGTGGTCTTCCTGATTCTCTGATTCTGGAGTTTCCTTTTCAGAGAGCTGTAGTATCGACACATACGAGGCCGCCGATTCAGCCACAATGTCTTTCACCAAGCGATCCAGAAGCTCCGCGCCGTTCTTGACCGATAGCTCCGAATCGGACGCTAGCTATATCGTATGTCAGCATATGCATTACCCCACTTAAGCTTATCGGCGCCCCTTACTTTAGCCAGCGCATCAAAAACCTCATTGAAGAACAGCAATATCTCTCCCTTGGCGACTTTGGCTATGTTGTACATGCTCTCGCATGCGTAGTACCGCACTCGCGCATCTTGGTCGGAGAAGCATGCGAGCACAGGCGGCACAATTTCACCCAAGTACGGCGCAACTCCTTCCTATATCCCATATATCAGCCAACATGTCCTCCAAGTCGTTGGTTATAGGCACCACTCACCGATCCCAGTGCAATCGAGGCAGCAGCCAATCCAATCAGACCTCCATTCCGGGCATGGGGTTGGTGCACGGCGTATGCATAGTCGTGGCAGAGCTGTTCAACGATCTTTTGTATTTTCTCCTGCTCTCCTTGGAAAACCGCGTCACGGACAATTTTCTCGAGCCTGGTGTAAATAAACCGTGATCAGTATGGGTTCTTTCAAGTGCGGAGAGATGAAACTGGGCTGGCATACTCTAAAGCTCCCTGCTTCCTCCTGTCGTAGAGCTTGTCGTTCAATAACCGCTGGATTGCGTTATCCATGGCTCAAAGCAGCTTATGCTGCAATCTTTTCCCAGCTATGGTCGACTAAACACTGCTCATGGTGAACGGAAGGTATCTCAGCACGTTGGGTGTGGCGGGACGGTCAGGAGCTTGAAAGTTGAATTTGAGTTGTAGGTCTGATGATAAGTCGCGCAAATAAGAAAGCTCAGGTCGTCCGGCAGCTTTTCGATCTTAGTCACAAGTAAAAATGCAACCACAGGATAAGGGAGATGCGTTGGCAGTGTGGAGATGGAGAGACCAGAGCGGTGGTGTGACGTAAGGTCTGCGGACTTGAGCCTTACCGCCTTAGGCCTTCCTTGTTTATATCCTCAAGATAAATTCAGTACTCCGTACACCTGCAGGTGGTGCCTAATCCGTATGCTTTTATAGAATTAATGCTTCTGTATATGCATGATTATCTTTAGGGGCAGCATACGTGGTCATCTATCCTTGAGCAAAATGAAAGAAATTCAAGAACAAAGAAGCGAAACCAACCTTCGAAACAGGGCCGGCTTTGACTACTTGGAGGGCCCCCTTTTTAGATGTATTTTTGGTGTATACAAAGGCAGTAAAAGGCATGAGCCGTGCATACACCTAGAAAGACATGCGAAAAGTTATCTCAAAAGACATCGCAGTGTCCTGACAACATCCCTAACATCATCTTGAGCTAACTATTCTTGTACGAGTACTTGAATCAGAAAAAAAAAAAAAAAACTCAGAGATAAATGATTGCAATCTCAGATGTTGAGTATGAGCATCGAAGTCTAAGTAGATAAAAAATATGAAACAAGATGAAGAGAAGGAGTACATAACCAAGCAGGCATATCGCAGGAGAGATCAAAATCCAAAATGAGAAAGCAGATCCCAACTTTTTGAACATGGCTTCCCACTGACACATAGAAATCATAAGACTGAGACGCAAATGGAAGTAAACACTCCCAGAAAAGAAAGAAAAAACAGACATAGTGTGTGGCGGTACAAGAATTCGTCGAGACTCCGCGGAAGCATCACGCAAAGGTATAAAACAGAAGAAAAGGCCTTCAGAAAAGAGAGAAAAAGGGTGAAAATGCTAAAGACAAGTAGAAGAAAAGGAATGGCGCCGGTAACACAAAGAATCGGTCAGACATGTCGACTTGAGATGTCCTTCACTATCGCGATGACTGACTGCCGCTGCCCCATCCTGATGGGCGCCAGCTGCCTGTGGAGTTTTTGGATACGGTACTCGTAGGCGAACTTGCGCCCGAGTAGACATATTCGCCGTCGACGTATTGGGCCCCCGTGGAGAATGTGCTGCGGTGCTTGCGGCGGGCGTAGCGCTGTTCGAGGCGGTAGAGCTCGAGTTCTGTTTCGATATTAGCTATCTTTCCTAGTATTTCCAGGTCGCATTGCTATTCCGCCGTGAAGTAGCAATTTGGTGTGTGTTCTTTCGGGAGTCGCGGAACGTACTGGCTTGTAGCTTATGGATGAGACTCATTGTGACGAGTGAAATGCAGTGATGAATATGCTCGAGATTTGGGCCCGAAAACTTGTTCCTGGCGGAAAAATGCCAGATGCCAGATGCTGGATATAGAAGGCGACGATCCCACGTGGAACGGGGTGCAACGTAACGCAAGCGGAGCGGTGCCGGAGGGAAAATTGACCGTTTCTGTGTAGAACCATGGGTCAGTCCCTGAAGATCAATCTTGACAATGTCCTGTGCCTTGATATAAATAAAAGGCTGTGCTTACTCGATAACGATAGTGGTTTCAGTAAGCGCTTGTCTAAAGGCGGAGACTTAAGATATGCAGTGTCCCGAGATGCAGGGTCTGAAATTGATGATTGGACTAGACAGCGGAATAGCGGACCGGTTTAAAGAATGTAGAGATTTAAATCAATTGAATGAGAGTAAAGAGATACAATTCCCCAGTCATAAAGAGTGTACAAAATAGAGAAGAAGAGAAGCCTTGCAGAAAAGAAAAGGGGGGTGTGGGGGGGAAACTCGACTAAATTAGCGTCTCAATATCTGGAGAGGCTAGACAATGCGTATGTGTTTCATCTATACACCTTACTTTCCTACCTAAATATGTATGGATTTGTTTATAATTGAGAGTACAAAGTGAATAGAATTGAAGACAGTACCAATATAATACTTACTATGTATCTAACCATCCCCTTCGAAGTACTCCGTAGAATGATTCTTTTTATAAACACCACGCGACATTCTCGATGTTCGATTCGCACAGACCTCTCGACCCGCTATATTAATCACGCATATACGGAGTAGTATGTACTAGGCTGCGTTTGACAAGTGGATATTGGCGTTTGTTATCTCATTAAATTGTTCTTGACTAGGGAGTTCCTGATCTCTACGGGGCACAACGTGGTGAATTTCAAGGTCTGTGCTGTGAACGGGCATAATTGTGGGAACAGAGCCCTATTTGGAAACTGATGGGTTTACTATTGGATTATCAACTCAAACTATTCCAATAAACAAAACAATAATGTAGAGAAACACAAAAGAGATTCTTGGCGCCAAAAGCCCCTAAATTCCCATTCAAGACCGGTTCTATCCATGCTTGATGAGATTGATTAGACGAATTTCCCAAGTAAGTACGGCAGGTTTTAGACGCCATCGCGCCAGCCCATATAATTTGTTTACCTATTTTACCGTCTTGCTCTCACCTACTCCGTATATTTATATGATTCCTTGGCTTAGGTATAGATTATTAATTTATTATTAACAAGAATAGTCGCCCGCTTATACGGACTTGTTATGCTTTTTGGATGCTCTTTTGGATGCTCTTTTGGATGCTCTTTTGGATGCTCTTTTGGATGCTCTTTTGGATGCTCTTTTGGATGCCCTTTTTAGATACTCTTTTTAGATACTCTTTTTAGGTATATACGAAGACAGAGACTTTTCTAAATATAACCTTTTAATTTTCCGCCTGGCAAAAACCCGGTTGGCGCAATGGCATCTAAAACCTGCCGTAAATACGGCGGGATCGGCAAACAACGTTCATACAAGCACTTTTGAAGTCGCATGCGCGGCACGCATCCCGCGGATTTTCAAGGGTCGTCGAGTCTACTTATGTTTAGTGTACACCTATCAGAGATGATGCCTTTCTTGTTAAAGCCTCTATAATACCTAAGTAATAATTCAAGTACCTCCCTTTTTCTACCAGTCTTAATTCAGACATCCAATAGATAAGCAAGCATCAAGGCATCAATATTACACTTGTCCTATAGCATTTATATCGCTGTGGGGATAAGGATAAATGCGACAGAGCAAGGCACGACAGAACAATACGAACAGGAAGCCAGTGTGTGGATAACATGTAGTACACATGCGAGGTTTAACCCGTGGGAATCTCCTTCAGCACTCCATCGATATCAACATAGCTTTCTAGAATTAGCTCTCCCCAGTACCTTTTGTCGCTGGTCTCCTTTGGCCAGAAAGATAGACTGTGGGATAGACCGATATGGCAATGAGTTGATACAGCCTCTTTAACGAATCTTGAATTTCCAGTGCCATCTTCTTTAGGAGTGCTCGACGAACTGGGTTTGTCGTTGGCAGCAGTATGCGGCCAGGGAGCCCGCGCACGCAGTTGAAAGTTGCAATGAGGGCTTCTTCATAAGCAACATGGCTGGTGGAAAGAGCCACGCGAAGGTGACTATGGTGGTCGTCGAGGTCTTCAGCAACTCGGCCCAGGACCATGCCAGGGGGGAATTTCTCAAGCAGCTCCATGTTGAAATGTAACTGTCAAAAGGGTGAAGCTGGGAAATAAAGTGGCGACTGAGACGCGAAGGTTAGCAGGGTACGGGAACCGCGGGTTTTAGATGCCATTGCGCCAACCAGGCTTTTGCCAGGCAGAAAATTAAAAGTTTATATATAAAAAAGTCTCTGCCTTCGTATATACCTAAAAAGAGTATCTAAAAAGAGCATCCAAAAGAGCATATCTAGAGAAGGGGTAGAATATGCCTGCCTTTTACTCCTTAGGGCATCTTTCTTATTGATCTTAGAAAGGAAGAATCCTTCTATATCCTTCAATATTACCGATCTCAATCTCGGCAATGACTAGGGTTGGTAAAATATGGCGATGCGTCCGAAACTAGTTTTGGCAAGCTTCCAAGCTTTGTATGAGGTCCACGGCCCGGGGGTTCTGGGTAATGAGTCATTCTTACCTTATCGGCGCCGGCGCTGATAGTAAGGGGCAGTGGCGATGGCCGTGGTTCGGAACTCTTCGTGATCAAGAGGGGGTTCAGCACTCTGTGCCTGATGGTAAGAGGTAGTGACACTTCGTCTTGGGGATTAAAGAGAGAGAAGATTGAAAGAGCGAGACGAGAGGGGAAGAGAGAGTAAGAGGGAAAGAGTTAGATAAAGAAGGTGCCTACCTAGGTATTGATGTATGCATCTGGGCAGGTATGTATATAGCCTGACTAGTCCACCCTCAATCGAATCTCTTGCTCTTTCTTCATTCTCCTCGTTGCCTATTGATGACGAGCAACAGATGATAGGCTACTTACGCGCCATGGAGCCCTGGAGGTTTCAACGCGATCAAAATCATTACGAAATAGACCATCATTCAAGGGATTCCCAGATGAATGTGTATGTATAGGATGGCTCGTCTAACCTAGTAGGTTTTCCACTCTGCCACCATGTAGGGCCAACAAGAGCATCAAAACTTTGTTGTGAAAGCCCACCCTCTGCAGATGCCCCGAGATCCAGTGAAGGCAATGGTGGACGAAAGATAGAGAGCCCCCCCAAAAGTTATTAGCCCGTAGTATGCCCCGCCGTTGTGCTGTTGAATTGCACCCGCAATAGGGATCGCAATAAGAGTACCAAAGCTGACTAGTGTCCAAGTGGTCCCGACCCTTTTTCCGTAATCCTGTATTTCGCAGACCTGCGAAATACAAACCGGTGCAAGACTAATAGCCGCTCCACAAAAGAAACCAAAAATCACCGCGTAGCTGATAAGGATCCCAATGTTTTCTGGCTTGACCAAATTTCCGGAAAGCCACAAGGCGAAGGTGAACACGGAACACATTAAACAGTTCACTATCATCACGTTGAATCGTCCTAGTCGATCGGCCATCAGCCCAGGTATAAAACGACCGAATATAGCACCAAGGTTTAGGAACACAAGTACCGCATAGGACATCTGTTCGCCGAAGCCAGCGTCGAGTGCATAAGATGTGATATATGTGATAGGGACAAAAACGGCAAACTCGACGAGGAAGACACCTAGAGATGCTGATGCATACTTTATATCCTTCAAGGCAGAGAAGTCTAAAGAAGCACTTGCCGTTTTAGGGGGTAGTCTGGTCCGGATTGTGAGGCATGCGACTGAGCATAATCCTGCACACAGTAAAGCAATAATTCGTATAGACCACGCGAAACCAATCCGAGGGGCCGCGAAAAGGATTATTAGAGGGAATATACAGCCTCCAACACCTCCTGCCGTGCAGGCAACGCCGGTAGCCCACCCTCGTCGTTCGTTGAACCAATGGCCAACAGCCGCTACCGGAGGTGTGAAAAGTGTGCTTGCTGATATCCCGCCGAGAATGCTGAATGAGAGGAAGATCTGGTAATACTCTTCTAGACAATTAGTCTCTTGAAAGCTAATTGAGGTTGGAAAGGAAGACGGGCTGGTGTTGAGGATTTGACTTACCTTCGCTCAGACTTAAGAAAACCAATGAAAGTACTATGCCAATGGAGCCTGGAACAATCACGTATAGCGGCCCATGAGAATCAAGTATAGCACCTAATAGGTTGGACAATTAGCTCAAGTCAGACTATTGCCCAATGAGGCACTTACCAAACTGTGCTCCTCCTAAAAAAAGGAAGAACGTATAGGCTCCATAGATCCAGCCGATGCTTGACTCCGAGTAATCCTTTAGCTGATGTGTGCTTGTCCAGGCCTGCAGAGTCCCCAAGCTGTTCAAAAGCCCCATAGAGGGAATCATGGCACACCAAGCTCCAAGAACCACGGACCATGCCTTTACTCCTCCTTCGGGATAATTTCCGCGATCCAAGTCGGGTAAGGTATCTTCTGAGCACCCGCGCTCATCGTTGTGAGCGTTTTGCAGTTCGTGCATTTTCGGGGGAAATGCGATAGTTCTGTGGAGTTTGGAATCCGAACGAGTGGTGAGCCTGTTAGCTTTATCGGATCGTATTCTGTTGTATGTAAGGGATTGCGATGCTACTCAGAGAAAGGATATTCCGAACCTAGGCTTGAAGCCAAGAGATGCCTAATCATCTCATTCATACCGCCACGAGAAAGGAAACATTCCCCGTGTAAATACCTTGCCAGGATCTTCAATTTTGAAAGCAGACCCACTAATGACTGCTCTTACCTAAATTGGAAGTTGCTTGGTGTGGGGCTCTGCAGCCGTCGTAGGAACGCATTTCTGGCATTCTCGGTAAATTTTAGAACATTATCATATAATCACGGTTGGTTGGGCTGAGGAATTGGTACAGAATTAGCTGAACATTGTCTGACGTGGGTTTATAGTGCTTACATGGACTGGCCTGGTGGTTTCTTCGACCCATAACCGATCGTGCATGTACTTGCAACGTATTTGTGAACGATGAAGGAAAGCGCCTATCTATATAGCATTATAGAATTAGGTGAGTGGCAGGCGCTTTGCGGATAGAGAGTTACATTTAAGAGTTAGCTTCGAGATCAGAAATTCAGCAGAACCAGCGAGGGATTGGTTATAGTATGGTAGAAATTATGGTTATGGATAATCACAGTTCTTGCTCACTCATAGTCATCTTCAACGTTGCACACTTGGGCTGAGCCCTCCCTCCCAAAACATTGCATTTTCCATTCCCGATTAGGCGAGAATTAGCAAAACTCAAATCGGATGGTCGAACTCCGATATCAATGCTAAGCGATCGAGAGGAAACTCAGATGATCACGCTAGAGATCTAGCGCCGAAGATTACGCGGACTATGATATTCAACAGTGTGATTAAAATCATCAAGCAACGGTAGATGGTCATCCCCATGCCCATTGTGCATCGCTCTAAGTCTCTCGGCAATTGAAGCGTCTAGCTGTCGCTGTCTGTTGATGCTGATTTTCTTCTTCGACAGGCGAAGAACGTAGATGGGAATGGGACTCGTATCAGTATGAGCGGTCTCATAGACGTAGTCGACATTGTTGACGTCCAGGACGAAATATGCGTGGTTTCCGGGGTATACGTTCACAGCGAGAAAACGAGTTTGGGCGTCTGGACGACAATTGCGAATAGAACACTGAGCCTTTGAAACGAATGGACGTATAGATCCTAGGTAATCCCCAGGGTCGAGTAAGCTGGTAGGGGTGTCGCCTAGTATTCGAATTGGTCCCGAATCAACTTCTTGGAGGAGTTTATGAATGGTGTCTGGGATTTGATCCATGATACGTTCCCGAATATTTTGTGCTTGATCCCCCATTATGGTTCAACGATGCGCAATGCTGTTAAATGTTGTGGTACAAAGAACTGTACCAAGGATTTTGTCCGAGACACTATTTATTTCTTACCACACCGCCCTATCTCCTGTTTCCTGGATAGGCATAGCGCAGATCCATTCCTGGCATTTGTTTGGCCCCTACCTTAATGATAATGCCCTGAACACTTATACACCCTCGTTGGGCATAGTGACAAGGTTGTGTCTTTGTTCCCCTTGGCAATCCTCAGCATAAAAACTGATACACGCACAGCTAGGCCACAAAAAGTCTGCAATTTAATACGGCGTATGGTTCACTTTGCAAAGAAAACAATGCATGTCTTGCCTTCAATCATTGTGTTTATTCCCCTTCCTGTCCGTCTCCTCTCCTAAGAGTTTTCGCGGTTGCGCATGGCGCCACGGTCAAAGTCGCAGCTAGGTTTCATGCTCCTCGTGACACAAACGAACAAGCGAACAAGTAAGAGTGCTTCGTAATGAGCCCGCACGTATCTCACATGTTTAGCTGGCCCGGCCTGTCCTGCCCGCTTGACCTGCCCTAGAAGACTTTTGCATAGCAAGTACGAGAAGTATATCCTCGTATCGGTCCCTTGCTCTGATGAATTTCCCCAGAAACATGGCTACTATTCGTACCTATCAACTAGAGGTACGTCGACACCAGCACCACATTCTAGGCTGTGTAATTTATGAAGGCTGGGCAGAACACCATCCATTCAATATCCTAAGCCTGATTCAAAGAAGATGACCATAGATAGTTAGAGACTGGGATCCTAATCTGCTTATATACATCATATGGGCCTCATCCTGCTGTCCTTGTCAATTCCCCTCGGTTTCGGGAATATCTTGTCTGGAACCAATAGAATAAGCATATAACATTGCAGTGATTCACCTAACAAAATCGAACACAAACCTACCTAGAATATATTGTCTAGAATCATGATCATCCTTACGCAAATGATCCTTCGCTGCTAGATGGCGTCATTCGGTGCTTGTGGATTTCACATATATCGGAACGGGTAATAATGCGCGTGCTCTGTTCAGGGGTTTGGGTAGAGATATGACATCCGCCGGTATCGCAGTCACGCTCTTTCTCAGCCACGTCGAGGCATCCACAAAGTTGATGGAGGACTTGCTTCCAATAACACATCTATTATTCGTATCAGTCAGTGTTTATACCCGATGAAGCAAAGTAACAGAAAACAAACAGTGTGCAAAGTTTGATGCCAAGGTGACAGTTTGTTCAAGATAGGAAAAAGGTACTGCGCAGTATGGGTAGAAATTGAGATCATTAATACCCGATGTCAGCCTGTTCTTATAGACTTGAGAGCCGGTAAGATGACGAGCCTCGTGAGTTCAGTTTTGATTTTCGACTTCTCCATATCAGATAGATGATGTGGTATTCGATCACGCCTATTGCAGCCGTACTTTGGATACGCATATGATATGCCATTTCTCCATAGGTCCGACAACAATTCATGTCCGTATTGGTGCCAGCGAGGCTGGCTCTGGGGCTGACCTCGTTTGTGGCCAACGAAAGTCTACCGGAAGAAATTAGTAGAGAATAACCCTGCATATTGCTTTTTGTAGAGTGACCAATGCTGAACATATGGCATGGTTAGATGCCGCGGTTTCCTGCCTCTGCATGTCCGTATTGGTGCTAATCGCAACGTTCCTCCGGCCCCAGGGGCTTCAGCCACCACTCTATCCCCACCCCGCAGAAAGCTAGCTCACATTGTAGCCAATAATAACGGACCGAAATACCAAGCCCAATCAAAGAGCTGTGTCCATCGTGTCCGTCGTGTCCGTCGTGTCCATCGTGTCCATCGTGTCCATCGTGTCCATCGTGTCCATCGTGTCCATCGTGTCCTCCATCGTGTCCGTCGTGTCCATCGAGTCCATCGTGTCCGCTCAACGGGACTCCCGTCAAATCATCGCGGAAAATATGACCAAATTCGCTTTGATATACAAAAAACACAAAGAAATTGGAGCAGAAAAAACCATTCCTCAAGCTGACATCTCACTATTTGAAGAACGTTTGGTCATAGTCTGCACAGTCAACAAGACACAAAACCACACGCGTCGGACAACACCAAAACCAAACCGTGAAAAACTTATCCAATCTCGAGAGCGGACGGCTCAAAGGCTCTATCTGAACATCCTCGAGAAGTTCCCTGCCATTTTTCTCGCTTTCATCCTCACAGTCTCCCCGAGAGCCTCTATAGATTTTGACCTTTCGGCTTTTTGTGAGCAACATACTGAGCAACCCATTGTTCTCCGCGACAATGTTGAATCGCTTCTTTGGCAAAGTGCGATCAAATACTGTATTGAGAAGTCTAAAGCTTTCGGAAAGTTGATGAGTCTACTTTTCACCTTGCCTCGCCCAGCGACAGAAGCCGAAGGGGAAGAAAGTTGTTCGCTATCTCTGAGCAGTCTTCCTGTAACTCGCATGGCTTTTGGTGATATAATATGTGAGGCTATTGAATGTTCTCCCACTTATCTTCCAATGAATGTGGATGGCGATTATGCAGAAATAACACAGTGTGTCAAGACGACAGTATTCTATAACCACCAGGACACTATCATTCATATTGATGTGGGCTGCGCGGTCAAGCTCGCTGATATGCTCTTCCCTTCTGCAAGCAGAAAAATCAGCTCTGCTCTCTCCCAGTCTAGTGTCAGTATTCAGGCGCAGAACTTGAACGCTGCCTTGCTCCCAGGGACGCAATCGGAGTCACTGGTTCAGGATTACGGTACGAAAGAGTGGCGTTCTATGACAATACTGTGTATTAATTAGCTCTACAGATTTCGCGTACTTCACGTTGCGTGGTGCATCTGTTGCCGGTATAAGATCGGTATTCAGTGCCTCTATCTGTGAAGCTATAGAGGAGAGTGAATTGAGAAGATGGGAAAAGCACCATCTGTTTACTGAAGTTACAGACTGTATCTCCATGCAGCTATGGAGAGCAGAATCACAACGTGGACTCATTAAATTGCGAGTTGGACACTATATAGGAGTCAATTTGGCAAACAAACTTTATGCAGAACCCGGGTCATACATCGCTTCTTGAATCGCGCCATCAATCTATTTCAGTGCACCTTGCTTTTCCTTTTTCTATCCAAGCTCCAACGTTCTCTGGGAGAACAATTGTGCCACTCCCCTTTGTCTCGCAAATTTTCTCCCCTCCTTGTTTCTGAAATCTTATATACTCGCATTCCAAACAATATAACTTTCTTGGGAAAGGTTGTGGCTCGATATCAGTAATTGGAAGGGCTCTGTATTTTGTGAGGCGGTCTACTTCTTCCTTAGGAAGCTCCTTCCACTCGCTCTGGGATAGGTCAGACCATACATTCTAGAAGACATATTGTGTAGCAACTCACCAAAGACATTTGTGTAATTGAATCTGCCATCTTCGGCGAATGTTTGAGTAATAGTATTTGCTTGCGCGGCACGTCTTAGTCTCTTCGATCGAGATAGGAGTGCCTGTCACCGCAGGATGTTCCGCAGGATGTTGAACGCAGGAAACGTATGCCACAAATATTTGCCTAGGCTAAATAGCCCTTGAGGAAAATAAAGACAAGACTGGGCATAGAGAATAGATTTTGGGAATCAATCGCGGGTTAGGCATCGGCTGAATATTGCCCAACTCTGCCCCTCGGGCCACCTTGTGGCTCCGGACATCGCCACCTACACGTGACTAACAATTCTACCGGCAATGTGTACCAGGCAACGTATTGACATTAATCGTGATTTATTCCATCGAGGATATCGGAGATAGAGACGGTTTCAAAATGTCCAAGGTGTTCAAGGTATTCAAGGTGTCCAAGGATCGCCATGATAGAGACTTAGTGTCTGGAATATACACTCTGAGAACGTCGCTAAAGTCCGTATCAAAAGTTCGCATTGACCTCTGTCGAAAAGCAAATCCATCTGATCGGCCTCACGCAGAACATTTGTTCGTCTCTGCAGCAGTATATGTATATTAGGCCCTAACATGCGTTAGGAACTACAGGTTCAGGGGAGACGATCACCTGATGGTGGGGCTGAGAATGCCAGCACGCTCTCCGAGGACGGGGACCTTCACTAACAGCATGATTGTATCCATGGCCTATTGACTATGTCTTCAACATCAAATGCATTTGGCAACGAAAACTTGGGGACTCAAGTGGGGATCAATCATGGACAGATCTACTTCTCGTCTGGTACGTGTCATGAAGCCCTTTTAAACCCGGGCCAAATTGATTGACAGTCACTTTTTTGGTTCAGTCCCACAGGAAACCCCACCGCAGAGCATAGACAACGGTTCGCATCACCTCGTCTCAGTCAAAGAGACTATCACTAATTATGTAGAGGTGCTTAGGTCACTGGCATTCCCAGAGATGCTAGATCGGAGAGACAATATCGAGCCATGTCATCCCGATACCTGCCAATGGATCTTGGAGTTGGAAAAGTACAAGTCCTGGAGAAGCCAGTCCCGCGGTCTTCTATGGATTAAGGGCAAGCCAGGTGCGGGAAAATCGACCTTGATGTTATTCCTGCACGATAAACTCAAGAGAGACGTGGATGGTGGTATTCGGCTGGAGTTTTTCTTTACTGCTCGGGGCACAGAAATGCAACGCACACCGCTCGGGATGCTAAGATCTTTACTAAGCCAAATTTTTGATCGCGATGCGACGGTACGCTCCCAGGTGAGCAAGGCCTATGAAGAACGATGCAGGCAGTTTGGGTATAGGGAACGTGGATGGGAATGGCCACAAGTGGTGCTAAAAGAGCTACTAGCAGGAACTATCTTGGCATCTGCCAGTCGGCAGCACATCATGATTTTTGTCGATGCTCTAGATGAGGCTGGGGCTGAATCCGCTCAACACCTGGCAGCATATTTTCATCGGCTTATCAATCGTGCTGAAAAAATGAACGTGGCCGTTCAAATTTGTATTTCATGTCGACACTACCCTATCATGGAAAGTGACCCTGCGAGGGAGATATGTGTCGAACGCCATAACCATGATGATATCGCCAGATATATCAAGGACATCATCATTGATACGGACGTCGGAGACGGTCCGGGTCAGGAGACGAGGGAAGCACTGGCAGAGCAATTGATCCGGCAATGCAATGGGGTGTTCCAATGGGCCCGTCTTATAATGCCTCTTATCAGGCAGAAGATTCTCGAAGGGGAATCGCTTGATGACATCCGTTGCTGGTTACATGAGGTCCCAATCGGCCTAGAAGACGTATATACGTATATTCTGAACAATGTGATCGAAGGCAGAAATCGAGCGCAGTCGTTCTTGTTATTTCAGTGGGTGTCCCTTGCCGAACGGCCCCTAACTGTGAAAGAAATGCGGTATGCCTTGGTAGCTCAGAATACTGACTTGGCATTCCTTCCAAAAACATGGGAGAAGATCGACGGGTTTGTTGAAAGCAACGGACGCATGAAGCGAAAGATCCAGGCCCTCTCTGGTGGACTTGCTGAAGTAATCTCAACCGGGGATCATCACGAGACCGTGCAGGTAGTACACCAGTCGGTCAATGATTTCTTGCGCGCAAAAGGGCTAGGGCTTTTGTGTCACCATATCGGCATCAGCACGTTGCCTATGGATGGCATAAAGATTCTATTTCAATGCCAGGCAACTCTCTACCGAACATGTCTGGTTTATCTAGCCACAGTACACATACCTCGAGAGTTGTTAGATGAACAGGGCTTCATTCGGGACCACCCGTTGCTTGCTTACGCTACAAACAACCTCTTCATTCATGCGGAAAAGGCTGCTGGTTCTCGAGCGGACGTGCTACAGAATGAACAAGACATACTACAGCGAGTGATTGGTCCATGGGTCCAGATTTACCAGATCCAAGATCGGTTTAGCGACAGATGCCCACAGGAAGGCACGACAATCTTACATATGGCTGCAGCTGCGAACTTAGTTGATGTTATGGAATCTGTGGTGTCTAACGGCGGAGATATCACGAAGAAAGACATAATTGGAAATACAGCTTTCCATCTAGCAGCACGCCAAGGTCATATCGCAGCGGGCAAAATTCTCCGGGAGGTGGGGGCAGACCACGAGGCAAAGAACGAAAATGGGATAACACCATTAACCGAGGCGGCCAGGTGTGGGCATGTGAGATTTGTCGAATGGCTGCTACATGGAGGAGCGAAGATTGAAACAAGTGCTAGAAGTGAAGGTGCATTACAAGCAGCTTCGTTGCAAGGTCATCAACGTGTGGTGGCAATATTGCTTGGAGCCGGAGCCGATGTCAACGCCCAGGGCGGTGATTATGGCAATGCTCTACAGGCCGCTGCATATGGAGGAAGCACGGAGACCGTACAACTGCTTCTCGAAGCTCACGCCGATGTCAACGCCCAGGGTGGTCATTATGGCAATGCTCTACAGGCCGCTGCATATGGAGGACGCGCTGAGATCGTACAACTGCTTCTCGAAGCTCACGCCGATGTCAACGCCCAGGGTGGTCATTATGGCAATGCCCTACAGGCCGCTGCATATGGAGGACGCGCTGAGATCGTACAACTGCTTCTCGAAGCTCACGCCGATGTCAACGCCCAGGGTGGTCATTATGGCAATGCCCTACAGGCCGCTACATATGGAGGACGCGCTGAGATCGTACAACTGCTTCTCGAAGCTCACGCCGATGTCAACGCCCAGGGTGGTCATTATAGCAATGCCCTACAGGCCGCTACATATGGAGGACGCACCGAGATCGTACAACTGCTTCTCGAAGCTCACGCCGATGTCAACGCCCAGGGTGGTTATTATAGCAATGCTCTACAGGCCGCTGCATATAGAGGACACACCGAGATCGTACAACTGCTTCTCGAAGCTCACGCCGATGTCAACGCCCAGGGTGGTTATTATAGCAATGCCCTACAGGCCGCTTGTGCTGCATATGGAGGAAACACCGAGATTGTACAACTGCTTCTCGAAGCTCACGCCGATGTCAATGCCCAGGGTAGTAAATATGGAAATGCCCTACAGGCCGCTTGTGCTGCATATGGAGGAAACACCGAGATTGTACAACTGCTTCTCGAAGCTCAGGCCGATGTCAACGCCCAGGGTGGTGAATATAACTATCCTCTACAGGCCGCTGCATATAGAGGAAACACCGAGATAGTGCAGATGCTTCTCGAAGCTCAGGCCGATATCAACGCCCAGGGTGGTAAATATGGAAATGCCCTACAGGCCGCTTGTGCTGCATCTAAACCAAACACCGAGGCAGTGCAGATGCTTCTCGAAGCTCAGGCCGATGTCAACGCCCAGGGTGGTAAATATGGAAATGCCCTACAGGCTGCTGCATCTAAAGGAAACACCCAGGTAGTGCAGATGCTTCTCGAGACTCAGGCCGATATCAACGCCCAGGGTGGTAAATATGGAAATGCCCTACAGGCCGCTTGTGCTGCATATAGAGGAAGCACCGAAATAGTGCAGATGCTTCTCGAAGCTCACGCCGATGTCAACGCCCAGGGTGGTAAATATGAATCACCTCTTTTGGCGGCTGTTCATGAGCACCATGCTGATCGAGCTCAGTTGCTTCTTCACGCTGGCGCAGATGTGTTACTTGCAAATGAACTCGGCCAAACTCCTCTTCATATCGTGGCCTTGAAAGATACGCTCGAGCTTCTGGATCGATTCCCGCTACTCGCCTCGGCTGCTAATAACCGGGATAAGTTCTTACAAACTCCGCTTCATCTGGCTATTTGCCTCGGACACATCGAATTTGCCGAAAAGCTCCTCCATCTTGGTGCCGATCCTTCTCTTCCAGATGGTTATGGCAGAAATATTCTGGACTGGGTAGTTGGAAACGAAAGCCTGATGCACCAAATCCAAAACCACTGCCCTCCGCTTGTCGTGACACCCAAGAAAACTCAAGAATTGACTGTTCGCCAATCAATCCTTCAAATCTCGGATTCGATTCTTCGTTCCAAGCTGGACTCCTCATGGCCTCTTTTGCCACAGATAGGCCGCTATTTCTTGTTTCTCGATGACGTGGACAATGCCCGCTATATTTTCCAGCTACATTTGTCTCATGAGGATTCTGCTCCCACCAGTATACACTACATTCCTTGTGGCTTTTGTCCAATAGTAATCACCGGCTCTTATATTGTGTGCAGAGTCTGTGCCTATCTGAATGTATGCTCATCTTGCGTACGGAAGCACCCCTACCACAGTCGATTGCACCCAAATCAAGAGCACAAGACCTTTGAAGTGTTAGATGTGGTCGATAACGAGTCTCGGCTCACTAGCTCAGAATCAGAGCACTTGAGCCACTTTTTGAGCAAGATTGTACACGAGCTTTCTGCGCCAAACACCGATATAACTGAGGCCGAGCCATCAAACGATTCCGTGTCTTACCCGGCACCCAAAAAGACAGCTCTAGTCTTAAGGGCTATTTTAAGTCGAAGAACACTACCCTGTGCTCTTCTTTTCGGGCTTTTGGCGGTTTTGTTGAGATATTGGTTCTTTTAGATCAGTTTGAATGTATTCCCAAAGTTCATCGTCTCTGGCTTGTTATAATTGAAGAACGACTGCTTCCGTCTACAAATACTTTACACTAAGCTAGTTATTCTCTTTTATAGGTCTGATAATAACCATGGCTGCACAAGATACTTGGCATCTTTTGGCATCCTTGGTATGCCTGCAATATGCTGCTAGCATTACGAAGCGGCGCGGGCATTGCATCTAAGATAAAGTTTGTCCATTGGTATGAAAGGGCGACTCATAGCTCCACAGAAGCTCCGAGTCTGAGAAAATTAGGTACAAGATGTGCGGCCTCGCTCAAACACATACTGATGACACTAACTCTACTCCCCCTTGATATTTACCACGAGCCGACTTTGGGGGTCGCGTAACTTCCCTTGGCCGAGCTTCCCTCACACTTCGAGGGCACCTTATTAGCACTCGACGCGCCCCAGCTAGCGGGCACCTTTCCAGCCCCACGACGGGCAGCAGATACGAACGCCGCGTAAGACCAGGTCAAGTCACTAGCAGAGGCCGGGGTTCCGTTGGCCCGGGTGAATTGTTCAGCTAGAGCCCCACCGCTGGGCGTGTACTTGTTGACAACAGCCACAAATCCATCGGCATATGTTTTGACTGCTTTGGTGACGGAGGTGTAAGTGTCCGAAGATTTGGAATAGTTTCCGGTAGCGGCAGATGAAACCAGATCCTTGAAGAAAGGAAGACTGGTCTCGGTGATGGCGAGTGATCCTTGTTGATCCCACTGGTAAAGAGCGTCATACAACTGCTCGGCCGCAGCCAGTGTAGTCAAATACCTGGAAATATTAGCAAAGTTTGAAGGTAATAAAATGAAAATGTAAGGTTCGCATACCATGGGTTGCCGCCCTGGTAAGTGTCTTCGGCATAACGTCCAACAGCAACGGCACTTCCAGCCTTCTTACCGCTGTTCACATCATAGATCGAACGGAACGAGTCAACATATAGCTTGTGGTTTGACAGAGCACGAGCAGAGCAAGGCTGGAAGGTAACATCATCGCAAGTACCCTTAGGGTCGAAGTTTCCGATCGAAGCAAGCACGGAGTTCGCATCGAGACCAGTTCGACCACTGCTACCCAGGTTGGAAACTACAGCCTTGCCATTCCAGAAGGACTGTAGGAAGCATAGTACCTGGGGTGCCTGGGAATCACACCCCTCGCAGGTCTCTCCCAGCGCCTTGGCAAATGCGCTGCCCTCTATCAACGCGCGGTGCTGTGCAGCAATGGTGAAGAATGAGGAGCCCTGGACCTCCTCCCACAGATCGAATCCGGTTTGATTCCAGTATTGCGCAACATAGCTGAGATCGTTTTGCACGATGGGCCAAATGTTCGACTTGACGACAGACTCCTTCTTTGTCGAAATCAAATGGTTACCATAGGCGATCAGAGCTGTCGCTCGCAGAGCAGGTCCATCACGCTGAGGACGACCCCAAGCACCTGTGAAGGCACTCAAGTCCACATTGTACTTGGGCTCTGCAAGTCCTTTTCCATCAGACAAGTCGCCAGATGGGTTAGA